>CM041034.1:8145159-9345159 GCA_023078785.2 Hyles euphorbiae | reverse complement strand
CTGACAAAAATATAATATTATAGTCCCTATTACTTCTCTCAGTGGAAAAATCTAAAAACTAAAGTAGGAATAAGTAAGTTCGCTCCAAAAGTCCATGCACGTCTGCGCAAATCCGTACGCTTGGTAACCCTAATCTTGTATGAAATTGTATTTTATTAACGGGTTATAAAGTTGGGTAGCGACATGTCGTTGGCAACTTGTTACTCCAGACGTCTGACTCAGCAATTCCCCGTTATTATTTCTCGGAGACTAATTGTTTTCCGATTTCATTTCTGGCCGAACGAAAATTTCTGCCACTAAACACATTTTAATTGACAAAATTGCTTAGTTTCAAAGTTATAATATGACTTTAATCACGCTTTGATATTATAAATTATGGTTCCACTCCAATTTAATATTATCTCGCCGTTGTATTTGTTTTGTGTGAAAATTTGTTCTTTAATTAACTATTTCAATTTTACGTCTTAGTTAAAGGTCAGCTTTAGTTCTTTCCCTAAATAGTGTTTATTAGTAAAGTTGCAAGAGTTTTAGTATTAATTTATGATGTTTTTAATAAGCTTATTTACGACTAATGTTGGATGCGAGCGTACTCTCCCTTTTTTTGAATTATAGGATTATAGAACTTACTATATTACGGCTTGAGTCTATAGATTTAAACAGTGGACAGAGTAAGTAGAATAAAACATAAAATCAGAATCCTAGGTCACATTAATGCTTAGTATTTTTACAAGTAAATTACACTACCTTTCATACCAAAGCCTTAGAAATTTCATCGTATTATTCAAGACGAAAGCTATCACTTCACACAATCACAGCAATTGCCTTCTAGATTCCAATCTCAATCAGTTTTAATATACTTCGTTAAGCTAATTTAATGATTCGCCATGTTTTATTATAAGCGAGTTAATTAAGTTGGACTGGCGTCGCGCCGCGTCGAGAGATACGTCGGTAATTAACTAATTATATACATATTATGCGTACAATTTTGTGACTGTAGTTACGAGACAAATAAGGAAAAGCGTCGATAGCTAGTTATCTTTTTAACGCGTTCGACCTATATTATCTTTTACGACCTTATATTGAAGAAGATTGAAATTAGTAATCAAAATGACGTTTTGTAGTTCTGCTAGAGATTAATGACTTGACTGTACTTTTTTTATTACAATGACAGGTGAAGCGAGCTTGTTGTTCGGCTGAAGGTAAGCAACACGATCGCTCATGAACAGTAGCAAAATCAAACTACACCTTCAGCCATGAATTACAAAGCAATGCTTGGCATTTCTCTGCGCTCGCCATCCTGTGACACAAGATGTTAAGTCTCAACATTTCAACAGTGCATTTAAACTGTTGTTTGGCGGAAGAAAAAGACATTGCGGTGGTACCTACCAAGGCGGCCTCTCACATATGAGAGACCTTTCACCAGTAAACAACCACTACTTGTGCTAGTTTTAACTGGTGTGACTCTAATACACGGGTAACACATCTACCATTAATATGTACGTGTCTCTCTATTATTGTACGCAGCAGTAATAGAAAGGGACTATCCGATACCGCAAAATCCAGCCGAAACAAATATTTTTCGATCACACAGACACTCGTATAAAACTAGCAGTCGAATCCAGCCAGTATCATACCGACGCCATGCAATCGTTATGAAAAAATAACATACGTACGTTTATGCAATACCCTATCACAGAACGCAAGAGTTGAAGCCATGAAATTATTATTTTTAACTCTACATTACTTATGGCTAAATAGTGTTGAATATACTACTTAAAAGAATAAAAAAGTATAGACATGTTCCAATGTCTTAAAAAGCTGTGTTACCCTTAAAACAATCAGTAGTTATAGCCAAGCCGCATTGACTTTTTCCTCAAATAAAAGGAACGGAAACAAGAGAAAAAGGAAAACGTGAGTCTAACGCCAAAGGCAATTCTTACATATTTAGTGAAGCGTGTTTAACATGTCCAATTAATACAAAGCTGAAGCCGGCTCCACCACTCTGTTAACTATTACAACCTTCGTCCGTTTACGCAGGCCCGGAGTCTTTTGTTTACGCTTAATGGCTTAAATAAAACGGGTCAAATTCGTAAAACACCGCACCGTAAAGGTTTTAAATAGGCTAACGCGGCCCGGCCATTTTACTCCTAATACATTTATTTTAAGGTATAAATTAGAACATGGGATTACACGCCATTAAAATAGCACCAACGTATGTGTGAAAGCTAGTGCTTTAATTGCTTTAACTCGGCTGTCTTTTCACCTAGTCGCCCGCGTAAAGGGTTAGGTCGTTATAACTACGAGATAACAGCCTTTTGTCATGACGGTTTACTAAGCCGTTCATTTAATTTCCTGACTCAAACCCAGATTGCGACAATATTTTGTTTAAGTAGTAATTGAGTTCTTTGAGCGCGATTTTTGTACGGAAATTAATTCAGGCTGTTATTATTCTCGAATCACCAGAGGATGTATAAATATTTTTTGTCTCAATTCCTTTTTTGTCTTCATAACATCCCTATATACGCAGTATAAATAGCTTAAATGTATTGAAGTTATAATACTCTTATAAAAATTCACAAAGCAATCTCAATTTTTCTTCGCCTTGTTTATTCTCGAAATACGCAAACATTCCGCACAATAAAAACACATTTACTCAATACGATCATTATTCAGCCGTCATTCGTTTGTCTAGGCACACGTTAATATCGAATTGGAGTTTTCTTTCCAATATCTCAAGGCAATATCTTAATAAATCCCATAAAACTCGAATGTTTTAACCACGGGAGCACCTGCGCCCGCTTCGGGCGGGCTTTGAATGCAAAATTAGTCTTGTTTCTTTTTTACCACTTAGTCGGATCTCACCGATTCCGAATAAAATTCAAAAGGAAAAGTGACGTTTTATTTCTTGCCTTTTATACGCCTTTTAAAGGGCTACTAATAAAATGCTATCAAAAAGAGCTCCGCGCAAATTAGCTGGCCAAATAAATTGCTCAATTTAGTTTCGGTACACTTGCAGTGAATCGCATTACCTTGTTTAATAGTGTATTAGCGTCATTAAAAATTTTCAATTTAAATGTTTGACAAGCAACAATTTCGCAAACACAATTTGAATTATGCGCCTTTTAGGCTATTAATCAAATGCGTTTATTTCTATGATAAATATAAATTAAATCTCAATTGAAACTTTATATTTTACTGGACTGGAGACGAGCATGCCGTTCGATGATGATGAACTAATGGTAAGCGTTAGGACTGCTAATGTACAGTAGCCAAACTAAACTACACCTTTACTTACAAAGCAATGCTTGGCATTCCACTGCGCTCGTCTGAGTCATAACATCTTAAATCTCACTATGTCCATTAGTTACTCTAACTACAACATCTTTCAAACCGAAACACAACATTTAGACTGCTGTTGGGCGGGAGACATAGACATATCGGTGGTACCTTATTATCAACCCATGCGGCGTCTGACATATGAAAGACCTACCACCAGTTGTATATATTCTATATTTTACCTGTGATTGCTTTTCCATTGTCGTCCCTAAACACGATGTTTCTGCCCATAGTCCTCTTCCAGGCTATGGATGGAGGCGGTACTCCGGTTGCCGTGCATCGAAGTTCCACCGAGCCACCTTCAGGAGTGCTTGCCTCAGAACCGTCGTCGTCAGCTATGTTCGGCGGTATCGTCACCGACAGATGACCCATCTGGTGAGTGAAATTTTATTGTTAATATTAAACAGTATTTATATACTGTAAAATTTAAGCGGAAAATTAATAATAACCATAAAATATTGAGATAATATACTAGAGGGGACACTGCAACAAAACATTTGTAACAATATGAAGAGTACATTCTATATCTGTCTCTGTCACGCCTGCGAAGTAACATTATCTTCCATCTCGCTTCATTGTGTACCCGTGTGCATACCCCATACGCACAAATTTTGTTCCCGATGTCCGCTCTAGTATAACACCTCAATGCCATAAAATTAAATTAAATAAATAATATTCAATTTTTCAGTTTATTGCGTAGGCCATCGATGCATAAAATCTTTAGATTGTTTGGGATCGTAGTAGTACTTTAAAGGTCGGTAGAGTCATAATAGCTTGAATGAGGACAAGAAGCATTTCTAGTAGCTATAATCTGAGACCCTTCAACCTTACGGAGTGCTTTACGCTTCTAGATTCAGAATGACAACAATAGCTAAAGCCTAAATTCGAAAGAAAAAGGTCTAATTAGACCACTTAATCGCCATTGGTTTTTTATGTTCACATTTAGCCAACTTGTGACTTCAAACTAATAACATGGCGTAGGCAAAGACCTCTCCCAGCATTACTTGATGATTCAATGAACAAAGAGGGCTCTCTGCTTTTAATTATGTCCCTACAACTGCATTAATATCAATAGTATTTCAATATCATATAGTTAATTCATGACATGAGCCGCAATACCGAATATAACACTATCTCCCAGGATTAAATAATACGGATGCCAAAAACCTAAACAGGACGTGATATCAAAGCAGGCACGAATCAAATACTAGTTTTGGCACGTGCGTATTGTATAGTATATTAGAATCAAGGCGCAATGTTCAAATGTTCTGTCTTTTCACTGAATTGAAACATAAACTAGAAAATCAAAACTAAAAAAATATGAACCTAATTTTAGTGTCATTTTTAATTTTGATTTTAAACTTTAATCATACATAATCCGTAGTAAACACCGCATATTAAATTCAAACTCTACTATTATTATCTACGACTGACAACATTTCCTTATCTTGATGCCAAAGTAGCACCGAGGAGTAGATTTTAATTAATATACGTCGCAATACAGCACGTGGAAATACAATAAGTTGCCGCGCGAATATTAATTATTTTCAGCTATAACTTACAGTAATAATTATATTACATTTACCTCATGCGATTGTACTCTAAGCCCTCGTAAATATTAATAGCTTTGCGAGCAGTTTGTACGACTCTATATTGTTGTTTCCAAAACGAATTGATAATAGAAAACGATAAGTGTAGTACCGCGGCAGAAAACATTAGGATCTTTGGAGTATATCTAAATGAAATATGATCTATGAAGAACCTATAAATTGAAATACAACTATTTTTTACGGATTTCATGGCAAATTTGGTTTAATTTTTTAACTTCCCAACGTTTCGGTTACTTTGTATCTTTCTTGTTTGCGGGGTGGACTGAAGTGTTGTCCCTCGCTCAATGAATTTTATGGAAACAATGTTTAACAATTATTGACATTTCCATCCATAAAATATTATTTATTTCATTTTTTATTCGCGTAAACCTAAGAAACAATTAATTAAACCTACAAGTTTTTGTTACTTACATTGGGTTGACGCAACTAACTTTTTATTTGCGTGGCTGAAAATTAAACTTATTATTTGATGGTCGCCTTCGTAATTCCTTAGGCATTTTAGTCTTTGTCCCACTAAGCTTGCATACCGCGATCAATAGACACTTTTGAAATGATTACTTCCAAATTATATATTAAAATCAATATAGTCTTTAACTTTAATCATAAGTTCATTTTACACTTTACTAAAATAAATTAATATTGTCTATAAAATGTCATTATATAATACTACTTACATCTTATAGGCAATAAAACAAAGAAACTTGGATAAAGGTGCCCTTTTGCGTTATTCATTCGTGAATTTTATATTCAAAAGACAGGGTTTACCTAGGTTTCGAAATAGGATTAACATTAGGCAGGCGACCGTAAAACTTTTAAGCTTAAACCATTATACAACATTCATGCTGACCACATAGAAGGGTGAGATAATCAGAGGTATGTATGTATATGTAATGAGAGAGGTGACAAGAAGAAAGATTTAATAAATTAACATTAGATACTTTATTGTAAAGTACGTTTTTGTACAAATTATAGTTTTTACCTGAGCTGTAGTTACACCTAAAAGAATTTATAGAATCAGTCGCAATTCAATTATTTGTAAGTTTTTATCATTATCGGAGATGGAATTTTGATAGGTGTATTTAGACCAAGCAACCAATGCAGTCGAACATGGCGTACCAATCCACTACAAATTGGTTCACGCCTCCCATTTGTTCAAGTCAATTAAACATTCTATACTAACCTAGAAACAACAAACACAACTCGGTCCTAATATTAATGGAGGACATAACCACATACTAACAGTTGATCTACATACACAAAGCAAAACAAAGCCATTACCAAGCTCTCGCGAGAAAACAACTGACTTAACCTAGAATTTCCACTACAATACTACTGAAATAGCACTAAGACAATTACGAAACATCATCTTCTACAACTACTGGAGTTTACTTCTGAAAACAAGCCTATCACAAGCATTTCCATAGAGACATTTTGCAATATACCTATATCTAGTGATTTGCTGTAACCTTCTAACAAAGAAGTTAAAATATACGATCACCGCCAAACAAAACAATGGCAGGTCTAAAAATAATAATTCGTTTAGGCCCGATAGCATCGCATTCCTGACATGATAGGAATCTCACAGTTTATAAAGGCCAGTTGGCTTCTTCTAATAATGTACCTAAAGGCAGGGGTCCGTGAATGTTGCATGAAGACGTATTGTCCCCATTCCGGGACAAGCCGTGGGGCGACTTTGACAAAATTCTCCGGACACAACGGCCGACATGCTTCGGCATTTGTTAGTTATTGGGATCAGGTACGGCATTTTTCCCTTGCCTAAATCAGCTTGAGTAACATCCAACGGTTGAGGTGTATTAACATTTATTTATGTCACTGCTACGTCTGCAATTAGTTTGGTTATGTTCGTACCATTTTTTGCACCTTCTTTATCATGAGAAGCTGCATCTATATAATAGCTACCTAACTCTGTGAATCATACCATCCGAAATTGTTCAAAATTAATATTACTTGGACTCGAGTCTATTCGTATTTAAAAGCACTCTAGGTAAAAAGTGTGCTAAATACAAATATAAAATTGAAATCTTTATTAATTGCACCATTAAAGCGGTAAAAGCATAATAAAATGTTGAAATCTCATAGCAAAATGTGTATTGCAGATTGAAATGAATTTTCATATGAAATAGTTGTGAACAATATTCCGGCACAAACAGGAGTGAGTGTAAATAATTTCAATAAAGTTTGAAACAATTTACGTGTATACGTGAGTGCGACATTGCGATACACATATTGCCGGTCCAGTGAATTCTAAAGAAATCACTATATGCACACGACAGCACGGACTTTGACAAAATTCCTAGTGAGCAATGCACGAGCGGGCGACTGAATGAGCCGCATTCCTCTCGCATATATTCACAGTTATAACTTAAATTCCCTGCTATTTTAAATTGTATTCATATGTGAATGAGAACATATCCTAAGTCTAAAATATTCGTTCGTCAAAATGATATGATAAAGTGAAACATTTTCTATCCTTGCGTCGCTGCAATGTAAATTCTTAGAGACAGTTTGGTGTCACATGAATTATGCAAATTCGTGCTGCACGCTGTGGACCGAGTGCGCGGAGATTTACACTCGGGAAACACCACCTTATATTATTAATATACATATACACATGCGGTGTTCTGTCACTGAAATATGTTGCATTTAATGCTGCAAATATATTTTTATGCGCCCATTATATCACAGCTCTCGACGGTCCATGCTTGCATAGTTTGTTATTGACGAAGATAACTTTTCTGCATATTACATATAATAAATACTTCGAGCCAATATATTTATCCAATAAATTTAACAAACAAATACGACAACAACAACAAAAACAACATAAACAAATACGATTATTTACGTGTTACACAGTAAAATACAAAATTCCCGTCAAATCCAAGACGTGTATTTAATATTTTAAAAACGAAGAATTGTATAATAAAGTATAAAATAATAATCGTAAGTTGCAATACACATTATACTATTGATGTTACCCTAAACGACGGGGCCTCTCACTGTGGGCCTCATTAAAAGGCTCAAAGTCACTCAACGAGCCATGGAGCAGGCTATGCTCGGTGTGTCCCTACGTCCTACGAGATCGAATCAGAAATGAGGAGATCCGTAGGAGAACCAAGGTTACCGTCATAGCCAGGGATGGCAAGTTGAAGTGGCAGTGGGCCGGGCACGTAGCTCGTAGAACCGATGGCCGTTGGGGCGGAAAGGTTCTTGAGTGGAGGCCACGTACAGGCAAGCGACATGTCGGACGCCCGCCTACAAGGTGGATGGACGATCTGACTAAGATTGCAGGAAGTCGCTGGATGCAGGCCGCTTCCAACAGGTCATGATGGAGATCCTTAGGGGAGGCCTATGTTCAGCAGTGGTCATGATGATGATGATGATGATGATGATGATGATGATTACCCTAAAATCTAGTAAAGGTTTAAATCTGACAACAACAGTACACATTGTGACAATTCCGAAACGTCGCGCCGCACTTGCTTTTTAAGCACGCGGTTGTTGTCTGTCTGTCTGTATCAGCCCATATACGTCCCACTGAAGGGCACGGGCCTACTCTACAATCGAGAATACGATTGAGAGTGGTTAGGCCATATAGTCCACCACGCTGGCCTAGTGCGGGTTGGCGGACTTACATACCATAGGAATTCTTATAAACGCGGTTGTTAGCAGTGTTATATTATGTGTTTACCAATTTTTTATCAAGAACATGTTTTGTATTATTTTACGAGTGTGTGAAACAGGTTTTTTAAATAAGACACATTAATTATGCTTGATAACATATTTTTCGATCGCGCAGAGTTTTTTTGTCACAATTTCACACATTTTCATTTCACCATTTTATCTTACATACTTTACGACTTAACGAGAGTTTCCGAATAATTTCGCATTATTTGAATTTAAATTTAATTTCTCGAGAAAGTAGCACAAAAAAGATTATTTTCACAACAAAATCCCTTCCTAAGGGCTCTTTTTAGTCAGTTAACATTTTTATTTTCGTCTTATATTTAATTATTTCAGATATTTTTTGAGCTTCTAAATTAGCATTCGAAGCCTAAATAAAGAAACCTCTGTTCAAAATCCTTATAGTATTCAGAAATTCTAAATAAATCTAAAATGTTCTCTAAATCTAGCTAAATCTCTAGATGACAACATTTTCTAAAATCAGTACTAACTTAATTTTTCTTCTAAATAATGTTTTTGTTGATAAAAATTGATTCGAAAAGCACTGTTTTTAAGCCAAAAAGCACACGGAAGGCGTATACGCTATTAATATTTAAAGCAACTATAGTAAATGTGCACTATAGTAAACAACTACAGGCCGTTTAATCCGTCTTAAATACGATGGTATATCTGTCTCAGAAAACGGACATGAAGTAACAGCCAGGCCTTTGCATATCACTTGGAAATTAACAAATATACAATTTTAAAGGTACTGGAATCGCTTCCTTCTTTTTCTTATAGGATAATATACTAGCGGTCCGGCCCGGCGCCGCCCGGGTGCAGATAGTAGATACACTTTTCAAAATGGCGGCCAAAACCGTGAATTCCGACTATCAATTTCAAATATTGGAGTAAAGAAACCCTCAGATATCGATTTTGAGACTAATCGGAACACGAAAAAGTAATAAAATTTTCTCGTATTTGCTTGATTTTTCACTACTGCTTCCCTGTTATAGGTCATATCGTGAAAATATATAGACTATATCATTCTTCGATAAATGTACCTTTCCAATACAAAAATAATTTTTCAATTGAAACCATTAGTTCCTAAGATAAAAGGAAATAGGATGAAAGGTAGCAAAGAAAGGAGTGGCCCAACATTAAGTGTCAATGAGAAAAAATATGATCAATATAATTCATGGACATCCTTTAAGGAATGATAGCTATCTTGCTGCATTCAAAAAGTAGTTTTTGTTTGATGATAAAAGTGGGTAGTATAATTATTATTGGGCGCTACCTTCCCAAACTTAACGCTACGACAGATTAGTTGCTTCATGGTTTATCATATCCCTTAGTTAATTCGGAGTCAACGAAATTACGGACGTTTGTCTATTGGCCAGCATTTTTAAGCTCTCTTTTTCGGAGATTTTACTGGTGGTAGGTCTCTCATATGTGAGAGGCCATCTGGGTAGGTACCACCGCAATGTCTATTTCTCCCGTGAAACAACACTGCTTAAATGCACTGTTGTGTTTCGGATTGAAGGACATTGTAGCCAGAGCAACTACTGGACATATTGAGACTTAACATCTTATGTCTCAGGATGGCGAGCGCAGTGGAATGTTGCTACTGTTCATGAGCGGTCGTATCGCTTACCATTAGGCGAACTATGAGCAAGCGCTCGTCTCGCTATTCAATGCAATAAAAAAAAAGATTTTCTATATAGTAAGAAATGAAAA
Source organism: Hyles euphorbiae (assembly GCA_023078785.2). Taxonomy (NCBI): domain Eukaryota; kingdom Metazoa; phylum Arthropoda; class Insecta; order Lepidoptera; family Sphingidae; genus Hyles; species Hyles euphorbiae. Next base: position 9,334,792 of record CM041034.1, on the reverse strand, counting down.
AAACAAATAAATGTAGCGTGTGAAATTAAGCACCACGAGCAAAGCATTGTATAAAGGATATTTGTAACAATAGCGAAGACATAAATAAAACTTTTCTTCTTATGTTATTACAAGAAAATTCAGTTTTAACGAAATCCCAATTCCCAACACGTACTGCCTACAGGTAAACAATCAACAAAGGCCTACACAATAGAAATAATCCACGCTTCATAAGTCAAAATGGTTTGCTCAAGAAATCCGCATAATCCTCCATCCACATAAGAAATAGGCTTATGATTAACTTACGTTTATATAAGTAAATAACAACTGGAACTATTGGGTTGTTGTTGGGTGGTTTTATTGTGTGTATTTAAATGTATTGTGACATGAATCATTTTTTCATAATTATTTTGTACAATAAAGTCGTATTTTGGCGAAATTGGCGCTATTAAATTAGCAGAATAATCAAAAATTTTCAATAAGATCACATAAAACAAGTGACAAATCCTAGATGCATTACCAGTCTTTAAAACCAATAACCGTAAGTTTAAAGGACGGCAAAGTAAAAGATAAGGACTAATGGGTACTTGCACTAAGCCATACGTTAGCAACTCTTAAAGAAGCTAAAGTCTAGAAGTCTCTAAGCCCATCAATCGCAACCAAAAGATTCCACGTAAGTAAAGGTAATGAAAACGCGCACTCATCCTATCGAGTCACGTTTCAGTGCTCGCATCAAGTTATAAATTCAAAGGTTAGTTTCACCGTGGACTAAGCATCAACAGGTAAAAGAGTCATTTGTCTCCACTGAAACATTTGCCGTTAGCAACCGGCGACGTGAGCTGTTAATCCAGATAGCATCAAGAACTCGGACAAGAAACGTACAAAACTTTACCTAACGTTTTTACATTGGATATTTCTCTCTTTAAAAGCCGGCATTATTCAAGCTTTCTCAGTTTCGAATATAAAAATGTTTTACATTCTTTTACATTTAGCTATGCGGAGTTGAGAGGCTCGTTTCTCGTGCCTAGTAAAAGTATGCAGTTGTTAAATTCATTTATACAGGAACGGTATTGATGAAATTTATTGGTGTTTTTAATTAATAGAGCTATAATGTAAACTTATCGTTTGTTATTTTGTAACAAAGTTTGGCATTCTCTCTTATAAAGCATTAAAGTAAAAACCACAATTAAAAATACACGGACCATAGCGATCTAACCAAAACGTACATCATTCAATACTTTTTTTTATTGCAATGCATGGCGAGACGAACATTCCGTTCACCTGGTGGGCATTCACGATTGCAATACAACTGCTCATGAACAGTAGCAAAACCAAACAGCACTTTGAACTAAAAAGCAATGCTTGGCATTACACTGCGCCACCCTGAGACATAAGAATTTAACCCTAAATATGTCCAGTAGTTACTCTGGTTACAATATAATTCAAACCGAAACATAACAGTGCATTTACATTGCTGTTTGGCTGGAGAAAAAGACATTGCAGTGGTACATACCCAGTCGGCCTCTCACATATGAGAAGCCAGTAAATGACAGAAACTACCAGTAAATGTAATACTTCATATGTAATACTTCATACAGTCGCGTAACATGCACAGTTGATAAGTTAGACACATCAGCGATGTTTCCTTACACACAAACAACCATAAGCGATATGAAGATACTGTATGATATACGGCTTACATAGTTCATTTTAGTTTCATACGATAAGCGGAAAATGGAACACATATGTACTCGCTCACAACTTGTTTATGACAACATAAAACTGTTAAAAAAATTGTTCATATTTTTGGATAGGGTATGGGTATTTTATTTATTCGCGCGGTTTATACCGTGACAAATTTACACCCTGTAATCAACGGTCAGGTCAGCGAATCGGTCAATCGATAATAACAATAATGAAACACTGTTTATCATGGTGACTAATAAATCAATATTTTAGCAGAAAGTAAAATAATCCGTTTTTTTACAAAAAAAATGTTACGGCAGTCGTTTTTTAAAAATATATTCTTTGTAAAGAAGTTACAGCAGACGTTAAAAATCATTATTCTTCAAGGTGAATATTATATAGGTATAAAAGAGAGGTTATTCTTAAGTACGGAGGAAAGTTATAGTTCCTCTTTAGAGGAGTGCTAAAAGCAAACTTACTTTGCTAGGAGTTTAAGCGATAACGTCTTCCGTAATATTTAGGTTTAGGACACATAAGATTAACTTTGGTCGCATAATAAAATTGGCCACAACAAATGGATAGGTATTTCTTTCCGGTCTTGGGGTTAACCTAAAAATTTCTAGTAGTTTCTGACCCCATGACACAAGACTTGATATTAGTGTGAGGTTAGGCCGATGTACTTGACTGTTGGGTGTACATGACAGATATATTAAATCATACATATACATCATCGTCACACCTGCGTTTCATAGAGGTAGGCTATGGATCGCCACTTTGCTGGACCCTGACACTATATCCACCTTTATCAACCTCTTCATATATTCTGGTTGATTAAAAAGGCCAATAGAAAATAAACTAGTAACAAATAAGTGTCACAGAAACAAGGTAAATCTGAAATTGGAAATATACACCAACAGATAAAAAGGACACCTAATATTGTATATTTTCTATGGAAAATCATTTTAAAATGTAATGCTATATTAAGTAGAAGTTTATCGGTGGCGCAGTAGTAAGGCACGATTACAACACTGAGGTCTTCTGCTGAAGGTTTGAATCCCAGGTTGGGTAATGTGAAATTTTATATCAATTGAAACCCGCGGCTCTGGAGTCACGAATTTGTGACCGATACGTGGGACGAAACAAACAAACAACGTGGATGTCCTGACAGCACCTCTGCTTACCCCTTCTAAGAAAAGGCGTGAATTTGTGTATGTATGTATAGAAGTTCGTCCCTTTTAAGCTAGTGGAGGGTTGCATGTAAGTAATCGTGTATAGTGCAAGGATAATCAATCACAATTTTCTATTACAAATTCTGACATGTAGTGGTAATATTTAAAGACCAAATCCATTATGTTAGTAATTAAGAATGAGCGATATGATCGATAGTTGTACTTTTTGACTTTTATTCTTTTTTTTTTATTGCATTGAAAGGCGAGACGAGCATGCCGTTCGCCTGATGGTAAGCGATGCGACCGCTCATGAACAGTAACAACACCAAACAACACCTTGAATTACAAATCAATGCTTGGCATTCCAGTGCGCTCGCCATCCTGAGACACAAGATGTTAAGTCTCAAATCTCAATATATCCAGTAGTTACTCTGGCTACAATGTCCTTCAATCCGAAACACAACAGTGCATTTAAACTGCTATTTGACGGGAGAAATAGACATTGCGGTGGTACCCACCCAGGCAGCCTCTCACATATGAGACACCTACCACCAGTAAAGTAAAGTTCTTTTTACATAAGCCCTCAATTTTCATTGACGCACTAAAATAATAAACTTAAAATACATTGCTAAATGTTTTACTCGCTTTTATAATGCAATTGATATGCAGACAATATGGAACCTCATTAGAAAAAAATCTTTAATATTAAAATACTTTTATGTAATTAACCGTGAAGTCATTAATACAACAATCTGATAGTGTGACCTCAATCAGTCTAGGCAATTATTGGGGCTTGAGAGAATGCTGTCAGAGATAATGATGAATGACACCCGTCTGGTTATTGCCGATTTTTTACCCTTCCCCCCATTGACCCCTGCTAGCTCCAGCCAACCGAATTTACGACTTAAAATGCCGTACACTTCAACTCAAACAAATTGCTGACAAACCAACTATACATACATTGAATGAAATTCACGATGATGGAAAATATAGAGGGGGAAACTTTGAATAATAAGAAAATTTCTCGTAGACACTATAAATATTGATGTATTCTCGAGACGGCTTTCACCGTATTGAAGCGTGGAGTGGCAAACCCTTATGAAAAAGCAAATACTTTGGCTTGGCGCGCACCTGTAGCCCGACACAACAAAAGAATGCTGAGTAACGCCTGCCGATTTTTCGGCTAAGAAATAATTCACTTGTTGATTCTGCTCTCTAGCTTTCCACTTACTTTCCTTTTATGTATTATTTATTTTAGTCCCAACGCGTGCTGCCACATTATCCGGCCAACTGATTCGAGCATTAGAACTTCTTATTGACAATCCCAAGTACTTTTCTTTTAAAGTTCCGAGTGCGAAGTCGCCATCGGGAGCGCGCTCAACGGCCCATAAAACCTAACAGGTTACGTACTAACGTTAATTCCATATAATCCAACTAGCGCGGAGATAATCCTTTAAGCATTGTAAATTCGCTATAGGAAGATAAACGGTAGCAGTATATTTAGAGCCTGGGTTAGCGGTTACAAGCTTCGGCTTTATAATGTTATAAAGGTAGAATAATTATATAACAGGCACAATGGGTTCACATTTTATAGCCCGAGGTGGATTCCTTCGAGCAGTCTGACAAATTCCTCCGGCGTGGCACTTACTAAGTATATGTAACGACGGGCCTTAGTTGCGACATCGAGGCAACTATGTGTCGAAGAATGTGTTTATGGTGCCAAGAATGAAGCTCCTTAGCAGCTACGGAGGTTCAGTTCGCTTCAACAATTTGTAGGTATTTACCTACCTAGCTAACGACTTTATTTTCTAGTGGGATGTTATCATGTTAACTATTTCAGACATACTTTGCTGACGTAGACTAAGTGAGGCACGCAACTAAAGCAGTAACGTTTTCAGCCAGTTTCTCTTCAGTAATTAAAACAATAATGTACAGCACAATGCTTTCTAAGTATAATACTTTCTGTGTAATGGAGAACAAAATACACAAATTGCATTCAGGAAAAAGGCGCGTAAAGTTATGAAAATAAGTATGTTTTTTCGTTAACAAAAATTTCCACAGTGTTTTGTTTTGTTTTAAAAACATAAAAACAATAAAGGCTAAACAATCTGAAGCAATAATCTTCCACGAATTTAAAATGCCTTTGCCTACCTGCTAACTCGAAAAGCGTTCGTTATGAAAATTCTTTAAATATTACTCGATGATTAAACGAAAAGATTTATCATAAACTTTATGGTCGGTGAATACTTTAGACTCTCGAAAATTAATACATCCGTAAATAAGCGGAGAGAAATATTTGAATATTACAGCATTTCATTACGACTTAGTAATTAAGACAGCAATGTGTTGTGGAGATATTTGTGAATTTCTAATATCTCTTATATCATAATTTATACTTACACAAAGTATAATTTAAGACGTGTTTTAGCAATAATGTGAAGTGTAAACATTGCCATAATTATTATCCACTAAGATTATATAAAAATATAATTTCGATTTTGGATATATCAATAGGCCCCTACTATCTAACATACTACGAACCGCCCTGAATAGTCGAAATACAAATCGTATTTTTTCCCTTCACCCATTATAGAATGACGTCGTTTAAATCTACTAAGGCAATATCAACATCTCCCTCCAAACAACAGTGTAAATTCACTGTTATGTTCCGGTTTCCAGGACATTATAGCCAGAGTTCCAGTAGTTACTGGACATATTGAGAATTACAATCTTATGTTTCAGGATGGCGAGCGCAGTGGATTTCCAAATGCCAAACATTGCTTTTTAATTCATGGTGTTATTTGGTTTTGCTACTGTCCTCCATGAGCGATCGTATCGCTTACCATTAGACGAATGGCATACTCATCTCACTATTGAAATATCAATCAGATATTTAGTATTTTAGTTTCGTAACTAAAGCGATGTGCAGTATATCTTAAGATAAAAGATATTCAATCTAAAAAAAACATAAGCAAACCGTATTATGACTTTAACACAATTTTCTTTTAGTGCTGTGTTGTACATTTAAGACTTCGTTTAGTAACGAAGCTATTATCTTGGTATAAGTATTCTTAGTATAATTTAAACCTAACTTATGTCGACTAATTTTATATGAAACTAGCGGCCCGGCCCAGCTTCGCCTGGGTACAAATAGATTTCTGTAAAATAATATGTACGTATTATACATATAAACCTTCCTCTTGAATCGCTCTATCTATTAAAAAAAACCGCATCAACATCCGCAGTTTTAAAGATTTAAACATACAAAGGGACATAAGGACAGAGAAAGCGACTTTGTTTTATACTATGTAGTGATACAACTATAACTCGCTCTGCATTGCTTTGTGTTCAGATGCAATAATAACTTTTCCGTCACTATATTGGTGATATTCTCTCATATGTGAGAAGCCGCTTGGGTAGGTACAACAACAGTGTCATTTATCCCGCCAAACAGCAGTGTTAATGCACTATTGTGCTTCAGATGAAGGTAATTGTAGCCAAAGTAAGTACTGGACATATTGAGACTTAACATTTTATGTCTCAGAATGACGAGCGCATTGGAATGTCAAGCATTGCTTTGTAATTAAAGTTGTTATTTGGTTTGCTTACCATCACATACAACAATAAAAAAGAAAACTATAAGCATTGTACTGTCGGTCTATTGTCAAGCAATAAAAATACAAAAGAAAACCGATATATTTATATATATGTGTATTATTATCAGACTTATTCCCATCTATTGTCCAAAGTCCATTACCTTAGAAATAAAATCCCATAATCCAATATAAAAAGCAGGTTGAGTTTTATTGTGAGTGGCAAACACAATAGGTATCTCTATCAGCCGGACTAAGAGTTCAGCTGTAAACATTTCACAAACGGTACTTTAATCCTGGTCATAAAAGTAATCCGCTCATAAAGTTACGCGACGATGGACAACATAAGGGTAGGGATTTGCTCTCACAAAGATTTCGAAGTAATTAAGATAAAATAGCACGGAGTTTTTGCATGTAACTCGAACGGTTGCAGACGGTTGCTCGTTTTTCAACGCTCATATACCGAGTTAATCCTGGAGTATGCAATAAAGCTGCTAAAGTATTTGTACTCCGGGCTAAATTACCCATATTGAAAATACCCTTCGGCGCGATACGGCCGACTGAAGACTTATTTATTTTACAATGCGATGTAGACTTGCTTTGTTTTGCGTAACACTTCCTACAGGTTCAGTGATGCACGGGTGAGAACCGTTGGGTCGTGGTTTCAGGTTTAGAATTTTAATGTAAATCAATTTAAGAAACATGTTTGTATTGTCATTGTATACTGTCCGAAAGACTTGACGTCGCATAGACGTAACATATTACGACCTTATAAAAATGATATTGCGGCCATTCTATGTAAGTAGGTGGTTACGACAAGCTTCTTTATTAAGTTTTAAAGCCGTTTCGTGTATTTTGCAGTGTTTAAAGATTCCAATAAACTTACGACTGGTTAGCAATAATACTGTTTCTGTTTAAGTTATGCAAAGAATTCGGCTATTAAAACGGATTGGAGTTGGTGAATTAAGATTCCACACTTGGCAAAGAACTTTGGCTATTTCTATTTGAAAATAATACTCAAAGTCGTTTATTGTTGAAACCGTCCGATGGTGGAACGTACAACCAATTGTGGTAAGACAGGCATTACCACTATCATCTTTCAAAAACCTGGTCAAGGATTCACCTTTATCGCTAGATTGATTCATTGACTCTACTAAATATTTATAAATGTATGCATGTATTTTGTATGTATGAATTTTTGTAAAGATGTTACAAATGTATGTTTTTCTTATTCCTTTTTTATTAATGTTTTGTTTTTGATATACTACTCCATGTTAGTTTCTATACTAAACACGGCTAATATCAATTTAATAAGATTTGAGCTATAATACTGCGAATTTCTCTTTTATATTTTTTTGGTTTGTATTCATTGTGTGTAATAAAGTGTGTATAAATCATTAAATAAATTCACAACCTGTTTTTCGTACAGCACAAAAAGATACTAAATTCTAGGCCAAGGGTGCCATCATACACCAAGGGCCCTACTATATTCATCCGAAACGCAGTTCGAAACTTCGGACGAACGAAGTTTGTGACGATACGAATGTACCTCTGTAAATGTTCGGATTGTCGATATATTCGAATCATTCATTCTTCGATCCGAAGATTCGAATTTCGTGTTACAGAGTAGGTTTCGAAACGAAAAACGTCACGAAGATTCGAATTTCGGATTTATATAGTAGGTATATCTTAACAATTACATAATTACTCTTTGAAGCGATTCCGAACAGAATCTATACTAAGTGCTGCCGTTAATCCATTATTCATATGCATCACAATTTAGAATCGAGGCAACATGACGTCTCAACCATGTTGTGAAATTGTCTGGTTAATCATTTTAGGCCGACTGTCTGTCTTAACTCTTTCGGAAGTTCGGATTTTTGACCACGCCGGACGCATGTGAATTGCAGTTATCACATACTTCCAAAACTGTTGTGGGATACTATGATAGCTAGCACAGTTTCGGGTTTAAACTCGCCACCTCCTGTTCGGCAGTCCAATCCTAACGCAAATAAATTTATGAAGTTAAAAATGTAAAAATTAAACTAAATTCGCGATAAAATCCGTAAATAATAGTTTTATTTCAATGCAAATAAATTTATCATTTATACGATCCATGACACGTGTTTCATTTATTTTAAGTTTGATTTATAGTGCCAAAAAGTTCCATATAGTTTTTGATACTTACACATAAACATAATATTAACATTGTTCTGATATTAATCAAGACACAATTTGTATCTCAATTTTTAAATAAATTCTTATTATTATCTTACTGCATGATCTATTACATGTACCTATAAAACCGTTGGGTGTTTATCTATAGAATTGAATGCCGAAACCCGATCTCCCCAAAGTGTTGAAAAAAGATTTAGGATTACACAAAAGCGGGTCGTTTGTCACTGCTTCTGTCAACGGGTTGGCCGTCAATGCCGCAAAAACAATTAGTAGGTCAATATTTATTTGATTGCCCAAAAACGGACCCGCGATGAATGATGACCGCCACGGGCGCTGTTTAATCTGCTTTTACAGTATAAATGTAATTTACGGGAGCGTAATGTGCATTTCCTTTGTTTTTTAAAATAAATGACTCGTATTATTTATCCACGGAGCTTTAAAACGTTGTCATAAAATTCCCGTTATTAAAGTTATGTTATTTTACAATTCTATTCTAAGCCGAATGTTGCATGAGCTGTGGTATTAAGAGCAATGCTCTTAAATAAATAATCCAATATATTTATATAGACAATCGTGACCATTCAAACACAACCACCAACGGGTATTTAGATTATTGCTTATATTCTTAATAAATTATTTTTTTAAATGAATTCAAAACTAATTCAATGTACATCCACGAACCCAATTTATTACCCCAAACTGATCTAAAGAAAGTTTTATAATTATACAAAATTTTGCAAAAAGCAGCTTATCGGGATTTTGCTTTGCTTAACTCGTCCTCATTATGAAATCGTATTTTATCTCAATTTGCTTTAACACTTAGAGGTGTTACAGCCGAGCCAACATAAATACGGAGCGGCCTTTTTGCTCGACAGCGTAGTACGCCAGACCTAAGCAAATACGAAAGCTGTGAAGTGGGGAGAACAGATACTTTTTATATAAAACTTGGATACCATGTTAACATGAATTACGTCGGTCGCATTTCCAATGGAAACCTTTTATCGTTGTAAAGTCAATTCAAGGGACAATCCGTTTTTGTATAAATTGATTTAGATACATACATACTCTTACTTATCTTATCTTATCTACTCATCTAAATTTCCATCTAAAAAGCTTTCTTTTAATATGCGCTGTTATTTAATGGTATCAGTTGTGAATTCTACGTCTCAAACAGTTTAGTTCGATACGTTTAAATCTGCCTCTAAATCAATGTTATGGAAACTACGCTAAAGTAAAAGAAACCGTTTAATAGGACAATTTTAAAATCCTTTCTAGGCACAAAATTCTTCAAACTTAATCGCTTTATAATTTAATAACATTTCGCACCGAAGCAACGATTAAAATTTCTCTTCAAACACCGGTTTTGGTTGCAAATTGGCTCAATTACCACCGTTTAAAAATACTTCATAAAACATAAAAGATATTTGAGTGGAAAAGAATGTTTCGCTACACCGGATAGTTAGGAAAAAGGAGAATACATTTCGCGCTCGCATAATGAAACTATCCGCTAAAAAATTCACAACAATTTTACCATGCTGCATTGCACTGAAATAAGCTTAGTCTCATACATGATATAAAAACAGGCTGAAACAATGCAAGAGCGTTTCAGTGAGCAAAATGGAACGTAAACAGCACGGGGAACATTGGGAAAGCTGTCTGCGTGGCACAGTGTGGCATGAAGATGTCGCGGTGACATTCCACTGCCTCCCTTTGGCAAGCGCGGGCATTCCGCGCACAGCAGCGACAAAATTCCGTTGTCTCCTGAGTGTCGTAATGCCACGACCTCACACCGCAAAGGTGAATAACTTAATGACTGCCCGTGTTTATGTTGTTACTAACTTTTCACAATTAAACACTTTTTGCGGTCACATTTGAGTGCTTCTCGGCTCGTTTGTTGTCCTAACGTTACTTTTATTAAAAGGAACTCTAAAAAGGGTCGTCGTTTAGTGTGAAACATACTGTAGTGTCTCGTAGTTTCTGATTCCCACGACACAAGACTGGATCTTGGTGTGGGTTCAGGTCTACGTATGTGACTGTTGGGTTTATTTATACTATACACGCTAGTTTTGAGTGACGCGACAACAAATTTTAGAAATAACAAATTTGTTTATTCATTGCTAAAACAACGTATAATATATTCGCTAGTATGATACGCAACAACACATTTACATTTGTTTGTTTTAATCAATACCCACATTTTCCTGCCTTTAATGCCTTTGCATTTCTGTATTGGTCCTTATACTTAAGATTCAATATACTTCAATGCTACTTAGGAAACAGTATGTGAATAGACAAGTGGAAAATATTCAACCTTCAAATATTCAAGCCTTATAACTTAATTATGAATTAAAAAATGAGTCTCTTCAACGCATCTAAAGCCTCTTTTCGCAAAATACACTTCTAGTAATGTTGATTATATCAACATGATTATATCAACATTACAAGATACAGGAAATAATTGAAAGAATAGGTAGTTAATTATCAGTAATTACTAACGTCTCTATTGTCAAGGAAACAACAATATAGACGTGTAAAGAACATCCATTTTATCTGATACCCTTAATATTAACTAACGATAGCTCAATCAGAAACGGAACAGACTGGCAAATGCGTGGTCTTGGATTTAATCCCAGGAGACGCCTATAACTTGAAGTTGCGTGAATATTCCTAGTCAATTATCGGTCGTTTAAAGCCGAATTTAATATCATAAGGAAGTTTATTGGACCCCCCACTGACGTCTATTCTTAGACGCCCATTTAAGATGCTATGGGCGTCCATGGCAGTGATGATGTGAGTACCGTACCGCCACTGCAGTGTGCCAATAAATATTTCCCCCAAATCTATTACTTTTAATCAAATTAAATATAGTCCATATTATGTACATAACATACACTTAAGTACCCGGAATCATTGAGAATGCATGAAGAGGTTGATGAAAGTGGATGGAGCGAAAATAATATGTCAGGATCGAGCATAGCGGCGGTCTATAGTGGTTGCTTACTCCTATAGCATATAGACGTGAGGAATATATATGTATGTACATATTTGCGTACAAGCTTTTTCGTTCTTAATAAAGTGCTTAACTCTCTTTAAATAGCAGCATAAATTTATACAGTGGTTAAAGGTAAATAAACCGAAAATATTAGAATTATTATAAGCATCTCCCCTTTATTTGCAACATTTATATTTATATCTCGGTACATTACCAAGAATACTGTCCAATATTTTAACAGAAATCCGATTTGTAGATACTTATCTAAAGAAACCCAAACGAGAAGTTATTTACTGTACAACGTTATATCTTCACAAGCGAGCCGAAATCTAAGCTAAGAAATAAATTCGGATCCACATGATTCGGGTATTTTTATCCCTGTACATTTCGATGTAACGTAGTGTTATATACAACCAACTTGGTTATAATTGGAGGGCATATGGCGAATATTGTTTGCAAAATTCTCATAGCGCAAATGGCCACCATCATAGGAAATGATAAGTGGTCGCTACCACAAAATACCAATATCCCTTTTGAATCGCTGCCAAAACTTGTTACGTTAATTTCTCGTCGCTGCCCACATCGTCCCTACACGCCAGTGACGGGTGTTGCTCGTTCGCTTTTTCCACTCAACTTAAAAACAGTTTTCGGCCAGTTAGTGTCCAACGGCAAAACACTAATTACTATTTTTTCCTTTTTGGGTTTGAAATGGAGCGCGGTAGAGTCTCAATTAGTGACTTCTTTATTAGCCATTTTTTAAATATTATATTGTAAACTATAAAACATGCGTAACTCATTATTGGTACAAGTTTTCTACTATGTACTAATACATCCCATCAAAAACATCCTGTAAAAAAATTCCAAGTCTCGCAGCTCAGGTTTTCTACCACAAAAAGTTGTGAGATGCATGTAATACCAAGTCGATTAATTTATTTAGTCCTTAAGGGACCTTCTATATAAAGTTATTACGTTAGTTATTACCATATCAATGTTAAAAATTCTTTACGTTTTAAATAAATGGATCGACTTGGCCATCGCATGAAAACATAATGTATCGTACAATTTATACATAATGCTGCTGGCCAAGTCGATCTATTTATTTAAAACGTAAAGAATTTTTAACATTGATATGTTAATAACTAACGTAATAACTTTATATAGAAGGTCCCTTAAGGACTAAATAAATTAATCGACTTGGTATTACATGCATCTCACAACTTTTTGTGGTAGAAAACCTGAGCTGCGAGACTTGGAATTTTTTTACAGGATGTTTTTGATGGGATCTGACGTCTTTTTGTAGAGTCCTACTTTTTTCCTTTTCGGTACTTCTTACTTCTAGAATATCACCAACGATTTTTCTTAAAGCCTCTGTCTTATGGATTTTTCTTATTTGTGTAAGTATCAATTTATCACAAATATAGCGGATTTGATTATTAATGTTCTTTCTTTCATTGTAATTTATATTTTCGAGCTATTTAGTCTATTTATTTGCAAGTTTTTGTTCGTCATGTTTTTCTAGAGGAATGTTGTACAGTTTCATGGGCTGAATACACCATTTCCCTCTCTATATCCCTCCTGTTATGCCTCATATGTATAGATATCTATCTACAACTATTATTCCATTATATACGGGTACAATGATTCATTAACTGCAAATGTAACTTTGTAATCCTATACATTTATATGGGATTACAAAGTTATTCACGCAGTTGGTCTATCTAGAAAACTAGACACAAATTATGAAATGTTTGAATTTTCCCTTACTTTAGACACTAAACACTAATTATATTCTAAATTTGAAGGTTCTATGTCTGCTAGAAGTGCCTTAGACTTTTGATGATCGGTCAGTCAGTCAGTGAGTGACAAAATTAAGAAAGTTTGACTAGTTACAATTCTTAAACTACTGGTTCAAATTGAATGAAATTTTAAATATACCATGTTTACACAATGCTTGCTTAGTAACTGAAAATTCAGGCTTCATGCTTTAGCCACAACGAAGTTATAGGGGGTTGAAAATGGTCTGAATTGCTTCGAGAAAAGGATGTTACGGCCTATAGCTCGACTTGGAGGGGGCTCGCGGCCGCGCCCCCAGATGAACAATATAGAAAAGCGGCCGACAGGCGAAAGCTTCATTTTACTTGACAGGCTGGTTGACAAAAAACAAAAGAACTAAATTTGAATATCGAACTACGACAACAAAAGAGGGGACGACAAAAGTTGAGCTCAATATCGCACGTATGGCATCGAATATTTTTGAGTTGTAATTTTTAAAATAAACGCTTACTGAACTCTCATATTCAGTAATATTGTAGGTGAAGATACTATATGGAGTTAAGTACAATGCAGAACACACATAAATACTCAGTATGCAAAGGTGCGGGGCTCAGGTAGGCTCTCGTAATAATATTGTATCAAAGTCACATCCCGGCTGGCTGTGACGGTGGAATTTCAGGAATGATGCCTCGCTTCTGTACAATTTTCTCTGAGCGTTGACATGTTGTTGATGAGGTTACGGCCCTGTTTGAATTTAGTTCGAGCAACAATTTCCCGTTTTGCAAAACAATGTTGACATGCTATAAAATGTGGCTGTGACGATCTTGTCGATACCGTAACTGAGGGAACGGCTGTTCGTCACCCGATATCGATTTATAATGTTTGTCATACGATTTTATAAACGTTGACAGAGCAAGATGAAGTAGATATATTTTTGCTTCAATATCAATCGTATTGAAATATCCTCAAATCTTCCTAATATTCTTTATTCATTCATTATATAAAAATGTATGTATGTATCTGCTATATTACAACAAATCATTGATAAATGACTGTTTGACTAATTTTTATTGATGTCACATTACCTTCCAACACATTAGTAACTACATCTTCATATTGACCTAATTAGAACGATCACTTGACTAATACACAAAGTGACTAAACTAATTCCGAACTAGAACTGTTACGGAAGGTCAAAGAATACTACACAGAAATCAAAATTGTCGCAAAAGGATGTCCACGGAGATCATAATAATTCTCGACAGATATCTCGCAACACGAGCCGCGTGTGCAAAAGAAACAAGAAAAATATCAAGAAAATGTTGCAAAAGATTTTTATAACGAAACTTTTCAAACACTTCTAAACGAAAAATGCATGATACAAAAGAGAAATATGTTTTTCGCGCACACATCAGACACTGGACCTGGTGAGAATCATAATATAGGGAATACGGATATAATTTATCTGGTGAAACGTTTGGCACGTGACATCGTGCAAGTCTCATTGCAAGCTGGCGATCCGGATCGATTGCATAAATTTTAATATTAGCCGCCGGTTCCACCGCCGCACGAGCCAACCGGCTGGAAACTGATTGTAATTACTGTCCATTATTGATAAGCAATTGATGCTCTAATTAAATGGAACAGTGGAAATCATTAACTGATATGACAGATCGTTACTGTGACATTATCAACTCATTCATTTTTCCATTGCCAATTGATTCTGTTAATTATGATGAATGTCACTGAGATGGCGTTTTGTTTTGACATACATTGTATTTTTATTGAATGCTAGACAATGGTTTATTAAACATATTTTAAAATGAAAGTAAAACGGGTTGGAATTTAATAAAAGGAATATTTAAGAAAGAGAATTTACCTACATTTCGAAATAAATAAAAGATTCAGGCGACTTTAACAAAGCGGGCTGAGAGATATTTCGTTTTATTTACAATAAAAAATGTGCAAAGTCTGGCAATGAAATAAGACTTGTGGAGACAAAATTTACATCACGTTACATACCTAATATCACTAACCAGAGTAGTCTAAAACCTAATACTTGATCCCATATTTCTGACATTTTCTTCACAGACGGCCTTCGTGGCGCAATTTGTTATACGCAGGCTGTGAAATGAGAAGCAGCGGGTTCGATCCCTGCACGTGGTCTGGATATTTGTGAGACCGAAACGTCTCTCGTAGTTCCTGACACTCACGATGTATGTGGCTGTTGGGTGTATTTATTTATTTAGTTATTATTACTTCAGTACCACTGACCTGGCTCATCATGGGATCGGTGTTGATCTGACACATGTAGGTACCAGAGTCCTTGGGCTCCACATTGCTGATATACAGCTTCCATGTGTTATGGCCGTTGTGTGTGACTGATAATCGAGGGTTGAGCGTCACCATGTGTGTGTGAATCGCTAGGATAGTTTTCGTGTCTGACTTTATCCAGGCCACCTGCAAAGAAAGTATGTGAATATTAGTAAAAAGAGAAAGGTCTGTCTGTATCAGCCCATAAACATACGTCCGACAGCAGGGCACGGGACACCTCTATATTGGAGTGGAAGGCATAAATTGTTTAATTTTTACTTTTTACTATCCTCGTGTATAGATAGTAAATACAAAGTTTTTCCTAGAATACTAACGCACCTACTTCCATGGATTTGTAAAGATGCAATGTTTTGCAAAGGTTTTAATTATCATTTTAATAAAAACTATACAATTACCACCCAAACACGACGAAAGTAAAAAGTTACAAAAGAATCGTTGCTTTTTTTGAGTATTCATTTGTTTCTTTCTAGTCACTAAATCAACTACTTCACTTCATTTTCGACTGTGACCATATTTCATAGGGTATATCTAAAACACTCTATATAATAAGCTTGCATTTACCAAAAACACTTATGATTCCAAACAGCAGACACAACTCTTTATCATATGAATATCAAATTAACTGCATTACTGTACGTAATACGACGTCGATATTTTAATAACAGGAGAGGTTTGTTTTATCTGTTGAATTTGAGAATGACAAAAGAATAATTAACATAATTAATTTACTCCATTCTTTACAGCGTTTTAGTTCATACTAAAATTGGGTTCTGTAAAGCTAAGTAAGGAACAATATTAAACACGATTTAATTAAAACTTATGAAGCGTGCGATGTGATCCAAGTACATTGCATCTTTATTAAAATATTTTCCAGTTTAAAACCAGTATCCAGGAAAATATCTGACAAAAGCAATCATATACTCCTGACTATTCGCGAAAACTTTTTCACAGAAGGCTTATGAAAAACCAAACAAACATTTCGCCGTAACAAATATCAATAAATCTCTAAACAAGTACCGGCTATCAACAGAAACATCAATTAATTAATATTTAGTCGTTTTAAAATTACAGTTTTTAGTTCAATATAACTATTATATTTTCATTTTATATAATATAACATTTCAAGGAAAGCGACATTATATTTCACGAAATAGAGTTCAATTTAATCAAAGTCGTACTCGAAATTTATTTATTTATTTATTAGGAAAACAAACAAGTGTACAGATATATTACAAGTTAAAAGATCTTAAGATTAAGGTAGAGTACACTCCATTACGTTTTCACGGATTACTTAAAGTAATAATGTAATTAACAAAGGTACAGTAGGGACAATTACATATTTAATATACAATCACTTTACGTGTTTTGGCGCATCAAAAGGGCACATATAATTTGTTTTTTAAATACATCTTTTTTAAGAGCAAATATATCTATGTTAATAAAATTATCATTATAAATTTTAACTAGTATATGAAGAGGCGCCCGTTCTCCCGCATTTGTACGACTCGTAGTTGTAGCAAAAAGCGGATAGACGCGCACCTCTCGCCTAATTACAGTTCTAGATACAACATAAAATATGTCATTAATTAGTTCTGGACAATCAAAATTATTGTGTATTAACCCATGTAACATCATGGCCTGTAACAGCAAGCGTCTCGACTTCAGTGTTAGTATCTCGTATTTAGCCAGAAATTCATCATACAGCAAAATAGGTTGTCTCTTGTTATGGCATTTATATTGCAAGGTCTTAACAAACTTCCGTTGAATTTTCTCTATCTTCTGATCATATTTAGCATAGTATGGATCCCATATCATACAGGCGTATTCAACCTGTGGGCGTATCAAAGAGTTGAAAAGATAACGATATGTGCTTTTGAGTTTAAAATCAGATGATGTTCTCATAACAAGGTTATACATTCGGAATGCTTTGACAACTATTTTATCTATGTGTAAATTTAAATGCAATTTGCAATCCAGAAGAACACCCAGATCGCTAATTTGAGTCTCCCTAATTAGTTTTTCATTGCATAACGAGTAATCAAAATTAATAGTTTTCTTATTTTTTGTGAAGTTTACAAATTTACATTTACTGATGCTTAGTTTCAGATTATTTTTATCACAATAATCGGATAGTCTATCTAAATCATTTTGCAGAAGACGGCTGTCATCTAGGGTTTTGATGGCTCTGTATACCTTAAGGTCATCTGCATATAATAAGAATTTACTGTTATGAAAGCACTCATTAATGTCATTGATATATATGATGAACAATAAAGGGCCTAGTATGAATACCTAATAGCTTCCGAGATAATTTACTGTGCATGAGAAGTGCAAATTCAGCCTTATATTTACTTAAATATTTTTATTTACTTTAATAAGTACTACAAACTAAAAAAATCTTTATACTTTTCTAAATAGAGTTCAAAATAAATCTAAGTCGTAATACCTTATAGCTGCCTAGATGGTTGACTGTGCATGTGAAGTGCAACTCCTGCCTAATATTTACTTATAATTTCCAATTTACTTTACAAAGTCACACAAACTAAAAAATACTCTATGCTTTTCTAAATAGAGTTCAATATAAATCAAAGTCACAATACCTTATAGCTGCCGAGATGGTTGACTGTGCATGTGAAGTGCACATCCCTGCCTTGCGGCACAGTCAAGTTTTCCAATGGCGACAAAAACTCCGGCTCTTGCTCGCTATAGCCGGATCCTTGCAATTGACCTATTAAACAAATAACAACTTCATGAATACACAAATAGAATTTAAAATGTTCGAAGGAGGGAATACATTTCGCTTATTCACTGTTATAAATCTGCCATAATGAGGTTTGCGATATTCATTAAAATATTTGTAGAGCGCTTAATTTAATACCAAAAAATATACTTCAAAGAGGATTTTATTACTCAACTGTTATAAAACTTACTTTTTATTTTTCGTCGTAACTTTAGTTTAGTCTGATACGTAAATTGATATATCTAAAGTCTTAAGTTATAATTATTAGTATTGCGACACAACCATATTAAAATAGTCTTAGATTGGACTGATGTTCTTGATGAATTCATGGATTCATTTATTCATAAGGACATCCAGTTTATGTATATCGTTTTATTAGCGGTACATTGTTTACTCGCAGCTGAAAATGAACTCAATAAAAAAATACTAGTGAAACGTGTGCAAATTCCGTACTGAATAGGGGTGTAAATATCGTTTAAATTCCTATATTTATTTACGTACGCATCTACATTGTTCTCGCTATGAATCTTATTATATTTCTAAATGTAAAACGCAACCAATGATGTATTTCTTCATTGTGTACCGATCCGTACCCGTCAGTTCGCTCAAGCTGGTGCTACAAGATTTTGAAATCATTTGGAACAACAATTTAGATTACCCTCATAACAAGCGCTCTTTAACTATGAATATAAAAGTAATTTCAGAAAGCACAGTATTGTGTACTCTGGGTTTGAACCCGCGACTCTCAATGTAGTATTCCAGCTTTTTGCCCACTGAGCTACGGTTCGGTTTACATTTATCTATTCAAAAATATAATATATTTTTGGATTAATGCTTGATTACATCCAACATCGAGATATTTTTCCTTTGCCAGATATTCTCGAAAAGAACCGTATTCTACAATAGTTTGGTCCGGAACCGTACCAATAAGTCGAATCGGCCACATTTCTGCATTACGTGGAAACTTGTTTCAAATTCCACGTTTTTCATAGTTAAAACTGGAACCTTCAAACTAAAGTTCCTTTTTATTGCATTTCACCAGAAAACTGGGTTATAAAATAAAATGTGTCACGAAGTTAGAACTTGCGAGGACGGGAACCTCACTAAATTGATTACATTATCGGCGCGGATTCATACACGCCTCGCTTTAACCCACAGAGTCCTTTTTATGGAAGTCTGACACAGTTTAGAAATGAAACACTGTGAAAAGACTTTTATTTACGATTCCAGAACAAGTTTCTTTTTAAATGCGTAAATCGAGAAAATGAGTTGCGGTTAATCTGATGTTAAATCACCATTGCAATACTTGTTAGCTGGTCATTGTACGTGTTTTGCTGTCCTTTGAAAAGGAATTATATAAAATGTTTTTATTTTATTTATATTTCATTTGATTTTTTTACTTTGCGGACTAACTTCTTTAGTGGTCCGCCCCTTGACCACAAAGCTGAAAGTTATCCAAAATTTAAATAATGTAAAAATTAAACCAAATCAGTAATAAAATCCGTAAATAATACTTTTATATCAATGAATGAAACAGACACAGAGTAATACCAATTCAACTTTTTGATTCATTAAGCTACAACTGCAGTTAAGACTGTCTAGACAGTAGAACTCTATCACATTTGAGGATCATATCATGTCCTGCTATTTTTCTAACTACTCCTTTCTCATATCTATACAACAAGTGAAATATTTTGAGCACCTAGACGGCTGAATAGCGTGGGAATACTTTGGTTTTTCCGTACACGTACGTCACATGAATGGTTGATATTTATATTGTTTAAAGTGGGTATCATCTATGCAATATTTGTTAAATAAATAAATGAGGTTACGAAAATAAAAATATCAAACTAAATGTTCTTAATAATCGTAATATGATAACACCTACACAATTACTTCGGCCTCAACTGCTTGTTTTTGTATTCTTTAGCGTCTTTATCGAATATTCGAGTGGGATCAGCGGATTGAGGTTATTATATATTCCATAGAAACATTTACCTTATCATTTACCGATCCGGGAAAATTACGTTTAAACAAAATATTATCGGTATAGCAATTTGTGTACCCGTTACTGTACTTGTAAAGAGTTATTATAAATTGTCACTTACTCTGGGCCTGAAATGTTAACTTTTTGACGTGACAACGTCTTAAATTAGGTTGCGGCTGGGAGTCACTTATGAAAAAGTGTAACGCCCGGTAACGTTACGATGAGTCACCGAACGAGAGAGAGGCCCGCCGAATGCCTTGCGTCTCTCTCCCACTCAATTTAATTATATTTTTTTTCAGTTTCACCCACTTTTTCCAAAATTGTCCCATAGCCCCCCCCCTGCCTTCCCCCACCCTTATTCCGAAATAGTGCCTATTAGCCTCCCCACGAAACCTACCCCCCCCCCCCTCCCCTACCCCCACCCCGAAAATTTACCTCACCCCCCCCAATCCTATCTCGGCCAACATAGGTCGTAGACCCACCGAGTTTGGTATCCTCGGAACCGTCTTGGTGAGGGCTACAAATTGACCCCGCCAGAAATCCCAAATTACGCAAAAAATTACCCCCCCAAAAAAAAATATTTTACCTCCAAAACAATTAATTTAAGTTAGCCTCCCCACGAAACCTTCCTCCCCCCCCCCCTCCCTTACCCCCACCCCGAAAATTTACCTCACCCCCCCAATCCTATCTCGGCCAATATAGATCGTAGACCCACCGAGTTTGGTATCCTCGGAACCGTCTTGGTGAGGGCTACAAATTGACCCCGCCAGAAATCCCAAATTACGCAAAAAAATTACCCCCCCAAAAAAAAATATTTTACCTCCAAAAAATTTATTGACGTGACAACGTCTTAAATTAGGTTGCGGCTGGGAGTCACTTATGAAAAAGTGTAACGCCCGGTAACGTTACGATGAGTCACCGAACGAGAGAGAGGCCCGCCGAATGCCTTGCGTCTCTCTCCCACTCAACTATGATCGGTCTGCCGCGCGCGCAGCACTAGAGAATTAGGCGCATTGAATCGGCGCATGCTTGTGTCTCTGTCTTTGTCTTTCTCGAACGTTCTTGGCGTTGGAAAAACAAGAAAGCGTCACAATACAAGTTCACACGTGTGGTTAAAGTATCGTCAGCTGTGTCTGTAGTGAAAATATGGAGTGCTTAGATTCGTCATTACATGTACAATGTTTTAGTAAACAAAATATATTTCTATAGTTAAAATTTGTGCAATTCTTATTTTCATTCAATTCCTTGTTCCTATTGTGCAATTTAATTATATTCATATCAATAAATATTCTACCGAGAAAAAGACGTTGTCACGTAAAATCTTCGCCCGTAAAACCGACTTTACAGGCAACCATTTTTTTTTATATTCAACTTAATTTTTCACGGCTTAAGATTTTTTGTTTACCATTTCATGGGAAACCTTCCTGGGAAAAAGTCGCTGTAGATTTTATCTTAAGAAAAACTGGAAAAGAGGATTTGTCAAAGTTTTTTAGGCGTAGTCTAGACTTAATATAGAGACGTTTCGTGGCAAACACTTAAGCTTCTTTGGCTCGAGTGGAAGTATCAATTACGTTTTTTATCAAACAACACTCCAAACATCCACCTATAACTCGGTATTTCAACTCCTTGTTTCATAGCGGTCGCGAAATGTATATAGAATAAATTAATTAACATGTACAAGGACGCTCTTAATAAACAATACAATGTACGGTGAAATCAGCTTTATTTTCAACGGTAGACAAATACAATCAGAAGAAATACAGGTTGAATTGGCCTTTCAAATTGGTTTAAATTGGGTCAGGCTTGCACAAACAAAAGTGGGAAAATTGCTGACGCTATTGAATACTATGGCAATTGATCTACTTTCAATAAATAAATATCTGCACCAATAATCAAATTTCGGAGTGAACATACAACCCGGCCTCAAGTCCCCCAATATTGTAATGAATAAGCCTATATTGGATAAAACATTCTGTATCAGCCCATATACGTCCCACTGCAGGGCACGGGCCTACTCTACAATCGAGAATACGATTGAGAGTGGTTAGGCCATATAGTCCACCACGCTGGCCTAGTGCGGGTTGGCGGATAAAACATTATATTTATTTAATAAGACATTGATTTTAAATATCCCTGTATTGTTTTCTTTCCATCCTTGGTGGCTAATTCTCTACTTGTATCTGAGTTATAATTGACTGAGATTATGAAAAGCATTGTTAAATCAATCTTAGTAAGAGCTAACAAATCTATTTAGCAAGTGATCGTGTTATGCCTTTTCACTACATAAAAAATGGAAATCTAGATAAAATGTATAAATATTAACCGTATAAAACAGTGTTACACGAGATGACTTTAATTTCCGCTAAGTATGATCTAGTAAAAGCAAACGTAGAGGGCAATGTTCTGGAAGCGGTGTTCAAACTATAAAGTACTAAACTAGTCGCTTACATAAATGTTGTGTCTTGTCGAGGATGAAGATAAAACTCGATTAAAACGACCTACTTTACCTTGTTAGTTGCTGAAAAGTTTTTATCCTAGCTGATACATGTTATTTTGCTAAAGCTGGATATAAACTGCACTGAGACAATAAGTTAGTACAATAAATTAAATTTTAAATTAACAAACGTGAGGTTAGGTCATATAGTCCAGTACAGTCCTATATGGCCTAACCAGACACAATCAAATTCTCGATTGTAGAGGACGCCCACGCCCTGCAGCGGGGTGTATATGTACTAATACAGAATAGTATATAGACTAATAAAAGAACAGAAATAAGACACTGATTAATATTTACGGCTATCCTATTACCTGAAGAGATTTGTTTTGTTTGTATGCGCTAATCTCAGGAACTACCATTTTGCATTGAATATATTTTAATAAAAAATAATTAGTGTTAGACAGGCTTTTTATCAAAAATGCTATAAATATTTTAATATCACACTAGAACTAATCATTAATGATAATAGTTGCAAAACGGATTCCCCGTCAAGAAGTATTTAACAAAATCTAGGCGAAGCCAAGCTAGAGCGCTGGTAATAAATAAATATGAAAAACAGCGGACCGTTATTTATAAGTAATAGTGAATAATACTAATTTTCGTGCATAATCCCATGAATTATAGGATTCCAATACCAATTCCAGATTTAATTGGATTTATTTGTCGAAAATAAACAATGAAACGGGCTTTGTGCTTCGTGCATCCGCAATATTATGCTAGATAGAACTTCTATCAGAATTGAAGCCTCCCATGATACCTAGTTTAAAGAAGAAAATACAATAACATTAGAGAGCGTACATTCCAACTTTACTCTCATTCAAAAGAATTCTATACAAAGAATGGTCCAATGACGTCCAAAGTCCGCGGTGCCGCGCCGCCTGCAACCAACGACTCTCCGAAACCTATTATTTAATAAATATTAAGAGCCGTTGTAAACCGATGCTTCGCGCGCGTTGTGATAATTATACCAGAAAACTTTGCATTTTTTAATATCAAAACTGCTGCATAGTGTTAATGAACGGGAAATATATTTACTATCCGAGTGTTTTAATTATAGTTCAGTTTCAAAGTTTTAACTTTTAGTACGGTTAGAAAATTTTACTTCTTACTATTACACCGTAAACTGATAACATTTCTTCCGAATATAATACAATTGAGCAATAGTGTGTTCACTGTCTGTAGAGACATAGATAAATATTGTTTAAATTGATTTGTGGAAAATGTTATTGTATGGAGATTTGCATATTTAACGTATATAATTTCTACTAAACTGTATTCACAACTGTCATTTGTCTCAATAAATAAATAAAAATCTTATACTATTTTAACGTTAATTTCGAAATTACTTTCTTTTTTACTTCCTTTTAGAAATATTATTAACTCTTCACTCTGTATAAAGTCTGTAGGGTTAATAATACTGATCATTGTAGTGAATACGTGCACCTCCTTGCAATGACTATCGAGCTTGATACAAACCAGAGCTTCTAATTATAGATTTAACACTAGATTACGTCCTGAATCCTTTATCCGGCCCATTTAAATGCGCGATGAACATTCGCCATTTTCGGCATACGACTTTCGGCCTTCGGCGATTAGGGACGTAAATCGGAAGGCTTGGCGCATAAAAAGGGTCACACTAAATGTCCCATACTGTGACATCAACACGATTAATGACTTCGCGTGGGATTTTGGAACGCCGAATATGTTCGTTCAATTCAGTTAATGTGGCCGAGAGATTAAATAAATTTTTCACTTTTTACTTGTCCGAAATTCGACTGGCATGACGCATCAATTCAAATAAATAACGGTTCTGAATAATACCACATTTAAATTGTAAAAACACAAAGTGAAAAAACACAAGCATTTAACATTGCGCTGAAAAAAGGAATAAGTTTGACGCCCATTTACTTTAACCGTAAAAACATCCTTTTTTTTGCACATAACATTTTTATTTGTACGTTACGCGTAATTATTTGGGTAACAAAAATAAGGTCACTGACCTATTCTATAAACAAAGCACCGCTGTTATATTGTAATGATGTAAAAAGGAAATTGAATGTATAAATCACCTGGTTGCACATTTTATCTAATTTTATTGTAACTACTATTGACTACGACGAATAAAATAAAAGCCTTAAATAGTTCAATTTTTTTTACCAATTTCATGATTTCATTTTACAAAATGTAAAATACCTATGAATAACTAATATATCGTATCCATGAACCCTTGAAAACCTTTCAAACAATTTAAGGTATATTGGTTCAATAATATACTAAATTGTTTTGTAACATTCTGCTAAATCAAATGATTGGATCAACTCAGTAAATTCAATCAGTGTTATATTAATTGGAGCTCGTCAAAAATATTTGCTGATATTTCATTTATTCCGGAATAAAATTATGATCATTTCGGGGAATAATACCACCAGTAAATATAGGCTAGTTCATTTGCAATTTTTTAAATTGCAGTTAATGCTTGGCATTCCACTTCACTCGCCATCTTTAGACATAAGATTACTATGGCTACAGTGTCCTTCAAACTGCTACACAACAGTGAATTTATACTGCTGAATGGCGGAAGAATATACATTGGGCAACAGCCATTGGAGAAATAGACAATATCTGGACAAAGCTCACTTAATCTGAAGTGAAGCGTAGTCACTTTTTCATCATAGTATCTGAACATCATGAATGTTCAGAAAACTGTAGACTGTTATTAAAAAACATTTTTTTGAGTGGATGTCTGTATGTATTTATGTTCACAATTGAAACAATTAAACCTATTGAGATATTTGTTCTAATACATTTAAAAAAATCTTCTACCAGGCTACCAAGCATATATATTTATGAATAATCCAAGCAAAAAATCTTTCCTAATAACACTTATTACCTTTTTGTATGTTTTTAAAAAAACTAGCGGACACTGATCTTCACGCACCTCCCTGCATTACCAACAATACATGCCACTGTTTCACAATATCCATGACACACTCTTCTTACAAGACTGACTCAGTAATCATACTTAAGCAAACAATTACTACACTAGTTAGAAATGGCTAACACGATTATCGGTGACGACATCGACCACTTAAAACTTATCCCTTGTTGCGTAGTGGAAACACCTGAAGAGTGTGCGAATATAATAACTAACAAATTTCGTTTCAATGTACTCTCGCTAAACATTCGCAGTATCAGCAAAAACCTTGATTCACTATTAGTGTTTTTAAAGAGACTAAAGTTTCTACCTGATATTCTCATACTTAGCGAATGCTGGCTAACTGACTCATTAGTTATTGACCAAATAGAAGGGTATACGTCATTTTGCACGAAAAACAATATTAATCAAAACGGCGGCGTAGTTGCATATATAAAGTCCTGTTGGTCGGCTTCAGTCTCTGAATTACAGCTTCACGAAGCTTGTGGCTTGCTCATTGACATCCCGAACCAAGCATTAATCTTGGGAGTATACAGATCTCCATCCTTTAGGAATACTAACAACTTCATATGTTCCTTAGACAAAATTTTAAGATCCCATAAAGTCAGAAAATGCATTATACTAACCGGAGACATCAATATAGATATTCTTGCTGCGGGGTCATCTGATTATCAATGCCTCCTAGCCGAGCACGGTTTGGAACCCGCTATCACTAAGCCCACACGACTAAACTCTTGCCTTGATCACATATTCGTAAAGGCTGACTGCTCCATTACTAGCGTCGTATGTACTTCCGTTATCACAGATCATAAAATTACTTTGTTGGGAATGGCTCATAAAAATAAGAACATCAGGCAAACAAGAGTGCGATCTGTTATCGATTACGAAAGCGTAACTGAAGAGCTTAGTGGAACAAACTGGAAGGAGCTTACATCGATTACTGATGTAGACTCGGCTGCAGTTTTCTTGACCACCACAATCGACAACGCAGTTTCCAAACACACCAAAATCGTAAAAATTGCCAGATCCAAATTTGGCTTACATCCTTGGATTACACCAGGTTTGTTAAGATGCGCACGACACCGCGACCGCCTACATGTAAAATTCAGAGCAAATCCTCATGATAGCAATTTAAAAACGACTTACTTACGGTATAGGAACTTTTATTATGACTTAATCAAAAAACTAAAGCGTCAATATGAGAGTAACCAACTCCTAACTAATAAAACTGACCTAAAACACCTTTGGAGTTCAATTAAAACTATATGCAACATGAAATCTAAGAGCAACCAACCTCTAGATCTTATTAATTTAACAAACGATCCAACAGAATCACTAAACCTTGTAAACGAATACTTCACTAATGTAGGCAACAATTTGGCAAAAAATATACTAACCCGGATCAACGAATCTGAAAAAAGTCTCGTGACCAAAATAAAAGGCAAACACCAACCAATGAACTCATTATTTTTGAGCCCTACCAACCAGCATGAAATACTTTCAATAATTAATAAGCTAAAATCTGAGTGCGCACCGGGTATAGATTGTATCAATACTTGCCTGATAAAACATTCTCGTCACCATATATCAATTCCTCTTACGCATGTGTTCAATTTAAGCCTAGCCTCTGGTCGCTTCCCGGCGTTATGGAAAATATCATCCGTAACTCCTATTCATAAAGCGGGTCCAAAACAATCTCCAGAAAATTACAGGCCCATCTCGCTTCTTAGTTTACTCTCAAAGATCCTGGAAAAAATTGTCAACAAGCGCTTGGTAAGCTTCATTGAAGAATTTGGTCTTCTCTCACCTCGTCAATTCGGTTTTAGGCGAAATAGGTCGACCGAGGACGCTGTTGCGCTCTTAATAAAACTTATTTCGGCCAACTTGGATAAAGGTGATTCCTGCATAGGGGTGTTTCTAGACTTGGCCAAAGCTTTTGACTCCGTATCCCCTCAAATATTAATAAAAAAATTAGAAAACTCAGGGGTCAGAGGTACAGCCCTCAATTGGTTCAAAAGCTACCTGACAAACAGGTCTCAGCTCGTCAAAATTGGACCAGCCTCAAGCAACCAACTCCCAATCTATTACGGAGTCCCACAAGGCAGTATCTTAGGACCAACGCTATTTATAATATATATGAATGATATCCACAATTTGAACATTCCAAATGCAGAAATAATTTGCTATGCTGACGACACTGTAGTTCTTTTTAATGCCAAAGACTGGGCTAAATCCTTTGAACACGCCGAAGTAGGAATGTCGATAATTTCCAATTGGCTAGACAATAATCTTTTAAGCTTGAACAATAGCAAAACTAAATTTGTATGTTTCCACAAAACTTCTGCCTCTAAACCTCCGGCGCACAAAAATATCTCATTTCAGACCTGTGATTCATTCTCCCGCGACAATTACCAGATTAACAACATAAAGCGCACTGATATTATTAAATACCTTGGCACCATGGTAGACCAAAATTGTAATTTTAAAAGTCACATTCTTTATTTGTCCAAACGCATCAGAAAAACCGCAGGAATCTTTAAAAAACTCAGAGATGTAGCAAGTTATGATTTACTGAAATACATATACATAGCTATCTGTCAACCTCTCATTACCTACTGCATCTCGGTGTGGGGCAGCGCTTCTAAGACAACCATGTTAGACGCCGAAAGAGCACAAAGATCAGTTCTGAAAACAATGCTGAAAAAACCATTCTTGTACCCAACTCACGATCTGTACAGAGAAGCAAAGGTCCTTACAGTCCGGCAACTTTTTATTCTTCGCCTTACTTTATCTACGCACAAAAATCTAATCGGAACAGACACATACAAAGCCGCGCTCAATCGAAGAATCTATAAACTTCCACTGCCAACTATACAAACGTCATTTGCACGCAAATTCGGTACCTTCCTAATGACACACACATATAATGCTGTGGTGAAACACTGTGACATCAAACATTTGCCAGTACGCCAGGCTAAACAGAAACTTGGTATCTGGTTGTCTTCGCTAGACTACATGAGCACAGAATCCCTACTAGAGTAATTTTCTCACCCTTTACCCGTACATACTTATTACATAGGTCTTAGTTTATTTCAATTAATTCTTTTTCGTATTTTTTTTTATATATATAATTTTTTATCGTAGTTTTGTATTATTTAATTGTTTTTCACTTATGCAATGTTTCATTTTTTGTTTTTGTATTCCTTTTCTTTTAATATGTCCATATTGTTTGCGCTATTAAAAGTATTATATTCATCACTGTAGAAAACTGTGCTTCACGATATTCTGTCATAAAGAGCACGGTAGAATGTTAATATTTTTTATTGTATTAACTTTATCTAGTAAAAACTTATTTTTTTGCTTTTGTTCTTTAAATTCAAATACTTAACATTATTCTTTTTTTTTTTCTTCGCCTAATTCTGTATGTTCATTATCTTGGTACCCCAAGATACAGGCTCTGCCTAGTTTGGGGACTCCTGTACAAATAGTTTGTAAGGCTGTTATTAAATAAAGATTATTATTATTATTATTATTTTTGTTTCAATTAATTAGTTATCTCAGGTTTTACCTGGGATTTTAATGTGTTGTAGGAACGGGCGTATTGCCAAGGAACCTACTTCACAATTTTTACTACTATCGTGTGGATTACGTTTGAGACTGTGGTTGGCTAAAACTCATGGTGTTATTCAAGAATCGTCGTACTATGGCACAGGTATCTAGGATGATGGATTTTTGAAGGGGTATATAACTAAATTTATGGATACCTAGTTCAGCTAGACTGGTATGAAGTGATTTAGGTACTACTCCTATCGAGGATATGATAATAGGAATTATTCTGACTCTGTTTTGATGCCACATTTGCTGTATTTCCTCGGCTAATGGAAGGTATTTTTGGATTTTTTCTATATGTTTTTGTCGTAGGTTATCGGTATTAGGGACGGAGATATCTATCAAATATGTGGTTTTATCACCTTTTGTCAGTAATATTATATCTGGTCTATTATTGTTAGTTGTTCTATCTGTGATTACTTCCCTATCCCAATATAGCTTAACTTGATGGTTTTCTAAAACGTTTTTAGGTTTATATTTGTAGTATGGTTCTAGGTTTTCTATTAAGTTATATTTTTTTGCTAGTAATGCGTGTATTTGTTTTGCAACATTATTGTGTCTGTCGGTATATTGTTTGGTAGCCAGTAGCGCGCACCCTCCCGTTATATGATCTATTGTTTCGGGTAATTTGTTACACAATCTGCAGCTATCTATTGTTACTTGTGGGTTTTTAATTATAAATTTTTCGTAGTTTTTAGTTTTAATGATCCTATCTTGTATGGCTACCATAAATCCTTCTGTCTCTGCAAATATATTTCCTTTCTTTAACCACATATTTGACGCCTCCGCATCCACATGGCTCTGCTTCAAGTGATTTGGGTATTTACCGTGTAAAGACTTCGAGTTCCAGCTATCTATTTTAGTTTCATCTTTAACGATTTTGGTTTCTGGGGTGAAATCGGGATCATTAAGATAAAGAGGTGCTATTGAAATTGGTATTTTACAGATCGATTCGTGTATTGGGCTATCTTTGCTCCTATTTAGGAAATAACTACGTAAATTTTTTACTTGTCTATAATGTAAATTTTTTATATCCACTATGCCTCTACCTCCATCCTGTCTCTTTAAATTAAAACGTTCTACTGCTGCGTGTATATGATGTGAATTAAATTTATTAAAGGTTGTTCTTGTGAGGGTGTTAAGGGCATCTAAATCGGTGTCTGACCATTTTATAATTCCGAATGAATATGTTAAGACAGGAACTGCATAAGTATTTACTGCTTTAATTTTATTTCTTGCGGATAAATGAGTTTTTAGTATGGCGGTTATTCTGCTTTTATATTTATTTTTAAGGTTCACTTTAATTTTGGAGTGATCTAATTCGTGTGTTTGATGGAATCCCAGATACTTGTATGGTTCATTAGAATCTAGACTATTGATAACATCGTGTTGGTAATTAAGATTATATGGTTCTTCTGTGTGATGTTTTCCTTTTTTAATACTATTTATCTTACATTTATCTAGACCAAACGTCATTTTAATGTCTGCACTGAATGTTTCTGTAATTTTAAGTAGGTGGTTAAGTTCCTGTCTAGTTGCTGCAAATAATTTAATGTCATCCATGTATAGTAGGTGTGTAATTTTGTTTGAGCTATCTATCTTGTAACCATACTGGCTGGTGTTAAGGTAGTGTGATAGGGGGTTAAGTGCTAGGCAAAACCAAAGTGGACTTAGTGAATCACCCTGGAAAATCCCTCGTGTGATTGGTATCTTTTGTGATTTAAGACGATCTGTTTTAGTATTAATATTTAGTGTTGTAGACCAGTTTTTTATTATATGTTTAAGAAAGGAAGTGATTCTATTATCTATTTTATATATTTGCAGTATATGAAGGAGCCACGAATGTGGCACGCTGTCATAGGCCTTCTGGTAATCTATATAAGCATAATGTAGATTTCTATGCTTTCGTCTGCATTGTGTGTGTATTTGGGAATCTATTATTAATTGCTCCTTACAACCTCGTCCTCCTTTATAACAACCTTTCTGTTGTTCGGCCATAATTCCACTATCTTTGATGTGATTATATATTTTATTGCTTATTATGGATGTTAAGATTTTATATGTTGTGGATAAACAGGTTATTGGTCTATATTTAGCTGGGTTAGTTGTGTCTTTATCTTTAGGTTTTAAGTATGTTATGCCATGTGCAAATGTTTCTGGTAGGGTATTTGGTTCACTTATACATTTATTAAATATATCTATTAAGTGTTTATGGGTAGATGTCAACTTTTTTAACCAAAAATTTTGGATTCTATCGGGTCCTGCCGTTTTCCAATTTTGTGCCTTATTTAGAGCCTCCTTTAGATCTTCTATTGTTATTTCAATTTCTGTCATGGGTTCTATATTTTCCACTCGCTTGCATTCTTCTTCTATCCAATCGGCATCAGGTTTGTGATCTACTGGATTTGACCAAATATTTGCCCAGAATTTTTCTAATTCTTCCATGTTAGGTGGTTCTGCAATTTCTATTTCTTCGTTATTTAATGACCGGTAAAATAATTTCTCACTGTTATTGAATTTTTTATTGTCTATTTTTCTCTGATTTGATTTTTTGTAACGGTTTAATCTTTTTGCTTTTGCTTGTAATAGTTGCTTCTTTTTATCCAGTTCTTCTGTAATTAGATCACTATTTTTACCATCAGGGTTTAGTTTTTTTCGTTTTCTTACAGATAGGTTACCTAATATATATTGTGTTAACTGACTTACTTCCTTTCTTAGTAACAGTATTTGGTTTTCTAAACGTCTTTCCCATGGAGCTTTATGGTTAC
This sequence comes from Hyles euphorbiae, assembly GCA_023078785.2. NCBI lineage: Eukaryota > Metazoa > Arthropoda > Insecta > Lepidoptera > Sphingidae > Hyles > Hyles euphorbiae. The sequence continues at coordinate 9,302,552 of CM041034.1, read as the reverse complement.
TTTTCCTTATATTATTATTTTTATTTTGGTCATTAGATACTGTTCTTTTATTTTTATTGTTATCTGGTTTATTATTTATATTATTACTAATAGTGGTAGCTGCGGAATATATAATATCAAGAAGATGCTCTAATGTAGGTACGGTGTGCTTATTGTCACTTACCATCTTTTCAATAATCGCGTTTAATTTATTTATGGCATTATACGTAGCTTTATTAATCTTTTTTAGTTTAGGAATTGGTGGTCTGTCTGCTGGATTTATACCTTCGTACTTAATTAATATTTCGTGAAATTGATTACTTAATTTATTATATTCTTCATCAACACATTCACTACAGTTTTGTGTTGTGTTAATGTCATTTTGTGCATTGTGTAATGTATTCGGTACGATTTCAGATAGCTCTTCAACTGTTGATTCTATTACTCTACTTGGCTGTGTCTGTATTTGTGTATTTATAGTATTTTGTTCTATCTCTAGTACCTGCGGATTTAATATTTGGTTATTTTCTAAATTATGCTCTACTATATCTGTTGACAAACCCTGCACGGTGTAACTACTCGTATTATCCCTTGATAGTAACTGCTCTACTTCTTTTTTTATGTTTTCTCTATCTCCTACCTTAATTCTATTATTTTTGTGTATGACTCTAATCTGGTCTGCTAATCTTTGCTCGGAAAGGGAACTTAGTTCTGGGTATATTTCTATAAATCGCTGGCGTAGTTGTGGCCTATAGCCTGTCGTATTAGTCTCTAGGTTTGTGACTTGGTAGTAACAACGGAGTAATGAGTTATTGACTTCGTCTGTCCATTTCATCCGTTGTCTACCTCGGCCTGCCAGAGTGGTTGCAGGCATCATGTCCTGCAAAACACTTCTAGTAGGGTTTGATGTGGGATTTATTGTTATTGCGTCTGTCAGTCGGTTCTCATTGTCAAATTCGGATTCAGATTCGGATTCAGCGGTAACATTTTTGTCGGCCTCTGCCCGCCGATGTAACAGACGGCCGCTGGCGGTCCGCATGCTGCCACGTCCAGCGCCAGCTCCGGACGTGCCCTGGCGATCGCCCCCAGGCAGCGACATTATACGATTATCTTTATTACGACGCTCCATGTTTAAAATGGGTTACCTTATCCTTGTTAGCCGTGTTAGTTTAAATTGTACACTATTATTATTATTATTATTATGTAACCTATGCATTAATCCAGGGTGTCAGGTACGTCCATACAAAATTGCAATAAAATTGGTCCAGCAGATTGAGCGTGAAAAATAACACACACAAACTTGCGTCTTTATAATTTATATATATATGTATCTACAAATAGGTATGATCACTTAAATATATCCATCCTATGATTGCCTGTAAGAAATTATCTTGTGTGATAAGGCCGCCACTTGCATTATTATTATTACGTGACTTCTTTGTTGTTTCTGTTTACAGTGTAAAGAAGGATTAAATTAATTAATTAACAATTAAGTCAGGTACATTTTATTTTATCAAATATTTCCTTAATAAAATTTAAATGAATCCCAAAATATAATAACTAAATCGACTTTCATTGTATAAAATTCCGGCGTAACTGCGGCTTAGAATTAAGCTCATTACGGTATAGAACTGGTTTTGCGGTCCACCGACACACACGGTCTCACAAGCAAATATTAACTGTATGAAGTGATTAATTATTTATTAATTTGAGCGCCATTTTGTTTTAATACAATTGTTATTGTATTTTAAATGGTTTTATCGCGTTGTTTAAGTTTTTATAGTCTAATTGCAGACATCGGTTTTCATAATGTACGATATTAAACAGTATGCTTAGCTTCTCATATTGATCATCGAATGGCAAAGGATACTTATTTTTGCAAGTTGTGTCTTATCGCTGTAGTATGTTCTGTCAAGATCAGTAATTCTTGTAGTTACCAGCTGACATAATTAGACCTTCTTAATTTGGATAAAGGAAAGCTAAACTCACAGCGCGATCAACTGGCGTGGGTTTCTAAGATGTCTTTTTGACGTTCTTAGTTATCTGTATCAGCCCATATACGTCCCACTGCAGGGCACAGGCCTCCTCTACAATGGAGAGTACGATTGAGAGTGGTTAGGCCATATATCTACCACGTTGGCCTAATACGGGTTGGTGGACTTACATACCATAGAAAATCTGATAAATCGCTATGGTACGCAGGTTTCTTAATGATGTTTTCCTTCACCGTTTTAGTACGTGGTGATTGACTATCAATACACACATGACTCCGAAAAGTCAGTCAGTGAACCCGTGACCATCGAGAACATGCTGGCAGCCGCATTAAGTATATTTACCAACAGGCCACCACGCACTTCATTGGTTTTATTCATGAACCGTATTAAAAGAAACCCTTTAAAACCTTATAGATGCACAAAAAAGTTACAGAAGAGAGAAATAATTTTAATCCCGCAATGTTTGAATAATAATAATATTTCCTTCATTTGTTTTACTTAACCCTCTCGAAACTTTGTTGACGAGAGACCAACATAAACTTATAGATACATTTTTTACTATGACATTATTGGCCGAACCGTCCGAACCGAATTCCAACCCGAAACTTCATAACGCCAGTAACAGCAGCTATAAGCGATCCCAACCTAGTTTTCAGGCCGTTATACAATTTTCCAAATCAGTGTCGGCAACAGTACCACGATAATGGAACAAAACAGTGAGTGTTTATAGTAGGGGCTCGCTTTGTAGCACGCGTCTCAGCCCGGCTGTGTCAAATGAAAATTAATAACGGCCCGATACGGGAACGTTCATTAGGGCTGTCGCTTACTGAACGTTATATTTTATCCCGCAAAAATACACAGCCTGTATAAAAATAATTTTTGCTCACATTTGTTTTTTTTATAAATATTGTTCTGCTTTTTTTTATGTTTTACGAAAATTAACATGTATAGCATGATTTACTCTTGAATTTAAAAAGTAAACTTAATTATTAATTGATTAATAGTTACTTAATTATAATTTAATTAAAATAGTGGTACTAGACTGGTGGTAGGTCTCTCATATGTGAGAGGTCATCTGAGTGGGTACCACCGCAATATATGTTTCTCCCGCCAAACAGCAGTGTAAATGCACTGTTATGTTTCGGATTGAAGGCCATTGTAACCAGAGTAACTACTGGACATATTGAGACTTAACATCTTCAGTCTCAGGATGGCGAGCGCAGTGGAATTCCAAGCATTGCTTTGTAATTCAAGGCGTTATTTGCCGACGTTACTTGCCATCAGACAAACGGCAAGCTCGTCTCGTCATTCAAGGCAATAAAAAATAATAATATCTTGATAAAATACACTATTAAAAAACATAAACATAGTTAAAAGATTGGGTACTGCAAACTACAACAACAAACTGTGTGAAAAGTGTCTTCCAACAATTTACGTAGAGCTAGCCAATTTCTATAGGCAAAAAATATATTGACCAAAGTATTTTCAACCACATTGTATTATGCTTTGTATTTTTAATTAGGAGTTTGCAATGCACTAACATATATTTTTCTAAACACCTAATCCATTTGATGAAACATTTTTCACTAACCAATAATATATTAACACAAATTCAATTAGTATGCATATCTACACATAAAATGTATATAATATGTTATACTAGTTTTGAAACCAACACGATTTCATACTAAAATAATTTAAATCTTCAATGGCCCTGACTTCAGATTCCTAAAACAAAATAAACAGCTTCAAAATAATGTTAAATGCCGAAAGTTATAAATGTAAGGCGTTAGTTGTTGTTAAAGTGAATTACTTATACTTTCATAGTTATAAGTGGCTTTTATCTGAAGCAAATGAAAATTAATAACTGGAGGGCAGCCGCACGCTCAAACTCCGCTGACCGACAACCCGTTTGTCTTGATAACACCAGCCTTAGGGTAGATAACATTATTGCTTTCTTAATATATTTTATGTGATTATAGAGTTACACTTACTTTTTTTATTTAACACTTAAAGGTTTAAACCACCGCTATTAAGGTGAAGGAAAACATCTTGAGGAAACCTGCATACTATATCTATACGGCCTAACCAGTCTCAGTCGTATTGTCGATTGTAGAGGAGGCCCACGCCCTGCAGTAAGACGTATATGGGCTGATACAGAATGTTTTAAAATATCAATTACTAAACCGACTGATTAAGATGTTTCCATTAGTAACGAAGGTCACTAGAAAAGTTTATATAATATTATTATTATATAAAGCCCTGAAGCAAGTTACATACAAGTTTTTTGGCAGAGTTCAAACTTAATATGAAGACATCTGGCGGTATTAGGTTGAACTTGGGTTTGCTCAGAACGAAGTTCAACAAACTACTAGAGTTATAGTGTTATATAGTGTCTTATCAACGGAAGTTAAACGTCCCCTTAAATTTAATTTAACTGGTGCAAAGGCTTTAAAAACACACATCTGCTATTCTCCACAGAGTTTTATAACAATTATTACTAAACGTCCAAAATAGACTTATAACCCTAATATTCTCACACAAAGAACAATTTGTGTCACAAAGATTACTAAATGAGTATCATACGACCGACAACACTCGCCTATTTCAGCTAATTAGTTACACGAAAGCGTGAACGTCGCTAAGGGGAAACAGAAAAATCATTACAACCCACTCACAAACGTAATTAAACATTATTTCATATTTCTTATAACGTTTTGGATGCTAGGATTCGGGCTCTCCAAGAAAAAGGCATACATGTTTCTTACAAGTCGATAATGTACACACAATTTATTTGTCTTTGTGGTTGTTTATTGGCACAATGGTCATTATTTTATTTTATTATTATTTGTTATATTATTTTATTTTACCTGTTCCACCGTAAAGTAATTTTACTGATAGTAGGTCACTCATGTGAGAAACCGCCTGGGTACAACTGCAATGTCTATTTATCCCGCCAATCGGTGCAGACTAACTACTAACATATTGAGACTTAATATCTTCTGTTTTAGAATGGCAAGCGCAGTAGAATGCCAAGTATTGCTTTATAATTCATGGTGTTGGTTGGTTTTACTGCCCATGAGCGGTCGTATACATCAAGTGCATGGCATGCTTGTCTCGCCTGAATAAATACATCATTAATACAAAGGAATGCAATACCGTGAATACTTATCATGAGAGTTTCATAATATGCCCTTTTAGGTTAGATATAAGAAGGATAAAGGTTTATTGTGCAAAAATAGTAAAATGTCTTACAGTATATAAAATATGCAAGAACAAAGTATACTGCACTCTGCGTCACGATAAATTGGTGGCCACGGTGTTGGGGTGTGAACGACCCTACAGGACTGATTTTCAGTCGCCATCTAAGGTACATATGGAACCCAAAACAGCCTTACATATGATAACTTGATTACCAGTGAATGTTATATGTATTGCAGTCTACACATAGAAATAAGGGACGGACTCAGTGCCGGAATATCTACTGGATATATATAACTTAACATCTCATGTCTCAGGACGGAGAACACAGTGGAATGCTAGACATTCATTTGTAATTCATGGTGTTTTTTGGTTTTGCTACTAGACCGCTCATAGACTTAAATAAAAAACAGGGTATTTGGACGATCGCTCAAGGAGCCAAAACAGTTAGGGTAACCCAAGGTAGAGTTTATTTTATCATTCTTATGGTTCTAAGTATGCTAAGTATGCTATGTATGCTATGCAATACATGCAATTGGCCAGCGAAACAGACGAAATTATTTTTCATTAGGTAGTAACTCGTGTAATACCTATGTAATGGCTGTAGAAATCCTTATATACGACTTAAGCGCAGATTTATGTGGCACAAAATAATTATTATCTGAAGACAAGTATTTTGTCTCGAATTCAGTGTATTTTTTATACATGGCCGAGCTAGATTTAAGCTGACGTCTGTTGCAAAACTCAATGTTTGCTCTCACTCGCTACAGTGTAATAACATAACACACAGTCACAACTGCAGTCGCTAGGGATAACGCGAAGCTTCGGGCAGTGCGGCCAGCCTCGCAATTGAGCCATCGGTAATTCGATCTTATGATTCGATAACGGAAGATACTACGGAGTAAATCTAATAATTTAGTTACATACGAACCTATGCCAGCCGAATCGGTGATATCCTAAACATTGGCCTTATCCATAGACGGTCTATAAACCTATTTTAGATGTCGTATGTCTTGTCTGACTACTTTTGAATTCAGTTTGGGTAAAGAAGACAAAATATTTGATGAATATTGATTTATAGACTGACTATGAATCAGCCCGTAACACAATAATATTACAGTTATAATAATCACAAATCAATTATAGCCGATATTTTTTTTGTGTTTCAAACCCAGCTCTATCTTTTTTAACTGACCAAGCACAAAGACCTTGCTCTGAATACAATTATAGTGTGAATTTTTGTTTTGTTTAAAGTATAAAATAAGTTAAATTAATGCTGTTAACCACATTTTCCATGACGCAATTATTGTTTATTTTAATCGTACCAAGCATACAAACCACGTGAAGCCGTACCCTCCATGCCCGATTACGATTTCCAATTATTCAGTATTTCACGCTCATCGACGTCTATAATTACATTCTGATAGAATTGCGTTAAATTCACCGCACGTGCCATCACTAATTTCCATACAATTAATCCAATGATTAGCTGTAATCCTATGTGGGTTTTATGCATATCGTTTGCATTGGACATAATTGATGTTATTCCGTTTGTTTGTGCAATAGAATTTATACAGCGGTATAAATCAATTCTTGTTTGCTGTTGGTATTAAGTTGTTATTTTGAACTGCGGCGATGCGGATGCTAATTCTACGATGGGTATGCTATTTAGTTGAAGCTTTGTTGAATGCATTTAAGTCTTTATTGATCAATGATGTCGTAAATTGTATTACTTGTAACGTAGTTGACTAAACTAGTCACTAAGCATGATGAAGGAGCATAAGTGCTTTTGGATTTACCTCGACAGCTTTAATGTACTAAGTATATTGTAGAGACTAAACCCGTTTCTAAGATTACGGACGGACAAATGGGTAAATAACAACTCACATATTTAAGTCATGTGCTTAAATAAATTGTCTATTTTTGTATTATTAAATTAAAAAATATTTCATTTTTATTTTATGTTTTTGATTCTACATAATTATTAAAAACAAATAAATATCATGAAAAAATATAAAACAACGTTCCTTATAACTAAGAATTCGTAATTAAACAATTTACGCGGCACGCAACCGGAATGAGGCGAAAACTTTAAACAATTAAAAGAAAAGGTTACATTAAACGTTTCCAATTAAACTCGGAATCCGGTGGGGCTGCCTTCAGTGCTCCTTACGTCTGGCACTACGTGAGGGAATCTGGAAACTGTATTGCTTTTACTGCACCACGTTTCTGTAGTCGTTAAAATGCAACAATTTGCCGGGTCACGTGGTGCTCGGTCTAGTTTTAGCTCACGTACGTGATGGACGCGAAGACAGACGGAAAGAGAATCGAAATGCTCAGCCCTGTCGGTTGAGTGACGGCAGCATTATGGGGTGATGCCACTCAAATGCTTTCTATTGTGTTTTCAACTTTGACTGCGATCAATAGGCGCGTGTAAGTGACGTGAAACCGTGAGGGTGAATCTATTTTTGAATGTCACATTTACAGACCGCTACATAACAGAATTGTTCAATCAACAATAGGATCTATATTAAAAGAATGTTCTTTCAGTATAGTCACAGTAGGATCTATGATCCTACTGTCCTACTGTGACCAGGCTTTTGGAAGCTTGGTCTCTAAACTAGACTTTACACGTAAATATGACTTACACATCAATATAAAAGCACGGTTAAATTCAAATTCCCTGTTATGCTACGCTTTGCTTAAAATTAAAAAGAAAACAGTGTTGGCCGGTGGCACGCGGAATAGCAATTTTCACAGCATGATACGTATGTGCTCTACCAAAACCATAAGGTTGAAAATTGCTAGTGTTCTTATTGCCACAAATGGAGGATTTTTATGCAATCTGCCTACAGCTGACTGTGTGGTCAGTATTGCGTTTATCTGCAGAAATTTCGTGTATTATGTACAATAACGTGCGAAAAATTATTAATGTCATAAGAATTGATTATAATATCAACATAAGGATTGCTTATGAAACAAAATACTCTAATTCTTAATCTTTTAAACGTTTAAATTTCTAAAATATTTCCCATTTTCAAGCATCTAAAGATAAGAACTAAATCTATGCTTTGCTTACATAAGACAACATCTTCATCGGGTAAGAAATGAAGTCTTCAGTTTGCTTACAAACGCTATCGGGTTTGGCATCTAGGGATCACGGTTGGAACGAATATACAAAAATCATTTCCATGTTCAAAGGCTTTGGATAGTCGAAATGTTTGCAATAAGCATATTACGATCGTAACATTTCGTCTATTACGTACAACACGAAAATTAAAAGAGAAATTCACATTATGCCACTGATTCGGCTAAACGAAAATTTGGACAGGAGTTACGGGAAACATTTTAGCGTTTTCACATTAGTTTACATAGAGGAAGAGAAAATTAATGCTTTCAAAGAGGCCGGAGAAGCCGGACAGGATATTAAGCTTTTCATCAGGCTAGCCATTAGGGACGTCAGAAGCGTGTTCATTACTACTTGCCACTGTCCAGCTCAGTTTGGCCTACCTCGACTAATTTGCCAAGTATACAAGCGACTAAAATATAAACTCGATGTTGTTTACTTAAATGCACAAATTTGCTTGTACGTTCCATTAATGATTACTCGTTTTTGGCTTAGTTGGGGGTTTATGTTTTTTGTTTTCAATTTCAACTTAGATTTTGTCTTCATTAGTTGTTTTATTGATACATTAAAACACTAAAATTGTTTTATACTTTATCTTCGAGTTTTTATCTGTTGTTATTTTATTTACAACATAGATCAAGTAGGTGGGTATTCTCTATATTTTTTCTAATTTCGGAAAGATAAACAGCTGCACGAAAACAATATCGTTCGTTTCTACGTTGAATTTACTTTTGCTTCTAATACACTCTGTAGATATTCTTGTACTATTATGGGTTTTATATATTTACATTGATACTATAGGAACGTTAATCCTGCCAGCAAAAAAAATTGTGTATAATGTCAGACAAAGTTCAACAAAATTTGGGTTCACTTGCTCAACGTAATAAACCACCATTCCTTTTTTACATCATTCTGCATTTTTTTCATCACCCCATATACGTCTCACTACATGGCACGGGCTTCTTTACAATAGACAGTAAAATTGAGAAGTTTTATGCCGTATAGACCACCATGCTGACCTAGTGCATTAAGCATTTAGTAACACAAAATCCTTTTAAATATATTCCGTTCGTCACGACGTTTCTCGGCCACTGTTTTAACTACATTGAATCTTAAGCTATTTAATATATGTCTCCGCCCGCGTTTCAAGTAAATACCAAAAGCAAGGAGGTTTATTTTGACTGTATATTTACAGTAACATACAGTTAAGTATTCCGAATAGTTAGCATTCCAAGTAACGCGTGTTACCACATCGTTATACGTATATAAATTGAAACCCTTTAGGCGAATACAACATAAATAAACCACCACTTGGCTCCAATCTTAAACAACATCTAAATACAGATGTTGTGTTTTGGAACAATTGTGCGACGTGAATTATGATTTCATAAGAGAAAATAGACAAATTAATTATGACAAAATTGAAGTCTCTCTGCTCTCATCCCACATATTAAAAGATGTCAGCTCAAAAAATAAAATTCAATCAGTTGAATACAGTAACAGGATTATAATTTTATCATAAGCTGGCTGTGTGACGTCAATCATTTCGGAATATTATCAAGTTGTGGGTGGATATTTTTTTCGAATCTCAAAAACTTACTACAACCAACCGACTTAGGTAATTACGATACTATTTTTGACACTAGACGTCCTGCATCTGAAGATAAAGATAATGATGGCACTTGCTATCAATTATCATAAATAGGAAATATCTAAAGAATGAGGGGTCCCGAATTCGATTACCCTATAAAGGGTTGTTCTATTTTCCCAAGTTCCTCATAGTTTACGTTATCCGCGACAAAAGGACGTCTACGATGGTCTCGGAACCAGTATTGTGTGTTGTTATTTATTCCTTTGTATTTTTGTGCTCGATTTCGATTGTATAATTTATAGAAGTTATCGTCACGGCACTGAATTTCCTGTTGAAATATATTCTCTTTGAAAATCCAGGGCAATATACAAGTCGAGTTTTTTAACTAAAATTTTACAGCAATGGTGACTAGCATTCGAACAAAAATTTTGTTTACATTCCCGAGAACTTTTATTTCGTAAAAAACACTATGTCATTTACGTGATATACGTAGATATTTCGAAGATATATATATATATTTACATAAAAACGTTTCATTTACATGCCAATATTTATAATTGTATGTCATATGAAAACTTATTTGATTCTATTAAAATAACAATGCTTAGAATAATTTCACATTTGTTATCGTCAACACAATCACATATAAAACTATAGTGATATAATTAAGTAATAAATTCACCGTGAAACATTTCGAAAATATAATATGTTAGAAAGCTCTTATCTATATTACTTGAAGAGCGAATTTTTCAGTATGTATTATCTGTGTTTAACTCATCTTGAAAGTCTTCATATTTCAAAAGATTAAATTTCATTTGAAGTAACTTATTTTGATAATAAATTAAAAAATAAAGCAACGAATCTAGTATTATGATTTATTTATTCGTTGCTATATATTATCATAAACTAACAAATTTTTATAAAAAATAATGAATGTTAGCTTCAGTTTCCAATGTCAATTCTTATTAAAAATATAATTTAAATAAGTTCAATTCGTACATCTTCAAAATTCAATTCCTTTCGCAAATAAAAACGCTTTCGATCAAGACCTGTCCAGAAATAATAGTAGACTAGTACATACCGACCGCATAAATCACTTTCTTTCCCACACCTTCAGGTAAAATTAATAAAGAAGGTGCCACTCACCTGCCACAATAGTAAGAAGTGCAAACGTAGACACTAGTGGTAAACCGCCGGTTTCCATGGCAACGGGTCTGGAGCGTCGCGCTGATTCCGACATCATGACGTCACGAACATCCACTACTCACAACTTTGTTGTATCTCACATTGCTTTCGAGTTTATTGTTAAGTTCCTCCAAACGATGTTTTTATTATAGTTTCATTATTTTATACGTATAAATATATTATATTCTATGTTGCAAAATTATTGTCAGCCACGCCGTTCTCCATAATCGCAATCTGAAACAATTAAATTTTATTTTTATAAATTATGTATGCAATAAAGTAGCGTTATCTTATAGTAAAAGCCAGTGGGCCGTTATAAATACAAAGAGTGAATGAATAGAATTTTTGTACAAGAATAATATCGCAGGTGCAGCACAGTGCAGCGTTCCATACGAGCGTTACATAGGCGCACAATATGTACCAAGAACACATGGTAGTTTTTTATTAGAGCAGTTTCCGCGGCACAGCGTGCACAAACTGAGATAAAACAGGAATGATTGCCGCTCTGTCGCGATATTGTTTCAAGTGTTTTGTTCCATTCTGCTGGCTCCTCGGTGCTTTTTATTCATCCACACCCGAACTGTCGTATAAAATCCATCCGACTGACTCAGCATTTCGTTGCCGTAACGAGTTGTGAAAATACGACTGAAATAATGTCGAACACGAGAAAATTGCTCGAAAGGACAGGTTTTGTTTGAATATTATTCCGATGTGCGTTGCTAGATTTTATCTTTCCTATATGTTGTTTTTACATACATTTCGCCTTGTATTTTCCGCCCACGATGTGATAGGGGGTGAGCCTATCTCCCTTCATATAGGACACAAATTTTTGACTTTGGGCTGACAGTAAATAGAAGAATCCAATATTACTTTGCACGATCCGGGAATCGATCCAGTTCTTGTTTTTAGTTACTGTAATATTCTATTCCACCGATTTATACATGAGTGTTGTTATAAACAGTGAGACGCTGCCTCGAGCGGGTCGTGGCGGTGCGGAGTGAGGTTAAGTATTATCGGTCGTAGGCAGGAACATAATGGTTTACGGTGGGGCGCAGTTAGAGTGTTGAGTCCATCAATTGAAACAGGCTCTCGGCAGGAAGGCGGTGTGTCGGCAGCATCTTTGCCGTGGAGCGGGCGGCGGTGTCGCGACAATAAACAATACAAACAACCCTGGGCTGCGTTTGACACCAGCCCGTTCGGAGTGGATTAGAGCGCTCTACAGAGAGTTCGGCAGCATTTAGGGAACGTTATAGCCTTCCGCCGTGACCTGTTTTAGTTGCGACAAATAGAGATTTACGGGATTGCCGCCGGGGGATTTCAAACTCTGTTCTATGTAATAAAATTGAACGGTGTTTACTTTGCGGTTGCTTTATTCTCGGAAGTTGCGTTTTATGTATTTTTCCAAACATTCCACATTCAATATGAGCGGGGTTTCATAACGCCAGAATCATCCGACTGTCAATCGATTCGAGCCTTCCCGTTCAGCAGGCTGGCGGGCCAAAGTTTCCAACAATTTAAACCCGCTTGAAATATGCACAAAAAAAATCGTTCCCGTCGAAAGAGTACAAGTGAAACTTTCTCATGACCTTTTTAAATGGATAATATTTTTTCTAAAGCCAATACGCCAACCCGAAACCATAATAAAAGTCGGCATGTAATATCGTGAAACATAATTAGGTGCCTTATAAAACGTCCGGAATTCGATAAACCTAATCGTATCAAAACCCATATTAGGAGCGAGTCGCCCTCAACCCTTGATATCGCTGAGCCAAAACCCCATTTACGGCATTCCGTTGCTTAATAATTTTACATCCGTCGACAAAGACGGCGCGTTCTGTTATCTCACGAGTGGCACGCCACTGATACGAGTTTCAGCGAACCCCCCCTTGCCGCTATTGTCGTGTTTACATTGTCTATGCTCATTCCTGAATTCCTATTAACGCAAAGCTAAAACCGTTCCCATATATTTGTGTTCTAGTATTTCTAAAGTCGTTCACTTGTCTGCCAGCAGTGTGTATCAATTCTGCCGGTACGGCTCGCCTCGCATCCCTACTCCTTGCTCCTTAGTATATTGCATAATTACACGTCCCACACTCGCCACTGTTATTTAACTACCGTGAGGTTAAGTTTCTTTATGAATTAAGTTTGTCAATTTTTTGTTCAAACTTTAATGCTTCTAGGCGAGTTTAAATTATACAAGTTTGGGGTCGTGTCTAAAAAGTTTTCTGTATCATATAACACTCAGTCGTTTAGAAGAACTAATCTATTTAAAAAAAAAATAAGAGTATATGAAAATAACAATGTTCAGCGGTTCAATATGTTAAAGGTCAACTGTTTATTTAAATACGTGGCGTGGAACGCAATACACATTGCTTTTAAAACGTTCCGCCGTCAGACAGTAACAAAAACCATTCTTAACAATTAATTTCACTGAGCGTGTTCAACCTTTGCACTCCCCAGTTTCTTAATTCGCAATTAAAAAGTTAAATTGTCCGGGTAATTGCTGCTATTGTGGTGGACGACGTCTACTTATTATTCAGAATTGCTCCCTGAAAATTTGATGAAAAATTTCCTTGGAACCGGTTGTTAAACCACAATAAGTAATTAGCTTATCTGTTGGCGTCACGCGGCCACGCACCCTGGCCTGAACCGGGAGAGCGCAGACGCCAACCAGGCCGAGTTCACGTCTCACGTTAAGCTCCCATTATTAATCTTCACTGTGCTTAATAAACGAAGTGAAGAACTTGGATTAAATAAATCACAGAAGGATCCGCGCCTCACTTCGCCACCGACGAAGTTGACTTTAGATCTTTTCTTGGCCCATATATTTGAAGCGTTGTTATATTTGGAGCCGCACCAGCATTATTTCAATACAAAGATATTTAAGTTCTGTCTCCCATATATATTGCAAATGTTTTAATTATCTAATAAATGTAGAAAATATTTGTAGTTGCGACTTTTGTTTGTAATATATTAAATATTTTCATAAACATATTAATTACACATTTCATAATTCATAAATAAAATTAATAAGCATCACTCATAATTCATTATGGCTAACAAAAGATTTCACATTAATTAAGAGTAGGTATCAAATTTATTCGCATGAATTTTCAAAATCCTTATAATTACTGATTTATTCAATGCGCTTGAAAATTTTATTTATGCATTCAAAAGCCCAGACTTTCTTAATATCAGATTAAAATAACAAAATTTTGTAATGCTTAGTGATCTTAAAACTATTGAACGGTAAAGTTTAAAAAAGTTGTCAATTAATTACAATCGCTGTGGTGAAAAACTTTGCTCGTTACTGACAGTTCTCTTCAATTCACGTTTAATTAAATAGTAAATCCCCTTAACTTTTGTAAAGGCGGCCTATTGATCTGTCACTGACACGATAGAATGGAAGGTAAATTTAAAAGGCCAAAGAAAACGTCGCTTAATAAAAATTATCTCCCACAAAATTAACATAAAGGCTATTCAGCTGTATAAAAGCAAACACCGCCCGTTTTAAGTCTTTTCAAAGACTATGAAGCAATCTGTATTTTTTTTAATTTGTTATCTGCTTCTATTTGTTTCGGGACCTGATTTGCTTTGTTCCCCGTAGAACATGCACTTTATTGTGTTTCTTTGTATGTTGGATTAATAGACTAGCTGAAATATACGTATATTGGACGGGAATTGTAATTGGAAGAGTATAATAGATTTTTTTTATGGAAGGCAAACAAATTTTATAAAATTAATCATACAAAGTGACCACATGTTTTTCGTCTACATTGCAACGATTTTAATGGCCAGATATTTCTCCATACATTGCTCTCAAAACATGTACATATATGGAGCAGGGATGTTGCGAATGTTCGCATCCGCATCCGCAAATGCGGAACTTCCGCATAAATTTGGACATCTGCATCCGCATCCGCATCGGCAATAATCGATGCGGATATTTATGCGGATGCGGATGTAATACAAAATGAGACAAGACAGAAATTTGGCGGTGCCGCCGAATGGTGCGTGCCGTTCGGACGTGACATTGACCAATGGGAGTGAAATAAATAGTGACATGATCCGACGCGTTTGTTGTTGCTATGCTGTTCGATTCTTCTAGTGAAAATAAGAGTCGAGCAATACCAGAAAATGGTAGCATTGAAGCTGTACTCCAAAAATAATGTCTTTCTTACCTCAATAAAAAAAGAGTCTATGTGGATGAAAATCCTCTTAAGTGGTGTTTATCGAGAGGAATTTAAAGATATTATTGCCGATAGCACAAAGATTTTTATGTACTCCACTAAGAAGTAATCCTAGCGAACAATTATTTGCACCGTGGGTTTAATTTACGAACCTCTTCCTAACCGCCTTGCTATCAGAAAAGGCGGCGCGGCGTTATAATTAATAAATGAAACGGTGTTCTTTTGCGAGCTCTTGGGGCTACTCAAAACGAAGGTAATGGCATTTAATTATCAATAGAGAAGATGGCTAGAACCTTGCACAAGCATGGGATCGAATTCTACACTTAATTATATCGGAACCAAAAAGACCAACAGCCCGACATCAAGACACAGTGAGCTTATTCTGCGTAGAATGAAATGCAAAAACAAATTAATGTTTAAAGTTAACTTTTTAATTTAATTTAATTTTTAACTTAATAATTATAAATTACGGGTCATTAAATTCTGCTCCGTGGTGACCATGAATCCTTTAAAGTAATCGAAACATCGGGAAGTTAAAAAATATAAAAAAATTACACAGATAAATCGATAAATATTAGTAAGCGATAAAATCCGTAAATAATTGTTTAATTTCAATATTAAATATTAATAACTTGAAAATTACAGACCAATCAGCCTTCTGTCACAAATATACAAAATTTTTGCTAAAATTATCTGTATGAGACTCACACGATTACTAGATGAATACCAGCCAGTAGAACAGGCTGGATTTCGAAGTGGATACTCTACGATAGACCACATACATACTATCAAGCAACTGATAGAGAGATGTAGAGAGTACAACAAGCCCTTGTGTTTAGCGTTTGTCAATTACGAGAAAGCATTCGACAGCGTTGAACACTGGGCTGTATTTCGGTCTCTCATCCGTTGCGGTGTCGATTACAGATATGTAAGACATCCTTCGAATCATTTATGAGTCGGCTACGATGCAGGTACGCTTGCACAACTTAAGTGACTTCATCGCAGTAAAAAGAGGTGTACGTCAGGGAGACACAATATCACCAAAACTATTTACTAATGTCCTTGAAGACGTTATAAAGACACTGGATTGGGAAGAATCAGGTATTAAAATAGACGGTAGATACTTATCACACCTACGCTTTGCAGACGACCTTATTTTAATAGCCGATAATGTATCTAGTATCCAAACGATGCTAGAAAACTTACAAACTGCATCCTTGACGATCGATCTGAAGATGAACATGACTAAGACTAGGATCATGGCGAGTCACCATTTACATTTACCCCATGTAACAGTGGGACGATGCACAGTAGATGTCGTGGATGACTACATATATCTTAGTCACTGTTTGTCTTTGGACCAGGATATCCAAAGGAAAGAAGTCTCCCGACGTATACAGTTAGGTTGAGCTGCCTTCAGAAAGCTTAGGGATGTCTTCCATTCACGCAAAATACCTCAAAGTCTGAAGACTAAACCAATTTTTAACCAATGTGTCCTGCCGACCCTCACTTATGCAGCCGAAACTTGGACGCTCACACAAGAACATGTGCACAACATAAAAGTGGCTCAACGTGCTATGGAGTGATCCATGTTAGGTATATCATTCAGAGACAGAGTCCGCAACGAGAAGATCCGACAGCAAAAAGGAGTGTTTGACGTCGGTCAACGCATTGCTGGACTCAAGTGGAGGTGGGCAGGCCACTTGGCCAGACAAAGCGATAGTCGGTGGACTAAGGCAGTTACAGAGTGGTGGCCTAGGGGGGCCAAGAGAAAGGTAGGCAGACCACCCGCCAGATGGATGGATGACATTGTTAGGTTTCAAGGGAAACGGTGGATGAGACAAGCACAGGACCGGAAGAAGTGGTGTAATGAAGAAGAGGCCTGTGTCCAGCAGTGGATTAATGTGGGCTGATATGATGATGATGATGATTCATTCCTATACTATACTAGCGGTCGGGCCCAGCTCCGCCCGGGTGCATACACGTTTTAAAATGGCGGTCAAAATGTTTAATTCTGACTATCAGTTTGAATATCGACCAATCGGACCACGAAAAACGAACAAAATTTCTTCGTATTTGCTAGAAATATCAATATTGCTTTCCTTCTATAGGTCATAGCGTGACGATATATAGCCTATAGCCTTCCTCGATAAATGGACTACCCAACACTGAAAGAATCATTCAAATCGGACCAGTAGTTCCAGAGATTAGCGCGTTCAAACAAACAAACAAACAAACTCTGCAGCTTTATAATATTAGTATATAGATTTATATAATATCTTAAACATCCGCATCCGCATCCGCATCCGCGGATGTGAGCCTTTGAAAATCCGCATCCGCATCCGCGTCCGCGGATGTGAAAAAATCGACATCCGCAACAACCCTAATATGGAGTTGTGTAATAAAATAATAGGAACTTTAACTGAAAAAGCGATTTTACATGTAAATCCAGTGCAACCCAAAGGGGGAATAATATTGTGTAAACAAAACACGAGTGGACAAAGCCTTGAACTAAAGTGAGGCATGCTCGTACAAAAGAGGTGTATAAAAACTCGCTCAATAGTCTAGTTCCACGGCTGAAACTGAGATTAAACTGTTGATGTCGATATGTGGGACAAAGGGGACACTTGCACACAAAAGTTCGTGAGAGAAATATTCGTAAGTCCATTCTCGTTCGACCTGCGCTATTAACTTTTAGCGATAGTGGATATTCGATTTTTAAACTTAATAATGTGAATGTCATTCACAGGACCACTACTAGATATCGTGACCTCGCGGTAATTACCAATATGATGTGTTGCTACATACACTCGTAATTTTATCAAATGCTTTTACGGGTTATAAAAGTATTTTTATAGGTATAAATACTCAAATAAAAATAACACGCGTATTATTAAAGAACAAAAATATACGTATATTTTTTTTGATACTATACAAAGTTCAAAACAGTATTTCGGAAATTCGCTTACAATATTTTTTGGTTAAATCCTACCCACAAGTATTTCATTATTAAATAAAATAAAATAAATTTCAAAACAACGAAACTAATACCTTTTAAGCATATAAAATCACAGCTTGTTTTCAACGCACACTTCATTATTTTCATAGCCCATTGTATTTTTAAGATATTTTAGGCATAACAGTGAACCTACGTATGTCCCACTACTAAGGCTCTCCTACATTACGTGAGAAAGGTTTTGGCTGTAGTCCAGCACGCTGACCCATTGCGGCGTGATGACTGATGGATTTTTTAGACATGTGGCCAGTTTTGTGATAAGCCCTCCAGATTGGCCTAACAAATGCATTTGACAACAAATTGATTAATGTAGGGAAGGTTTATGCGCTCGAGTATTTGCAATCGAATAAATATAGTACAGTTGTAGGATTTGAATGTTAAGAAGAAAGATGAGTAGAATGGAACGTTGACGAATGACTGATATGGAACGTGGTTTGTGTGAAAGAGATGACTAATGAAAGTATTTAAGATGGAAAGAGTAAGAGGATGAATGATTAAGATGTTGATGTATGCAAGGACGGAATAGAAGAGAACAGTCTGGAAGACGATGGAAGACATGAAGGACTGAAGACGTAAGACGTGAAGACGTATTTTATAAAAGATTTAATATATTGAAGATTATCGAAACGATCCTAGTTTCATTTGACCCGAAGCGGAACTATTCCCACACTATTATAATTTATTGTTCCAATCAATACATAGCATTTCATGTGAAATGAATCGTCTAGTTTGAAGAAGTCCTTGGCTACCAAATTTCTATTCTACATATGGAATCCAATTACATGTCGAATACGAATCAATCTCATACAATTATTATCGTATTCTATTCTATTCTATTCTACAAACGTAAAAGCCGCTTGTCTAAGACCTCAAGGTTAGGATAGCTAAGAAAAATTAGATGTAATATACGCTATTACTTGAACCTCCCAGCATTCGATGAGAGGATATCTAACCAACCCTGGTCATTGCACACGTATGTTATTAAAAATCATACAATTAAAATAACAAATGAGGGAATCTCCTCAAGCAACTGAAAGTACTGCCAAACCTGAAAAACTAAGTTTACAAAAAATGCGCATTTTTAACAATGACTAGTTTTAACTTAACAAAAACTAAACTAGTACTAGTTAAATAAAACTATTGCAAAGAAGTCTCGTTTCCACCAAAAACGTTTGTAATTATCTCACAATATTGTATTCCAATATTCGTTATAACCAATTAATTAATGAAGCCCTCGTAACTTAAATTAAATTCGGGTTCTTATAAACTAATCAGATATTGATTTGCTCTATAGCTCGGATAATTGCCTTCTTGTTTATTCAGACTAGGCAACTGTACGTACATATACATATACAGGATTGATCCAACATAAGAACATTTAATCAAATCGAATGCACTACGCATCATGTCTAAACGACGTTAAAAAAATTGTAAATTCAGAGCAGTAGTTAAGTCATTTATTAAGCTATTAGTTTTAATATATTTAAAACATTTGCACCTTCCCTATTCTAATCACGTATCTGCATGTAAGGTCCTTATTCTAATCGACTTATTATTTTTAATTGTGCCTAGAATTATGAGACGAGCATATCATTCGCCTGATGGTACAGACGACCGCTCATGGATAGTAGCAAAACCAAACAACACCATGAATCAAGAAGCAATGCTTGACATTCCACTGCGCTCACTATTTGGAGACATAAGTTAGATAAGATGGATATAATGGTAAGTCTCAATATGTCCAGTTGTTACTTTGGCTACAATGTCCTTCAAACTACAACGCAATAGTGCATTTACACTGCTGTTTGGCGGAAGAATTCGATAACATAGTGGTGCTAACTACCCAGACGACCTGTCACATATGAAAGACATACCACCAGTAATTAAAAATTCCCATATAAAATTATTTAGTATGTCGCATCAACACATTTTGTGTTGTTAGTAATTTATATGAAACGTGTTTATATTCCAAGCATATATTTTTGTACTTTTGTAAATTTACCTAGACCACGGATACTAATCGCCATCTGATTAAATGCTTCTGTAGGTTAAGCCCTGTGTATAGATAGAGTTTTGTAATAAGATTTGTTCTCGAGGCATAGTTGTAGGAAGTAGGTGCTCCGCGCGTTACATTGTTGCTCTAATTGCACATTAGTATAAAAGTGTTTCTACATGGCTATGCCGGGGGCAGGGAGACAATACCGGCCCCTCCCGCACCCATTCAACTCAAGAGATGAATACGTGCTATACCATTTCTTGAATAAACCTTATTCAACTATTTTTGTTGTTTAATTATAATGTATTAAATATTTAGCTGCATTTTACTGGAGGTAGGTTACTGATATATGAGAGGCTGCCTGGGTAGGTACCCCCGCAATGTCTATTTCTCTCGCTTGTCAGTAGTGTAAATGCACTTTTGTGTTCCCAGGGTAACTACGGGATATATTGAGACTTCGTATGTCTCAGAATGGAGAGGACAGTGGAATGCCAAGTATTGCTCTGTAATTCACGGTGATTTTGGTTTTGCTACATCGATCGTATAGCGTACCATCAGGAGAAGTGTATGCTCACCTCACACTTCAATGAAATAAAAAAATATTATGCATCGGCAGCTGCCGATGCATAATATTTGATGCATAAGAACAGCTGTTCTTAAACTAATTTGAATATTTTTTAAAATGAATACTGTAGATAAACTTTGTTGTTTCGATTTTCTGAAAATTAGGTTGCAATATTTTAAACAATCGAAACTAATAATTTAAAGAATTGATTAGCATTGAACGATTGCACTTGCTAGAATGTATTTTTTCATAATCTCGATCATAAATTGCTATGGGGAATCTTGCGTACAACCATCGACTGCAACTTAAATGTATCGTTTCGTTGCTCTGGCTATAATTTTCTTCAAACGAGGAACACAACAGTGCATTTACTGCTGACTGGCGGGAGAAATAGACATTATCTACCCAGGTGGTACCTACCCAGGCGGCCTCTGAAAAATATAAGAGATCTACCAGCAGTATAAGAAAAATAATTTGATAAACCCATTTACAATAACTAAACGTCCCGGAATATTAGAATATGAAATATGAACCAACACTATTTCTAGCCAAAACTGGCTTTGCTATTTGTTTCATGTGCATTAAGCGCTAGTGGCCTAAATAAAGGAAACCATTTGGCACCCCAACTCAATATCCGATTAGCAGTTTCCCCGATAACATTCCTTAATTTACATAATTAACCGTCTAGTCTGCGAAAGCGCTTCGGTTTTACATATCTTTTTCCTTATAGCTTTTGGGCGCCGTTGAAAAATATCTGAGTGCAAGCTACTCGTACTTGTTAGAAAAATTAAATGTTGGATCTTCAATTCCTAAAAAATGTACATTTATATCTGCATTTGGTTTAAATATAAAAATAAATCCCTTATGTCTGAGTAATTATGAAATCTGCTACATCAAGAAAAAGACTATGCTTAGGAATAAATGTTCAGTACAATTAAATAATATTCTTCGATTATATAAAAGGTTAGAATGAAGATGAAGAACATGAAGTATTCGTTAATTAATTTAATCAAATATATTTTCTTGCCCAATAGGGTTTCGAAACACATAAAAAAAATATACTCGTATTATGTTTAAGCACGCATAAGAAGTTACAATTTAAGAAATAAAAATACTTACATTTTAAAAATGGATATTCTAAGGCCACAAAAAAATACCGTAATTTTTTCTCGACACCTACATAAATGGCACAATAAAGTACCACAATGTACACTTTAATTTCCATAAATAGCCCATCATTTTGACAAAACTTATTACAGAATTGTGGTCAACGCGTATTAGCATTTATTAATCAATGGTTTCACACAAAAGGATAATGTGAATTATTAACGTTTTGTATAAACATTTCATTTGTCCGAAATCTACTGGCCCGACCGAGCCGTGACCAAATATTGAACCAACACTTGATCCGTGCCTGATCGATATTCTGAATAAATCTGTTTCCGTTCGTATATTTCAAAATTATTATACACCTATTTATAGTAAGTGAGACCTGATAAAGAAGACATGATGCTATGTTTTTATCATCAAACTTGATTCTATTTACCATCACCAGCTATAAATAATAGGACCAATTCCTTCAACAATGGTTGCTAAAATATTTTGCAATACACTTATATCTACCGAGCTCCTGAGTTTATTTATAGGATTTTTGGTCATGATTTCTGTGAGACTTAACAATGAAATGTTTACATGCATCTAGTAATCTTGTTCGCAACAATTATTGATTATTACATCAGCTAATGTCATCAATAACGTTCGGATCATCAAAATATTTTCTCAGAGCGCAGCAGGGGCGACAGGCGTGCAATCATTTCTCGCCGCCATACTGTTTCGTTTTATTTTGTTAATGACGCCTTCACAAAAATATTTCAACTGAAAAAATAAGAATCTGACTTAAATTACGACTATGAATAAAGTAATACGTACTGCGATGGTTCCCTTAAATAGTTTACAAATTAAAACTAAATTAATTTACGGGTTACCATACCATACCATGCTAGTTTCCCTTATCAGTTTTTTTTTTCAATAGTGCTCTCGACCAAGGGACGTACAACACGTTTCCATGTTGTAAAATTTCGTATCCATAATTTTATGAACATTTTGCATGGCATTCAAAAATAACGCTGGGCATAATAAATAATTTGTAAACAAGAGACAAAGATAGAACGAATATAAAGGCCTGTAATAATTAAAATTTCCCATAATAAAACGCAATCAATTTGGCTCGATACACAAATTACCTTTCAAGATTAATCGGGCCGTTCGTAATTGTATCGAAAAACGGAACATTACAGATCCGATACACGTTTGTTAAATTTAACATAATGCAATAATAATTGTTAATGCTATTCTTAAATCCATCCCATGGTTGTCGGTTACACAAAGGGTTTAGGCGATAAAACCTCCAATCGTACTTTTTATGTATGTGATTCTCTTTGTATTTTTATCTTTTTGTGCAATAAAGTATGAATAAACAAATTATACTTATTATACGGATTGATGCTAAATATATGAAAGCAAATTTATAAATGATAAATTTACAACAGTACCCACTTTATTTCAGTCTCTCTTGTGATTTGTTTCTAGTAAAATGCCCGCACATGCAATGCATGCATTTAGCCCGAACATACTTAATCCGCTTAATATCAAATTAATGAAATAATAATTGCAAGAATCTGTTTTTATAATTACCATTAAATACTTTTGTTATTAATTCAAACACTTGATTTAAATAATCTCATGTAATAATTTTATAAATCAATAAGTCGGATTTGGTAATGTAAATTATGTAGCTTAATGATTTAAGACGATAGAAAAGGCTTAATCCTCTTAAATATTTAAGCATAGTTTCAAACTTAATTTGGGTAATAAAAGGAGCTAGACAATGATAAAAAAAATTGTTGATTGCAATACATTGGATTTAATTTATACGAATATGATATAGCTGAACAATTAGTTTGAACGCGTAATCTCTAAAAATGACAATAATTCGAAATTTCGAAAAGTATATTTTTGTAGATAGCCTAATTCTCGAGGAAGGTACAGGCTAATTATTATCACACTTATAGAGTGTAAGATTTGTTTAAAAGGTGGTGTTATCAAGTGTAAATATTTGTAAAGTAATTTCAAAGAGGCCAGACTGCTACGTTGTACGTACGAATGTAATAATAAATGTTATTTTATCAAATAAAGTAGCGAAATAACACACGAAATGCAGAATTTAAATAACCATCCACATTCATAAATCTTCCATGTACATTTATCATAATTTGTCAAGATTAGGTTCTTAGACAAATGCTGTACAAAGGCGAAACGATGTGAAACGCAGTGCAAGCATCTCGCGTTTACGTTTTTTATAAGATACTTTTACATTAATTTTAAAGGTCATAACCTTAACTGTCACTTTCAATGTATTTATTTTATCTCTTTAACGTCTCGCTGCAATTGACAGCGGAGTATTTATCTAACTCCTTAAGTGTTGGATTTTCATATGAAAGAAATTCTTATTAGTTTAGTCAGTTAGGCTTTATCCCTTAAGAAATGGCTTTTAAAAAGGTTCTATACTGCAACTATTACGTAACTACTTAATTCTTTCGATCTTACAATGTGACTCTGCAGTTTTGAACTCTTACGACCTTTGGAGCATAGTACCGGAATCAGTACAAAATAAATTTCTAACACTTAAACTACCGCCTTAGTCGACTTGTGCTCCCAACAACTTTTTGAGTATATTTTAGTTAGTTAACCATCCAAATCCTTATGCTTTAAATTATTTTCTGTTTATAGTTATTAAAATCAACAATAAGTAAGTAGCTGGAAAAAAACGTTATACCCTATTGTTAAAGTTTTTTTTTTTTTATTGCAATGAATGACGAGACGAGCAAGCCGTTCGCCTGATAAGATACGACCGCTCATAAACAGTAGCATTCCACTGCGCTCGCCATCCTGAGACATAAGATGTTAAGTCTCAATATGTCCAGTAGTTACTCTGGCTACAATGTCCTTCAATCCGAAACACAACAGTGCATTTACGCAGTGTTGTTTCACGGGAGAAATAGACATTGCGGTGGTGCCTACCCAGATGGCCTCGCACATATGAGAGACCTACCACCAGTAAAGTTATTGTCAAGTTTAATATTCATCCTATAAGTATTTATTTTTAAAACAACTTCTATTGCGGTGTATCATCAAAAAATTTACTATAACAAAGATCCCATGTTCTTCATTCAGACCACAAATAAATCAATGACGATTGACACCTTATTAAGAACCTTTCAAAGCGTGTCAAAAGCCCGTTCGTTAGATACGAAACCTTTGAACGCTGTTAACTAGTTCAAACGCATGATTACAGGGAAACAACAATGCACGATTCCAGCCTTTCAGCACAACACATATATCCGAGTGTTTCGTTTTAGTACGATTTATTAGCACTTGTTTCCCCATTACTAGGCTAAAATGAATTGATGGACGTTAGTAATGGAATACGCGTATTTATGGGTAATTATTTTAGAAGGTAGCTTTGTAGGCAATTTGATAGAATCATTCTACTAAATCGGCTTGTTAGTGATTTGAATAATCTTTTATACAAACTAGATACATCGTAGAAATGTTACAATTTCATTCATTTCATATCCGCGTTCTCATTGGGAATCAAAATATTGTTTAATAAGTAAATAATGATGTTTAAATTGACTGAAAATATATTATTCGTGCTCCACTTCCAGAATTTCAAGTATTAAAATGAGTAAATGAAATTTCAGCAACACGAGAGCAGATGAATAAATACGGCATATTTCTTTGTACGTATTTCTTTTGTTGTTACTACAGAAAATATTTTCAATATCATAATACAAACGCGAATGCAAATTTCAGAGATGTCCTCGAAGAAAAAGGGTATTGAAAACGTTTCCACCAAAAAGTTTTTGTTAGGATGATGATATACTGCATGGAATGTATAAAACAATACTATTTACTGGCTGTCTCGCTTCCGTTACTCCATAGAACTCATTCGGCTTACACAAATCTGGCGGGTCGCTGTTTTCTTGCAATATCTGCGGATGCGACATCCTTTCCTTATACGAGTATACCGGTCCCTACGTATACATTTAACAGCTCTGCGTTATTGGGTTCGCGGCGGGGTATCGGCCGGCGCTGCCTTTATTATCTATTGACACTGTATTTGTCTCTGACACAGCAAACTAAATTATGGTGCACTGGCACAACGGAATTACTTATTATTTACAGGCACAGTTCTTCGGAATTTTATTTTATGCAACTTCTTTCCAATAAATGTATATTCCTCTGTAGAATTCTTATTCAATAAACATAAATTCATTCAATTTAATTGTTCAGCTCGCTGATTAAATAAAACTCATCCTTCAGAGAAATGAACGTAAAATTTTATTTAAATAAAAACTTCATATCAAAATGGTTTAAAAACATGTTGATACATCCTGAAAGTTCGCGGACAATATTTTATCTTAATGGGAATATCACGTCAACGCCCTTGTACAAAGTTTGCAAGACGGCTGTGATGTAAGAGTTCGCGATTTGAAATCCCGCATCCGACCAAATATTTGTACGAAACGGCAATTATTTTTCTCGCCAGAGTCGCGAAGACACATCCTGCATAAATTTTGGCGGTTAGAGAATTTTTTATTTTTCCTGTGTACGAGAATGAAGACAGTTATTTTTTAATTTCATCAAACCGCTCTTACAAGTGAAGTCTATAGAGTATACAGAAATGTGTTTATATATCGATATGGTAGTACAAAAAGTCGGCAGGCGAGAGGCGGGCGGAGCGCGGCGCTCCCGGCAGCGACGGGGCATCTTATTGGGACATGTATTGGAAAATCTTTATGTTATTATTTACGCGGCGAGAAATTTCGCGCCGCTAATACCCGTCGTGTTGTACATTTTATTGAAGTTTTTATTAGAAAATACCATTCATACTCGGTGTCGTTCGCACTGGAATTTGACTTATTAGTACCTCCTCCACCTAAATAGGTATATTCCACCCTTTCGACAGGAATGTTCGCATTGGGAAATCTCATTAAAATATCATGTTCTGTGCGAACGCTCGACCCTAAAATTAAATTGAGTATTGAGACGAATCTAATAGCATAGGCAAGTTCGCACACTTATGTAGAATTAAAGAGACCTTTATTTATTTCGTATCTATGTACAATTCTACCTGAATTAAAAAGCTTATTTTTAAATACAATATGTCGTGTATTCCTACAGTCCGATTTGAAATAAAACTTTATTGTTAACCTATCAGTTTTATGTTACTTCTTTCTTTTTTTATTTCCTATATATTATTATGAATTACTACGTTACTAATTGGTTTATAAGATTATTATTTTAATGAAGACAAAACAATTTACAAAACCCCATTTAAGTAACTAACAAATCTAATAATCCAAACACCAAAGGAACAACTAAATCCCATCATTACCTGAATGCATGAAGAAAGTGCAATATAAAAAAACAGTCCTATTCCGTGTTCGTCAGTAATCAGCGGGCGCAGTACCTACGGAAATTGTGCTACGTTTTATCAAAATGCTTCCGCGACCCGTGGCCGATACCGTTTGCATCTGCGTTTGCGGCGCGCCATTACGCCTGACCTGCTTGTGGCACTTTACGTGGAATAAGCTTGTAGTGGAGTGATAATTGTGCGAATGTTACTTTGCTATCTACCTGCCCTTATCCTATCTAGTGGTTACACTTTGTAGTATACTGTTTCCGACCGGTGAGGTGATAAGGGTTTACACGTCGACGAATATATATTTTTTTGTTTTAAATATTGGATGCAACTTCATACTATTAGTATATATATAATCACTACTATACAATACTATAATGTCGCAATATATTTTATTATAATTTTGGTGAACAAGCGAACGGCTGAGCTGATCATAATGAATTGCCTCCTCCTATGGACATATTCAACACTTAGTTTGCAGGGTTGTCGGCCGCTCAAAATGAAGAGGTGAATGAAGAAGTAAGGTAAGGTAAAAGAGTATAGCGGTTCCGTCCTTCCATCCGTTTTCTATAAAACAATTGCTTCTTCAGCATAGCCGGCCCATTTCAACCATAGTCCAAGAGCTCTAACACTATTTCAAACCAGTAAGATCAAACTTAGCCTATTAGATACAACAAAAAAACGCTTTCATCAGAATTTACTCAGGAAAAAAACAAACATACTTTCGCATTCACCGTATTAATGTGTGGATACAATCCCTGTTACATAAAAATCGCATAATCAATAAAAGTTCCGTTGGTTTTTGCGACCCGGATTAACCCGGTCGTGACCACAGCCTTTTGAAGGATCCGAAACGAAATTTAAATAACCCAATTAATACAGGGGTCACTTAGTGTTCAAATACAAAATCACTGGAAGCCATGATCAAATAAAGACCAAAGTTAAATGTTTGTTTAATTCAAACTTTTTGTCTTTTATAAAAAAACATTTAGTGCTTAGTATCAAAAATAGGTATAAACACAGTTTTTCATTATACCTGCTTGCCTTTTAGAAGTTCCAAATTAGGAACCTTTTAAAATTAGACCTGACCTTCAGGCCCCGAATTAAATACCCGTGGAGGCATTATTGGATTTTCATAATGAATCTTGTTTTTTTTTTACATATTTTGGTCTTAATTTTATTCAGAGAATATTTAAAAAAAATTGTTGCGGATCAAGGATCCGTGGCCTCGGTCTTCGCTTCATTCAGTTTTTGAACGACTTGCAGATATTCTCCTCGAAGGACATTTTCAGGGACATGTAAGACCGAAAAGGCCTTATTTTCTGATACCCATGACATAATCCATTAGTCTTATCAGGCAAGCCAATTACCTTCTGACTTCCTGAACAGTCTTCCAACAGAACCCTTCAATAAAACCGTACTACGTAACTACTATAAAATCAGTTCAGTTTATATATATTTTTTATTATTGTAAAGATAACTTATCGTACCCTAGAGACTCGCCGAGCTTCGATGCTCAGTGCCATGAATATTTTATACCGATGAGCAGTTGCTCAGTTAATGGAAAATCATCATCACAATTCACAACCAATAAAAACGCGCGGCACTTAATAAATTTGTGATAATTTTGCCAGCTTTTAAAGATTGAAGATGGGAGAAAAGTAGGGACTGGGGGGGGATAGGAATTTACCATTATTTATTGTACAGGACTTTCTTTAATAGGGATGTGGACGTAACAGTCTCTATCATTGCTTCATTAAACTATTGACAGCGTTAGTAGACTGCAAACAATTGGATCCATAGTCAGACAATAGATTCTGTACAAATCCCTTGAGGATATGAGTCAATCCAAACATCACGAAAATAACATTGGAGAAATGTAGGTGCATCTATTGTGATGCCTAACTTTCGGGAATACAAATTTTCACTATCCATACGACATACTAAAGTCATTGCAATACATTCGACAACATGACGAAACTTGTTCTACAAAATCCCGATATCCATAATGGACTGAAGCATTTACCAATTTGGCAAAGGTAAATATTAATTAGGTTTAATTGAGCCCATTAATTATCGGCCGAATTAGCATTTAGAGCGGCATAATTAACAATTTTGTTATGTAATTGCTCATGTAAATGTTCATATAACTTGACTCTAAATGTCGAAGGTATGAATGGAGCGGTACCATACTAGAACATTAAGTAACAACATTTAGTACCAGCGTCACTGTTGAGTTTTACTTGATCAGATCATCTTCCATAAATTGAGAAATTTTATGGAAAGGAAGTCTACATTCCCTGGAGAAAACCAAAAAAGTATACTGGTGTCACCAACCTTCTGACCCAGGGCGAAAGCTAGTACAGTACAATAACATTCCGGTTAAAATTTCTCAATGTGCATTAAGAACTGTACAGAATAACGTAGGGCCAGAAGCTTCATAACCTTCTTCTGTTTGATCGTTCCTTGTATTACAAATAACCGAACATTCCCTGGACACCACTTGATCTATATTCCTATCTAATCTGTTTATGGGCGACTGCGTCAGACGCTAAATCATATGCTGGATCGTCTATCTCGGGGTTGCTTTCGATGGCAAATTGCCCCCACAGTGTGCCAAACAATGTCCATTAGGTCCTGTCACTGAAAGGGATAGGAATATCACACCATAGTTAAATCCTTGTCCTCCAATTGTAATGTAATCGGTCAGCGAGACAGCTATAGGCTAAAAATCTACAGAATTTCCTTTTTCTCTCCCTAACTCCTTCTTTTCCCTTATTAAAAACCTTATCGTTCTGTAGGTACAGTGAACTTTTCTGCGATTGTGAACTATATACTCGTTAGCCACGCTCGTGCTCTGAACAAAAAATCTGGCAGTCTGGTGTCAACATTTTATCTCGCCTATTTGGGATTCAGAATTCAAAGATTGCTTAATGACTTGTCCCAATTAACAACTGCAACAGCCGGGTCCAGCGGCTTTACATATCCTTTGACGCGGTCTGAATAGATTTTCCAACGGTTTTTTAAATGAAATTGGGACCCTCTGCAGCAAAATACGGTGAATTGAACGCATGGTTTAGCCTCGAAATCAAGAGACAGTTCTTGCTCCTAAAGTTATTTTGCAGTCAGAGCGGTTTCGGTTACACGGAGAGTTACAAAGTAGTTTATAATGCATTGCAACTGTGTAAAAAAGATTGACTTTCGTCAAAACTTTTATCAATATTTTTAGTCAATATTAGTTCAGATTTATACAAGTTTTTTTTTTGTTCAGTAAATTATTAAAGTTAGTCCGGGTACTTAAAACATAATTTAAAACTATTCGAAAAGGTGGAGACCAATTTAAAATATTTAATTAAAGTCACTGGTGCGTACAGTGTATGTCATTTATCATGTGACTTATAATGTAAATATGATAAAATAGCTTGAGATATAAAGCAACAACTTGATCCATATTGCAAATACATGACTAAATAAAGAAAAACAAACATTGTTTTATTTTCCTTCGCCGGATTTAATGAATACGAAACTACGTTAAGTTATGCTTGTCTTAATTAACATTTCATTAGCAACTCAATTTGTAAAAATTCCGTCGTAGTTTTATAAAGATTTTAGCCAGCAAATTATCTCTAATTACCCTTTTTTTCTCAACGAGGCCCGTTGAGGTTGTTTTCAACCGTTTAGTTTAATTGAAACTGCTAATATTATTACCATTCGTTAGATTATACCAATTTTTAAACATACATTTTTAGGAATATTACTTTTTAAACGATATAATAAAAGTTTACGATTCGTATCCCCAATTGGTAATGGCGATCGAACCTGGTCATTTGAAGGGTATCAAAAACATTAGAGAGTATCTATATCGAAGCATTGAATACTTAAATACTATTTTTGTGTAGGATACTATATTTTATATTGACATCCATATAGCTACTGCAGAGAGACCAATCTTAAGTGCAATAGCATCTCTCGATAATTCTCGATAATATTCTTTACGCCTTCAAACGACTTCAGGTTATTGGACATGTATTGTTATACAAGAAAGGACGACATTCAAGTTTACTCAATACAAGCAAGGCAACACTAATGCCGTCCAGATTTATATTTAATGTGATTCAGGATTTGTATTCATAGATAGCGTAAACGTATAATACCTAAATCGATATATTTACATTTCCAAATGGACCTGTAAAAAATGTGTGTGTATTTTTTGTTTAGACATTATAAAATTTTTAAATGAGGTTATATCTATCACAATGAATAAGCCCTTGGGCAAGTCTCTAGACTAGACCTAGGCAGCATCCAGAAGCACAAGCTAAATTTAGGCAGCGTACAGAAGCTGTTTGATCTTCACTTCAATTCCACGGTCAAACTGCATCAGCCCATGATCGCCCACAACTGGACACGAAACTCCTCGACAATTGAGAGTTCGGCTGCTTTTTATTATTGCATGGATCCGGTAAACGAGCAAATGGGTCACTTGATAAGTGATCACTGCCACGTATGAAAGTTCTCAACGCATATCATGGATATGTTGCCGAGAGTGAGAAGGATACTGGTTTGAAGAATAAATGGGTATAGGGCAATCACACTCATCGAACGAAATGCAAAAGCAAAGCTGTCCCTTCACATTGATCTCCTGTGAGATAATGGTATCGTCCCGGATGAGCCTGCCCATTCATACTCAGTCATGACAGATAAAAGCGTGGTTCTACTACTTTTATAAATAGTGGGTTTTTAAGGGGGGCCACAACCTATCTGAAACAAAGGAGAATATCTGTGCACTCAGACTAAACAAAATAATAAAAGATTAATGCATCTGGCACGCATGACAATAAATAATTCTGTACCGCCCTTAATGCAGGTGACGATCAATAAAGGGTTTTAACCGATACGCCAATGATGAACATGGTTTCTATCCAGTCAATCCTAAATATGCGCAAACGTGCCACGCTGGAAAGCTGGTTATATTAGCTTGCCCCTTATGGCCTTTCCTGGACTACCAACAAGAGGTCTTAACAGTATCTCCTTATTTTAAAAAAAGAACTATAACATTCAGTTAGTACTGAAACACATAGTTTAAATTAGTTGTTTGCTGAAAAGGGTTGACATCAGACATATTGACAAAAATAACCGGGGAATTCTGGAACACAGCTTACTACAACTGTAAGCTAAATGAAAAAATATAATGAAAATTTTAATACAAACAAAGAATAAATACACGTATAATGGTATCTCATATAAAAAGAATCTTGTAAAAGTAATATGGTCAATATTTTGTGACGTGTTAATGGTGGAATAATTAATTATACTAGTGGTCGCCTAGCGGTCGAAATTCGACCAAATCAAGAAGAGAAAAAGTTTTTACCTGTATGATGATGTTGTTATTCTGATAATTCGTGCACATTTAAATGTACGTATCTCTCAAAATTACTTATAATATTTATCCTGAAGTATATGTTATTACTAAAATCGTAAACTACAATAATTGCTTTGAACCAGCAATAGCAAATTATATATTTTTTTGTACCTGAATGTTATTGCAGATTGCTGCTACAGAACTTTCTTTATGCATATAATGAATGATAGCGCTCAGTATTTCACGTAGTATTCGTCAAATAAATCTTTTCTGTTTGATATTCAACAAAACCACAGTAAACATTTTTTTCTGATTGACATTCAACTACATATGTCTATAATAAAGCAAAGAAACAATTTGACCAAAGAGTATGTATACGTGTACAAATTCTTGTGTATGCGTGTGTCAAATGCATGCTGGTTTATTTATTGATTTAATCTAAGATGTTTATAAAGCATAGATGCGTTGTCCGAGCTTTATAATGGCAAGACGTTTGGGAGGTAATTGCCTCCAGTGCAATCAGTCACACTTCAACCAGTGTCGCGGGTACACGTTTCTCTGACTATCTGTATTCTCGAAACCAAATGCGGAAGAATAGATTAAAGTGATTTAAAAAAAAGTACAAATGATTCTGAACTGTGAAACAAAAAAATTATTTTATTTAGTGCGTAAGTACGCACTAATTTAATTTTTTATTGAATAAAATTAATAAATTCGCTCTCATGGCAACGTTTGACAGCTCCCGCCACGTCATCCCGTACTTCATGCTTGGTGCTACGTCACACGCGCTTTGGCCAATAATCGTGCGGCACATATTGTGTCGTAACTAACGATGTCTATTCATCTTCTTCTAACTTATATTTCTTGCTTTTTTACTCTTTCTTCGAACCAAATTGAAATAACAATACGCATCTCGCCATTTTTTTGTGCCATTTTGTTAATGTATGACGTGTCTATTTGTAAAACGTCATTGGATTTAATGTACTTTTTATGCATTATTATTAAAATCTTTTTTTATATATTCAATTTAATATTAGGCCTAATATTAATATTATTACCTCATTAGGCGAATAAAACCTTTTTTTTGATATGTCTATGTCAGAAGAACAAAATGAAAAAGAAAAGAAACAATTTGACACCAGAGTATGTATACTTGTGTATGGATGTGTGTGTGAAATGCATAGCAGTGTGTGTAATGTTTTATTTTTTGATTTAATGTACTTTATAAGCATTATTATTGAAAAATATTAGCATTCTCCACTTCTCCTACACATAAACTATAAGTGTGCCAAATTTTATGCTCCTGCGTCCGCGCAATTTTCGTAAAAAGGGATCCAAAGTTTTTGCATCACGTATATCATCTACGTTCTTTTGGCATGCGAGTGCGTGGTTGTCATACTGTTAAAAATTGCGGAAGATTTTTCTCATTTCACATTTTATTATATTATATTGGAAATATTAATATTATTAGATTACGACTATAAATTGTCGTTTATATAAAAGAAACATATCTCATACAATGCGGTGAATAGAGAAAAACTGTTTCTAATATTTTAACAACAGGATAACAACTACGTATTCGCACGGCAAAAAACCGTATAAGATTTATAAATAATTTTCAATTGACGTAAACCCCATTAGCAGATGGTAATACAAGAGTAATTATACTATTCGGTTATAAATATGTAGAAAGTGTAAATAATTTTAATAAGTGACATTAATAACGGCTCCCTAGACGCAAGCAAATTTACGCATATTGGGCGAATATCGGCCAGCGTGATAGATTATAAACCAATTTACTTTATGCGGTGATCCCAATAATGGATATAAAGTTCGGGCATATATTCTATATATACCTAGGTATATACATATCATTTATGCTTCCAGTTTCGAGAAAACACGATGCAAAAACACACGCAGGATGCATAACATAAATCTATGAAAACCAGTGTATGTTCGAAACGACAAACAACAGCAAAATCCAAACTGCATCCAATATTTATTATATAAAACCAACAATTTTACTCCGAGTACGGAACGCTAGACCAAATCCTCCACTCCGGGCCAGTTGATCCCTTGGTTGCACGAGATAACCTTGCGTTCGACTGTAGCGTGAGTTACAGTGGTAGGGGACACTGGCTATATTGAACTTTAAAAAACCAATACCCCAGACATACGCTGGACCTACTTTTATGCAGGCGTTATATTGAATAGATACAGATTTGTTGTTTTATTTACTTGGCTACACTAACAGTTCAAGAATAAAAGTTATACGAGAGTTTTTTCAGCAAAATTACAAAATAACAATAGGGTTTACCGGGTCCGTGCTTTCAGTATAAATAAATATATAAATAGCATAATTATGTATACCACAAAGTTGCAAATTAGAAAAACTCCATTTGTTCTTGTAAATTGAAATAAGGCTTGCCTCATTACGTTTCCCGACGCGAATGTGTTCACATTTTAAACTAAAGAACTTATGTCACGCGAAGGAAAAACATTGTTTCATTTCTGAATAAAATGTTCTTTATGTTATTAAACATTGACAGATCCATTGTATTTACAAACAATAGAGGCGGCACTGTGGACATTTGATTATTAAAAAGACCTTTTGTAGGCCTTACAGAAATATCCAATGATTTTAATACAGCTACTCTTTGTTTCAAATTTTTAATTAAATTATATTACATAATTATCATAACATTCAAATGCTTAATGGCACATCGATTACCGCAGCTTTCAAAATATACGTATTTAAGGCCTTAATTAAAACAACGTGAATAACTTTGCATATAACAGAATATCAACACATAAACCGCAAATTAACATTGGTTAAATCCATGAATAATTTATTATTCATAGAACTTTATTGTTTCCAAACTTAAATGGAATGAACTTTTGTATTTTGTTTAAAAATCTTTTTTATCTGATAAAACACGCTCGCTCTGGATATATCGTCACTAAATATCATAAACAATTACCCACAGCGTCACTAACAACAGCAAAAAAACATTTATGTTAATACACAAACAAAGAAAAATACACTTTTTTAGTAGTAAACTTCACAAAATTGTTACACAGCGGCTAGTTGTGGATCTGATAATAAATAGTATATAATTAAATTATTACATGCACTCACCTCATGAAAAGTCGAAGTCAGCGAGGACCACTCGCGGTTATTATTTGTTGCAACACGAGAGGGCGCGAGGGAGACGGCGAGAAAAGCTCCTTAACAACTTTTTAAGGGAGCGCTCGGAACAGCGCACAGCGCGAGCCGCGGGAACCGGCGATTCATTAAGTACAAGCGTGGAAGCTGCGACGGGCTCACTCCCGCGCCCCCCGCGCACCCCCCCATGCCCCCCACGCCCCGGCCGGGGGGCGCGCTGCGCATGCCCCCGCCCGGCCCTCCAATAGCGGCCCTGTTGCTTCTGACGGCCGCGCAACGTCAAAACGTAAACGTTATGAATACGTTTAATCGTCGCTGGATCTTCCGACAATCGCGATGATTTACGTTTAGATTAGGGCAACTTTTGCGGTACACGGCCGACTACACATTGTGTTGTCGAGACGCTACTTTCCCTCCCTGCGCCAGACGTCGCCTGCTAATTACGCTTCATTCTCTTCAACAACTTTCAAACTTATATTGTCTAACACCGAACACCTACAACATTTTCCTGTTAAATTATTTCAATTTGTAGTCGTTTATACTAAAATTATAGTATAATTAGGTTGCTGCATAAATGGAATTGTTAAAATACCCACTTATCTTGTGATAATATTTAGAAACCTAATTGTAAAAACAATTCAAAGTCCGTCCGGTCGAAAAACAGTAAACCGAGCTTTATATCCAACTCTCACGAGCGAACCTCCATCAGAGCCGTACATGCTAAATCTAAATCCCTTAAATACGCTGCCCAGATATTTATGGTAGGTCTAATAGCACCAGTTAAGCCGCTGGCCAAACAAACTTATAACGACATATTTTGCTTTATACATGTACACAAGCACTTAGTACAGCGACTAAGCCACCGCTTAAAAATAAGTACACTCATAAAAACAACATTAAAATATTTTCTTAGATCTTAATTATAAGCTCCTCATTGTCTTTTCTTTAAGAAAAATAATCAGATGAATGAATACCCTTGAGCATTCCAGAGTCGTCCTTTGAGAAAAGATTTCAGAGATAAAGAAAAATGTGTGCGCAAAAAGTATGATGCCGCAAAATAAACGATTCAAAAGAATTCTTTGCAAATTAATTTTTCATAGAATACAACCACTCAAAATGCTTACACAATTTTGTATGCAAAACGTGTAATAATGCTATTGTGGTGTTTAATTTCTCTCTTGCTCTTTTGCCCCCATATATACTAGCAATAAAATTTTAAAACGGTCCAGTAATTGTTGAAACTGCCTGAAAACAAAAGATCACTGGATGCAATCCGCTCATAACTAGATTTTATTTGGGAGTAGCCTATACACAGTAGTAGGAAAGACGAAAGGTGCTTATTAAAAATGTGTAAAATTTCCTTAGAGCGATAAGACCGCCATTTGTACTTTGTTATTTTGTATTATATCTAAACTGTTATTCCTTTTTATTTTGTATAATAAACAATTAAATAAATAAATATTTCCCATTCATTGATCCGAACGTTTTTCCAAACTTCAATTAATATGCAAAATGATCAGTTCCCCATTAAAATTATATTCGCATTAGTAAGCTCTATTAATGTGTGTTGTGGGTATTCAGTCAAAGCGAAACATTTGAACTAATTTCGATGAAACTTGGCACAGTTCTGAATTATAGGCCGAATCAATAGATAAGGTTTTCCACTTGAATGCAAACCAGGTTGGGCAGCGAAACTATTGCATTGAATGCCTTACAACAGTAATTGTACAAATAACTTCAATTACATTTTAACTTAATATGTGTATTGTATATTAGTATTATTCAATTACAAATTAAAAGTGTTATGAATCACGGGAGGTCCAATACGACAAAATATTAGTGGGTAGTCCAGTGTGGGGACTTTACATACCCTTCCCTCGGTATTCGGTAATGCAGGTATTTTGTCATTTTTTCATCGTCAAAGAAAGCAATAATAAACATTTAATAATGAACTTGCATTTTTTTATTCATGAATATGAATAAAAATCAATTTATACATAAAATTACTAACAGATAAAATATATTCGCCAAAGAAATTAATTTGAACAATGGAAACGCAATAAGTCCTATGATCACAAATTGACTAGAATTGTATTCCGACATCTCGTGAAATAATTCCCGTTCCTAAATCTACAGGCTTTATAAGAAATTCACGAGCTTTTCATTTTCGATATGTGATATTCCCGCAATCATATATCGGTTTTCATGAAAGCAATTTTTTTTATTTTCGTACAACTCTTATGAAAGATTTTTATCCGGACGGTGCTAAACGTGCTACCTTTTTGAATTTCCTGTCAGTCTCTGTAATACTAAAAATGGTAGTATTAAAAAGAGTAAATATATGTGAAATTTAGTTATTGGGATGTACTTTCATGACCGAGCTGCGATTGAAACCAAGTGAGATAGAACCCAGACATGCAACGACTGATAATGAAACCATAAATTCAATAACCAGTAAGTCCACTTGTCTTGCCAGACGCTAAATTTTTTCTGTCCTTCTTGTTCGTATTTAGCAATAGTAAGTAGTCGCAAGTTACTTGCCGAAAAACGGCTTAAGCAAGTATTTTTCTCCACACATAGGGGAAGACATATTCCCTAAACTGGTAGAGACACGGACTGTTGTAGTTAGAAACATGTCTACCTACATATCTATACGCCTCTCTGGGTGTTAGAGCAAATGAACTGAACAAAAGATATTAAAAGGGTCAGCCATATAAGCACAGGTGTGTAAAATCAAATAGAGACACCTCTACTCGACAACTATTTCGTTTTAATATATTTTCAGAGCCCCATGGGTTTTACACTTATTTTGTAATTGATGATAAACATTCTACTAATAAAAAAGAAAATAAAGCATTCGAAATCAGTCCATAAATGGCCAATTGTAGGCCACCTCTTCAATCGGGAGTACAACTGTGAGTAGTTAGGCCGTACAGCCCACCACTCTAGGTTAGTTGGCAAATATATATACATATAATGGTAAAAAAGCATTACAAGCGCTTAATACACCAACTACGGTGAAGGAACTAACGGTGAAGGAAAACAACGTGAGGAAACCTGCATACCATAGCGATTTATAAAAAAATCTATTGTATGTAAGTCCGCCAACCCGCACTAGGCCAGCGTGGTGGACTATATGGCCTAACCACTCTCAATCGTACTGTCGATTGTAGAGGAGGCCCGTGCCCTGCAGTGGGACGTATATGGGCTGATACAGAATACACCAACTACCAACTAAATAAAATGGGAAAATTCAAAACATTTATCCATACTACCTTTCGTAATAAAGTGAATACGCAAAGAAAAATACCTATCTTTACACTAACGTATTGCAATTTAGAAAATACGGAGACTGAATTGAACTCGTAAACGTAAATTTGTTCCTAAGCGGAGAGCGGTTTAAATCTAAAGCACTGTAGGCCGTCACATATTTAGAACGGTGTTGAGCTTCAGCAACTCCGTACAGTCTGCAGACACAAAGCAACGTAGATACACAACATATAGTCATCGAGGCATTTCACCTCCGCGCGGTAATTTGTACTTTGACTTCAGGAATTGAATCTCACAGCAAATAGTTAAGCACTAAGCCCCGTTGAGGAATTAATTCAAGAACCTGATTGTGGGACGCGGAATTCGATGGGATTAAGTAGTTTCTACTTCAGAACGTTAGTAACGCAAACTGGAACGAGTAAAATAGATCAACGATACATGCGACCAACTTGCCATCGTTCGTGTCGGAATATCAAAGCGGACATTGAAAAAGGACCAATAAAATATGCAGATTTGGCTGTGGCCGTATTTTTCTCAGTGTAATCTGCATTATTCAGGCTTTGTCACGAACTTCGACAGTTTAACAGCGTTTATCTCTCGCCTTGCAAATTGAGCTACGACTTTAAGACAAACGGGAGTCACTTTCATTATCATAATGGACCTCGGCCGATTCTTTATTGGTGAGCCGAGGATGGATTCTATCTGACATTTTACTGCCGTTGGATCTTTCGCTTCCCGCGGTCCCTTATTTATTTGCTTGATTAATTCATGCTGGTTTAGTCGCGTTGTAATCCATTTAAAAACGTTTGTGATTGTAAATAGAGCTATTTTGCTTGTAACAGTTACAATTAATGTACAAATACACATACTAAATAGTAATTTCCATCGGACAGCGTTTCTGTACTAACTGCAAGGAACGAGCGGGGATCCAGTAGACCAAAACTAATCGCTGATAGAGTGGTACGCGCTTGCCAACGATTGGACTATTGATTCGCAACCGACCAAAGCCACGTATAGTACATACGTATAAAAATAAGGAATCATTTGGAGTATTGCTATTGCATTCATTGGGTATTGGAATGTTAATATAAACGATGCTATTTTGTTATAATTGTACAATGGTTTCTAAATTGCTATTTACAAGAGGATGTTTATAATTTATAATAAAAATAAAATAGTCGAAATAGTTTTATAAAAAGATGAGTTACCTAAACTGGTACTTTATAACAATCTGATTAGCTTTATCAATCAAATTTAAAAACCCAACAGCTTTTTTAATTAACAGTATATTAGAATTCATGAAGAAAACTATGAATAAATTATCTAAAGGTTTAAAAAAAGAATTACAGCACAGTGAAACGAAAATATTTAATGCTTTTCTCGACAGAAACTCGCGTGTTTGGAATTACGTTTCTAATTTTTATAATGTTCCGGCTCAGTAATAAGGTAATATATTGCAAGGGCTCACTTTGAGCTTGTACTAATCTTGGGAGGACGTCGGATCCACGCGATTTATGACAACTGCGCCTGCCCTTCGAACGTGCAGCAGCTTAAGTGGTTCGCATTTACATTACGCCTGCACTATACAGGGTATATCAAAACTGCGACGGAAAACCAAGTGAGGTGGTAGTTTTAGTGACTTCAGACACAATGCAACTAAAATGTTGCAAAAAAATGCGTCGTTTCTTGTGTTATTTTTTGATATCGTCGGATATTTGAGTGGTAAATTTGTATATAGATTTTTCTAAAATAATATTGTAGAGCCTTTTTTTAATAGGGCACCATGGTACGCAAGGGTTTAAATTATTATTTTAGCAAAAGCTATGGATTTACCATATAAATACGATTATTTATAATTAAAAAATCACAACAAAACTTGTCTCGTTTCTTTACGAAATTCTTAGTTGCATTACGTTTGTCACTAAAAGAAAACACAACAGATTTTATAATACCCATTCTGCCTTTATTTTAGTGGCGACCTCTCAAATCCCTTGCATGGGCCTTGTTAGAAGTAGCGAATAACTTAACAATATATATCGATTATTGCAACGTTTTTCGTGTCATATTTTGTACCAACTACCGATGCCAACCTGACTCATTTTTTACATTAGTTTAATAAGCCAATACATCGCAAAGATGGCAGTTAGGTGTTAAAAGCTCTAGTCTTGGCGAAATTTATATTAGCATAAATTTTCTTTAGTGCTTTTAAATCTAATTTGAGCCGCGGTACCGGCTAAATTTGTTC
The DNA here is from genome assembly GCA_023078785.2 of Hyles euphorbiae. Classification (NCBI taxonomy): domain Eukaryota; kingdom Metazoa; phylum Arthropoda; class Insecta; order Lepidoptera; family Sphingidae; genus Hyles; species Hyles euphorbiae. The sequence continues at coordinate 9,261,181 of CM041034.1, read as the reverse complement.
ACAACTTCAATTTACGTAAATCACATCAACGCCAGTTCTTCAAATTCTTGTGAAATAACATTTTTAACCAAAAATTTTGCTGTGATTTTATTACTAAAACTAAAGTGAACGATCAGCCTTTTTGCATACGTTTCTTAAAAAAATGACGTTTTGCAGTAAGTAAAGTCAACATTACAATATCAAATAGCAATGTGTGCCGCAAGGGTGAACCGAACACAAGTAGTAATCCGACATTATTACAATCTTAATGAAAAGAACAGAGAGGAATGGCAAAGTGACTAAAAAACTTTGAATCTCAGATTTGTAGCAAAAAATGTGTCAAGTCATCAAATCTACATATTTTATTAGTCTCTCGCGCCAACTCCGACCCTCTGTCGGTCCGGACTCGGCCCGAACCGCTTTAGGGATGTCTTCGCGCCCGCATTTAAGATGTGTCGATGTCTTTCATATTACTATGAATATATTTATCGCTTTGCACCCAATAAATGCTACTGAATATAACAAAGTAACGGATAATGGTTATTAAATTATTTTATTGTTATAGTAAAACTAATTTTCACATATTATTGCGATAAAACCGGTAAGAATTTGTTTTATTTCATCAAGTAACGTAAGTGTTTAGAAGATATAGTACATCGTAAGTATCCAGTATTTTTAAGCTTTTTGGTACCAAGATTGTACAAATCATGAATTAATACATTATATCTATATAATATTCACCACAAAATCTACTACCACAATGTTAACGCATTTATACATTTCTATTAGTGACACAAGAGTGGGATTGAATAATACCATATACGTTCTACTGTAGGGCACCGAAAACCTTTAGAATAGAGAGAACGATTGAGACTTAACACTCTCTTCTCACTCTCACATATGGTCTTAACAGACCATATAGTCAACCACACTGGCCTAGGGTGGGTGGGCAGAATTTATATACCATAGAAATTCTTAATAATCGCCATGGTAAGCAGGTTTCCTCACGATGCTTTCATTCACCACTAATGTGTGCGTACAAACATATATAAGTTTATTTACAACTATCATAAACATACAAAAATAATCAATCAGCGAACGGAAACGCAATAACTTTTAATATTTATCACGCGACGCTTTCACCTCGCATATTTAATTAACCTGCCTGCATCGGATATGCAATAAAATATCGATAATCGTAGTGTATGTGACAGTGCCGCGCGGTCCAATATTACAGGACTTTCAAATAGGTATCAGGGAGGAGAGGGGAGAAACGGCGGCCGACTCCACTGCGGCGACACTTCATAAAGAACACTTTTATACTAAAGCCCTTTATTTATGACGCCCTTTCACATCTTTGGCTTCGTTTTATTGTCTGACATAGTAGATGTCGTGTTATTGAATTTCGTGTTTAATCATCCGATTGTGTTCTGATTTGATTATGAAAATAAATGGGGATATTGGTTTCTATAATAACTGTTGATCAATAGAAGGTATTTTTATCAGTGTTTGATGATGAGAAGTCTTGTCTGCAACAGTATTACTCGATAGTAATCAGAAACCAATCATGTAGGACCGTTACCTACTTAAGACAGATACATAATCTAGTGAATATCCTAGATTAGACTAGATACGTGTAATTACTATACGTCTAATTACTATCTCCGTATTAAATCGGATCGGATCAATGGCTTCAACGAAGTGAATGGAGTTATAGAGACGCTATCTATATATTATTCAAATGGAGAATGGGTGATTCTTTTTCCAACGGAGTGGTGGTTGCGCGGTACAACGCTCCGCACTTCGGAACGTGACCGAGCGAGCCTTGCTCAAAATCACCATCACTTAGTACTATACTGGATGTGACTGGACATTATATTGAGGAAAAATCTTTGTGTATACTAATACTTTTGAATATAATGGCTATATTCTTATTTATGTATATAATTACTTCACAAAGCAGAGTTTGTAAGCGACTAGTTTCATGACGATAAATTGGGTTAGAAAATAAAGACCAAATTTAAAAAATATGCCGTTAGTTACAAAGTCATAAAATTGGCTGGTTCTGAGCAATAGGCGTAACCTGAGTATTCATTTAACGAACAAACTTAATTTAAAGTTAAAGCAAAATGTAAGTCTTAAGTGAAGCCACACTTTAAAGTCAGCTGAATATTTACGATTAATAATTTACAAATGAAACATTTATACACTCAGCAGCAGCTATCTCTTATTTACATTTAAATTACACTGCGCTACTCGACTTTAAAATTATATTCAAACGAAATTACATTCATAACTTTCATCCTATCAAATGAAAATCAACGCGAGGATTCTGAAAGCAATAAATTACAATAAAATCAAATCAAACTGCAAAGAGATTTAAATTTACTTTATTCTTTCCATAGACTTTAAATCGGAAGTGAAAATGTTTTATTCCAGCCAGTGAAAATGCCGATGGCTGCGAGCCGAATTACTTGGTGGCAAAAATTGAAAGCCGTTTTGGATAATGGTCATCGGAAGGAAAATCAGCATTGATACACAGATTAATCAAACTGTTATTTTTATATAATGTATTTTTAAGGAAGCCCATTTTTATGTTTTAGGAAAATGTATTCCTTTATTTATACATATTTATATGCTACCTTTAGCTGGACTATATGAGCCGACCACTCTAAATGGTACTCTTGATTGTAGAGGAGACCCGTGCCCTATAGTGGGACGTAAATGGGCTGAAACAATACAGTATAGTTAGCTGTAAGGTATACGTCAACGCGAGTATTAATTTACTACGAATAGTACACATTTCTTCGAAAAGTCAAAGGCGGAGAGCTATAGGGTCGAACATCCAACCGTCTTATCGAATAGGTCATCGCACAATATTTTCAAACTATTAGGCACTTTAATATAAACCCATTAATCAAATTTAGTCTGGTTAACTTTGAAGTCGATTAAACAAAATTCGATTTAGTGTAGATTCTTTTTAAGTATTGTTTCTGATTTTATTCGGTAAAAGTTACTTTTTTTGATAATATTAATATATTATTGTGATTATAGAAAGTAGAAGAAAGAAGAAGAAAGGAGAAGTAGAGTTTCTTCACAAATACATAAGATTAGAAATATATCTACACAAAACAAGTGGATAACAATTAATAAGTTAAGAGAGATATTCTCTTAAAGTAATAAAAGTTGGCCATTCTTAAAATTTGCTAACTTTTAATAATATTTCCATATCAATTATTTTAAAGTACTTTTATATGACTTTTATTTGCAACAACACTGGGATAAATCGTTAAAATTTAACAAATTAAACTTTACAGACAATCTTAATAAAAATATTTTATACAAAGTACCGATGAAAATTGGTAAGTTAATTTACTGTAAGACTAGTATAAGGTATTAAAAGTAACAAAGTTCATAAAACACACTTGTGGTCCAATAAAAAAAATACTCTCAAAAATATTTCTTCTATCAAAAAGTTTTAGCAAGGTGATGGCCATTTATCTGATTATATTTGCAAACTTACCCATTCATCCAAATCCCTTCGATTGAAATGCGTCCATATTATTATGTGTAAGACAGCGTGAGGAACATTTTTGGCAATATTCTAGTCGACCTTGCTCGCAACTGTAAACAAGCGGTCTGTAAGTTGACCCGAGCCGAGTTCACAAGTTCCACCCCATTGCGGCAACTAAGATGAACCCCAGGGCGATACTAAGTTTCGGCACGTATATTGAGACTAGAATGGATGTTTGATGAATACGAAATACTATCGTAACAAGTCGAGAACTTAGCAGTTGCCGCATAGAGAACGGAACGGATTTAACCGAATATACGAAAGCAAACAGAGCGGTTGTAACGCGGAATTTCACTTATCACTCCCACCATTTAATTTAAACAGTTTGAAAAGGTTGTTAGTAGTTTCCATTATTCGAATTCATTAACACTGAATCGGAATAGGATTCTGAATTCCATTGAACTGTGAGCAAGCATATTTCGTTGAAAATCTGGCTGAAAAGTTCGATGAAAAGCCTTTTTTAACTTTTTGGCTCCAACTCTGCCTGACATATATTTTTGATATGTATGAATTTCTACACATTGTAATATTGTAACACATGGTGTTTGTTTGTGCCGCTGTATCAAACTGATTGCAAAATAAAACTATTTAACTCTTCCCGTCTCAATTAAACTTTGCCCCATAAACATAGATACCTGTAGTTCGAAATCAAAGGTGAAACACTTCACTCTAAAATGAAACAAATAAAAAACCGTCTTAAATACATCAGCCTCAACACTACACATACCTATACACACGACATTTAGAATATTCCAAAAAATCAAAACAAAACTAACATTGCTAAAAAGTAAAATAACGAAGCACTTTGGCTTTGTAATGACTTGCGCTACTGTGGAGACATTGGCGTGATTTTACGCATATCTGTGTTGGTGCGGGCACAAATCCATAGCAGACGGTGGCACTGAGACAGTCATCTGACAGCCACCGGCCGAAGGACCCATTAACGCGCCTTCCGCACTGACTGCGTTATAGGACGCGACGTGACGACACAGTTCACACAAACTAGTAGCCTAATGGAGCTTCCGCTCGCTCGACCGGTCATTAACGTGACCAGTTATTCAATTATGTTCAGCTGAAGTGTCATCTGCGTCGATGCGAAAAAGGTCGAAAGACGAGATATAAAAAAAAATATTTATCTTTTCTGTATTCATAATAAATAATAAAATACCTACTCGTAGTCATAATAAAAACGCCAAAACATATACTTTATTTTCCAAACTTAGATGAAGATTAGCGAATAAAAGGAAAACATAATCTAATAAATTTGTAAAAAAAAAGAGATAAACTAAGTTCAATGTGTTGATAACTACAAAAGCTCAAAAGGATAACTTGTGGCGACGAATAATCCTGAAAGAGCTTTCGTGTTATTCTTCAAGTTTGTGCAGAAAATCATCTTACAATCATAAAAAGAAACAAAACTGACGTATATTCTGCGTTAGTTGTGACACTCAGTAAAGCAGGATTTTCACTTGCACTGTGGCCTCAACCTGTGCTACGCCTTACACAAATGGACAGCTCAATGAAACACTTTCATTCAAGATGAACACTTTAGCCCGTTAACGGCCGATTGTCAGGCGAAATTCACATTTCTGCGTAATTTAAAATGTGTAATTACCTTAAATGTGTGTGTGCTTAAATATTTTAGTGCGTACTGCGTACGTGACTCGCAGCTTAACTTGGCACAAATAAAATGGTTGTTACAGCTTTGTAAAGCTTCTAACATTATGCATTACTTAAACGCTCACAAAATCGCAACAGTAAAAATAAAGACAATGGATAAAATAAAGAGAAATAAGTTTGTTTACAAAGTCGCTGCAATAGCAAAACAAACTGCTAGAAATACCCGGTAAAATATTGACTCTAGAAAAATCATATTGCTAACACTGCTGTGTTAACTCAACTACTGCGCTACATGTAAGGCTGTAACTAAAGTTCCATTACACATTTTTTTAAATATGAATGATGCTCATGAACAGTCAAAACTAAACATCACTTTGAATTACAAACCAATCAATTTTATCAGACCAACATGATTTTGAAACAAAATATTGTTTTCAAGCTTTAATAAAAACAATAAGTTGTGACAATATATGTCAAAACTATGCTACATTTGTTTCAATACTGACGTATACTTACACAATTTTAATAAAATAATTGAACCTACAAAGAACAATGGCAAGTGTCCATACATTATTTTTATTGACATTAAAATTAAATGTCTTAAGATGAAAAAAATCTCGTTAGCCTGAGGGTTAATTTCTAATTCAATATGTGTAATAATTGTTGTCAAAGAAACAGGGGAAAAATTGATATTCACACATATTCACATCAGAATTTTTGTGTTTCTACACCTACGTCACACTACGAGTAAAATGGCTGACCGTGCTATGAAGTATTGTATTGTCAGAAATATCATTTTATAATAAATAAAAAGTATAATAATACACCCGTTCGATTAGTATCTTGTGTTTTTATTTATATTAGCTTAAAAAGTATATTTACACGTATCAATAATAATTACAGTTGATCTGCCGCAGTCTCAGTTGACAGTTACCTTCAATTCTCAACATATTTACTTTAAGTCAATCCAAGCATTAAAATAAGATCGATGATCATAACAAACATAACATATCACACACAGTAAATATAAAAGTCCGTAACAATGCACGGATCACACAACGCATTATCAGGCTCCTTATTCCTCAATTATTTTTGATTCAGTCCGGATTAAATATTTATCAACAATTCACGCAACGGAAACGTCAAAAGTCTATCATTTTTTTTTTGCTGGGTTTTCTATGTCAATCGATTGCTTTAAGTATGAGTCCTCTGGCCAGGCTCATATCATACTTTGAATTTACTGATTATTTAATACAGAAAAAAAATATCATGTGTTGTTACTATTTAAGCAAATAAAATATCAATGAAGTATAATTATTTACAAAATTAAAATAACTTACAAATTGCGGGAGTTTGCCAATATTATATTGAATGACAAAGTTATCTCGAATAATAGTACTTTACTAGATAGCAAACTATTTAAGTCGAATAAATATAAAATGGCAACACTTAGCCAATAATAGTTTATAAATCCGGAATTACTCAAATGGCTTTCCATTTTAAAGGTTTTTTTTCACCCGCTTTGTATAATTCATATGATTACTTGAAAAAATTTACAAAAATATTGGAATTTGTTTTGTATATATGCCACTTTAAGACGCTCAAATTAAGATCAATCATAAATTCGCCATTGTTCTTTATTATACAAAAAACTAATTAAAATAAACTAGCAACTCTGGTTAAAAAAACGTAACATAATAGAGCAGAGTATTAATCCTAAAAGTTATCCACAATATATGAAACGCACAAACCGAATGCAAACTCTAATGAAAATAGTTGCAATGAGCCACTGAGAGGGCAACGTACATGTGAATCAGACGCCCATTCGGGACGGATACATACCGCTATTATTCATGCACTACAAACACTAACATTGAGTTGAATGATTAATTTATCCACTAGTATCTAAATAAATGACGTTCTGCTGTTGTTAATTTGGTTATAAGACATAAAACAGAATACAAAGATATTATGTCGTGGTTACAATCTAGATTGCTTTCACAATCTTATGTCCTAATCTAATTATAAATTATGTTTTAATCGTCCAGAATAATTCGGTTTGCATAATGTTATTCAACGAAAACTGAGAATACTCGCTTTAGCAAATACTACGTACATATAATAAAATTGACCAAAACATGTCTATAAAAGAAAACATTGTCAAAAATACAAATTAAAACCTGACATAAAACTTGTTATTCATGACACAGCTACCTACCTTAGAATAATGTTATAATTGTGATTCTGTTGGTGTAGTATTAGTATGGTGAATAAATTTATCGAAGACGACATTATTCACTCACTAAATTTAATCGCCTCGACTGTGACTGCCTCTGTGACGTAGCTGTATTACGGTACGGTTCCAAAGCTGAGGTCTTGATTTCAAATCTCGGGTCGGGCAAAATGATATGGGATTTTTTATTCATTATCAGTCCGGTGTCAGAAGTTTGTGCCCGATTAGGCGATAGGCTCGTCCCCCATCGCATCGTAGGGTGGAAGATACCAGGCGAAATATGGGTGTCCTGACACCTCCGCCTACTCCTCTGAGAAAAAGGGTGAGTGTATGCATGTATGTGTTTTTGGTTATTTTGAAGTAGCTATCTACTTTACTTTAAGTTTTAACCGACTTCAAAAAAAGGAGGAGGTTCTCAATTCGACTGTATGTTGCTTTTTTTTTATGTTTGTTACCTCGTTTCTCTGTACTGCGTGAACCGATTTCGATCATTCTTTCTTTAATTGAAAGCTGGTGCTTGTCGTTTGGTCCCATAAAAATATGGTGAAGATCTGATGAATATCTTCGGACCTGGAGAGGGGAACTCCTTAAAATTAAGGAGAATTGCAATGATTCTTTTTGCATTACGTTCATTAGAAAAGTTAAGTTACAGTGAGAGAGAGAGAAAAAGGGGTGGGGGTGAGGGGGGTGGGTGATAAAATTAAAATACACGTAAATTCTAATATCTTCAGCAGCTTATAACTGATTTTAGTGATTTCTTTTTCATTGGAAAGAACGTATTGACAGGTTGATCCCAGGAAGACCACATGAAGATCTGATTATCATGTTCGGACCTGGAGAGTAGAACTCCTCAAAATTTAATAGGATTTCAACGGTTCTTTTTGCATTGGGTTCAGTATAAAAGCTAGGCTACAGTGGTTGAGGGAAAAGGGGTAGGGGTGAAGGGAGGGGAAAGGGGGGGGGGAGAAAAAATATTTTTTTTTTTATTAAAAATTTTATTATGTGTACAATAAAGATTTAAATAAATAATAGTAAATAAATATCTGTCAAATAGTATGCGAAACCATCCATTTCATCTATATTAAGTCATAATATATCTGAAAAAAATGTACCTAAACAATCACCTATTTTGCCTTTATATGAATTTACGACAAAGTAAAGTTTACTATTCCAAGTCAATATAGAGTCAAAACAGTATACAAAGTCAAGAGCGATTGAATATAACCAGACATTCAGAATGTATGCGATCAGGACTGCACTGGTACATCTCGCCTTAGGGGACGCAACGTCGCCTTCACAATCCATTGTTTATTCAAATTCTGCAAAACAATAACAGCTTCTAATTAATGCGATATAAGTTTTGTTTATTTAAGCTGCGTTTGTCCTGCTTTCTATAGGATTTAATGCAATTGCACGTTGCTATGCTAGATAATCACGTTAACTAAGATTATGGAAATAAAATAAAATAACGCACATACATTAACTTACGCCTTTTTTCCCAGAAGGGGTAAGCTGAGGTGCTACGAGGACAGCCACCACCACATTTCGCTCCCACAATGGGATAGGGGGTAAGTCTATCGTTGAACACAAATTTCTGACTCCGGGTTTCTTATCCGGGATTTGAACCCGAGACCCAAACGCTAAAATCATACCGTAGAACAACTACACGACCGAGGCAGTAGTATATAAAATAACATTTAACAGAATAGTCTAACAAAAAGAAAAAAGAGCCAAGTGCGCTACAAAACACATAAGAGGTTTATGGTTTCCCAGGTAAAATGGAAGAGACGTGAACGGCTGCAAAAGATTTTAGCACTTCCGTATATATCTTAATTTTTATCTTCATTATTGTTTACTACCTTTTATCAAGATTGAGCAAGTTTTATATATTTATTTGAGTATTTTAGGTTTAAATTACATCACCTACAATATTGACATATTAAACTCTTCGTGCCATTGGGCAACATGCAAACAAAACCAATTATTTTTTTATATCCTTCATTAACCAAACACTACAAAGGCTTTTTGACAAAAATTGAAATAATTAACATCTAAAAGGATATCATAAAACTTTATATGAATAATATCTAGACAAAGTTGTTGGCGGTTCTTAATTATGGAAGGCCCAAAAGTAGTTCAAGTTGGTTCCAATAAACTTACATAGAAGAAGAAGAAGCGTGGCCAGCGAACTTGGCCAGCGCACTGCTATATATTTGGATAAAGAAAAAACTATTTTTACCTTATTATTATTATTTAAATCTTTTTTGTACACCAATTAAATTAAAAGTATAGAATATAACAGTTAAACTAGAGAATATAAAAAATGCTAAAAGTAGCGGTCTTATTGCTCAAAGCAATTTTTGCCAGACAATGATGGGATGGATATATGAGAAAGAACGAAAGTATCAGGTGTACGAATAATCTTACAATCTTTACACTTCTTACATTAGGTATTTACATACACTCCACCTTTCCAAGAAGGGGTACGCGGAGGTCGAACCAGGAAGCCAACGTTCCCTCTCGTATTTTCCATCCTATGATGTGATATGGGGGCGAGCCTATCGCAATATCGGGCATTCCAGACTCCGGGCTGATAATGAATAAAATAATGTTTTACTTTAGGTTCTTGTATACATATGTACACATAAATATATTATCTATACGTATTATATATCTCATTACATGGCGCGAGCTTCCTCTATCAACGAATGTACAATTGAGATGGGTATTGCATATATCTACTAAACTAATGTAAATGAATAGTTTTATGGTTTAAGTTAAACACACATCAGCTCACGTCAATAAATAAATTGTATACGAAATAATAGTCGTATTGTTTTTGCCAAACACAAACACTTTTACCGAATCACTAACCGTATAGAAAAACCATCAATGTTGCTCCACTTAAATATATTCGCGGTTCAACGGTTAAATAAATGGAATACTGCGCCGGGTCCCAGTATATAAACAAAGTTGCGTACACATTTATTTATACCTGGTATATAACAGTATATTTGAAATTTAATAACGACTTGACTCACAACTTGTTTGAATTTATAAAATGAACGAGACATAAATTTTACGTTATAATTTCCAAGAGTTAATAATTTATTTACTCGATATTCTATACGTGTAAAAAATCTTGTTCTGACTAACCTAGTAGATTCAATCTGAAATTACTACAACAGAACTCGCAAAGAGAATACAGTTTCGCCTCTAATAAAGAAATAATAAGATGTGATTTTGCAATACACCCGCATTTCGTAAAATGAGATGAGTTTGTACATCGTCAGAAAGTCATAAAATTGAAATAAATAAAATACATTTAGAGATAAGGTTTTAACATAAACCAAAATATGACGACTCATGCCTGCCAATCATAAAAAATGTTAGACAACTTTTTGTCATACAAATAATATGTGATAAAGTAAATAAAAATGAAGTAATATTTTTAATTCATGGTGATGTTTGGTTCTGCTACTGTTCATGAGTTGTATCGCTTTGCCATCATACGAATGGCATGCTCGTCTTACCAATCATAAAAATTACAAAAAAGAGCTTAATCTCTGAATTAGATTTATTTTTATGCAATAATAAACAATGTAAACTGTTAAAACCAATGCTTGTTAAATGAGAACATATTAAATAACAAAACAAACATTTTAACACGTATTGTAAAGCAACAGCGTGTCAACAGTACTCATCTATATTTACGAAGAAAAAGCTCTTCAGCCAAACGTTGAATCCACGAAATAGAAGGCACGGGTGTTCTCAGCGTACAGGAAATTGAAACAAACATTGCAATCCCCGAGATCGAATACTCCTCATGTACACATTATAACCACACAGAACCGTTTTATCCTAGCTTCTACGTGTTTCTAATTGATGTGCTAATTTAGTATGTGATTTTTAAATCTTTGAAGTTTTGAAAGTATCCATATGTCTTTAAAATGCAATTTTGATTATTAGAAAATAGCATAGTTTTGAGAGAGTAGCAAAAGTTACAAGTGAAGTACAAATGAACATAATTGGCTGATAATTTGTGTAGTCAGGACATTATACGTCTTCTTAATTAAATTGAGCTCGGTTTTTATGAAACCTGTTATATTTATAACAGACATTCGAATGAGTGAAATAATTCTTGTTTCTTTTAGTTTCCTCATTACTGATTGTAACCACATATGATATCCCTCCATTGTGTTCGATCCTGGGTGGCATGGACCGCGATAGGCTACCACCAACCGTCCTCTTTACAACGTCCGACTATTCGGCGGGTGCTCTACCTCTGGCAGCCTGTCGTCGACGCGTGCATATATATTATAAGCCTATATTATAAGCTGAAACATGGCTGGTAGCGGTTGGAGATGATGGGCTGAAGATCGAGCCCAGCCGCGTGCCGTAGAAGAGACCTATTTCCAGCAATGGATGGGAATAAGCTAATGAGGATGATTTATTTATTTATTTATTCTAAATCTTTATTGAGATCTGCATGATATATCCAAAGAAGCCCAGAACACGGCCCTTACAAATAACAAATGAATAAAATAATAGACGTACAATAATTATTAAAGTTAAAAAATATCGAGATATACAAAAGCAGTATGTAAATTTTATTTATTCATCCGAATCCAATGATACAAGGGGTTGCAATTATTTCAAACAAAATAAAACTCACTGCAAAATGTGAAATATTTTTAATTAAACCTTCTCATATCGCGATTCGTTCAAACAAAATGTATTCTAAATGCGGCAAACACAGATGGAAAGCATCATGAAATTAATTAGAGACCTGAACGATATTGTTTTAATAAGTGCAGATATGAAGTTGATATAAACAGGCGCAATGGGAGATGCGTTGGAGCTGCACCGCGGAACTTTCGAGATATATCGGCGACATTCGCAAACAAAGCACCACAGTCACAATAGGTACCACTTGTACAACGAATACTATTTTATATCTGCATTTCTGTCCGCGGACTCAAAGCGTTTTGCACTTTATGCTGACGTAATAATGTGTTGCCAAGTTGGAGCTAAAGTTGCTAACAGCAAAGTTGTTTGGATACTCCACAGCCGCGCCACACGCGTCGTTCCCGAGAGATAAGAACACGTCATAAAAGAGCCACCCGCCGAAACTTTGCCTTAATTTCTGTATTTTCCATTTTGTAATCGTGAAAAGACAGTTAAAGGGAGAATGGGTAGCGTGGAACTCGCGCGATGTCCTTCCTCAACCATTTGTTTCGGATATTAGATAACCTTATTTTAATACATTTTATTTTGAACGTAGATTACATTTATGACTAGTAGAAAACTCAGAATATATAGTTTAAACCAGGGTTTCATAAAGTGGGGTCCATGGACCCCTTAGGGGTCCGTAATATGTGTGCCAGGGGCCCGCAGCAGCTCAGTAAACTTTTAATATATTTATCAGAAAATTATCATTAAATACATATCAATATTAAAAAGAATATAACGAAAATTAGTAATTAAAAGTAAAAAATTTCATAAGTAATAAACCACTGTAAAGTAAAGAATTATAATAATAGAATTCCACTGAAAAGCAAAAACTAATATTTGTTCAATACAAGGTTTGTTTTTCTTACTAAAATATTTTTTGTTAGGGGTCCGTGACTGCAAAAAGTTTAAGAAACCCTGGTTTAAACAATCAAAATCAAGGTATATCAATATGCTGCATATAAGTACTAAATTCAGTACAGATACTTAATGTGTGTGATTTATATCAATTCAGCATCACAGTACCAACAGAAAGATAGAAATAAAACAAAATACAGCTCACATAACAAGAATACAGTACGTAACAAACGCAGGCATGATTAAAGATAAATTACGTACATGGTACATCGCTTTATTGTTCCCACGATACGTACTAAACAACAAGATTTAACCGCGAGTGGTTAAATACGAAAGAGCGGATTGCTGTACGTAGGGAAGTTTAACCGCGGGCTCCCGACGCGAATAAGTATTGCTTCCTAACGCATATACCAGTACAGTGTGTTTGCCGAAGGAGATTGCAATATTATGTACCAATCTCCAGCCTTTTCCGACAGACGTGCACCGTTCCGCACACTTCTTGCCATTGGAAATATTACCCTATTGAGGTTTTAGCGTCTATTTTGATGTAAAGCCGATCAATTCCAGTGTGTGCAGTTAAGCATATGCGATGCTCAGACTTCTTAACTCAAGTCCACCTAAGTTCATAAGATGAAGACTGTTGACAAATAATTCTTGATTTGGACACCCATTGCCTGCTAAAATTGAATAGATTGAATAAGAACTAATTGACTTTGTGACTCTGAAAATAAATGGGAATACTTTAAGTCTAGATTACTAGAAACTTATAAACAAAATAATTAGTTGAGCAATGCAAAACTTTCTGTCGTTATCGACTAAGGACTCATAAACAGAATGACCTAATAAACCTAATTTGCTGAACGCTTTAAACGTATTAAAATACAGTATAAAACTTCCAGTCGGAGGCTATTTTTGAAAGCTGGCAAGCTGAGATCAGGCGGGTGCCTACTTTAGGATCAACTTCGTTTAGTTAAAAGCAGGCTTTTGTCGTGCGATGCGAAACGAACAAAAGTTAACACCGCTATATTTGCAGCGTAATGAAAACATGTTTGTCGTGCTAAAGATAAATTGAAACATAAAATTAAACACCACTTTTGGGTTTATCCACTCGTTTTATTTTCATGTTAATAAAGCTCTTCCACGCACAACGTCAAAGTACAAAATACACAACAAAATCAAATGGCTAAAAATGTTTTATTTGCAACATAGCGAAACTGTTGTTTAAATAAACAGATAACCTTTTGACAGACGTGTATTTGCAGACTCTGACACTCGTGTATACTTATTACTCGGCTGCAAAATGTAACAACTCAACCAAATGAACGCAAATTATTGTGCATGATTAAGTCAAACACAGCTGAGAGAACATTTTGTGCTATCTCTTTTTTATCATTCATTTTATTGCCTTTTATGTGAAATCTCGTTCTCGTACCAACAGTTCGACATTAAGTAAACTTATCTAAGCACTTCACTTACAACATTATTTCACTGCAACAAGAAATTCGGCAGAGTATCGTGATTAAAGGTAAGGTTAATACATGTATTACTTTTACAAAGCTAGTTATGATACCAAACAAGCCAACAGCATGGCATTAACTAACACTTCTCTAAATACTAAACTTACAATATTTTCCACTGCAACAAGCAATTGGGCAGAGTATCGTAATTGAAGGTAAGGATTAATAAATCGTCATCGTCATCGAGCACAGAGTAAAGGGCACGACCCGGTGCCGGTAGGTGACATGACAAACGGTCGAGCGTACCCGGCGGTAGTGAAGATTTAGTGCGGCGTTGTGTTGCGATAACTACCTCTGTTTACACTACATTTAACTTGTGCCAAGTGCCGCAGCCGAGCGCGGAGAGCCGGCTCGATCGCGACTTACGAGCTCCCGCTTCAAATGTGGAAAAATATTAGTTATGGTTCACTTATCTAATGACGTTGCTACAACCCAGAGGGTGCAAGATTATTCAATTTCTGCCTAACTTATTAGTTTTGGGGGAAATTAGAATATATTTGAAATTAGATTGAAAATCTTTTATTACCAGTCGGTGTTTCCTATAATTTAATAACATGGAATCCACGTGCAAGATGATCCGTCACAACACTTGCAGCATTACCAGGTCAATACTGGGATGTATGCATTGAATTTTTTAAATCTAATTTTTAAAATAAAATTAAATGTTAAACTTTTACACGTTACAGCGATACCATCCGCACCAAACGTGCTGACAAACCAATGCCTAAATAAAATATATAAATGTCATAATTTCAGATCATTATTGCTTTTGAAATTATAATGAACAAAAGCGGTGTAGTAATATGTCTCCCTCCAGCTTCATTGTCTCTGTCTTTCTAGTTTATCCGTGACAATGCGAGGGAGGGTACATTCTCCGAGTATGGCGTATTCATATGTCGCCCGGCTGCAGAATAAAATTATGTCCCAATATACCACACTCGACTAATTGAAAAATTGTCATAAAGATTATAATCTCTTATAAACGAATTTGATTCTCTCCATCAGTTATAAATTAACAAAATTAGTATATTTTTTTCTTGATGAATTTTATTAATTTCTAAATGTGTACGTTTATTGTTTCATTCATATTTCAAATATTCCTGAAATTCAATGATGCTTACGTAACAAATTACAAATCGAATTCTCGTTGACTTACTGCATACTGTAAACCTCGGCAAACTCAAATAAATAATGAATGCTATTGCTACATAAACATGACGGGTGCGTGCGATGTGCGATGTGCGATGTAGCACTGTGCGAACGAGCGGCAAGCCGCGTCAAAGCGCCAGCGAAACGTCATTATTTCGTGACATTTATTTGATTGTGGGCGCACCTTGCAGCTTACAAAGCTTTGAGCAACCGGACAAACAAGCCGTGGACGCAATAAGCTCGCAATTTCGGACGGACGGTCGACAAATTTACCAACTGAAATGAAGTCTCAACTATGGTGCAACGGACCGCTGTCAACAGGCCACGTTTTATTACTCACGCGCGCTACTGAATTTCGCCGTTCCGTTTCCGTGTCCATTGCACTCAATTATTAGAACATTAAGACGGAATTATTTGATCTAAATATATTGAGTAACCATTTGAAATACAAAGCTAACACCGCAAGTACACGAAAGGATTATTTAATACTCGATTTGCTATTTTGTACATTTGTCCTGATTACTGCAACTATATAATGAAGTTCTCAAGCCATTTCAGATATTGATGTATGAATAAAAGTTGCTTAAATAAATTCAATTTGCATAACCCCTGCAACGATACTTTCAAACCACTCATCAGTTCTTGCACTTTTGGCTATTTAGAAAATTAAAAAAACAGCCAAATTTATCAGATGCAGTGTGAATGTATCGGTTGTGTTCCAGTTTGAAGGTCATTGTAACCGAAGTAACTACTGTTCCTAATAAGACTTCACATTTTATATCTAAGGATGGCGAGTGCTGTGGAATGCCAAGCATTGCTTTATAATTCATGACATCGGTTGGTTTTACCACTGTCCATGAGCGGTCGTATAGTATCAAGCGAATGTTATGGTCGTCTCGCCATTCAATTCAAAACAATCACAAGACGAGTTTAGACAGAATACGAAACTTGGTTTTGGGAATTGTTAGATCTACGGAAATCTGAATGACCGAATGAAACACGACAGCTAAGCTGGTGTTTTAGTTCGGTTTTTGGTAAACCAGTACCATCGTGCTCGAGCCCGCCCATACACTGGTTACTCGAACTATCTACAACGAGGCCCTGCCTGTAGTTCTAAACAATAGCATCAAACTGATACAATTTGATCAACAGAATATAAACGTATGTGGCGTACCTTGGGAGAGAGCTATGTCCAGCAGTGGACTGCAACGATCTGATGTTGATCATGATGATATACACCTATGTGAAGTAATTTAATACATGATTTTTAATACTTAATTTGAAGCGAACTATGTCAAAAATAATGAATAATTATTGAATTTGTAGTAACTTGAATTTATGTTTTTGTTGTATTATTTTAATTTTATTTTGAAATTGTAGTTATGTGATATTTATAGATTTTTTTTGCATCTTTACTATTTGATTCAGTTTGTTGTCATTTTATTGTATCTTCTATCCCTAATCATTATTTGCCTACTCATTATGTCCTACACTAAAATATTTTGAATTTGAATCTGAATTTAAATGGATACTAATATACGCGTTTCAAAATGCTGTCTTTTTTACATGCCCAAAGGAATTAAAATTCCCCTTAAATACACAAGTCAGGAATTTGTATCCGATATGGCGATAGGCTCGCCCCCTATCACATCGTGGGACAGAACATACCAGGCGAAAAGTGAGTGTCTTAGCTCCTCTGCCTCCTCCCAGTGAAAAAAGCCCGAGTTTATGTGTGTAAGTAATACACAATAGCTTTCATAAAAATTGGGGATTTTTTAAATTCCTGATCAATGCATCATCATAATCCTAAAGTAATGAACAGGTGAACATAAGCCTGTTCAATTGTACAGATGTTGTAATTGGGCACTTGCACACTACTAGGCATCATCAAATTTTCACATCTATTCCTAGCCAATCTCTGCAAATATCATCGCTTTGCCAAACCTAAAGGCGCTCAATACTATCTACATACGTCATCAAAGAACAGTAATTTTACTTTTTTGTTCATAACCATATCTTCTTATCTATTAAGTAGGTTACCCTTATTTATTTACTTAATCCTTTTTTGCACTGTATAGAAGAACAACAAAGAAATCACATAATCTATATATTAATACGTGATGAAAAAACTTTGGATCCCTTTTTACGAAAATTGCGCGGACGCAGGAGCATAAAATTTGGCACACTTATAGTTTATGTGTAGGAGAAGTGGAGAATGCTAATATTTTTCAATAATAATGCTTATAAAGTACATTAAATCAAAAAATAAAACATTACACACACTGCCATGCATTTCACACACACATCCATACACAAGTATTTGTACACGCATACATACTCTGGTGTCAAATTGTTTCTTTTCTTTTTTATTTTGTTCTTCTGACATAGACATATAAAAAAAAAGGTTTTATTTGCCTAATGAGGTAATAATATTAATATTAAAAGAGAATATTAATTATAAATGAGGCAATAATATTAATATTAGGCCTAATATTAAATGTAATATAAAAAAAAATTAATAATAATGCATAAAAAGTACATTAAATCAATAAATAAACCAGCATGCATTTGACACACGCATACACAAGTATTTGTACACGTATACATACTCTTTGGTCAAATTGTTTCTTTGCTTTATTATAGACATATGTAGTTGAATGTCAATCAGAAAAAAATGTTTACTGTGGTTTTGTTGAATGTCAAACAGAAAAGATTTATTTAACGAATACTACGTGAAATGCTGAGCGCTTATACAAATTGTGTAGCAGTAAGATACATTTAAATTTACACGGACTATCATTATATGCATAAAGAAAGTTCTGTAGCAGCAATCTGCAATAACAACATTCAGGTACAAAAAATGTGCACGAATTATCAGAATAACAACATCATCATACAGGTAAAAACTTTTTCTCTTCTTGATTTGGTCGAATTTCGATCACTAGGCGACCACTAGTAATAATAAAAGTACAAGTGGCGGGTAATTTCTTACAGTACCCTTAGAATATTATAAATGTCTTTGTTCGTTTCTACTGCTTTTAAGGCTTAACTATTAAGCCGACCATAGAGGATTTTACGCACATATTGTTACAGGCTTAGAAAAAGATTTTGAGCACGTTTCATACAGAAAAAACTATTGTTCTCGGAGGAGAAAAACAAGTTTTCTTTTTAACGTAAATTATTACCTATAGCTACCCGGTCCGGCTTCGCCCGGTTACAGATACACTTTTTTTTATATTCCTCCGCCTATGTTCATCAGTTATAATATAGGCTAATGGTGAAATTATTTTTCAAATTGGTACAAAAGTTTCAGAACCTATTCGATACAAGTAATCCCATTTTTCCTCTTTATAAAACATGAATTTATTAATAAAATATTAACGAGCAAAGTCATGAGCAATATCTAGTCTTTATGTGATCTCGATGCTGGAGACTGAAATAATATAGCATTGCAAGAGCGTGATCGTCAGGGATTATAGCATAGCGCGGCGCATCGCGATATTTTGAGTGTACCCGTTTGGCGGAACATTAATTATCCGACCACTTAACTGTACGGGCTAGGCAGCTTCATTATATATACAGTCCAGTTTACAT
The DNA here is from genome assembly GCA_023078785.2 of Hyles euphorbiae. Lineage (NCBI taxonomy): Eukaryota > Metazoa > Arthropoda > Insecta > Lepidoptera > Sphingidae > Hyles > Hyles euphorbiae. The sequence continues at coordinate 9,241,926 of CM041034.1, read as the reverse complement.
TTACACAATAAAACATATATCCCCTAGAAGATTATGGTAGTTGGTCCTGAAAGGTCATAGGAAAATGAAACAGAAATAAGTAACAGAAACGATGCCTATTAAAAACAAAGAATGTGAACCGCAGTGTCGAAATTATTGGTTTATTTAAATATTTATTGCACACATTTAAAATAAACACAATATATGGTCTTATCGCTTAAAGCAATGTCTTACAGACAACCATGAAAATAAATTAATGCATACAAAAACCTTAAGTGAAAAGCATACAACTATGGTCTATAATGATTACTGAAATGTGTGATCATTTATGGAATATACAGTTTGCGCCTTGCAGCATAGATGTACTTCATCATACCCACTACGCAATTCGCTCTTTGGAATTGAAAGAAAATGGATCATCTTAATAACAAAAAATTAAAAATAGTAAATAGGAAATTGTCCTCACCGCACAATCACCAACTGATTGCAGACATTCTATGTTCACGCAAAACATCCTTGATAGTCTAATCACGCGGAACCCATTAACCCTTACAATAGCAGTTTATACAAACATTGGTATTGTTAACCCTCTCACGGCATCTCGATGATGTGCTCACAGCGCCACCGCATCATTTGTGAAATAAATCGTTTATAATCAAGTGTCGTGACGTCATCAACAACTGTCTGCAGCCCGACATGTAATTTCCCGGGCGTCAATTATCAAGGGGGGCGCGGTCGAGGGCCTACTGTCAAGACGATAACACCTTATTATGAGATACTTCATGTAATATTGTGAACTTGGAGCATCCTTGCCAGTTTATTTTGTCTCGCCCGCTCGTTACCAACGTCTTGTGTCAAGTTTTTATTAACATTATTTTACCACAAGTATTTCATACTAGATTTTGCCCGCTACTTCGTTTGTGTTATTAGTGAATATTAAAATACGTTTTATACTGGGTATCTCAAGACTGCTACCGAAAACGAACCCGGGTGGTAGTTTTAGTGGCTACAAACACAATGCAATTAAAAATTTCGCTTAGAAACGCGGCAATTATTTTTTATGATTTTTTAAATATCGTCATTTTTGTGTGGTAAATCCATAGTTTTTGCTAAAATAATAATTTAAACTCTTTTATACCTTAGAGTATTTATAAATAAAAGGGCATACACTATTATTTTAGGCAAAAATGTATTTACCACCCAAATATGGCCATAGGAAAAAAATAACAAAAAAAAATTTGTCGCTTTTTTTTGCAACTTTTTCTGTTGCATTGTGTCTGAAGTCGCTTAAACTACCACCCGGCTTTGTTTTCGGTAGCAGTCTTGAGATACTCTGTATACTTAAAAAATCTAGGTAACCTAAACCTTATTTCACCCTCATTTCTCCCCTTAAAAGTAGAACAACCTAAAACCACGAACGATTATTTATTTATGATATTTTATACTGTCCCGTCCCATCCCGTTGTGTCCATTAAGCAGTTGAGTTCATCGCGCACAACCGCACAGATAAACAGACAAAAAATGTAACAATAATTGTATTGGGTTCTATTACGTTAATAGAAGTAAAGTCCACCCATATTAGTTTTTCTCATTTATATTCCATGTATAGACATCGATCGATTACCAATTAATTATATGTATCTTCTTCTTCTACATCAGCCCATATACGTCCCACTGCAGGGAATAGACCTCCACTATAATCGAGAGTACGATTAAGAGTGGTTAGGCCATATAGTCTACCAGCTAGCTTAATGCAGATTGGTGGACTTAACATGATATATGGCATAGATGTAGGCAAATTGCTCCAAATTACATAAGAAAATTAATTAAGAGTTATAGCTGATGTTTCATACGCCCGAAATAAGGTGAAAACCATGTTTTATATTATTAGAAAAGGCCGATCTTAGCGTTTATTTTTTATTATATACAGATCTCATAACAGTATTATTTCTAGCCGGCTAAATATGGATGGATCAAACATCATTCACACAACTCATAAATATATTTAAAATATAAAAAAAATTGGAAATGTTTATCATTTGTAGACTGTAAACAATAATGTAAGTGTCCAGCTTCCGCTACGATTTGTAGCAGCTACGCGCTACGCATTTCTAACTACGTAGACACCGGATGAGTAGTTCTACGACTTATATTCTTAGCGCTATAAGTCATCCTAACTCGTTTATTTATATCTTGGCAATAATTTCTCTTTCAGGATGTTATTTAATGACAACAATTTACGTTGAGATGAAAGTTACGTTTTTAGTTAAATCACGCATATCATTTTGCGGCCTTAAAAATGAATGTCATTTTTTTTATATTTTGATTTTATTTTATTCACTACATCAAAATCACAAACGAAAGTAGTCTCACTTAAACAAAACTACAAAATTAACTACAACAAACTTCGAACTGAACGGCAGAGCTCATAAATTTTACTTCATTATTCTACACAGGGCCTACTAATAGTATTACCACGGCAGCGAGGTAATCAGTTTACGATACGTACATTTTATAGTTAAATTAAGACGCGATACGGCCTTACCCGGCTAACTGCCGGATAATCAATTAACCGTTGACCGGCTGCATCCGGTTGCACCGGAACCATGATGAGACACTAGATAAATGGATCGGAAATCTGGGACCTCTGTACACGCCGCTTTATACTATTCATACCGAAGTATAGGCGGTGGACTCCAATTATAAGGTTTGATCGATGAGTGGCGTGTAAAGAAAAAAATGTCATCGGCACAATTTGTAAAGAATATTTGAATATATCTTCCAATAGGTATTGGTGGCTAAAATTACTAGAAGGTGTTGTTTATTTGTATATTTTTTTATTCTTATTTACACTTTATATATTTAAATAGTACAGGCGGACTTAATTTCTAATGGCATTTTCTACCAGTTGACCTTGAGGAATATGTTTGAGGAGTAGGCCTTTATTACGTCATTTTTTTTGTCCAACCCTAATAAGTATTCATTTAATTATTTATGGGCCAAAAGTAAAGAAAAATGTTTTAATAGAATTTCTCCTTTTAAATTACAATCATTGTAAGTGATCAACATGAATAATATAATATATAAAGTTATCTTCACGCACTCAAATTGCTTTGAACGATGAAGACATCTCAAACACGCCACAACAATTCACTAAACTATTCCATAGCCGAACTCACAAGACCGTCTGACGCACATACAACACCTACAAATATTTAAACAAAGGAATTAATTGAACAGCCTTATCCACAAGCGAATCGAGGTTTGTGGCCATCGCATCAATATTCCAGCCCCCGCTCTGATCACAATATGACCAATCAGACGTCAATAATTCTGTATTATCACCATAAGTATCCATTTAGATGTTCAGTATTAATCAGCCAGATAGAAACTTAGGCTTAGTGAATTAAGAAAGTGTTAATAACTACGCCTTTAGGATAAACTGCGATATAATCTCGAATAGGAGAATGTTTGAGTGCTAATGATTAAGTAATAATTAATACGAATATATTTATTTGTTTTGGAGCTTGCTTTTTTTGCAATGCTAACGAGTTGAGCAAGTCTTTCGCCTGACAGTAAGCGGTCATAGACAATAATAAAACCAAATAATATCAAGAATTACAAAGCAATGCTTGGCATCCTGAGACATAAGATGTTAACTCTTAATATGTTCAATAGTTACTCTGGCTATAATATCCTTCAAACCGGTATACAGCAGTGCATTTACTCTGTTTTTTGCCGGTAGAAATAGACATTGTGGTGGTACCCTGGTGGCTTCTCATACATACCTATATATTAGTGACTTACCACTAGTAAAACCGGGATTGTTGAACGTATTATGAGTGGGATTATAAGGCTAAAGGACTGTTTGATCAAAATTAATTATCGAGTAAGTTTAGTGACATAAATCTGAAATCTGTCATTGTTTTTGCGAACAAGCGAGTAATATAGCCCACTTGTTGATGACTGTGGCATGAGTTGCATTTCGCTAAAAAACTTTGAGTTAAAAATCAAATATTTGCCTAAACGCTAATATCCATATATCCATAAACTCTCATAAAGTAAACTTTATTGAATAACACAATACAACAAGGACGTACATGGCTTGATAAATAAAGGGATAAATATTTGTGTATCTGTATCAGCCCATATACGTCCCCCTGCAGAGCACCGGCCTTTTCTACAATCGAGAGTACGACAGAGAATGGTTAGGCCATATAGTATAACAGCTAGCTTAATGCAGACTGGCGGACTTCACATACCATAGAAGTTATTATAAATCAATATGGTATGCAGGTTTTCTCAATATGTTTTCCTTCACCGTTATAGTTTTTCCGTCTTAACTCCTATTCTTTACACTTTAGACTGCCCTCTAATTATCCTTTTATCAAATCCATCCCATGGTTGTCTGTAAGACATTGCCTTTGAGCGATAAGACCGCCAATTGTACTTTTATGATTGTGATTTTCATTTTATTTGTATTTTTTTTTGTGCAATAAAGTATATAAATAAATAAATAAATATAGTGCGTGGTGATTAACTCCGAGAAGTCAGAGGTGGTAACAGGCCTACGCACTTTCTAAATATTTTCCTTTTTAAATATTTATTTATAATAAATATTGCGAAGCTATCAAACCTATAAATCAAGTCCTCTAAAGTACTTAAAAGTTAGAAAGGCATTAATTAGTTTAAAAGTGAGTTGAGGTTATAAAGTGGTCTAACACACGTCAATCTTAATTTAGCTTTACAAGTTATTCATCCAAAAAGGATTTATTATTTATCTCATTGTATGACTCACTAGTCGGGGTTTCTGGTTTTATTTATAAGTGGTCGGGCCCGCCTCCACCCGGGTGCAGATACACTTTTCAAAATGGCGGCCAAAATGTTTAATTTCGACCATCAATTTAGAATATAGACCAATCAAAAGTAAAAGTTAAGTGAACTAATAAAGTTTCCTCGTATTTTATAGAATTTACTACTGATATATAGCTTATGGCTTTTCTCAATAAATGTGCTATCCAACACTGAAATAATTTTTCAAATCTCAGCAGCGCGTGAGATTTGCGCGTTCAAACAAACAAACAAAGTGTTCAGCTTTTTATATTACTTAATATAGAAGTAAAAATTAATTAATGTGATAGCTATATCAATTGTACAAATAAATATAGACAGCAGAAGAGCAATCTCACAAACAATAAGTAATTCAAACAATGTGAAACTCGAGACGGCTGGAGTAGCCCGAGACATGACACCAACAAATCTGTTAGCCCCTTATCTTTCAATCCGTGCCCAAAGTGAGTTAACCCGAATGATTTCCGAGTCATTAACCAACCCCACCAGTCCTAAGCAAGATAGACAACATCTGACTTAGATCCGTATCGTGCGAACCCGCGGCTTACAGATTAACTATCGCTGATCCCTGCGTTACAGACCGAGTTATCAACCGCAGAGGCGAAGAATTCGTGCTATCTGCCACTAACGTGGGATTAGTCGGCACCAATCAAATTAAACAAACGCCACTAATCGTATTTCTATTCTCTATCTTGATCTGCGGAGTTTCGTTAGTGGCTGGATTATTCCGTATCAAGACAAGACGGAGTTACAGTGCCGTTACCTCGAACGACTCAGACTAAAGTGGCGCTTAAAGATTACGGAGCCAACAGTCGAGAGTCGGGACTGCCGAGATGGAGCACTACCCACTATCTATTGAAAGTTTCAACGCATTACTACATTGAACCTAAATATACGGTAATTGTTGTGGATAGACTATAGAGCAACATTGAAACATACACTTTAAATCCTAATTAAATGAATGTTACGTTGATCATTTTTGTATTTATTAGACATTTTACAAAATTTAGACTCCAAAAAGTATTTAACAGACACTGGTGGTGGATCGAAACATATGAAATTGTGAAAAGAAATGCCTTAACCTAGATGAGGACTACAAATGGGTATTTATAATATATTTAATAACATATAGATGATTAATTTTAAAATTCTAATTGTATTTTTTTATCGCTACAATATCAAACGCATGATAAATAAGCCCTCTTGTATCTAATCACCTTTCTGTCGAGTTAATGTTTAGATAACAATAAAACGTATTCACTGAAATAATCCAGTGTACATCGACTAATCCTGCACGTTGAAGAGATTACGCAAGTGAAGTTCATATAAATAGGCTGGATAAAGGCAATGTTTCAAAGTCATTGCTCTGCGACAGTAAGGTCAACTGCTTAAGGACTGACATTAACGAAGTCATACAAACTTTAACAAGTATTCAACAACTTTGTAACAAATAAGGGATAAAATTAGCGTGATGAAATTCTATTACAGACCACGCGTCTTCGACTTTACGAAATGACCTGTGGTTTTTAATATTGGATCAGTCAAAAGAGTCAACGGCCTAATTTATGATTGCTCAAGTGATAACTGCCACTTACGGTTAACCAAGGCTCAGATACATAAACCTTATTATTTATTAAACATATGATAATTTCGAAAATTTCATTGTCATACATTTGGGATTTCAAATGTAGGGTTGACGTTTTCAAAGTCAAGATTATGGGCAAAGTTAATTGATGCAGTTGGACCTTAAACATTTGTATAAAATTTGTAAAATAATAGAGAAACGGGAAGAAAGAATAATAGGAATATGATAGAAAAATAAGGCCAGCGGCAATCTCACTCACCGAATTTCACAAGACAGAAACGTCGCTTTACGTCTGTTTTCTGTGAGACATTAGTACCACCCCGTCGATGTCGAATTTCTACATTAGTCTGTGGTAGGTAACTAGGCTCTAACACTTTAACATATTTTACATATAATTAACTAATTAGCCTTTAATAGTGAAATATGAAAATTCCTGCATACCTGAAAGCAACAAATCTTTATGTATTTATTATTACCATCTGTATTTACTCAATTTGGCTATCATTGCAGTGTTGCAGCTGAGCGCATTTCTTAGGAGCAATTAATTACAACGTCGTGCTCCATTTATTACGTCATCATGAACGAATGAACTGTAGCTATTTGGGAAACTATTAACAAAACGTCCCAAACATAAATGTTGTAATTTACAATACAGTTTGGATTCAAATAAATCCTATTTAAAATTTTAATTGTTTTTACACCATTGACGATTCCATCCACAAATGCTTTTTCGACTAAACAAACGTGTTGACAATACACTAACATTATGATAATATACAGTGATATTTTTTTTGAATATTCCATCTACAAATAAACATTTGTTCTACTTTGGATAAGAGGATTTACGTCCAAAAATAAATCCAACTTTGCTAATAAAAAAATGAAGACAAATTCGCAAATAACCAACCCTCCTTTTCCTGTTTACCTATTCTATGAATTCATGAAGTACACCGCATAATAAGGTATAAAAATACAGTAATTTTCACGAGCTTTTGGGCCTTTTTATGTAAATATAATAACGCTTCCATCGCATTTACATAAACAAGTATAAAAATATCGGGGAAAGATTTAACTAATTTCAAGATTAATTTATGTATGCAGTACAATAATACTCACATTAGAACTACATATAGATAGTTGGAGATTATGATTTTATTTGGTACAAGTATAAATAGAGGTAAATACCAAATATTACACAGAAATACGAGTTCATTATTATGTATACATTTTTATTCCAATAACATCGGACAGAATGTACCCGATAATTTCGGCTGTTCGAGCCAATTCGGTCAGTGTGGCAAAGACGACCGCACAACTACAGTACATTCAAATACTTGTACGGTACGGGCCACTATCACAACAAAATGTTTTATCATTATTAAAGCTCAACATTTCACAAGTTTTTGTTTATATTAGCAATAAAACTGAAAAAGCATTTATATTTTTGAAACTGCTTATTAAGGTTAAAACATTCATTATCTCAAACTGGCATCTTGCAAAACCGACACGGGATCAACAAATATTTGAAACGAGCAAACAAGACTTCTTAACTTTGAAACGCTTAGTCAACTTCATACCGACAGGGACAAAGAGATTGCCTGCGAAAACAACGCTAGCAAACTCATCGCTTCACATATTATTCAACTCGCAAAGATAAAATAATATTGCTAAAATGATTTAGTAGTTTTAGTAGAAATATGAAGTTTCTGTTATGGAGCAAATGTTAATATTGACAATTAAAATTAAAATTTGGCGCATCATAACAGGTCTATTATTTAAATCAAATAGCTGGGAGACTACTGGAAATAATATCGAATACAAAAATGTTAAATAGTTAATCACAAATGTAATCTCTTAATGATACTGAAATATAAAAAATATATAATTATATCAACCCAGAGTCAGGAATTTGTGCCCGATATGGCGATGGGCTCGCCACCTATCACATCGTGGGACGGAACATACAAGGCGAAATGTGGGTGCCCTGGCACCTCTGCCTACCCCTTCTGGGAAAAAGGCGTGAGTTTATGTATGTATGTACTATGTATAATTATATCGATAAGGAAGCTGACGTACATTTTCATGTACTCAAAAGACATTTAAAAATATTCCACTGCGTGTCTTTCTTGAAACTTGCATACGACTATTGAATCAAACATAAGGTCACCGAAATGTTAGGATGCTAAACAGTATCTAGACGTTGAAGGATATAACTTATAGCATTCGCAGTCACAGTTGTAACATCGTCTCTCGTCTTGAAACTTGAACCGCGGATCAAACTTTCCTCGTGAGACACGAAACTCGACTCGAATTAAATATTACTCGATTAAAATATTACATCGGCTTCGCAAACTCACTTAGATATTCTAAAGGCCGGGGTAAAATACTCGTTATAATTATAATGTTAACACCGCACTTATCGTCTTATCCCGTCCGATATACTAAACCGAAAGCCATATATCTCGTAATAGGTTTCGCACCGATATAATTCACATACGCACTCATAATAAATTCATTGCAAAGAACAAAGTCCTGCTAACACACTTCTCGTTTTAGCCGCTCGCTTAAGTCATGGTATAAGACCGTCGAAGAATATTTAAGTGTTCATTTTATTTATACATGATTTATAGTTGGTGTGGCGACGTGATCCGACTATAATGGACAATTAATCGCGAGTTAAGAATATATTTGTGTAATAAAACTAATTTGAGTGTAGAGCGACGAGTGCAGTGGCAAGCGAGTGTAGCTGAAGGTAGACGGGTGGCGACGGCGGCCCGGGGCGTTCATCTAATGAGCATCCTGCTTTTCACAATGTACCGAGATGATATTCCGCGGTGGCCCGACGACTATTATTATATTCCGCCAAGCGGAGTGCCGCGGGCGCGCCGTGCAAGCCTTTTCAAACTATGTTCCGCTATATTTGCCAGGGTTTAAAGCCAACCTCTAATTCTAAACGCAAAGATCATTTGGGTGTTAAAATTCCACGTAGATTTCCATTTTAAATTGCACAGTGGTGGGATTAAGAGCGTTTGGAATTTGAATCACATATAGTAAATGAACAGTGGTAATGTTTTGATAATGAAATCCTAGTGGTAGTATTATTTTTGAATATGATGATGCTAATTAGAATCCTGGCTCAATATTAGCACATTTTTAGTTGTTAAAAGTGTTATACTGTTTCCCGGGCAGGTCTATCATCCGCAGATATCACATGATAAAATAATATAATACCGAAATATAAATTATATGACTTATAATTGATGGTGAGTAAAAGCGTCTCTGCATTCTATAAATATGTCTCATATAGCAAAACAAAAGTAGCTAAACCTGTGAAAGCACTTCAATCAATATAAAATTTTCGACGCACACACTGCCAAACTCTTTCACAAGAAATCTTTTCATTACGTAACATAATCCCGGTTCTAAAGTGTACAATAAAAGGACCGAAATTAATGAAGCCTACAAGTTAATAGGAAGATTAAAGGCAATGTTCCAGCGTTCTCCATACGTCTCCAATATAACCGGTTCGGTGGCACAGTTCGACGCAATCCGACCTAATCTCGGCTTACGAGAGATCACAGGAAACGTTACCACCGGCGTGATAACGTTTTCAATTTGCGACAATGCCGACGTATGTTCATCGCTTGACGAGACAAAAATTATACGCATTAATAAAATCTTGGCAAAATTGTCGAGTCTGCGACAGAGCCATTAAAAACAAAAACTGAACTGAACTGAATTAATAAAATCAAGATTAGGTTCTTGATATAAAAATAAAATGTCGGTAAATTACCCACAGAGTCCTGGTTCTCGAGTTGAAATACAATAGTTTTATTTTCAATATAAGACTTGTTTATCTCATGCACAATGAGGAAATCATGTAGGTATGCAGGTTTCTTCATGATGTTTTCCTTCACCGTTAAAGTGCATGGTGATTGACTCTCAATACACACACATACACACACATGATCCCGATAAGTCAGTGGTGTGTCTTGGTATTCGAAAACACGGTAACCACGTCTGCTCTGTTTACCAACAGGCCACTACGCACTTAGATACCAATAATTGCACCCAGATTTATTTTTATTCATGAATAAACTTTTTAAGAGAAATAGTGATCACTTAAAGTCTTAATGACCAAAAGCGACAAGATATTTCCAAGTAAAGCATTTGAATTTGGAGAAAATTCATAATACATTCGGGTACAACATTTGCATGCACCATTTTGTTTGGCAACGACCTATTCTTCCGCTGCAAACATGCAATAGCTAAGAAACCACGACTGGTATAAAAATGCAAACTATGGAAGGTTTAAAAAATCATAACAACACACAATAACCATATATTCTAACAAAGGAAACATTCCTCCGTGCCACCTGAATGCGAGTACACACTAAATGCAACAAATGACTTTTATAAAGACTGTAAATAGAATAGACTTACCTACTAGCTATAAACAATGCAATTTTCCATTTGGTCGACGCAGAGAGCAAACTAAACTAGAACAACTTTTCTACTCGATAGGTTCTGCGAACGAGCTGCGAGAGCTTTATGAATAATAAACATCGTTCAATAAGTAAATATCTGCTATAACATCGTCCATTAGGTAACGCCTAGCCGTATCCGATAGCTTGGCACTTACCAGTTCATAAATGTATCGTATAAACACAAGTTATAACAATATAGTGTGGGCTTGCCGCCTGTGGTTCATATTAGAACTCTAACTTACTACTCCGAACATTGGATAATTAAGGGGAACGAGATATGGCTGTGAAGGTAATTTGTGAATACTAGTCAATATAGCTAACTATGAATTAGAATCAGAAATTATTTATTTGTACAAAATGTAGGTACATTCATAAGGTGTTAAAATAAATACACGCCGTCACACGCCTGTGCCACACCACTTTAAATATTTGATATAGATAGTTTGCTAAAAAATACATCATTTTGATATTGTAAATAATTCTCGTGTGGTAAAAAATCACCCATCATTGGAAAAATATAAATTCAGTTGTCAGAAATCATAATAAAATCGAATAAAAGGCTAATTATTTACTTTTCTGAAATAGTAAATTTATTTCATGGTTTTCCTTTTATATGGAGAAAATAATTACATTTTGCCTTTTGAGTAGTATGATAAAATTTTCTTTTTTTACCATGTGACGGCTTCGATTCCTGTTTTCGACTTGCTATTATTCAAAAATCATTGACTACAATTAAAATAGATTTCAAAATTAAAGTTATGTTTTCTTTAAGTAATTTTCCATGAAGTATATTTATGACTCTTCCACTACATGTGCAAATCGCCGTAGGACACCCGGTACAAAGTAGGACCTATACATTTTGCCATGTAGCGTACGGAAACTATTATTTTGAGTGCTTAAAAGTTTTATCAAATCAAAATAGATTTCAGTGTAAAGTAAACAAGGTTAAACAATGTTATGACTACTTAACTAATACAGCATGATTTTTCTAGTAAGTGTGAATGGTCAAATCCAAAACAATGAGAAATACTGAAAGATGTCACGTGCCCAATTTTGATGAAAACTCAAATTTGGATTTTTGATCAATCATTATTACCAACGAGGAGTTAAAACTGATGATTTAAAAAAAACACATGTTGTATTATTACATAATTCGGTAATATTGCTGATAAGGATTAAATTAAGGATTAAGTGCGTGGTGGCCTGTTGGCAAACGGACTAGACGCGGCTGCCAACATGTTCACGATGGTCGCGGGTTCGAATCCCAGGGCACACCTCTGACTTTTCGCAGTTATGTGTGTATTGATAGTCAATCACCACGCACTAAAACGGTGAAGGAAAACATCGTGAGGAAACCTGCATACCGTAGCGATTTATAAGAATTTCTATGGTATGTAAGTCCGCCAACCCGCATTAGGCCAGCGTGGTGGACTATATGGCCTAACCACTCTCAATCGTACTCTCGATTGTAGAGTAGGCCCGTGCCCTGCAGTGGGACGTATATGGGCTGATACCGAATAACAAACGGCAAACTAAAGTATAGAGGCAATTATTTACAAACTTCAATTCATGAGTTACAGACTGTTATAATACAATAACTATAAGTTTTCTTATAGCCTGAATTAGATATATTTATAAAGAAATATTTGTAATAAAACATTTAATATGTTCACCAACACCGTTTATGTTAACATACCATGTAATATCTGTTAGAATTGAGGTTGTAAGAAGCCTCTTTCATACGACTAAAAGAAAACAAGCTCTTAAATTGTCTTCGTTTTGAGAATATTCAAGAGAAACAAAAAATAATGCCAAGAGCGCAGCGCAAGCCTCCGCTGTCAACAATGATTCTATCTAACGACTTGAAAAAGGAATAAGCTTTTCATAAACGAAACAGCATTTCATGCCTTCTATTGTAAAGTGGTTTTACAAAACATAATCTTTTTGTAGGCAAGGAAATAGCTGTAAGACCTCATTTATTTTCGTAAACGCTAAATCTAAATTGTTTGGAGTAATATTTAAAAGTTGCTTTATACATAAGAAACAAAGCGGTATAATAGTATCAATTGAGGAAATTTCTATTTTATGTTATCATACTAAAATATACTATATAATTACGAAGCTTAAATAATACCTTAACTTTGTATACCAGTAAAGTCTTGCTGCAAGGACTCTCAAAACGAATGACGATGGCTCACTTCTGGTTAGTAAAATATATATTTTTATTTGAAAACGTTCGATCTAAACTAAAATATATTTTACGATAAATCTCAGATTAACTTTAGGACCTAGCACAACATTGCAAAGTAACTAGAAATATTGAAACTCAAATAAGGACGCTAACTCAATATTTTAATTCGATTCTACGCTTTATTGTTTAAAATCCTTCAAAACTATTTGAATAGCAATAAGCTTAGAAGTTTCATCAGTTTTAAATCAATGTTCAGTCTCATTGGCACAGATGAACTTCCTCTGAAGGAACCCAATAGAGGAATGGAAAATAAAAAGTTTTCAACTTTGTGCGAAGTGTCAACTGAAGTTCAACAGTCGGGGAGGGTACTAACCTAACTAAGAAAATAAAATTCCTCCTTAGATTTAAAAACTTTGACATGCAATTTTTTCGTTCGTTGAATATTACGTTAAGTATTGTGACACCTCTATGACAAATACACTTGGTATGCGCGGGCCATAACTTGCAAGTTATTCTCAATTAACTGGATTTGTTCAAGACACGTACATTATAAAATAAATTTCTTTAATTAAGTAAGAAAAAGGACACTACAGAAGTTAGCTAATTGAAATGAAACGAATACAAACAAGTCAGAGACATCCTTTTCAAATGGTTTATTCGACAATTTAGTAGACAAATATCAGATTAATTTCTTTATTTGCTTACCTACTTTTAAATCAGTAGAAGATTTTATACTCATTGACTCTCTGAATTGCGAAGCAGGATGTAATGAAATACAGTTTAACTTCCTCTACCTAAGTGAATACATCTGACAAAAAATAAAAATGCGGATGTTATTAAACGAATAAGTCAAACGGCGAAGTGAACAGTCATCCGACACCATTTGAATTCCAGAATACATTTGAGTTCTTCTTGGTGTCACTCGATTGTGCTGTCGAGTGTCTGACAACAAACAGATCGCCGGCCGGCTTTCACGGCGGAGTGCCGCTAAGCGCGACCATTCCATGAAGTAATCCGCAACGGGAGAGGCATTAGCGCCGCACGTCCCGTCTCACCCCCTACTACACTACCCGGTGCATAGCCACGCTCTTATTCTAGCACTTTATCTCTTTAAATATCTGCTTTACGTAAGTGCACTATTTAATTTATTTTTTGAGCGTAATCTCAATGGACTTTTGCCCGATTTACTTTTTGAAAGTCCACTGATTTTTACTCATTGTTTTCTTCAGTTATATTAACTCATTTCTAAATTGGTATTATGTCAAAAGAATAGAAAGACAAAAGCAATGTAGGTATACCATTTAACTCGGTGACTAGCTCGATGTTATACTTATTATTCGGAACAGCGCATAGAAATTTCTCACTGTATCTTTCTAAGTCTACTCATTTGTACACTTTAATTTGTATAATAAGTGTCGCCGTATGTTTTTTTTTTCTGTACATAAATAAAAATGTATCTAATTTATTTCCGCATACAGCAAACAAGGCAACTTGCATCGCATTTAGCACAATCCAGTAACATAAAACGTAAGAATTAAACACTGGACACAATGTGTGTTAAATGAGGTTGCTTGTGTCCAAAATAAAACGTGAAACAAAAAAGATACGTTCAACGTGGAGAGTTAACGTCAAAGTACACGAAATTAGAAACAAGATAGGAACCAACGTTTTTGAACACGGCAGTAGCAAAATTACTCATGGGAATTTCCTTTTCAGAACAGCAATATCGTCAGCCTTGGTAAGATAGGTACAAAGTAAATTCCAACTGATAAGATATATTTAATTTCCTTAAACAAGTGGCGAAATATTTTGAAGTAACAAGTAGATGCGATGTTGCTCAGGCCGGCGTTTTCTCGGCAGTGGCGCAGAGAACGCTGGCGACGATAAGCAGAATCGTTTCACGGCATAATCCTCTCAGTGAAGAGGTATTATCCTACCAGAGAGTCCACCGCCTGACTACGGATAAGCACCTGCATTGTGTTGTAAGTGTTCACGTTTCGTCGCTTTCTTAGAGACGAACTTTATGCTGGACAAACAACGGTCGACAAGTTCTTAGTTACAAAGAATATTGATATTGACCCTGAATTTTAGATTTTCACTGTTTCATTTTTATGGATATAATTACAATTTTATTTATTACGTCACTGACAACCATTATGTACCAATTATATTTAAGAACCTGAAATCAATAAATTGTCAAAAATGTTCAACGTCGACCTAGAGAGTCTTTTTATACATTAAATAGCACATTAGAACATGTTAAGTGGCGACATTTTAAACCTGAGCAATTGAATGCTTAGCTGAATAGTAATAACCGTCAAGTAGCATTTACGCGTAGTATCGAGCACAAAAAAATGCACAGGTTTCTAAAACAAACTACTAGAAAGGAACATTTTTTAAAGACAGGGCTTTCAATGAGCACAGCTGTTATTGTTTCATTCTCTGGATGGTCAATAACAATTCCTGCTAGCGAAAACGTATGGTTTCATAGTCATTTCTGTAAAAGCTGGCCATTGTCTCTTTGGATCTTTCCCAAATATCGCTGTAAACGACCGATATGAAGACAAAAAGCCACTAGACATTGATGCCAGGCGTATTGAAAATAAACGGCGTTGTAAAGAATACGCAGCATTTCCTCATTTCGATCAAAACAATCTTTAAAAAACTTCCATGCAGCCCTTGTATATAAAGCCGATACTATCAAACATACATCAAATAGTAAACATTCAAAATACTAAATTTAAAATAATTTATTCAAAAAAGATATCAACGCAGATATTCGAAAAATATTTTTAATAGATTATCTGATGAATGAATCGTAATCTACATCTGAAATGGTTATTAAGGTTATTGTAAGGGATAAAAATTTTAGGGGGAGATTTATTCTAGGTTAGTCAGCGGGGCTTAATTGAGATCCATTCAGCTGAGATATTGGTAAACGGTCAGCCGCCAACGCGCCTGATCGAACTTCTTTCTGTTATTGTGACACGTAATTACGGCTTTACAGAGATTTGTCTTTGTCAATTTAGTAGAAGAATTGCATTTCAAATTGCGCTCAATACGTAATTATAATACTTGTGTTATTAGGAGGTATTTGTTTTAAAAAACGCAACCAATAACGAAAAATCTACTAGGTTTTTAACACCTGTTTTAAATCTATTTCACGCAACCCTTATTAATTAATTGTGGAGCATAATTCTTATTAACTAACACATTTCAGGAAAAAAGCTATAAATTTCATATACGGGGTACATCCAGACTGCGACCGAAAACGAAGCCAGGTGGTAGTTTCAGTGACTATTGAAACTATGCAACAAAAATATTCGTAAAAAAACTACAACAGTATTTTTTAAATATCATCGTGTTTGGTTGGTAAATTTGTAGATTTTGGTAAATAATAAAGCTAAATTTAAAACCTCGCATACTATTGCGTCTCTAAAAATACCTATTTACCATCCGAACACAATCAAAGGTAAAAATTTTTTTAAAAAGTCGACGTTTCTTTTTCGTGATTTTTAGTTGCCACTAAAACTACCGCCTGGCTTCAGTTTCGGTTGCAGTCTGGATATACCTGCCCCATATTTTACATGATTTATGAAAACAATATCTATTAATATTAGATATCTATCAGGTACATGATAACATAAAAGTTCTTGAACTTGAACACTAATAAGGTAACATTACGTAATCAAAAATCTCACTATATCTAAATACATGTGATGCACGAAACGGTTCAGTTGGTAGACTCAAGATGGACTATTGAGGGTTCACAATGGAGCCAATCACGCGCCACCAACTTCTTAGACCTCTTGAGAGGCACGTCCTACGACTTCCGAGTTGTAGACACTTCGCTGTTGATTCCGATCCATACGAAAAAATGTAATCCACGAATATTGATACTCTTTTATTGAATTAGTAAAGAAAATTAAGTAAGAATTAGGAAAATTGAATGCTTATATTTTTATGAAAATATTATAATAGGTAATACAGTTATTTTTTAATAAACTGAATGTTACAAGGAAAATGGCAAACAAATATTTAATTTGAAAAGCCATAGAAGAATGTATATAACCATTAAAATAACGGATGCAATAAAAACTATGCGCAAACTTTAAAATAAACCGCTTTCGAAAGCTATAAGTCGTTTGAATCTGGGCTATAAATAAAATAGGCTAAAAACGGCCAAACCAATGCAAAGTTGCCTGCAGGTAGCATCACGTTGCACAACACGATCCAATGTTGAACAGTAAATAGGTCGGTTAGAAGTTGCAGCAGCCGCGCATGCCGAACAGAACTTACAAATGTCCAATACAGCCGGCGCGGCGTCTTGATACTTCCTATTGGATATTCAGCATGCAGTAAGTAAGACTTTACATGTAATTCGATGATCATAAAATTAAATTATTTAAATATCAGTTAATAGATAAAAAAAAATTAGATAATTTTACTTTTAATACGTAGGATGTATGTACATTACCTTGGTTTATAGTTTCGTTTATAAAATATATAATAAGGCAAGTTATGGACAGAAGTGGACCACGCTCGTAGTCGATAATAAAATACACGGTCGTATCATCACAAATCGAGATACGGTTGAAATCATAACCGTATTACGCCAGGGGTCTGTATCGATTATAACGAGTAGATACACATGCCGGGAACGGAACCGATAGCCAAATAAACTAGCAAACCGCATCGATTACCTGTCAATGGCAGCCCCAGAGCCGAGTGACCGCGCCACTGGACCCACAGAGACGGCCCTGATTATATACTTAGGTACCTACGTAGGTCGCACATACCCATGTCCCAATTGTAAATAGACAAAACTTGATTGAACGCAAAAACAACAATGCCTGATGGATTCCTATGTAAATATTATTTACAAGCCTTTAGTTTAGAATGGCTATAAAAACATAAAACTAGTATGAAAACTATTAAAAAACTACAATTAATAATAAAAAACGTCATGGTTGAAAATTCACAGCAATTTTATTGTTATCGTGTTAACGGCACAATGGAAAGAACTTTGTCTTAACGAAACTTTTCTACTTTTAATAAGAAGCCCATTCATCGCATACTTTTCTTTAGTGGGGAAGTGGGTAAGGGGATGGCTTTATCGCTACAACTCGTGACACCAGAAAATTAAAGTGCGCCGTCATGCTTGGCCATCTTAGAAAATAGGGTGACTGTGCTAAACTTAATTAATTGGCGCTTAAACTGCTAGATATTCGATCTTATAAACTGATAAACAGACACGGCCTACGCTATATTTATAATAGTCATTTATAACAAACCAGTCTGTGCATAAACAAAGGACGAAGTGAACAGAATTTAAAATTTAATACCAGTAGTAATATCCTAAATTGACTTCAGTAATCGTGAAC
This sequence comes from Hyles euphorbiae, assembly GCA_023078785.2. Taxonomy (NCBI): domain Eukaryota; kingdom Metazoa; phylum Arthropoda; class Insecta; order Lepidoptera; family Sphingidae; genus Hyles; species Hyles euphorbiae. The sequence goes on along the minus strand of CM041034.1, from coordinate 9,223,449 downwards.
TTGATATTCAGTAATTCGGTACAGGCACAAAAACACTGCATAAAACTCATGTCTCTGCCATTGTTATAGGCGGAGTTTATAGATTTCCACTGTATATGATCCTGAATTACTTCTTTTTATTAATCCATATACTGACAACCGCAGCATTAACAAATTTGACACTGGTAAAGCCACGCTGTTATCAGTCATCGGTCAGCATGAATGAGCAGGTTCATCCGGGGTTGTACCACTGTCTCACGGGAGCTTGAGGTGAAGCAGCAACATTGCTGTCACGTTACGTTCGGAGAGTGAGATTTTCGGATGCGCAATATCACTTCCCTGTATCCATTCTCCTTCACTCTATCGTCCCAATTTGTTGGGCCAACAATATATCCATGATCCAAGTGTTATGGATCATGGATATATTGTTGGCCCATTCATGGGTGGCATTGGTCACTTATCTGTGTCTGTGATGTGCTGTATGACAGACATGAGTTATTTCGATCAACTTGTTTTCGTTTGAACAAATATTATATTCGTGATAACTCAAAACATTTTTTGTTTGTTCAATATTTCTAAGTAATAAGTCAGAATCAAGGAAAAATAGTGGAAAGGTAAGGTAGAGCAGATGACCAGCAAATTGATACTCCCTGCAAGCTAAAATTTCCAAAAAGAAAAGAAGTTCTAAATGGAAAGTCAGAATTGAATACTGTTGCCGTTATTTTTAACTTTTTCATTATTTATCCCATTGTTCTCAAATTCTTGAAAAATATTAAAAAAAAGAAAGAAAGAAAGGAGATATGAAGAATATAGGAAACTTGTGTTAGATGTATCTCATTCTCTCCTTGTCTAAGTTTTTTTTTTTATAATTAATTTGGATTTAATCTTTTTGGTCACTACTTTTCTGAAGTTTTGCTTCTGCCTCGTGTGAATTGCACACACACAAACACGTGCACACTTTTTTATATATGCCTAGTTTGACCTCTCTTTGGTTAAATAATAAATTTTACTGTACCAAAGAAAATTACATTTACATAACTAAGAGTCACTTTCACAAAACTGTATTTACCGATTTAGCAAATGCTACATATTGTATGGAATGGATTTACGTACAGTACGCAGGCATTACCAACATACTATTCCTAGCCCCTTTACCTCCTCATTTTTTTATTAATCCATAATTATATTGATGTGTTTTTTGAGGAAAACCATAAAAGTTAATATTGGTATTCTGGGCTTCATTTATTTATAATTTTAAAACTTTTTAACAAAAGTCCCAAATGCTGGTAATGTGCATCCAATTCGAGGTTCTTACACGATCATTGATATAAATAATTGAACGTAAACGTCAAAGTAATCACAGCAAACATTACGAGTGTTCGGCGTCCTCAGATGCGACAGTGGGTGCTGCGCCCTCTCATGACTGTGAGTGACATATAATCGATACGTTACCAGACGCACGGCTTTACGGTTGGCTTCAATAATGTCGCTGATATATTAAAAACGGGGCACGTAGCTGCCATACTTGGGAATGGCGAGAATTTCACAGTGTTTTCTTCTTTTAGATTGCTGGTTGTTTGAGATTTACAGCGGCTTAAATTGCGTAATATGTTATTCTTGTGATATGTTATTGTAAATAAGCGTATTAAAAAAAATCTAATAGTAATCAGAATTAAATTACTTATTGTTACTGACTTCTATTATTTAATCAGTCGCGTATGAGCCCTTGAAATATTTAGGATCAATATGAATACATATACCTACTAATATTTAAAAAAATATTGATGATAACAAACTATAAAAACATCTTTGACTTAGGTAAAGATTGAAATAGTGTTTTATCATAATTTACAAACAAATTATGTAGGTATATTTACTATTTGTCCAATAATCACATATGATATAAGAAAAACAATATGTCTGTCGATATCATTATGTCCCAATGCTCAGCAAGTCATGCTACTATGTTATGTACGTTTCGGGCTCTTTAATCCTCGCAAGCGAAATTCAGTTGGTAAGCAAATAAATTTTATTATAGGAAACGCTTTTCTAATGTTAGAGTGTTTACTCAATGGTTGTACTCTTTACACATATTAAATTGGAATTTGAAGCCCACGTCATTCTAACGCAGGGATTTGACCGAAAACTGTTTTAATAACTAAGCGATGACACCCTGCTCTGAATAACTAAATGCCTTTTCTTAGTCCTCTCCAAACCATATTTGTTCAAACAATGGTCCGAACAAAAACAATTTATATAATGACAACTTACAAGTATTCGTAACTTCAATGAACAAAATATTTGTTGGCCAGGCACTGAGTAGTGAATATAGAAAATGCGCACGTAAACAACAAACAAAGCTTGCTTAGAGTAACAAATATCTTAGTTGAGATTCCGCTACGTCGACAAACTCCTAAAAGTTTGGTTCAAACTTAATTTAGCTCGACTGGTCCTCGACCGCTGGTGAAAAGTTTCCGCAAAGCTCTGTAGGTAAATACTAATTGAAATGGAACGAAATCACTTCAAATCATATCTAACGGTAATGTGCAACATTATTTTTCGTAACATTGTTTCTACCAAAGCCATCAGTAACGCACTGTTGTAGGTACTCCGGTGTGAAGTACATTGTAGTCAGTAATTACCCTCTGGACATATTGCGACCTAACTTCTTATGTCTCAGGATGACAAGCGCAGTGAAATACCAAGCATTGCTTTATAATGTTTGCTTAGTGTAGCTACTATCCATGAGCTTTCGTATCACATACCATCAGGTGAATGGCATTCTTGTCTTGCCATTCAGGGCTATAAAAAATATATAAAAATATAGTTTATTAAATTTTTCTATAATTGATATCTAATACCAAAATACATTTAAATATTGTTTAGACGACTGACGAACCTGTCTTAACCTAAAGGTAGGGTTTTTCTTGCCGCGTCAATAGTAAGAACACTTTAATACCAGAAAAAAAAACCGATACACTTGTAACCTAAGATCAAATCCTGTTACATAAGGTATATTAAGATTGCTATCGAAAATGTAAGTAGTTTGTAGTGTAGTAGTTTCTAAATCAATGTTAGGAATATTGTTACTTGTGACTATAAGTTAAGCCAATACGAAGCGATGCAGCTTAGATACTAGGATATTAATATGTTCTCAGACCCAAAAACTCGTAAAACGATAGTACCTACTACTAACTCAAATCACCTGGTCAATCGGATTGACTCAATCCTATTATCGCAATGTTCTACAAAGCTACAAAAACAAAGGAATCAGCAAAAATAATTGCACAAAAATATAATAACAGCACAAGATATTTATTTACGTATATCTACTTATATTCTTTAACAATCAATTTAGGAACTTTATTTGCCAAATCGGTAGCAGTGGGTAGCAGGAATGTGTTTGTATTATATAGATTGCTATAAAAGCCATACCCGGTTATCGTTTTATTTTAATTATTATTGTTACTAATCGTCTTCACTTTTTAGTCGATTCGTGTGTTGGTACAATTTTGCGAGTCGGTTATTGCGCAACCCTAGGACGAACGCGACGCGCTGTTCACAGCTGTCACGTTTTTAGCACAAAATATTTATCATATTAGTTCATCGAATACGTTTCAAAACTGTGAGAATACAAAACAATAAAATATTTTACATTAAAGCTAAGCACCCTCTATGGCTATTCAGCACGTATTCATACGATAAACGCTATGTAATAGTGGTGAGAATGGATCAACAATTTTCATTGTCCTGGAACAATTTTCACGGGAATCTGACGAAAGGATTCGCCGGTCTGTTGGGCAATGGCGAATTTGTCGATGTAACAATTGCGGTCGAAGGCCATTTGTTGCAGGCACACAAAGTGATATTATCGATATGTTCACCTTATTTCAAGAAAATGTTCCAAATGAATCCATGTCAACATCCGATCGGTGAGTACTTTTTATGTTATAATTACATGCAATTTTGTAATTAGCGACTGGACACTTACGAAATGCTCTTAATATATTATGTTAGCATGATACTTCTTTTCTAGCCTCCTTTTGGGGTTTGGTTTACTAATTTATAACTTTAATATAAAGTTCAAATCTATTACACAACTTTAAGTGGATGCATTTTATTTTATCAAATGTATCTTATTAGAAATGTATGTTGATGGCATCATTATATTTTCTTACTGGTTACAAAACTTACCCTAAAACCTACATTATGGTAGAGATTTATTTTATATTTTATAATTTTGCAGTTGTTTTAAGAGATGTGACCCACAAGGCCATGAGGGATCTACTACAGTTTATGTACCATGGTGAAGTTAGTGTTAAAAGAGAAGATCTCACTAGTTTTATAGGAACTGCTGAAGTACTTCAGATTAAAGGATTAACAAATAAAGAGGTAAAGTTATACTTTTTAACTATTTAGTTATACTTTTTAACTTTTTAACTACATAAACCAGAAAGAGATGTTTTGTAGGATTTCATATGTTAATTAATATTTAATTCCCAAAATTCAAACAAATCTATCATAAATTTAATACTTTTCAGACTGATGAGGATGACATTGAAAAAGAACAAGACTTAACAAAACAAACATTGGAAACTCAAAACAACACTCCTGATGCAGAGTCATGTGTGTCAGACACTTACGAACCATCACAAAATGATGAAGTGCAGAACAATGAACTAGTTTTGCTCAAACAGAGACAGTTTATTGAGAAACTGCAACGACTGAGTAATCTAAAAAGGAAGTCTGAAGAATTCTTACAGAACAATTATTTTAGTGATGTACTCAACACAGAAAAGAGACCAAAAATAAAAGAAAAGTCACCATACAGTAAACCTAGCAATCCTTTACTGCCAAGCAATAACTTTGATAACTTAAAAAACATATATGATGATGGACCTATAGATATAACTGCCTCTTTCAACAATCACTCACAAAAAAGTAATATAAAAGAAATGAATGATAAAAATAAAGAACAATCTTCTTCTGATAATGGGCTGGATTTGAAGACAGAATGTGATGACAATGATATTATAGTGACAGATCCAGCTGTTTGTACAACTCCAAAAAACTATGAGGGCTCAAGGGAATCCAAGAAAGATTTATCAATGCCCCTGGACTACCAATCTCCACAAGATAGTAAGTAACTTATACTATTAACAAAGATTAAACTAACAAGCATTAGTTTTATAACTCAAAACATCACTTATTACATTTGAACACAATCTGTATATGTGTGTAAGAGCTTCCATAAGTTTTATTGATAAATCATATGAAATATGCTTATTTGCTTTAACTACTATGAGTAAAATACTGAAACAAAATAGATTGTGTTGAAAATGCAATCATTTTATTAGTTTTCATTGAACACCCTGTTTCTTTTGCAAATCTTACATATGAAAACACGATGGCATTTTCAACATTGTATCTCTTATATTATTACCATACAATTATTTCTCTAAAAACAGTTCACTGAAAATGCCCACCGTGTTTTCAGATACCAGTTTGAGCTCTTTGTTCATCGACTTAAAAAATTTAGTAAATGGTAAAGTGTCAAACACGCTGAGAAGTAGCATGAATGATGACTACACAAGACATACATTGGAGCATCGTCTTATGACAATACCACAGAAGGAAGACGGCAAGAAAAAGTATCCGCAACGTTCTTGCAGATTATGTTGGAAGATAGGAAAAAGACGAGACACTAGATTCATGTGCAGCGCATGTGAATTGCCCTTCTGCAAGACCCCATGTTTCGAAATCCATTTTAATGATGTACTCAAAGTATCTCAATTGCAGGCCGATTATTATGCATCATAGTTTAGTATAAGTATATTGAAATCCTCTATAGAGGTGCTACAGCTGCTTTTGATCTACCTTTGTTTGCTATGCGGCCAAATTTTAAGAGCACTGTTAAAGCTGAAAAATGAATCAAAGATTCAAAATTAAATTTGGGACCAACCAAAAAATTTTATATCTGGGCTTTTTGTGATTTTCAAATGATTTATATAACTTAGTTTAAGTTAGGTTTAAGATACCAGTAATAGTAGAGTAATAAAGAAATCATGAAGCACAATAAATTTGTTAATCATCTGTGATAAGTACTGCTCTCAAGTGCCAATTACCCTTTTGTGAGAAAATCTATTTTTGTAAATCTGTAATGTTTTTTTATTCTCTTTCAATAAGTGCCATGCGGTTTCTGCCATAATTTTTTCGGAAGACTTTATTGCTCATATTCTAGTCTATTTATTATAATAGCATATTTTTAATTAGTCTAGTACCTATTGTATCTCAATGCATGCAAATTATTTCTATAATCCTGATATGATCTCTTTAAGAGCTATTTTTTTACTGATAAGTTTTTTGGTATACCAAATTGAGATTTACATTCCTAAATTTATGAGTGATTTTAAATATTTAGGCCTTGTTTGAATGACATTAAAATGTATTTTTTCTAATGTGTGATGTTACTTAAATGTGTGATTTGATTGACTATAACTGAATGTATTTTTATAACCATATTTGAATAAATTATATATCAGAAATGTATACATGATGATTTTAATCAATCCTTCTGTATCATGTCTCAAACAATAACAGTATAATTTATGATTTTCATAATAAGAGCAAGTAACAAAAGAATAAATAAAATGTTTTTTAATTGCAGGTGCCCTTTCATTAGTGGTGAATGGATCAAATGAAAATCCACAGTTGCCAATACGATATAAATACATATACAGCAGAAAAGGACACAAACAATTAGTGCATATGAATTTTGTGTATACTAAACATTCAACAACACACGGCAAAACTTCATGGAGATGTGTACAGTATTTTTCATTGAATAGGTGTCCAGCGACTGTAGAAACTATAGACTCTATGATATATGCAGTCAATCACCAACACAACCACGAAGATTGCTTTGAGAAACTTTCCAGGAACAACATTTATGAAATGAATGTTTCTGCAAAATGAGAATGTGTGAATCTCTGTACATAGTACTAAGATTTTTTAAAACTGTAAAGTTCCTAAGATTTTAAGTTGGCAATTATACCTCTCATTTATTATCACAAATAAATATATTCCGAAGTTTTGTATGCATATATAATATATATTATCTTCAGTTCCGTCTAGTCAGAAAATAGATATTTTTTTCATATAAATAATTTACTGCTAAAATTTTAAGTTTAATGCTATAAAGAAAATATAAAATTTATTTAATGAGTTTTATTTAACATTGGTTTTTACATGATATAAACATAATAGTAAAAATAAATAACAATTATTATCCTTTTGCAGACAATATGCGTCTTATTAATTTGACAAAATATACCATTCTGCAAATGCAATTTATTCCATGTGGCTATCATTTGTTAGCTTCATGGTCTATGTCGTTTGTTTTCTTCACTCTTTGCTGCAAGTATAGCAGCCATTCTTTTTCTGGGTCTATGCTTTTTACTAAAGCCTATGTCTGCAAAAAAAATGTATTTTTACCTAAACCATTCTCAAGCAGGTACCTATAAAAAACAATTACAGAATTTATTTTTAAAAAATACTTACGAATATCGACGTCTGGTTTTTCTTTCAAGCCGAACGATCTCGCTACTTTGTCAAGATCCATGTTTATCAGATTAAATATTTGTTTAAATTTTCTAACTTCCAGAGCTCTTATATAGCCTTCAAATGCATCCACAGCCATTTTCTGAAAATCAGGGTTCGCCATTGCTGCTTGCAACTGTTGAAAAACCAATACATTAATCCATGGTAATTCACACAGGTTTAAACCTGTGAAAATCTGAATAGTTCCTTTTCTTTTTGTTTACTTATATGCATGGGATCTATTCGCAACAGACCTAATGATTGCTGAATCAGTTATCAAAGATTAGCACACACTTTGTAAATACAATGTCATGTAGGTGTGTCTTAAAGATACACAGTGACTATCGCACTTAACCACAAAGGTAAAAATCTTAATGAATACCATATAATTACTTATAAGAATCTTGAGGTCCATTAACCTGTGGCAGGGGAGGTTGGTGGTATGATATTTATTATATACACAGCAATAAAAGACCCCAAATGCAATGAGGCATTAATATATTTTTCTATTTACCTTAGGTTCCAAATTATAAAAGGAGTCCCATGCTTCATATTTGTCTAAATATATTTTAGATTCTTGTAAATAAGATATAAATTCAATTTCCTCTGGCCTTAGAAGTATCACAGCGTTTCCTGCCGAACCTATGCCTCTAGCAGTCCTTCCTACTCTGTGTATATATTCCTGAAATTAACTTAAAATATTTCAATAGATTGTGATTTTATTTCAAAACAAAAAATACATCACATATTTTTCTTTTTTTCATGATTTTTTTTTATAGCTAATACAATGTAAATATTTGCCTCATTGTAATTTGAAAACTTACATTAGCATCTCCAGGTGGATCAAACTGCACTATCCAGTCAACTGCAGGTATGTCCAACCCTCTAGCTGCTAAATCTGTGCAAAATAATGCCACTTTGTCTGCTTCATAAAACTGTGCTATGGTGGCTGTTCTGTCCACTTGATTCATTTTTCCCTGAAATAAAACAATATTTTTTGTTGCTTATTAAACATGGCCTTATTACTTATATTATACATATTTTTGAAGCAATTTTTCTGGAAGGGACATATTGATATAGTAATTATAGTATTATTCCAAGGATTAGAATTTCTAAATTACTTGGGTTCCATTTTTTGTCACCTAATTTATTATGGTACATACCAAGAGGAATAGTTTTACTTACATGAATACAAAGCACAGAAAATTTACAATATTCACTAAATAAAGCATGATGAAACACAACAGATTTACAGCTAGAAAAGAACACCATGACTTTGTACTTCTGAATTTTCTTTAATAATTTATGTAGCCACCACAATCTGTACTCTGTTTCACATACAGCATATCTGAAATTTTAAGACTATTATAGATTTATTAATAAAAAATTTTTTTTTTTTTGCTGTTACTTTACATTTTTGAACATTTTTCTATACATATTTAGAGACATAAATAACATGACAAAAATACATGTTAATTACTTTTTAATTTGAAACAACAAACAAATTATTCAAAACGTAATTGTATAAGAGAATTCAAATAAAAAATACATATTTTTAACACATATTCCACACTTACCCTTGTTTTAAGCCTTCAACTGTTGCCTTTAGGTCATCTTGGTCTGTATTAATATTTTGTAAAGTCTCTTTCATTGCAGAATTCACCAAAGCATCTGTTCTGTCCGATAAGGTAGCACTGAAGAGCATTGTTTGTCTGTCCTCTATGGATATTATAATTTATTTATTAATCATTTTATTTGCATTTATTTATGAGTTAATAATTATAGAAAGAATTATGTGACAAACATAATTAGGAGGCCATTTATAGCTATTCAATAAATATAAATAAATATTTGTGAAAATGAAGTAACTATAAAAAAATACATACAAGATTTTTTTAAATTGAATTTATACTATTAATTACACAAGATAGGGTAAGGTTACTGTGAAGTCAGGACTATATATGTGACTGTTGTGTGTATTTATGATTATTATTTTTAAAACAAAGTTTGGGGCATAAACCAAAATACTGAGCTATGGGCCAAAGTACTTTAGAGGTATTCATAAGGATTTATTTATAATAAAAAGTTGAGCTTACTCGGAAGTCTGCTTATTATTTGTTTCAAATCCTCTTCAAATCCATACTGAAATATTTTATCAGCTTCATCCAGCACCAAGCAGTTGACATATTTATAGTCAAACTCCTTTGTTCTCATGTGGTCAAATAATCTGCCTGGAGTAGCTACCACTATGTGGACACCTGATGATTTTAAATAAAACAAATATTTATCAACAAATTAATTTGGTTGAATTGGTTTATAGATTATTATTGTTTTATTAAGGGCAGTATAATTAAAATTTTAAAAAAAGAATAGAATCAGTATAACATTAAATCTTTTCTTCTAACTTCAAACACAAGAATTCCATTGTTGAACTTTAGCCTCTCTAAAGGACTTCTATAAAAGCCAGTTGAAAATTAAATATCTACAGGTTTTACAGCAATTATCAGCCACTACAGAACCCATTATTTTACATATGCTTTCTCCAAGGATATAGCAATGGGATAGCTTTCAATAATACAACTAAAGTCAACAAACCTTCTGCAAGTTCAGCACTTTGTTTTTTCCTATGCTCACCACCAATAACTAAAGCAGAAGTTATTCCTTTGTGATGTGATATAAGGTCTTGCAGCACTGTATATGTCTGAATAGCCAACTCTCTAGTGGGTGATACTATTAAACAACAGGTCTCTAAAATTAAGAATCAATTGCAGCTATAAATAATTTTAAAAATAATTTGTCAAACTATTTTATGTTGAGGGATTGACAGTAGCATAAATGGATTATTCAAATATATTTTATTAAGTATTTACCATTATGTGTGTGAAAGGTGTGTTTTTTTACATATTGTTTAGACTTTAGATATCTTTCTAGAGTACAAAGAATACCTACTTTGCAAATTTCTCTCCAAGAACTTTACTACAGTTTCAACAACAGGTATAAGAAATGCCAATGTTTTTCCCGAGCCAGTCTTTGCTGTAGCCACTATATCGTCTCCTTGCAAAGCTTTAGGGATGACTTGAGCTTGAATATTCGTCATTCGTATGAACCCCATGGCTTTAATTGCTTGTAATGTTCCAAAAGACACTTTGTCTTTTAATTCCTTGAACTTAGATGTACCGTGTTCTTCCATAGTTGATACAAATAAAATATGTCTGTATTTTAAACAAATATTTTATACGAAGTAAGAGCAACTCTTAAGCAAAACAGCACAGACCAAGTAGGTAAAAACCACAGGTGAAAACCACTGGGTGAAAACAGTCACCAAAATACAACATGTGAATCAATTTGTCAAATTGACATTGTCAATTTGACAATACACTTGGCAGCTAGGAATAGGGTGCATAAAATCGGCAGAGTTCGAAAAAACCGGTAATTTGAATATTAAATGTGATTAAAAGCTAGTTTTACTGACATCAAAAATAAATAAATGCACCTAACTGCCATAAACATATTCCTACATTTAGACTATCAGGACTTCTAATATAATAAAAAGATATAAATCTGATGTAGGTAATATAATTTGTCGGAGAACCGACAACCGTTGGGGTAGACGTGTTCTCGAGTGGAGACCGCGCGGCGCCTCGGTAAGCGTAGTGTAGGACGCCCTCCGACGAGGTGGAGTGATGATATCCGAAAAACGGCTGGCAGCGGTTGGAGACATTGGGCTGAAGATCGAGCCCAGTGGCGTGCCATAGGAGAGGCCTATGTCCAGCAGTGGACGCGAATAGGCTGATGATGATGATGATGAGGTAATATAAATAATAAATGCCCAAAGTAAATACTTGTTGGTCATACAAAAAAATCACGAAGCGGAATGCGGATTAGCCTGTGCCCCGGATGTTCTCAAAAGTATTCTGCAATAAAAAAGTGAAAAATCGCCAAAAAAAGGTCAGAATGCACAATTTAGAATTATATATGTATCTTTCTATGAAGTGGGTACAAGAGTATTAATCTGTTAATTACTTTCTGTGACAACAAAAATAATACATTTTGAATATTGTGTTAAATCTATAATCGACAAAATAAAGATATTATTTTCATATTTTCATGTTCATCTCTAGAATAGAGCATGGACAAGTTTGTTTTTATCCCGAATTTATATAAGAAAACACTAGACATACAGTTTTATAATTGTTTAATGAATGGAAAATTGTGTCATATTGTCGCATCAATTTTTCGAAAGCAATATATTAGGATATATTACACAGTAAATAGTAAATATTATTTTATTTCAATTCATTGCGTTATGCGTATAGCAAATGTTCAAGCCAAAGATCAAAGACCATACTGCCAAGTAATGAAGATTTTTATTTCAGCTTACAACACTGCTACGGGCTACGGCATGGTAAAAAATTTGGTGATTGTAAGTTGCCCATGTGAATTTTCATGTATAATTTTTTTAATTCACCATGCCGACTCCAGATAAATTACTTATGAGAAAAATAAAAAAGCGCGAGAAGCGTAAACTTAAATTGATTGCTCAGAAAGCTAACGGAATCGTGGAAAAAACAACAGGTGAGATAACCTCTTCTTCATACCAAATATTTAGTTTTTACTTATCACGTTACTTTGATCGTATATTTATCGTGTAATTTGTTGATGGCTAATTACAATTGCTACAATTTCTGTCCCAATCAACAGAAGTTCTCGATGTAAGATGTTTACCTTTATTTAAATGCTTTTATCACTCGCCATCATATTGATGCCGCATCAAAATGTTAAACCGAGTAAAAATTTATTGAATGCACTATCTGGACCCAATGTTCTGCATACATCATTTATTTAAATATTGCTAAATTGACGCGATGAGTACCCAAACATCCTTTAAATAAACATGTATAATGTTTAACTTGTGGCTTTCACATCATAATTTTTGTGTGCTAACCCTTTATTGTGGCTACCACATGCATGGCAGTGTTTCCGTACATTGTTTACCTGAGATACATGGGTAGATAGTTTGTTGATAGCCTGCCCCCTGTACTTTAAAGATATTTTCAATGAAGTGCTCATATAATTCCAAATGTATTATCAAGTATTTATAGGTAATCAATCTTTTCCAGAACCAGAAAATGTGTCTGAAGTGGAGGCGAAGAAAAGACCTCTTGAGAACAAAGAAAATTGTACGCAAGTACCTAAAAGTGAGTGTAAATCATTTTCATACTGTACTTTTTCAAGAATCGGGATAAGTTTTATGTTTATCCATACTAAAATGCAAACGTTATAAGTAATTTAAATGATGCTTATGCTTCATTTGCATGCTTAATTATCACATACAATAGCCAAAGTCAATGATTTGAACAGTGTTGAGATTACCTAAACCATTCCTTATGATATAAATAAAAAATCTAATTATTACAGAAAAGAAAAAGAAAGGAAAGCCTCCAGTTAAAGAAGAGCCTGCTGAAGTCAAAGTAGAAAAGGAGGAACCGGCAAGTGATGCTTCTGATGAGGAAAATGATAAGGAACAAGGGAAAGAAGTTGAAAGTAAACCAGAAAATGAGAGTCAATGTAAGTATATTTAAGAATAATTTCAAACACAATTAAAATATTGCCATTAATTGATTTGTTTTGATTGTGACACAAAAAGGTAGATATTTTATTTGGTACAATTTTTCCCTAGTATCAGATTATTTTTTCATTCATTAAATAAATAAATACAACCAACAGTCACTTACTTATACATGTATGTTTTATTTCAGTACCAGGCTCCAGTTTATGTTTGGGTATACTGTCAGATCAGAAGTTCTCAGCATTAGAAGGGAAAGTTTGTGAATCCACACTCATGGGTATTAAAGACATGGGATTCACTACTATGACAGAGATACAAGCTAAAGCAATACCTCCATTATTAGAAGGCAGAGATCTTGTAGGTGCAGCTAAAACTGGTTCTGGAAAAACATTGGCTTTTCTCATACCTGCCATTGATCTTATTTATAAATTGAAATTTAAGCCTAGAAATGGTAAGTAGACCTATATTTTTTTATTATTTTTCTTTATTTATATAGATTATAGGTGTTTCATTTAATAGTTACATTGTCATTCTTTTCGTGAAGTAAAATTGATTGGATGGCTCCCCAAAATATCACAATAAAAATATTCCAAATTAGAGATAAAATAGTTTATATGATGAACAAAGGCGAATGTGAAGCTCATCAAACATAAATCCATACAATTGAATGTAAATTGAGTCTCCGGTGAAAACTGTTGAGGCACATTTGCACTAGATTGTAATGTAGATGAATGTTATGAGCTGAATGAACTCAGAATGGATATCTGATTATGTATATTTGTCTCCAGATAATTTGATTTACTGCTAGAATTTGGCTAAACCTAAATCTTTTTTAGGTACTGGCGTGATAATTCTGTCTCCAACAAGAGAGTTGTCCATGCAAACATATGGAGTACTTATGGAATTAATGAAATACCATCATCATACATATGGTCTAGTTATGGGTGGTGCCAATAGAAGTACAGAGGCGCAAAAGCTCTCTAAAGGTACGGACTTTATTTTTATTACATCTTAATTTTTATTTTTTAAGTAATAATTGTAACGGTAATAGTTTTCTGTGGCCTGATGATAATAGACCAGATGTTGACTGCCATCAATTTCACTGTAGTTGCGGTTTTAATCTCGGGTCACATTGTAGAGTTTTCATAGTCATTTGCATATTGATAGTCAATCACCACTCAGTACAATGAAAACATTGGGAAGAAACATTCATATTACATATAATAATTTGTTAGAATTTCTATGGTATGTATGTATGTATGTCTCAGGTTGGTGGCCTAACCCCACTCAATTATATTTCTGATGCCCCTGCAGAGTGACATATAGGGTTTGCTACAAAAACATAATGCCATCTGAATATACGTCAGTGATTGACTATCAATACACACATGACTCCGAAAAGTCAGAGGTGTGCCCTGGGATTCGAACCGGCGACCGCTGTGAACATGGCAGTCCCGTCCAGTCTGTTTACCAACAGGCCACCACACACTCTCATAATGCCATACTTAGTATATATCCCAAGTCTATGGGTAGTTAATAGTCATAGATTTAATTCAATCTATTTTATTTCAGGTATAAATATACTTGTAGCAACACCTGGACGGTTATTAGATCATTTGCAAAATACACCAGATTTCTTGTACAAAAACCTACAATGTCTTGTAATTGATGAAGCTGACAGAATATTGGAGATTGGTTTTGAAGAAGAAGTCAAACAAATCATCAAATTGTTACCTAGTAAGTAAAACTTATAAAAGTAATACTTAGATTAATTTATATATTTTTTATAATATTCGCCTCCTTTTATGTCGGCTGGTAGGTTTTTTACTGTATCCATCTGCATATTAAATATGTATAATTTATATTAATGTCTTATTAGTTAGTTCTTTGTGTAAGTAAAAGTTATTTTTATTTAATGTTTCATCAAGAATAGCAATTGAATGCAGTTAGATGTAGAGTTTGCCATGCCAATTGAAATTGCTAAAGATCATAGGAACAAAACACATTATTGTGCTTGGCTGCATGTTTGTGGGATTAGTGATTCAAAAAATAGTTAAGTCCTATAAAAATTAATATTCCTCCTTTTTGTGTTTTCAGAAAGACGCCAGACAATGTTATTCAGTGCCACCCAGACGAAGAAGACAGAAGCGCTAACGGCTCTTGCATTAAAACATGAACCAATTTATGTAGGAGTTGATGATCATAGGGAACAAGCCACAGTGGATTCCTTAGAACAAGGGTATGTCATAATATTATAGTACAATGGATTTTTTAATCTCCTTTTATATTCCTATGCAATTCTCATGCAACCGGGCACCGGCTATTGTACAGGGCTTGTTGCGTTAATACTAGAGCAATTTTAATATCAATAACCTATGTTACCTAGTAATATGAAAATGTATTGTGATATTTTTATTTTATTAACATGAGAAATCACATCATATAAATCTTAAATATGTTTCTTATTATTTTTCTTATTTACAGATATATTGTATGTCCGTCAGAAAGACGTATGATGGTTCTATTCACATTCCTAAAAAAGAACAGAAAGAAAAAGGTAATGGTGTTCTTTTCAACTTGTATGTCGGTCAAATATCATCATGAACTTTTCAACTATATTGATCTTCCAGTTATGTCTATACATGTAAGTATATTTTATCAATTATTATTTAATTATAGTTGCCCTCGAAGTTAAAGCTAGTTTAACATTCATTAATACTATTTTTGTTACGTCATATCTTGATAATTCATGTTTGCGCCGCCGTCAATACGTCGCATATATAATTGTGATATGCTATTTTCGTACGACATTTCCAATCTTATTCATTATAGACAATTTTCATTTATAACCAAGAAATAGTACAATACGCCTGAATATTTTTATTTATTTATATTTAACAGGGGAAACAACAACAAACGAAACGTACAACCACCTTCTTCCAATTTTGCAATGCTGAATCTGGTATCCTACTATGCACGGATGTCGCGGCCAGAGGTCTAGACATACCCGCTGTAGACTGGATTGTCCAATATGACCCTCCAGATGACCCTAAGGTATATCTTTACCATTAATATACACTGCACTTAATAATAGGTACATTGCTCATTATTGTCTAGATATGGTATCTTTTCCCTCCAAACTTTTATTGTTTCTGTGTGGAGAGTTCTCCACTCAACAAATTATGTATTTCATCGTATTTTGCGACACAAATGCGAATACATTATTTGGATCTTATGAGAAATGGTTACAAAGTATTTTAATATTAAGTCAATCGTAATTTTTTTCAGGAATATATTCACCGGGTTGGTAGAACTGCAAGGGGCTTGGGCACTAGTGGTCATGCTCTATTGTTTTTGAGACCTGAGGAGCTTGGTTTCTTAAGATATTTGAAGCAGTCCAAAGTGACATTGAATGAGTTTGAGTTCTCGTGGAATAAAGTTGCCGACATACAGTTACAGGTAAATATGTACAAAACAATAATCTTTGCAATAGGCATTGACATATCTATATGCACGTTAAGTGTTCTGACCTAAGTGGTGCGCGCGCTCCAGTACATCTCTTCAGTAACGCTCTACTGAACTTAGTCGCCGCTCGCAACTATTTCGAAAATGCTTCCTTGTATTATGAAAGTTTAATAAAAATGATGATAATATTTTCTTGACCGTTTTGACGAAATCTATTAAATTAAGTTAGTTTAATATCATTTTCATCTTTTTGAAACTCCAATTGTACTAAAGGCCTATCCTTAGTTTTTAAATCAATATGCATACATTCCAAAGTAAGCGCAATATATTTCTACGTTTCATTTTATCACAATTTGTTTGTTTACTTACAGCTTGAAAAGTTAATATCCAGAAACTACTTCTTAAATCAATCGGCTAAAGAAGCATTCAAGAGTTATTTAAGAGCTTATGACTCTCACCACCTCAAAACAATATTCGACATCGATACAATCGACTTGGCGAAGGTTTCGAAGTCGTTCGGGTTCACAGTACCCCCAGCAGTTGAACTAAAAGTGGCAAATAAGGGACCTCCACAAAAGAGGAAAGGTGGTGGCGGTTATGGATACTTCAAGAGTCTAAACGCCCCTGCAAACAGTCAGAAGAAAACAGAAAAAACGAAAATCTACAGGCAGAAAGGAAACAACAAGAAGTTCATAAAATAATTTTAATCCAATAAATTAATTTTGTAACAAATTGTTAATAAATCGATATTTTAACAGCTGACTTGAGTTTATACATTTCAACATTTATGTACTCTCAATTTCTCTTTCTCAGAACATAGGCCTTTGAATAATATCAAATACTATATGGCAATGGCCTAACCCCTCTCAATCGAACTTACTGTAAGACCCATGCACAGCAATATTTGACAATAGGTTAATTCAGCACAGTACATGTACTACCCTACCCTAACTATAATTTATAGTAAACATTACAATGTTACATTGTCGCTATCAATATTATTGGGCATTGCAACACATGATAGCATGTATAGTCTATAACCTTGTTACTCTGCAACTGCATTCCAGATAAATCATTGAACTGATAATCCAAGACGATTCTTTCAATCAAAACGAGCGTCGCTGTCAAATTCGAATGTTTTGAAATACGTATATCTCCAAATTCTTGATATTGCATATCAGCTCTTCACCTTTTTGTTTACTGCATGTAGAGTGTTAAAGAAATATTTGTACAAGTGAAATGTTAAATTGGCATTTTTTCTGATGGTAAGCGGCTACCACTGTTCATAGACTTTCGCAGTGCCAGGGGTCCAAAACAATCAAATTACCGTCTACCATAATGAGAATACTTTCTTTAAGCCTGGTTTGAAGGACAGATAGCGCTCAGGAAACACCAAAGCAGGGAGTTAATTCCAGAACTTGCATGTGCTAAGAAAGAACGCAGGAAATATACCGTTCCGAAACAGTACACTTATGAGTAGTAGGAATGAACTCTATTTCGGTGACGGATGGTGCGATGGTAAAAGAGACGGCGGTACCATCTCAAACAATATCTCGGGGCACTTCCCGTGGAACAGACAGTAAAGCACTCAAATAAGTCTCTACGCAGTCTTAACGGTTCCAATTTGTTCGTGAGATTGGGATCATCGAATATTTGAAAAGCTCGTCGCTGTAAGGAGTCAAGTGGATCGAGCTAGTATTTTCGGGAATCTTCTTGGAGGCGAGAGTACTAGGGAATATTTCGATACAGAAGATCCCAATACTCTCGGATCCTTGAAGAGTAACTCCTTCGAATTGCGGTACCATGACATTTTCTTTTTTTTTCCTTTTTTTAAACAGAATAGTTTTGTTGCTTGCTTGCTAATTTGGATGTCATAGTGAACAAGAGTCGTATTTGCACAGATGTTTGCATAATAATTTGATTTGAAACAACATTAATTAATTTTGTATTGAATGTATTAACTATAAGAAATATCCAGAATATATCCCCTTAATGTTGAACATGCGTAAGAAAGAAGACGCGGTTATCATATCTATCATTATGTACAGTTAGCAACATAAGTCGCTGAACACTTCACATTTTTTGATAACCTTTTTATGAATTAAAATTTGTACGTACTACTCGGTAGTCGTAAAATATAACCAAGTAAAGTCATCTATGCCGAGAAGTGCCATACAATATTGAAAATAATTATTATTTTGGATGTTAAGACAATTTCAAATCTCGTGAATGTGTAGCGACTTATGTTGCTGACTGTACCTCAGATGTGGTAGACTCATTTCTGTATGACGTTTGTCTTAATTATGTATAGATACTTGAAGGAACGTTGAATAAATCCAAATAGACAAATGTATTTTCCCTATGATGACATATAAAAGTTTCGAGTGTATTTTTATTATGTAGTGAAAATAAAAGGTTGTCGTTTAAAAAGGATACAAAAATCGACATCAGGCTGTTCTTGAAACCCAAATGCTTTAGCGGCCGATTTTAAATCCAAAGTCTTGATATTGAAGATCTTATTCAAAGGATGTTTTTGATAGCATCTCAAAAATGACAGATATGCTTTTCTTGCTAATACCTTAAAAACTCCATTCTTAATTACAATATCTTCTATCTGAAAAATGAGTAGAGATTATGTTATGATAAAACATCGACTGATAATAATGTTGGATTCAAAGAATACGTAATTGGGGTCATGACCCCCTTCTTGCTGTCAAATCGTAAATTAATACTAGATCGCTGATACCTAGCACGAATAATTTCCTCACTTTTTGATACTGTCATAGCAGATTACTATAGGTACTGGGCTGGACCATAATTGAAATGCAATCCGAATTACGTATAGACGGGCTGTATATCACTCAAAAAACGACACAAATATACTGGCTTTTTAAGTATCCACTCCATTTTCAATCCACATGAACACTGAACGGTCATGTAACGGAATGTACTTCAGTTGTATATCAGGGCGAGTTAAAATATGTTCGAAGTTTGCTATCTGACCGGAAACAACAAAACTAATCAGCATAAAGCAACAAAAGTTGTAAAATATTTTATTGTATATTCTAAATAATCACTCAGAACTCAAGTAGCATTTACTCATTTGGTCTTACACAGCTGATTCTTATTTTAAATAATATTTTATTTTCTAAAGTTACCATTTCTTGAACTTCCTGTGAAGGCTCGCCGAAAGCGTACTTGTCTAGATACACTTTTTCTTGTTCTAAAAACTTCACAAAGTCTTCTTCTTCCGGCCTGAGTAATATAACTGCATTGCCTTTATTATTCAACCCACGAGCAGTCCTACCGACCCGATGAATATACTCCTAAAACACAAACATAGCCTTATTTTAGAAAAAGTTACAAAAGGCGATGTAGGTATAAGTAACAAGATATAAAATGAATGTCATAAAATGGAAAAAAAGATGATAAGGAAGAAAACGAAAGGATAGCCCACATGGTTTGCCCTTTTTCTTTTGACGTATTATGATTAGTCGAAACAATGCCAAACATGCCGTTTTTGTATGTAAATAATGCAAACATCGATCTTAGAAAATTGAAATCATAGACTTTGCAAGCAAGTACCCTATGTACTTACTCTTAGTTCTTTACCTTTTCTTTTATATATTAATCGAAACCTAATTTGAATTAACCTATTGTAAATTCCTTTTCTTTACAATTGCTTATTATGTAGACAATCTCTTAGATTAACCCCCCAATTTAACCTTAAGTACGTCCCTGTTTTATACTATCTATTACAGACGGGGAAAAATAGTTGGTGACAAACACTTCTGTTTATCTCTAGTTACATAAATATTGGTTCCAAGCACCTCAACGTCTGTATCGGTCCAATGAGCGTAATTACTATCAGCACTCGACCGTAGGATGCACAGATATAAATATTATGCTTTTGTTTTGAATGATTTACGCTTGACATTCACGAGAGCAGAAACTTTTGTTATTGTTGATTCGAAATGCTGATAACCAAAAATACGTAATTTATTATTTACGTGATGTTTTCCGTGTGGGGGGGACTAGCAGTAAATAACATGAATTTTGATATATGATGAGACGAGTAAGACCAAAAAATCACAGAACCATAAAATATAAATGATAGCACGCAAATAATGAAATAAAAACTGTCTGGGAAATAAGTAGATGAAATAATAGGCCGACCTAAAATAAAAACTTGAAACAATCTTCATTGTATTTAGAATGAAATATTACTTATTTACTAAAGAAAGGAAAAATACGAAGTCCTCAAAACCGACGAGCATAGATTGACGACAGTTGAAGAAGCGAAAGAGATATGTATGGACCGTAGCACTTGTCGCTTAAGTGCAGTGGCGTAACTACCCCATCGGGGGCCCGTGGCAAAGTTCATCAAATGGGGTCCCTCGTATATGTAAAAAAAACTTAACATTGTAATTTCGTTTTTATGAAGTGCGGATCCATCCCAGATGTGCGTGCAGTATTCCATACCCGGCTGGACCTGCGTTTTATACAAGCGATATAGCTGAGCGGGCGTGAAAAACTGACGCACCTTGTTCAGGACTCCAACCCTGCGTGCTGTGGTAGATATTACGCCCTTGATGTGATTCCTTGAATTGAGATCACAGCAGATATCTACACCAAGGATGCTCATGTCATTCCCCATTGAGGAGAGCACCCTGAAGTAAGGCGAGGGGAGAGAACGGGGTTTTTTTGCGCGTGAATGCTGGGTTTTCTCGGCATTGAACTCAACCAAATTCCTGAAACCCCATGTAGAAATGAGATCCAAGGTCCGGTTGAGCTCAATGACATGATTTTCGCGTCCCCTCATAGTGTCGACTCGGCAACCCGGAGGCCTGCAGTGGTATCGCCCATTTACCATGCTATCATCGGCATAGCAATGAATGTTGCCTAGCGACAACATGTCATCGATATGCAGAATAAACAAGGTGGGCGCCAGCACCGAGCCCTGAGAAACTCCGGCATTTACCGACATGAGCGCCGAAGCGTGTTTATCGACGTCGACACGTATTCTACGCCCATGCAGAAAGCCGGAAATGCATAAAGACAGGTTGTCGGGCAGACCATATGTCGGAAGCTTGGAAAGAAGATCACGGTGCCAGACCCTATCAAACTCCTTGGTTATGTCGAGGCTCACAGCAAGAGCCTCGCCACGCCGGTCAATCGCCTCACCCCAGCGTTGCAGGAAAATGCTAAAAGATCAGCCGTTGATCGGTTTTGACGAAATCCGTATTGTCTGTCACTGATCAACGAGTTATCCTCCACATAGAGGATCAATTGAGCGTTTATGATCCGCTCCATGACCTTATACATCACTGAGGTGATAGCGATAGCGCGATAGTTGGTAGGGTCTGACCGATCACCCTTTTTGTGGATGGGTTGCACATTGGCCTACCTCCAAGATTTAGGCACAACTCCTGTTCAGTAGGGCGCTCGAAAGAGACGAATCAGTGCAGGAGACAACTCCGCTGCACAAGCTCTTAGAACCACAACCGGTTTTCCATCCGGACCATTGGCTTTCCGCACATCGAGAGACTGAAATTTATTCATCTTCATCCTTTTTATGTCCACTGCTGGACATAGGCCTGTCGTCAGCTTGTCGCATCCAGCATCTGGCGGCGACCTTTTGCAAATCGTCACTCTATCTAGCTGGAGGGTATCCTACACTACATTAGCCAAAACGCGGTCTCCTCTCAAAAATATGTACGTAAAACCCCATAGGTTACCGGATCTTCAATAGATCTGGCTAATCCTGTTTGCTGTCTATACTTAGGTTCTCGGACGGATAAGCTCATTATCCTTCAAAGAGACACCGAGCATAGCATGCCCCATAGCTCGCTGAGCAACCTTGAGCTGGTTGACCAGTCGTACTGTGAGTGTCTAAGCCTCAGCACCGTAGGTTCTGACAGGTAAGACGCACAGGTTGAAAACTTTAGTTTTCTAGCATTGTGGTAAAGGTGACGAGAAGACTCGACGTAGTTTACCAAATGCTGGAACCTCCTCGTAGCGTCTTTCTCAACGTTGTTTCTACCTTGTTAAAGAGTTTGCCCCAGGTAGGCATATTCGGAAACAACTTCCAGCTGGTGGGCACATGGTGGTGGTTGATCATTACTTTGGTTTTGTCAAAGTTAATTTTATGATCTATTTGCTGTGAGGCTGAAGCCAGGCCGTGCAGCAACGGTTGAACTGACTGTCGACTTCTACGTTCGTTTATTATTTTATTTATTGTCACTGTTTCATAAAAAGGGGCCATTGGGCTTACTGTAACTTTTCTCAATCACAAACAGTTTTACATCGTATTTGTTTTAATTACACCTTTCTGTAACAGATTTAATATTTTGCACTCCTATTAATATGGTTCAATTTTATTTTTGTTCGTACTTGGTTGTGATTGTTTAGAGTCTGAATATTGATTATCGCCAAGATTTTTTTTAATGGAATTTTTAGTTTCATCCATTCGGGACTTTGTTTACTCGCCATTTCATCAATGAATTGCTCGTTCCCAAAGTACTGACTTATTTTAGGTCACCTCTTATTTATGGCTTCAGACTTCTTTCTCTTTCGGTCTTTGCTACCGCTTAAATAGTTTCTTTAACAAGATATGTTTATATTTATTTGGAAACTATTACCTTAACATTCATTAAATTGTTAATTATTGGTGTGTAACTAAGATTATACTATAATGTGAAACACAAACAAAACATTTGAATAAATATTATCGTGAAATGTTTGTCATGTTTAAAATGTAGCCAATAATTTATTTGTATAAATTTCGTTATTGATGTTACATTATTCTCAGCTTACACACTGTCGGGCTTCAGCCCGACGCCCTATCGAACCGGGGCCCTGTCGGGGCTGAGAACCTGTCGGACCAGGGCCCTGCCGGGCCGGAGGCCCGTGGCATTTTGCGCACTCTGCCACCCTATTGTTACGCCACTGCTTAAGTGTCTACCTACCCCAATATGATATAGGCGTGAGTTTATGTATGTATGCAATACTTATATTACCTTAGGATCAGTAGGTGGATCATACTGCACAATCCAATCGACGCAAGGGATATCCAATCCTCGGGCAGCAACATCAGTGCAAAACAATGCACAATTCTTTGCATTTACAAAACTGTGATATGCTTCTTTTCTTCTTGCCTGACTTTGCTTACCCTAGGGAGAAAATAATTAAAGAATAAATAGTCAATTAACAAGAAATCATTAATACCGGATATACGGACTGCGACCCGAAACGAAGCTACTGGTGGTAATTTTAGTGACTTCAGAGAGACAGAGTGCTAATAAAAATGTCTAGCGAATTGCTGGAGAAAACTCGGAAGACCGAAGATGTGGTGGAATGACAAGTTGGTTGCATTCGTGCCAAAATGGTAAGAGTTCGCCGAGGTCAGGGTCAAGTGTAGTAACAAAGGGGCGTCATTTGCCCAGCAATAAACTATAAAAAAATTCAAAAGAACTTACATGTATACTCAATACAGATGCTTTACAAAAAACTTTAAAAAATTCATAATGGAAGTCAACCGATTTACATGATGAAAAGAAAACCATAACTTTATACTTTTTGCACTTCTTTAGCATTTTGTACAACCACCCCAATCTTTTTTCAACAGGACATATGCAAAATCTGAAAGAAAGAATATCAGTTATCAGTTATGTTTCATTCATACAAAATAATGTGCTAACACTTACGGCCTTATTCATGAACAATATTAAGAGCGTTTATACCCTGCACGCGCTTTTTGGCTTAAAAAAAGGACTTTTCAAATGAGTTAATAGCCACCAATAAACAATTTAAAGGAAAAATAATTATTACTAATTTTAGAAAAGGTCGTCATCTAGGGATTTTGGTGAAAAACATTATAGATTGATGGATAATTTGTGAGTACTATACGGATTACTGAACACAAGTTTCGTTATTTAGGCTTAAATGGCAATTTAGAAGCTTAAGATATCCGAAACCACTAAATATAAGATGAAAATAAAAATATTATCAGACTAATAAGACCCTTATGGAGGGATTTTGCTGAGAAAAATAATCTTTTTGTGTTTAGTTCCTGAAAAATAAAAATTTAAACAATGCGAAATTATTCAGAAACTCTCGTCAAGAACATATTTTTTTTCACCAACTTATCGTACATAATTTTTTATAGCAATTGCATATTACAATATAAGAACATCTTATCAATAAATTACCATTTTTATATTTCAACAAAATTATTTTTCATGTTTTCTACAAATATTTTAAAAACCACTATAAAACACGCTGTCCGACGTGGATCAAATCAGACCGCGCGTCGGCTCGCTATACAATCGGCTCAAACAACTTTGATCCGTGCGCTTCAAATATTCAATTGAAATGTAACTGTAATATAATATCATAAAAATATTTTATTTGCATTATAAGTAGACAAATATTACTGCGCAAGCAAAGAATAATACAAATTTTGGATACTAATCATATTTTCGTTATTATTACATTGTTAAGTTGCATTCAAATCAGTGTTCAATCAGTAGACACTATGGACGTTTTATTAAACATTTCGTGTTCGAACACATAAATAGTGTTAGAGGCCTTACAACCCCTTACAATTACGAAATATATTTAATTTTATATTATAATACATAACATAATTTAGCCTCGGAATTACATCCCATTATATTACCTGAAACATAATTTATACTCACTACAAAATCATTGTAGGTAATAAAAATAATTAAATATTTTACTACCAAAGTACTAAGATGTGGTAATCGCATTCCGCGCGTGGCTATTTTTACTACGCGCGGCATAATCGACTGCAGCCAGGCCGGAGCGACGAGCGATACGTCCTCCCTCTAGAAAGGCCTTGCGGCGCGACGCGGCAGCTCTACGCACACAGCTTTGGTCGCTTATGTGTGCGTGAAATTAACGAAGAAATACCTATAGTTGACTTTGCGCGCAAGGTGTATACCAGTGTTGTAAAAAAGCTCGAGTCGGCGCTTAAACGCTCGAGTCGACGCTCAAGCAGATTGCTCGTGCTCGAGTCGGGACTCGACTGAAGCGCTCGACGCTCGAGCAGTGGCTTGAGCGCTCGGCTCGAGCTTGAGAGCGCGCTTAGATTACATAGTTAGAGAAACTGTAAAAAAGATTTGTATCTGCATCAGCCCATATACGTCCCACTGCAAGGCACGAGCCTACTCTACAATCGAGAGTTCGATTGAGAGTGTTTAGGCCATATAGTCCACCACACTAGCCTAGTGCGGGTTGGCGGACTTACATACCATAGAATTTTTTATAAATCGCTATGGTTAATGGTATGCAGGTTTCCTCATGATGTTTTCCTTCACCGTTTTAGTGCATGGTGATTGACTATCAATACACACATGACTCCGAAAAGTCTGAGGTGTGCCCTGGGATTCGAACCCGCGACCACCGTAAAAAAAGATAGTATAATTGAAATAAGATTTCAATTTCAATTTTATTTTTAACGATATTTATATTATAATAGTAGAAAAATACTTATTTATTATTAGTATACAATATGCCATATAATCTACGCCATAAGGCCCAAATTACATTACAAGTGTGGTTTAGCTTTTTGTTTGTTTTTGGTTTTTGTGTTTTACTGGTGGTAAGTCTCTAATATGTGAGAGGCTGTCTTGGTGGGTACCACCGCAATGTCTTTTTCTCCCGTCAAACAGCAGTTTAAATGCACTGTTGTGATTCGGATTGAAGGACATTGTAGTCAGAGTAACTACTGGACATATTGAGACTTAACATCTTGTGTCTCAGGATGGCGAGCGCAGTGGAATGCCAAGCATTGCTTTGTAAATCAAGGTGTTGTTTGGTTTTGCTACTGTTCATGAGCGATCGCATCGCTTACCATCAGGCGAACGGCGTGCTCGTCTCGCCATTCAATGCAATAAAAAAAAATAGCTGAAGCTTCTGTACAATTCCTGACTACCTACTGATTTTTCTTAGCAACTAAGTTAAATTAAATACCTACCTAAAATCATCACACACCTTTGCAACACTATATTTTTTTTAACCATGAGAAAAGTCACATACTGGCCTGTATATTTTCGTTACTAAGTCTGTTCCTTCTTTTAGTTATGACTAGCTGTGCCCGCGACTTCGTCCGCGTGAAGTTTAACAAAAAAGTTAATTAGGTCTTTTAGTTATTTTTTAAATAAATGAAATTTTCTACAACAAATGTAGCCTAAGTTACTCCTTATTATATCAGCTACCTGACAAAAAAAGTCCCGTCAAAATCGGTCCAGCCATTTCAGAGATTAGCCGGAACAAACAGACAGACGGACAGACAGACAAACAAAAAAAATCTAAGGTCATTTTCGTTATAGGTATCGTGTATATAACGATATGTACTTGGACATTTTTATTTATTTTCACTTTACAAACAGACACTTCAATTTTATTTATATGTATAGATAAGGCCAGCTTATACGACCAAAGTCAAAAGATAAGTAATACTCACCGTACCTACCGCCCCCACAACTCCTAACATTTTTATTTATCAAAAATTTTTCATCTATCCGTATTTAAAAACTACAACGCTTAAACGCTCGAGCGCATAAGTCGAGCATGAAAGTCTAAACTCTCAACGCTCGCAAGCCTTAAACGCTCAAGCGTTTAACGCTCGAGTCTAATACGCTCCAAAGCGTCGACTCAGCGCTCGACGCTCGACTCTCAGCGCTCATTTTTACAACACTAGTGTATACGCTCTTAATACCTATTTTAGTTATCATATATTTTGTCCCTTTCGAACTACTTTCAATTCAGGCTGAGCAAAGACAACAAAACATTTGCTACTAAAATAGGTTTTAAAACCGACTAAGGATATGGCCATTAAAAGTTAATATATCTACCCTTGTTGTAATCCAGCAACTGTCGAATTTTTATTGTCATTAATTGATACATGTACTGGATTAGCCTTTAATGCTAGCCTTGCTAAATTCTTAATTTTACTGTCTATAGTGGCGCTAAATAATATTGTTTGTCTATTTGCTGAAAAAGAAACACATGCATGAATAAATTACACGTTAAACCCATTGACATAGATGTATGGACATGACTGAAAGCACGTAAAGTGTTCCGAGGTAAGTGGTGCGAGCGCTCCAGTACATCTCTAGTGGAGATTAACTGAAATTAGTCGTCCGTCGCAACGATTTTGAAAATGCATGCTTGATGACAGAAAATTTAATAAAGGCGAATATATGGATTTACATGGTCATCTTTTTGAAATTCCAAATGTACTGAAAGGCCTATCCTAAGTTTTTAAATCAGTGGTTAAACCATTTATTGTCAATACAGGGGAGGTAAAATGTTAAGAAAGTTATTTATTGATGTCAAAATCAATAATTTTTACAGCCTCCGTATCGCAGGTGGTTAGACGCCGCCTGTGATACGAGAGGCCGCGGGTTCGATTCCCGCATAGAGAAGTGTTTGTGCGGCCCACAAATATTTCTTTCGGGTCTGGGTGTTTGTGAGACCGAAAAGTCCCTCGTAGTTCCTGATACCCACGACACAAGACTCGATCTTAGTTTGGGGTCAGGACTATGTAAGTGACTGTTGGGTGTTAATAAAAGAATGTTCTTTGACATCAATTGTGGTAAGCTAACATGGTACAGATTAAAGTACATTAATACTTAAATATAATAATGCAAATTCTATATGCATTAAAATAAGTTTATCTAAATTGGTATTGGATTATTGGTTCATTTCAGGTCAAAATCATTAACTGACTAATTACAACTTGATTAATAATATAAAATACCCATCATATTTTTAATCTACACTTACAGGGCAGCAATTGGACTATCCCACTAACATGTTTTTCAAAACCTGCCTCAAGCAGTTTGTCTGCTTCATCCACAACCAAGCATTTTAAATTTTTGCAGTTGAATTTTTCTGTATTTTGCAAGTGGTCCAATAATCGTCCAGGTGTGCTTACCACAATGTTGGCTCCTGTAATTATTCACATCACATTAGAATCCCTTTTTTTATCAACACTTGTTGACTTTGATCTAATATACACTTGTTGACTTAAACTGAACTGTGTATGATATCAACTCTCTTTTTTCCATCTCCATGTCCAATCACTCAATGTAGTTAAGAGATAGCCTTAAGTGTTACAACCAACCACCTTTTGTATTGCTATGTAACATATGTTTTGATTGTTAAGTTCATTTACAGCCGCTGCCAATAAACAAACCCAATCCAAAATTTGCCGTTTTAGATTGACAGCTCAATCGTTTTTCTGATACTATATTGCCAATAATCAACCTCAGTAGTGAATAAACTATGGCAACATGACAGGAGACCAATCGAAAAGTAGAAAACAATTGACAACAAAACAGATTGACTTCAATCTAATTTTTTTCGATTGATTATTGGCATCGGCCGTTAGTGTACAATATAAGATATAAATAAATATCAAATTAATATTACATTATTGATTGTTTAACAGGTGAATGATTTTACAAAGAACTTTATTGCAAAAAGGATATGCCACACAATCACAATTTTTTGCATTCACAATAGATGAAGTATATCACAACAAGGAAAACATTGTCTTAGTCATCTTAAATTACATAGGAATTGCCACTATTATTGTGCATGAGGAAAATGTCTTTAAAAAAGTCCCTATCTATAAATATCAATATATCCTGTATTGTTGTGTTCTTAAATGTCATTCTTAGTAAAAACATTGATGAAAATCAGTCTAGATTACTTCATTTCCCAATGAATGTTATTGTATTATGTTATTAGTACTTAAATATTACTGAAACTTTAACCTTATGCACTTCATTGACAGAATTCTATTCATATATATTATTTGGTAAAGGCAATAGGGTATAATTAATATGAGCAATATGTTTTGAATAATATTTAAGTTGATCAGTGGGAGCTTGTTAAAATGTGGTTAGGTAAACTATTATATGTGAGAGGCCACCTGGGTGGGTACCACTGCATTGTCTATTTCTCCTGCCAAACAGCAGTTTAAATGCAGTGTGTTTCGAACTGAAGGTCATTGTAGCCAGAGTAAATACTGGACATATTGAGACTTTACAACTTATGTCTTAGGATGTAGTTGTGTGTGCATAGTGGATTGCCAAGCATTGCTTTGTAATTTAAGGTTTTGTGTGGTTTCGCTACCGTTCATGAGGAGTTGTACCACTTATACCATCAGGTGAACAGCAAGCTTGTCTCGCCATTCATTGCAATAAAAATATATATAAATATAAATCTATATGTATATATATATCTAGTCAATTGAATAAATAGATTACTATAATAGTTAATTATACTGACCTTTCTGTAACTTTATTATATCCTTAGCTTTTTTCTCACCTCCGACAATCAGACAGTGGGATAAATCTATTTCTGCTAACAACTTCTTCAGGACTCCAAATATTTGTAATGCCAATTCTCTCGTAGGGGTCAAAATGATGCAGCATGTACCTTACAATGATTAACATAATTAATGCATACCTACAATATATGTCACATGCCTTATTATTATTCATCTTGTTTTTATTATGCAATTACACACACCTGCATTTAGAGTCAGACGTGAGACAACATTTTATTCATTTCATGTAATCAATTTCATTCCAAACAAAAAAATATTTTTTTGTGAACGGTGTGTAGAAAAATATTGTATTTTGTTATTGTGTATTAGATGAATAAAAAAATATTTTTAAGCGTTGGAATTATTCCAACTTACCATGTCTGTTGTTTATATTAAGTTTAATTAAATTATCTACTACAGGTATGAGAAATGCTAATGTTTTCCCACTGCCAGTCTTTGCAGCGCCAATTAAGTCCCTTTTCTGAAGCAAATGGGGTAAAGTTTCTGCTTGAATTCTTGTAGGTTTATTTAATCCCATGGTTTTTAAAACTTTTAGGATGCGGTCGTCTATTTTTCCTTCTAACATAGAAAACGTTGATTTGGCTATTACATCGTCCACATCCATTTTATACAAATAAAAAAAAATATCTCTGCAATCTGCTTAAAACAATAACACTTTTATCTGATATTAAATATTCAGGGTAAAAAACATCTGCTATTGTTTTGATTCTTATTTTTAGGTTATGTAAAGTTGTTTTTGACAGCTTGCAATATTCCGGTTGCAACGTTAAATTATAAATTGTGCCAGGATTCTGGAATAATGAATATTCTTTTTAAAATGAAATTCGTTATTGTTGCTTTTTATTGTAATAATATTACACCTACAACCTGTATAGGTTTATATATAATTAAATAACTAGACCACTCCAATAAATATTAAGTGATGAATTAATCACAATTCGAGACATTATATTAAAGTGACTGGATTATAAGACAATTATATTGAGGATTATAAAAATAATAGAGCAATCTATAATTATGAAACTAAATATTTTTCCTAAAAATCGGGGTATTTATTTTTACCTGGCAAGCTGGGCTAGTTATTTTTATTCTCCAAATATTTAACGGTACTATGAGGATACCACCAAAAGCTGACTAAAGACTAGTTAATGCTGCAATTGGTAGACTTTAATTTATTTACTAACAACGCAATAAATGCAGCATAATCAATATTATCTTGATGTTATTTCCTTAACGCATATTTACGTTCAGAACTCTAAGACCTTCTAATCACAATGACCCCTATAATTTAATCATCGGAAGCAGAAATCGGGTATTTTCTACGATTCAAGTAAAGTAACAGTAGGCAAATAAAACAGGCATGAATCAAAACAATCATTTTATTGAAACGTTGATCACTCACAATGTTTTGTTCTTATAATTCAAAATTTCTTTTACTTGAACTAAAACAGCCTTGTATTTGAGGAATGTGTGTATTATGATGATTTTTTTAGCACTTCAGTCTTGACTTCAAAAGTGATGCCAAATATTGTGCCTTAAATAAACTTTGTGTAGGAATTCATTAAATGCCACATCCATTACTTACAATAAATTAAAAATAGAGTTATGGTGTCAACTTTCCTACTTATACTACTTATAAGTGAAAATCTACTGACATTTAACATTATAGGAAATCAACATCACATATATTTTGACATGAGTTGGGTAAATTTTGCCCATGGGAAACAATAATAGTGATTTATGACTGATTTACAATAAGTTTAACTTAAGTGTTTAACACATTACAAAAAGTGTGAAGACACACAGAA
The DNA here is from genome assembly GCA_023078785.2 of Hyles euphorbiae. Lineage (NCBI taxonomy): Eukaryota > Metazoa > Arthropoda > Insecta > Lepidoptera > Sphingidae > Hyles > Hyles euphorbiae. Next base: position 9,191,639 of record CM041034.1, on the reverse strand, counting down.
TTTATCTCAAAGTTCATCATGTGATGAGTGCTGTGGAGTTGGACTGGATTCATCACAAGCAGCTGGAGTACTTAGTTCTATCTTATATTCACAGCGGAAAGGCTCTGTCACAGATATAATAGTTGTTTCAAGACCACAGTTAATGTTGACTGTAGTCATCCTACTTGGCCCGTTCCAGCAGGCAATTCCATTAGTGTACCTCATAGCAGAGTATTTATTGAGATCTCCACCAGCCCATTCACCCCAGTTACCTAAACCAATCTCTCCACCACCATTCTTTGATTTTTGCGTAACCTTCTGGAACATGCACAGTTTATAGACATATTCTTTGTCTTCATACTCAAAACATTGTCCATCTAATGTTGCATATTCTTGTTGCAGACCATAATCTTTCTCTAGGTTTTGTTTAATATTTCTGATGTTTGATTCTATTTCCCTAACAGTGCGTTCTGCCTCAGTATAACGGCGGCGTGCCTCAGTAGCCTCATCAACAAGTCTTTGAGTTTCTTCATCATATCTAGAAGTGTGCTCAGGTTCTGCCTCTTGATCTTCACTATCATCTTGTAAATCTAAATCACCACCATCATCCTCATTACCCTCATATTCTGCTTCTGCATCATCATGATGATCCTCACTTTCCCCATCTACCTCTGGATCTTTCTCTGCATCAGCATCAGCTGGTTTAAACATACCCTGTTCCATCATTAACAAAGGTTTGAGAATAGGCCAGGTTGTGGCTACAAAGCTTTCCTTATCTACTTTCTCGTTATTTCCCAAGAAGTATTGTGTTTCTTCCTCATCTACTTCTCCATCCTTGTTTTTATCAAAAACATTAGCCACTTTAATCTCATCAACAGTTAACTCACCATCACCATCTGAATCAAATCTTTCAAAATGTTCTGTTGCTTCTTTGATGGTCTTTTCCCTCTCTTGTTCAATTTTTTTCTGTCTCTCCTCTTCTTCAGCATCCCTGTACACCTTGAGAGCTTCATTCTCTTTGGCTTCTAGATCATTTTTAAGAGCCTCTTTTTCAAACTTGATTTTTTCAGCTTCAGCCCTGTCATTTTCTAACTGGGATAACTGCTCCGCCATTTCATTACGCTTCTTATTACCTTTTTCTATAAGTTCTAATCTCAGATGGCCTCCAGCTTTGTACAATTCTGCCAACCGAAGAGCTTCGGCCCTTGCTTCTTTGCCCAGCTCTTCGCAAGTATTTGGGCAGATATCGGGGTCAGCATATTCATCAGTACCGTCACAACAGTCACAAACACCGTCGTTGACCCTGGAACTGGGAATATTTTGCGGCCGATGACCGGCGTTCGTGCAATGAAAGATGCCGTTTAGACAAGCCGATGTGCCCGGCTCATCGCTGCCGTCGAAGCAGTCGCAGTAATCATCATTTACGTAACTGAAGGGTATAGTAATTGTTCCATCGAAACAGGTGAAATCTTTTGTCGGTGAATATAGAGACGCTTTAGATAAAGATACACCGCGAGGTCTCGGCACATCAGATTGCGCGTATATTACGAAGGAACAAAGTACCACACATATTGAATAAAACTGATTGATCCATGTAGAATAGACCATTTTGTAATAAATATATTTAATATAAACACCGGTCACTTGCAAAATAGTAATGAACGACAGGGAACGTGTAGAAAAATGACAGCGCTGACGTTCACCAACCACAAGCAAGAAAAATTTAGAGATGTCCCTTAACTAATTTCCGATTTATATATCGGGTATTTGCTAAATTGTTTAAATCCTCACATTCACTGTCCTGCATAAAATTCATGTGACAGGTAGCAAGTATTTTGTTATTATTACAAAAGCTATACATTTATCAATTATCATTTATAATGGAATACTATATTACATAGTATACATTGGATTGTCCACTGATCACTACAATTATTGTACTTTGATAAAATGCTCATTCTTATTTCTCAATATCTTTATGAGTGCATAGACCCCTTAAAATATTTTTTTCGTCATAATTAAAAGTTTTGCAGGAATGTGAATGGGGGCGTATATGGAACATAAATAAAATATATTCAGATCATTAATTGAAAATTATATTTTCTAATTACTTAATATTGTTTCAATCATTTAATGAGAAATGTGTAGGACTAGTCATTAGACTTTAGAGCATAATATTTATCACAGAGAATAGAGAAACAAACTTTATTCAAAGAAAAGACAATTTTAAGAAAAAAAAGTTTGACATTTAATGTCAAAACAGTTTTCGCTTCCTGTCGTTTTGTGCTGTTTTGTGCATTTTCTGTTTTAAAAAATATTTTGTGCAAATTGCAAAGAGCTATTTACGTATAGGTTATATTTTATAATATCCAGAACACAGAATTATCCAAATTCCATATACATATTCTATATCTATATCTGTTTCTCACTGAAAAGCCATGGAAACTATATTGGAGCAGCAACGCAGCTACCATGAGGAGAGGGAGAGGACCATGGACGCTATGGTTAAAGAAATACTGCACAAGAAGACGGGCGTAAGTAACCGAAACAAAAAAAGATTTCCAATAGTTTTATAATATAGAACAGTTACAGTTTTTAATTTACCAAGGTGCAGTACTTACTATTATAGACTTATTTTTGTAGATATTTAAACACATATTGTACAATTATTTTTGTTCTAGCATCGCGAAACTATCAATGGAGAGCATCGATTAAAAAACTTGCATGATGTGAGTATGAATTCTAAATGTTCCCATTTATATTTTTAGGCTATCCTATTCTACTGTGGTAATAGAGAAGGCAGGACGTCAAAAGCATGATTTTTTTATTAATGCTGATTTGAAAAGTATGTTAGCGTACTTTTTCCTATAAAGATTACATAAATCTATTGAAAATTGGAAGTGCATTTTCTTGTTCAATACATTCTTTTTTTCAATTATGTACATTCAAACCAGTGATTTTAACAAATCCTTTGACTTACTGTCTATTTAATTACTGGGAGGGTTTTTGTATGCTGCCATGTGTATTATTATACTCTTTCAATCTTCAGAGATACATTGAGTCTACAATCCGGCTAAAAGAGTTATATGAAGACAAAGACAGCCTTCGTAAAGAAGAAATATCAGCCTTGTCAGGGCCTAATGAGTTTCAAGAGTTTTACGCCAGGTTGAAACAAATTAAGGAGTTTCACAGGAAACATCCTAATGAGGTATTGTAATTGTATTTTTTTATACTTTATGTTGATTGTTGTCCTAAAGTTATGTATGTGCCTTATACCTATATTATAATGCATTTTCTGATTACAAGTATAGACAAGACTAGTATTTGGCACAATGCTTAATGTTGGTAGATAAGTGTTGTGAATTACTATATTGAATAATACTGTATTAATGTAGAAATAAATTTCTCAATTGACTGTATATCTTATTCTGGGATTGTCTGTCCATCTGCACTGTATCTGAAGTATCTAAAACATATAGATAAAAAAATATATAATAATTATTTCTAGATTTGTGTCCCAATGTCGGTGGAGTTTGAAGAAATGGCAAATATCAGGGAAAACCCAGCAGAGGATTACACTGGTAAGATTATTTTTAATTATTTATCTTATATATCTTATCCTACAATATTTATTAACACTATACATTTTTAGTTCCTGTGGAGTTTACTGATGAAGAAGGATATGGAAAATACTTGGATCTTCATGAATGTTATGAGAAATATATCAATCTTAAAGGAATTGAAGTAAGTTTGACTCACCAATTCACAATTCAATAAAAAAAGAAGTAATTTTAACTGTCTCTCTAAGTTCTAAAGCTATGCATTAATTACAACTGCCACCATTTAACTAAATGCTGATAGATGTTGTAACATTTAGTAATAGACAAAGGCAAAAATCTATTTATTCCTTGTTCCACTAACCTATATAATATATTACTTAGTTTACTTGTTGGAACTGCTTTTAATACTGTTATTGGTGCATATAGGCAGTAATAATAACTTGCTACCAGATTAGTATTATGCTTGCTTCTGATGTCTACATAATTAAATTAAAATCAACAATTTTATTTTGTTTCAGAAAGTGGATTATATTACATACCTAAGTATTTTTGATCATCTATTTGACATTCCCCGTGAACGCAAGAACAGTGAATATAGAAATTATATAAGGGCATTATTGACATATTTGAAAGATTTTGTGAGCAGAGTAAAGCCGCTTCAGGACCAAGCACAAGAGATGGCCCTGGCACATCAGGAGTTTTTGAAACAGTGGGAAGCAGGGACATTTCCGGGATGGCCAGTAGGTTTCTTTTGAGATGGTTATATTTTTCCTTATTAATATCTCTTTTTGAATATGTAATCAAAATATATTCTTCAACACAGACACATCTACCGCATTTTTTTGCGGAAAGCGTGTGCAGTTCTCACGCAATTATGTTAGTGACCTAGATAAACTACATGAGCCTTTATTTCATCATTTGCATGGTAATGAAATAATTTATTAATAAATTTTATAGTATTTCAATATTTTATCAAGAAGTGACGATGAAATTCTTAAAAATATTATCAAATTCATCTTTACTTTATAGAAAGAAACTGGAGGTGCCCTGACAAATGTTGGAGCTCATTTAGATCTTTCTGCATTTTCATCATGGGAAGAATTAGCTTCTCTCGGATTGGACAGATTAAAATCTGCCCTCATGGCTCTTGGATTAAAATGTGGTGGAACATTAGAAGAGAGGGCACAGAGGTATGTAGTCGTAAATATTATGTCATCTATATTTTTGAACTATTTCTCTTTAGTAATGGCATTATGATTTTTTCTTATAGACTTTTCAGTACAAAAGGGCAAACAGCGCTTGACAAGTCCCTTGTTGCGAAGAAAGGAGGGAACAAGGCCAAGGCATCAACCCAACAAAGGCACAAAGATATTGCTGCTATTGAAGCTCAGGTTTACAGGTAAAACATCTGATCATCTCCCGATTTTATTATGTGATGATTATAATATATTCAGATTACTATTCCTATTTTATAACTCAATAAAGAAGGTGTATTACTCAAAACTAACTTCCGGTATTATATACGTACAAATTCGCTTTTATCCGGAAAGGGTGAGGCAAAGGTGGACACCCACGTTTCTTCTTGTTTTCCGTCCAACATTGTGATAAGGATCAAGCCTATCGCCACACAAGCACAAATACCTAACTCATAATGAATATGATAATGAATAGAAACTTCCAGTATTACTTTTCCCAACCAGAGATTTGCACCTAAGACCTCAACTTGGTTACATTTTTTTTTAATACGTCATCTTTGATCTTTCCATTAAAGTATTTAATAATATTGTATAGTTACACAATAGTAGACAATAACGTTACTTAGAATTTTTCTCATTAATTTATTTTTTTAATCTATGGTTCTCTACAGGTTTGCCGGCATTGTGAGTGGTACCCGCGCCTCAACCATAGAGAACGTGACGCGTCGCGCCGCGCGTGCAGCGGGCGAGCGTCGCGACGACAGCGGCGACGAGAGCGACGCCTCAGCCGCGCCTGACGTTGACTCCGATGACGATGAAGTGCCGTACAACCCTAAGAACTTACCGCTTGGATGGGACGGCAAGGTTTGTACTTGAATATATGCAGTTTGTGTGTTTTAACAGTTAATGTTATGTTTTTGTAATAAAAAATAATTTATTTCTTCTTGTTGTTGGAGTTTCTTGCGCCGCTTGTTCTTCACAGCTACAACACGTTCCGAACCGGTGGTAGCAGAAAAGAAAGATTCAAAAGATCTTGTGAAAGACTATTTGTATAAAGAATATTTTGAGTTTGATTCAATTTAATTATAAAATTGTCGTTTTATAAAAGATAAAAATTTTAAGAAAAACTTAAAGCAATTTTTTTTTTATTTGTCTGTTGAGTGTTTGATGTCCATGAGGGTCCATATTCAACAGTGAACTTCATGGGACTTTGAATAGAGAATTTATTAATATATGATTATTATTTTTTTCAGCCCATTCCTTACTGGCTGTACAAGCTCCATGGTCTGAACATTAGCTACAATTGCGAAATTTGTGGTAATTACACATACAAAGGACCTAAGGCATTCCAGCGTCATTTTGCCGAGTGGCGTCACGCTCACGGAATGAGATGTCTTGGCATTCCAAACACGGCTCACTTTGCTAACGTAACGCAGATTGAAGATGCTCTCGCTTGTAAGTACCCCCTGCAGTTTTTGTAAAGTAATCTCTTAAAACCTGTTTTGAAACTTAAATATTTATTTCAGTGTGGGAGAAAATAAAACAACAAAAAGAAAACGAGCGTTTTGTGGCTGAAAATGATGAAGAATATGAAGATTCTCAAGGAAATGTAGTGAATAGAAAAACCTTCGAAGATTTGAAGAGACAGGGGCTTCTATAAAATAAATTGTGTGAATATTTAATAATCATTGTGGTACAATAAATATAAGTTGATAATTAAAGTTTTTTTAAATACCTGTGCTGGTACACTTTCCAGAAGATTTAATTTGTTAATAAACTATACATGAACTCAACATGTATGTGCATTCCATTGTTTTAAAAATGACTAAAGTATATATTTCTAGCTATCTTGACTCAAGATATTTTGGTAGTTGTAACGGTAGTTACCAAAGAAATAAAGTATTTTTGGTTAGACACCGGCTGTGAAATGTAAGTTCGCAAGTTCGATTCCCACACCGAGAAAATGTTTGGTCCATATAATATATTGTTCCGGGTTTGACTGTTTGTGAGATCGAAAAATCTCGTAGTTTCTGATTACCACGACACAAGGCTCGATATTAATGTGGGTTCAGGACCATGTACGTGTACATGTGCCTGTTGTGTATATTTATTTCCAAGGACTTAATTTCTCTTTGGTGCTGTTATAATTCATAAAGTTGAACGATTAACCAATTAAGTTGCATAGTAAATTAATATTTAAGCCCTAGGGCTTAGTTTAAGCTGTTTAGTGTGATTTATTCATACTTAAAAAAAGGTATGGATATAAAAATATTCTTCTCGTAGTCTCTAATCTGGTAATTATAATCTGTGTTGTCAAAATGCAGTCTTGTCATTTTTCCTGTGCATTTTTCAAATTGTCAGTTGTCACTTGTCAAATAATGACACAATAACAAACTCGCATGTTGTATCGTGTGATAATACTTACGAATACTTGCTGATTTGTGTTCTGGATAAGTTTTTTCAATGAAAGTGTTCAAATTATAGTGTTATTATCATATCTAATAATAAAATGCCGGAAAAAACAAGCAGTCGAATATTTAAGGGTTCAAGAGTTTTAGGTTATGTTAGTACACATGTGCCGTTTGTTGCGCGTTTTATCAAAAGAAGAGGAGAAAATTTATTATGTACAAGCGTTGGAAAGTGGTTCCATACATATGGGTGTGATAAATTTCGTTTGCTGAGCGTGAGCGGCGAACATCCAGGACCCATAACTTGTATGGCGGGCGACAATTTCCACGTCTATTCGGCAAGTGAGAACGACATTTATGCGTGGAGACGAGGTTGTGAGCTGAAACACGTATACAAAGGACACAATGCACCGATAAATTTCATATTTCCCTTTGGCCCGCATCTAATATCTATCGACGATAACAATATACTGAAAATATTTGATATTAAAGATGAAACACAGTATTTGGAGCTGAGTTTTGATTCCGAACATTTTAAAGTATCAACGCTGTGTCATCCGCCTACGTATTTAAATAAAGTATTATTGGGGAGTACCCAGGGTCAGTTACAGATATGGAATTTGCGGACATCAAAGTTGGTGTACACTTTCAAAGGATGGGGATCGCCAGTGACGGTAACAGAACCAGCGCCAGCTTTGGATGTTGTGGCTATAGCATTAGCTAACAGGAAGATAATCCTACACAACTTAAAATATGACCAAATTGTTATGGACTTTGTCCATGACTGGGGAAGTGTCAGTAGTTTGTCATTCAGGTTGGATGGTGCACCAGTTATGGTCACTGGTAGTAGTGCAGGTCATATAGTGATGTGGGATTTAGAAGAAAAGCGAGTCATGTCACAGATCCAGTCAGCTCATTTTGGGAAAATATCAGGCCTACAATGTCTTACATCTGAACCATTAATGGTGACAAATTCTGAAGATAATTCATTAAAATTGTGGATCTTTGATATGCCTGATGGAGGAGCAAGACTTTTGAGGAAAAGGTTTGTAAACACATTTAATATTATCTAAATATATATTAGCAAACTACATTTTAAAACATGTAAAAGTTTTTTCTTCCATTTTAGGCCTAAAATTGTCCAAAATTTGATTGGTTTTCATCATAATACGTTAATTTTGATTATACTCAATATATAATATTGTTTTTAGAGAGGGACATGCCTTACCACCAAACCTGGTCAGTCATTGTGAACCAACAGGCAACAATCTTTTGGTTGCTGGAAGTGACAGCAGTCTTCACATAATGAACACTGTTTCTGAAACATTCAACAAAAGTCTTGGGAAAGCATCTCATAACAGAAAAGCATCTAAGAAAAAAAGTAGGTATCACTTGCATTTAAATTCCATATTGAAGGCTTGAAATTGTACTTACATTGCAAGCAATAATTATTTTCATTTATATGTATTATAAAGTCCACAGATATATCATTTGTTTGAAAAAGGTGATAACAAATTGCATATTATATTGTATTACAGCTTTATTCAACTTTATTCAACAATTGTATGGTTTCTGGTACACTGGTTTCTTTTCTAAAAGACTTTCAAGCGATCTCAATGGAAATACACCAGATATAATTATTTTATTTATCATTAACTGTAATTGTCCGTCTATTTCAGAAAGATTTGAATTTGACCGTCTCATACTGCCACCTATTACTAAATTAAGTTCTTGCATGCAAAGGGACAAGCAATGGGACAGCATAGCTTCTTTGCACAAGGATATGTATGTAGCTACAACCTGGTCTTATCACAAAATAAAGATGGGAGAGCACAAATTGAAACCCCCCGAAGTTGACAAGGGTGTGTCTGCGACATGCCTAACAGTTACACATTGTGGAAACTTTGTTATTATTGGTAAGATATTTGGTTTTTTTATTAGGTAATTTGTTCACTCACCTGTAACAATTTAAAAGGTACATAGTATGTAATTTTTGCCGCAATAACTAATTTTTTTTTGTTAGGATGAATATTATTTAGTGTCCTCTCTTTTAATTATTTATTTTACACAGCCCTCTTTTTCTTTGCCCGTGGTTGTCTGTAAAACATTGCTTTAAGCGATAAGACTGCCAATTGTACTTTATTTTTTAGTTTCTGAATATTGTATTTGTTTTATATGTGTACAATAAAGACTTAAATAAATAAAATAAATTGATAAGTGATTTACAAACATTGTTACATTAGTTATATTGTAAATATTAATGTCATAATTGGCCCTTAAAGTCACTTCAAACAGAATGTTACAAAGCTTTTATTAATTTGTGAAATAAATTTTGCACACTTTGTTTTATCTTTTAGGATATAGTGATGGCCAAGTGCATAAGTTCAACATGCAGTCTGGAATGCATAGGGGAAGTTATGGGAAAGAAAAGAAAAAAGCGCACAAAGGTGCAGTCAGAGGAGTGGAGACAGACATTTGCAACCAGAGGATAATCACAGCTGGAGCTGATGACAAACTTAAGTTTTGGCATTTTAAGAATGGTAGGTTTCCTTTATATTGTAAATCAGTTACATATATTAATATTATTATTTATGTTGGTATAGCCACTTGTTTTAGCCACAATTTTTTGTTATCCTGTACATTCTAGTATTTACTTTACTATAAGTGTTGAGAGTACCATATAAAATAAAAGAATATATCGCACCCCCTGTTCGACAATGTCACTTATGCAAAATTGCAAAGGTTGGAAGGTATAAACAAATAATATTATATTTTTTAGAACATTATGTGATTATATTTTTTTAATGGTTAATTAAAAGTTGATGTAGTAATAGAAGCTGTTCAACTTGTCTATGTCTTGAAATATCATAATTTTATATGATGTCAAAGTTTCAAATGTTTTTCCTGAAAAGTTGCATTTTTGCAAAAGTGATATTGTTGCACCGGGGATGCGATATATCAAATAGAGCTAGACAAATACTTCACAATGAGACACATATCACTTAAATTGTATTGTATAGTTTGATTGATTATATTTTAGGAACAATACCCTATCATGTTATGAAGTTAGAAGAATCAGTGACCATGACAAAATGCCATAGAGACAGTGCACTATTAGCTCTCGCCAATGAAGACTTCACCATTACTCTTATTGATATTGACACTATGAATATTGTGAGGAAATTTGAAGGGCATAGTGGGAAAATAAATGACATTGCATTTGACTCACAAAGCAGGTATGTGTACTTTGTAGTTTTTACAACACATAAAAGTAAATCGTTAATATCAAGACTGCTACCGAAATCGAAGCCTAAGGTGGTTTTAGTGACTACAAACACAATGCATCTAAAAAATTCGCAAAGAAACGCGATAATTATTTTTTGAATTTTCTGTTGCACTGTGTCTGAAGTCGCTTAAACTACCATCCGGCTTCGTTTTCGGTAGCAGTCTTTATATACCCGGTATATTTAGTTTATAAGTCTCTGATATTCAAGACACAAGACTCAATCTTAGTCCTGATGCATGTGACTGTTGGGTGTATTTATCTAAATTAATATTTTGAAGAGAAAAGATTTGGTTGTTTGCAATGCATAGTTTCTGAAACTACTAGATCGATGTGGATAATACTTTCACCCTTAGAATCCTACATTATCGGTGATGAATATAGGAGATAGAGTATTTTAAAACAGTGTATATGTATCCGAAAAAGCTGGCAAGGGCCGCTTTTGAAAAATATTACTATACCAGAACATGTATAGGACACATAATATATAATATTATTTACAGGTGGCTCGTCACTACATCTATGGATTGCACTATCTGCACGTGGGATATACCAAGTGCGCAACTTGTGGATATATTCTCGGTAAATATTTCTAACATTGATTTAAAAACTAAAGATAATCCCTTCAGTACATTTGGAATTTCAAAAAGATGAATATCGCGCTAAAACAAATATTAAATTAATTTACATTTACATTTCGTCTAAACGGTGATAAAAAATATAATTTTCATTTTATTAAACATTCTGTAATAATACAAGCAAGCATTTTCAAAATCGACGAATATGTTTAGTAACGCTCCACTAGAGATGTACTGGAGCGCGCGCACCACTTACGTCAGAACACATGCGCTTTCTGCCCTGTTCATTTTTTGATGTCAATGATCTGAACATATTTTTATGTTTCAAGTAAGAAGACTAATCAAGAGTTGATTCAAATTAGTAATACATGCATGGCATACTCTTATAATACAGTCAAGTCGCGATATATTACAAACTAATATTTTTGAACATTGCTGCATTATATTAAAATTAAATTTACTTTAAGGTGGAACAGCCAGCCACATCATTAAGCATGTCACCAACGGGCGATTATCTGGCGACAACGCATATCAATGAACTAGGAGTATTCCTATGGGCCAATAAACTATTATACGAAAGAATATTCTTGAAGCCAATTGATAGAAATGCTGTTGAAGTTCCTAAACTAAGTATGTATAGCTATTTACTATTGCTAACTTATTGGTTGTAAAGATATTTTTTTTTATTTTGTATCGTTGTCTTCTCTTAGAATTTCTTCGATTTGTGTTACGTCGATTTAGTGAGAAATATTATTCTAAATTCACGAAAATAGGATACTAGAAGTGTCTCCCAAATATTTTCGATACGTAACAACTAGGTTTTAATTTAGAATACATTGAATTTATTATTTGTTGCCGTAGCTAATTAGCACAAATTTAATTCACAGAATTACCAAGTACTGCTCCAGAAAAACCAGATATAGAAGATATAGGTGTTATAGATCTTGGTGAAGAGCCTGAATACAAATCTCCCGAACAAATTAGTCATGAACTGATCACATTATCAGACCAGCCTTCATCAAGGTGGCTTAATCTGCTAAACTTGGACATCGTTAAGAAGAGAAATAAGCCCAAAACTCCACTTACCGTGCCAAAATCAGCTCCATTCTTTTTACCCACGATTGCTAGTTTAGACCTCGAATTTGATTTGGAAAAAGACAAGAAAGATGGTAGTGACACGAAGATGCTAATGCCAGAATCGTTGTCAACTCTTAGTGCGTTCGGAAAGAATTTAGTTGCATGTGACGGTGATGAAGATTATGAAAAATGTGTAGTGAAATTAAAAATGCTGTCACCGGCCGCGATAGAGGCCGAAGTCAACAGTATGGGACCTGATGTAGGAGGATCAATAGAACTTATGAAACAATTCCTTGTCATGATAAATGTTATGTTGAAGACAAACAGAGACTTTGAATTAGCTCAATCGTATTTAAGTTTGTTTTTGAAGACACATACGAAAGTGGTTTCCCAAAGTGAGGAGTTGAGAGATACTTTGAACTTCGTGGAAGAAACTGCAACGCAAGCATGGACTAAGCTACAAGACGAGTTGATGTATAATATTTGTATAGTTAAAGCGTTAAAAGATATGCAATAAATATTTTAAAAATATTTTCATGTTTTTTTGTGAGTTAGACAATCCTTGCGCCCTTTACGCGTTTTTAGATGCTTTGTATCTGAAGTCACTAAAAATACCACCTGACTTCATTTTCCATCGCGGTCTGGATATACCCCGTATAAATAACCTAACAAGCACTTGAAAATGAGATCTGTATCAACCCATATACGTCCCACTGCAGTGCACTGGGCACGGGCCTTCTTAATAATCGAGAGTACGATTGAGAGTGGTTAGGACTTAGGCCATATGGTGCACCACACTGGCCTAACGCGGGTTGGCGGATTTTACATACCATAGAAATTCTTACAAATGGCTATGGTATCTAGGTTTCCTCATGATGTTTTCGTTCACTGTTAAAGTTAAAATTGGATACTTTCTTGATAATTGTGAACTCTACAACCATAAATGAAATGAAATGAAATGAAATGTATTTATTGATCACGTAGGCAATTAAGGAGCTCTTATGACAAGTCAATACACATAGAACTTAATCTCTATTTACAATATATTTCCTATACTTACTTATTTTAATTTCTTGCTTTTATCAATTTATTTACTAATTTTATTTATTTTTAAATTAATTTTATTTTTATTTTATTTTATTTTATTTTATTTATTCCATAGATCTCCAACGCAGAATGTACACAAATAAATATTCAAATACAGTATATGCTGAAAGACTTAATCTAGCGTACTCCCACAATTATAGGAGACCATAGCGTTCTGACTAATGAAGGCTAAACTAAACTAAGTAAAATAAACTATAGACATTTTTTCTAGGTATCCGCGAAGGAATATTGATATTGATTTTTATTTATAATTAGTTTTATTTATTTATTTAGTTTTTATTCATATTTTATTTAAAGTATTAGTTTTTACTTTATAGTAATTTATTTGTCAAAGAAATACATTATTTACGTTAGTCAAATTAAATTATATTATTTGTGGACCATAAATATTACAACGGTGCGTAGCGGTTTATAGTTACCACCGGATCCAACGCGGCCCTTCCTGAGAAGACCCGGCGAAACAAACTCAGTGGGCTTACACTGCCACTGGAACTACGCGACGCGACCCAGTCCTGAGTATATCCAGCGACTAAGACTCAGTGGGCTTGTTTTGGGTCCAACTTAAGACAACGACCATAAGTATTTCCGATACGTTCCGTATGTTTAGGCTTACTGCCGGATCCAACGCGGCCCTGACTGAGAAGACCCGGCGAACAAACTCAGCGGGCTTTACTCTACCACTGGATACTACGCGGCGCGACCCATTTGGCTTGGTTTTGGTCAATGTACTAAAATAAGTATTTGTGACTTGTCTTACAAAGATTTGCCGTATTAATTATTATTTTTATATGTTTTTTTTTCGATCGGTCGTCATATAATTTAATTGATTTATTTGATTGTATATTGGGTAATAACACTTAAGACTTCGAGAATGCCAAATGAGAAGGTCACATTTATCCTGAGGAATAGTACTGAGTCTCACTAGCTGGGTCCGCAGTCACCCCGATATGGGGCGAAGAGAACTATGGGAATTTGGTCGGTATTCCGTCGTAGGAAGTTTGTTTTAGGGATTAAGCTCGGCATTAGCATCCACGCGCGAAGCTGGAAGGCTGATGACCTCAACATACTCTTCCTGATCCCTCCACTAGGGCTTACGATAAGAGAGCCATCCCCTTCGTTAAAAAATGTCACGCTTGCCATAGGAGACATTTCACAGAGATTTAAATAATAATAAACACTGCATCGCTATACTCTGCAGTATGTCTCCAATACATGGCTGAGGAGACCTAATAGATAAGTGCCTAGTAATTTCCCCGTTATTTTAAGCCGAAAATAACGGTGCTTGTATAATATTGTTTGGCAGCAGAAATCAACAAACCGGCGCGGTGGTATAATTACATAGACAGCTTTCTTAAACGAGAAACCTATTACCTAGGTAGTAAAATAAATTCTTAAAAGAGGTTGTAACTTTTGTTTTTGATTCTATCGGTACGAATGGTGTCCATTATAATGTGATAAATTCCTAAAGCTCTTTAATTACTTAATAAGTAAATACAAAACAAAATAAAAACAATATTCTACAGCCTTTTCATCATATAAATTGATTTATTTTGTTCGTTTAAAGTTATTATCTTACAGTCCCCGTGAGGAATTAATCAGAACAAAAGCTACGAATTCTCCAATCATTTCGTCATGTTTCTTTTTTTTTTAATTCCTTAAGTTTAGTAAATTGGCGAAAGGCTTAGATGGTCAGTTAAAGGCCGGGTGCAATACTCTGTCTGTCTTTTTCCACCCGTTAAAATCGGTAACTCTAGTATGAGTTCTGTCATTTTTCGGTTTCAATAATCGTTGACAGATGAATAAATATATCTATGATTTGTATCTATCAATGGGAGGGCTCTCGCTAACCATAGTTAGGAAATTCCATACAAATTAAAATATACGCGTTTCGATAACGATTCGAACTACCGTAGTTATTTGTGTTTAACTAGCTGTCATCGTTTTCTAATATCGCTGCAATATGGTGGATAATACTTCGATTATCCCAGATATGTGGTATTTTTATGGAAGAAATCAGCAAAATAAAGTGACATTAATATATTCAGTGATGAAAGTGATAACGAAATGTTTAAAGCTGGTGTATTTGACGCCGATTATAATTTATGAGAACCAAAAAAACTATGTGAATATTCTAGTTCAGAATTTATTTACAGATTTACCTTTTAGATGGAATAATTTCATCAGCTATTATGTTTATTTCTACATTTAAACCCAGCCTGCAAGGAACATTCCTCCTGGTAAGCATACATATCAAATATTTCATTAAGTTATAAAAGTGTAGGTATTGAATTATTCCAAAATCATATATTCTATAATAAATGTAACAGCTCGGGAACAATATTGTGTCACTGTTCCATTAACTGCTGCTATCATTGTGGTTTTATGTACTGGGGAGAATGCATGTTCAGCCGGTAACTATTTTTGGGTATCAAAAGCACAGTCAGCCGAATCTGACAACAACTGATGTGCCTCAGGCTACAACTGAGTTATATTATCAATATGTAAAAATATTAGACAACACACAGCATGGGTTTCATAAAATTGCAGTTTTCCCAAGAATCTTTGGTGCAATTCATTGCCCATATTATATTCCCATAGAGCCACCTTAGTAATGACTACCTTTAGATATATTAGGATTAATCAATAATTATGTATTAATATCGTCTATGATTTTAACATAGTAAATCGTAGTATTATGTATCAGTTATCTGATCACAATGTATTAATCTTAATATTTTTATTTTTAGATTAAAATATAGGAGAAGAATTAAGAAAATAAAGGCATTATTGTTCAAGCAATGTGTATTGCACAGTTACTTTTCATAAATGTATTGGAACGCTAGCCTGGGGCTCATTTAACAACTCTGTTAAAAGGTAATAATCTCATACTTTATATTTTGAAAGAATTCAAATTCAAATTCAAAATACTTTATTGTGGTTCATATGTAGGTGAAAATGGTGTGACATTCATTTGTTTTGTGCAGCCGCCATATTGCCAAATAATAATTTAAGATGCAACAAATATGACAATTGAGTTGGAAGAATGGTTGAGAGAATATTATTAAGATTAATACATATTTTTGTAAGTAGTTTCCTAATAATTCCCTAGTTTCAAAAGGGTACAGCCTGATGGAAATCACCAAAACATATTTTCACTTTAAATCTTTTATTTTTTGTAAATAACATATTTATTTTCAGTACAATATGAAGAAGTTATATAATGAAATAGTAATAGATATCTAATTGGAGATAGTGCATATCCACATATTACTTTATTAACAACACTGCTAAATGTCTGCCATAGAGTATTGCAACAATGCGGCTCATATAAAAACAGAACATTACTCAAAGTTATTATAATTAATATTTTGGTCTTCCATCTTTTACATCTTTCTATCATCTTTATTTCAGGTCTTATGATGTTTGGAAAAGAAGATTTCCACACCTTCCAGTAAAAAAGTCTTTTGGGATTGCACACAACTTTAACCATTATGAGTGCCACAGCGGTGTCAGATAATATTTGAAGAATGAAAAGCATTGCTGATGTGGAACATGAAATTGACATACCAAACACTACTAGGCTAGACATAAATATTAATTACTTATTTTAAATTAAAATAAAGTTTCAGAACTTTGTCAATAATAAAGATTAAAGATTTCTTACAAATTATCTTTGATATTTTATTTACCCATAATACAATCTGCGGAAAAGGGGGTTCTTACATTATTTTTAAAGTCATTTTTATGTGATATATAAAAAGAGGAACAGTTGTTTTCTCTATAACTAGTCATTACAATTTCGAAAACTTCTAGCATAGTAAGATTACCTGAATCAATCATTATTCTTAATTTGATTTATATTGTTTTAAATATAATAATATGCCTCAGTATTTAATTGTAGATTAGCACTGAAATGATTTCAGGTCTTTAAAGACAGATTGATTACAAAACTAAAGTAATGCAACTACGTAATGTTTGATTTTCACACTTTTCTTCGTATATTTATAAATATTATGGTCTCTGATTCAATTTAAATTTGTCATTCTGTTGCAGAAATAGGGCCGTAAAATTCACTTTTGAATTCATTCTTGTTGGTAAACATTGATATATTTTGTAAACTTCTTTTTTACATTTGACATATCATAAATCAGTCATACGATGCGTTTTGTTGTTCTATGTAAGCTTTGTATGAATTTTATTTGCCATTATTTGTCACAATACTTACCATACTTACATTATTAATATATTTTAACGTTTCATTCTTCTAATTATACATTAATGATGATTGATGATAATTCCAAAATAAAGTTAATAATTAACCTAATAAATATTGACCTCAATTAAAAGTGCAAAAATTAAACGTTTGGGAGGAACGGTTCTTACCAGAGATATATGCAATATCTACGTTCAGCGTTGGTATCCTAGTTTAGTTTTTGTTATTGAAACATCGGTTAAACAAAGATAGAAGATACGTAATTATCGGGGATAATTTTTACCGCTTAACTGTCAATATATTATTGCACCCGGCCGTTAGTGATTACCACATGAACATTTAAATAAAATCATCACCCGAAACAACGAAATAGACTGTGTTTCATGGATGAAAACAGAAACTGTATTTTATTAAGAGATGTAATTTATGAGACGGTAGAGACTCACACACCACCGCGTCTTCTGTCTGCCAAGATCAACAGTGGCACGAAAAGAATTGGTACCGAGATCCGAAGAACGGCGAGTCTTTTATGGACGCGCTTGTCTTTAACCCGCATTCAAATTATTTATAGAGAAAAAACAAATAGTTGAAAACATTGAGAGTTGGAAACAAATAATTGTTCAAGAGACGGTAGAGATATGTTTCAGCGAGGCAGGGATTTAGCTTTTATTCACCATTATTATGGCACATATTTATCTGTGAGTCTGAATTGGCCATTTTGTTGACCAAATTCATTGTATATACGTCTAAAATAAGAGCTTGTAAAAAATAAACACGCTGTTAAAAAGGATGTGGCCACACAGTATCTCAGAAAAAAGAAAAATCGAATCCATGGGGCAGGAATACTCGCAACAATAGGACATAATAGATGATTCCTTCTCATTGTGAACCGTGAATAAGTGTTTTTTTATGTAAGTCGATGCGTGTAATCTCCTCTGCGGAATAATATCTACTTTAGAAAAACAGATCTCGATTGAAATTCTATTGAAATAGTTTGACATTTATATATAGCTCATGCTTTTCAATGTCCCGAATTTCGTTAGAGGCTTTTGTTCCAAGTATCACCTGCGCTGAAATCGAATTCTATCAATTAATTTATTTGACTATAAAGACCATTCCGCGTTGGTTCTGATCAAATTGGGCTTAATATTGGGTTTAACGAAAATAAGCGTGGAATAAATGAAAATTTGCAGACACAACTATTTGTGTACCCAGATGATGTAATTATGGTAATATTATGTAAGGAAGACAATTATAGGTGAACATAATAAGCTTCATGTGTTTTATAACATCTCGGACACGTAATGCCATCAGTTTCGTTACATAATGTTTGTTGAAACTGTATCAACAATTAAATAGAAAAGTCATTAATTTTATAAATATGTATAATCATTCATAAGCAGTAGGTAAGTAAAATGTCTTTTAATGAACAGACAGCACGGATGCTTTATGTAAAATTAGCTGTGATAAAT
Source organism: Hyles euphorbiae (assembly GCA_023078785.2). Lineage (NCBI taxonomy): Eukaryota > Metazoa > Arthropoda > Insecta > Lepidoptera > Sphingidae > Hyles > Hyles euphorbiae. The sequence continues at coordinate 9,172,766 of CM041034.1, read as the reverse complement.
TCATATTTTTCGCAGACGGTGCAATTTTTCTCCTTGAGCGGATTCCATTTGTTTGCCGATGATCCGCACAGGGTCTTTGTGGCGTTTATTGAATATTTTTCGAAGGGAATTAAATCGCGGCCGATCGGTTCACGGGAGGCGGCGTTCATTAATGGCTCGCTTCATTTTCGCAATAAGTATTCATTTCTCCGTCCCCCGACCGTCGCGCCGAGCACCGGCGGCGGGAATCTCCAATGAAAATCTGATTGTGCTCCTTTCCTTTGCATTATGAATATCTATCAAATTCCTTCGTATCTAAGCGATTCCTTTATTGAGCTCTGATCGAGAGTTGAGCAAATAGCTCGAAAGTGAGACGTTCAGTTAATATGTATCTGCTTTTTTATTCGTAAATTCACAAAGCAAAATTGATGAGGTGTATGCATCTAACAAAGGCTTTGAAAAGTCGTTTCGATGTGTATGCGCCTTCATTTGCGAGCGCTTTAAAAATTTTTAATTTCCGGAGGGCATTCAGTACGGTAGCTTGTAGCTTATAACAGAAGCTATAAGCCTTAAGCTTCTGTTGCAACTATTGCGACTTTAATGTTTCCCTATATCGCGAGACTGGTTCTACATGTTTTGATTATACCAACAATGGTGTTCGTATTCGCGCGTTACGCCAGCTAATTAGTTGCTGCATTATTTATTTTGTTTATCAGGCTTAATGCACATCCAGCCCAGTTTAAATAGGTTACTTCCCGAAATGTTCATGTAGAAAATACAAAGTGCTAACATATTTTGATAAACAATTTACTTTAAATGGTTTGCTTACGGTTATCATAACTGAGTCCTATCTTACTTGAATATCGGACAAGGAAATGAGGATTGTCGTCCATTTTCTATTACCGATGCTTCATTCCGCGCCATTTAACTTCACCAGTGAAAAGTGGAAACTTCATAATGCGGCGGAGCGAGAGACGCGCGGCCAATTCGCGGTCCGTGTCCGCTGGGTATTGCGCCTGATATTAAATTTAAATAGGTGCAATAAGAAATAAAGTTAATGTAATTATTTTAAACATTTTCCGATCTTCTGATCGAAAAAAAAACCTATTTTTTATATTTAAACGTAATATTGAGGATGATGAATGGTGATAAATCTTATATGAACTTAGAAATAAATGAGTTAAAAGACTATTGTACTTAAAATAGGTTTATAAAAATATCCTCATACAAAATAAATGATGAATGTGTCGCACACTAGTATTTTTATCTGATCTCGGTTGCAGTTAATTACGTTAAAACGAATACGAATAGACATTTCCGCAGCATAATAAAATCGATTCATCATTCAGTATCAACGGCAACTGATTGAAGACGCAATTATTAATGTCCAACCAAACGTAGGTTGTGCCGCATCATCACCCAGCTAGTTATAATCGAAATGAGAGTTGATCGATTTCAGATTCAGTTTTAGTACGTTGTCACCGCTACTACTGTTATATATTTGCACTATATTTACATGTGTGTAATTTGCACGCTTAATAATTATGATGTGGAATCTAAATGTATTACTTTTACAGACAGCAGCTTACGATCGTGAGGGTGTAACTACATATATTTACAAATATTGTTCAGAATTTCATTGCTTTTTGTAATGACTTGCCTGTAGGTAGGTACATTTATGGAGCAATACTTATATCCAAATATTTTTAGTAAGTAACCTATAGTATACGGTTGGATATAGGAGTAACTTATTTTACGCCACTTACCAACTTCAACGGTTTCTGTCAACAACTCTTAGCCAGCTAGTTTGCGAAGAGTCTCGAAGCAAAGTCCGCCGGGTCAGAGAGTGCAATGTTTCTTCTCTCAAACAAGTCTATTATGGTTGTTGTCGATCTAGTATCTACTAAATAAGAATATAATTAATTTATTATTCGTTAATTTATTCATATACATTCATTAAGTCACGCCTTTTTCCCAGAAGTGGTAGGCAGAGGTGCCATAACACCCACATTAAGTCATGTATGTTCCGTCCCACAATGAAGCAGGGGGAGAGCCTATCGCCATATTGAACACAAATTCCTGACTCCGTGCTGATAATTAATACAAAAAACCAATATCACATATGTATATTAATTTATTTAAGTATGTATTAATATTAGCACGCAGCTTCAGGTATACATAAGGTCCGTCTGTTTTGTTTGTATTTATATTAGTTTTTATAGTATATCTTCAGGTTATGAGGAAATGTCAGGAAAACACATCTCTAAAGTTTAATACACTCAAGAGGCGAAAAGTTGGAAGAACGAAATATTGGTCATGTCATGAAGTTTGGTTCGCTGTATTTATCTGGTTACTATTTTTCACATTTCGATATTGCTTTTAAACGAGAGTTTTTGAAAACATTCGCATCGTGTTTAGGGATCTTTTAAGTATGTATGCTCAGTAATTTTGTTAAATGCAAAGGGGAATGCCCATTCATAGAATTTTCTTAAGACCATTTCTCGTCCACTCCGATATTTTTCGATGGTAAGCAGTCAATATTACTAATAATAATCCAATCTTAATATGAAAACGTTCGTGCGTATTCGATTACGGTACTAGTATTAAAGGATTAACTGAGAACACGTGTTAGGGGCGTCAGATGAAGAGAGAATCGCCTGTACAGTTAGTAATTTATACGTGGTACATTGAGCAAACACGGCTATATTAAGTGCAGTAGAATTGTTTCATGAAAAGTGTATGGAGCAAAAGCCGTTTGTTGACCGTTGGTTAATTAAAAGCAAACAGTGAGGAGAGTTTACCTTGTCCATCGTGTATCTCTCTGGCGCCCAGTCGGTTCCTGGCACATCTGCTGCGAGCCATCAAAACTTTTACAACGATATAAATAAACTAGCGATAGTTGGCTAAATTGATTTGATTTGTAGTTGCAACTTTTAGCATTTAGACTATTTCTGGCTTCGTATAATACGAATAAACTTTGTTGTTTGTTTAATAAATATATAAAATATTTTATGTTTGGAAATTTTTGGGAATCAGCGAGTTTACAAAACAAAAATAAGTTTATGTTGTTTGAAATAAGCCGCGTTTACCTTTTAAAAAAATATGGCGGCAATGCGACCATAAAGCGAAAGTTCGGAAAGAAACTTTGTTTAAAAGGGTTACGGCGTAAAACATTAATGCAAATATTTTACGATGTGTTGAAATGAAACGTTGTTTATTTTGCTTATCGATCCTAGCTCGTTGTTTGTTCTTTGAATTGATTGATTTGTTTACAATGGCCATCTTTGTACTTGTTTTAATGAGGAGATAACGTTACCAAAGAGCTTTTAAGGATATATTCTGTTAATTCAAATTATTAATAATTAATTAAAGATACTTTAGCATTTAAAAGTTTCATGAAAAATAATTGATTTTGAGTAAACTAATATTGATTATTGAACTTAAATGTGGTTGTATTTTAAAATTGTTTGTACTGGCAGGAATTATTTGAGGATGAGTGATCAACACAGTATTGCCTCCTTTGTAACGCACATATTAGATAATTATATGTATAATTGTAAAATGTGTACCTACCTACATGTAATTTTCGGAGATTTTTCGCAATCAATTTATTCTTCTTCTTCATTCTGTATTTTGTTAATTTAATACTTTGAGTTTTAATATACATATAGTTTTGGTCACACAGAATAACAAGAGAATGAGAAATTATATAAAATTAATAAATCTAATAACATGTAACGAATTAAACGTTTTCCTGAGTTACATATCTATAAAACACCGTTCAACCTAATCTGGTCGTATGTAGATAGAGGATAGGAAATGAGAAAATGTAACAGCTGTCTGCGAGAATCGAGGGTTGTGATAGTCCAATAGTGATTGTATGGAAATGCGATCATGCTCAAAAGGCGATTTCACACTCGTTGATTTTTACTGAGCCTCTGGCATGTTAGTCTTCTTACGTAACTTGTAACGGCTCCATTTAGGTGTAAATTTGATCCCCTCACCACCACTTAGGTTATTAATGTTATTTATTTCGTAGAGCTGAGGTACAAATCTTTTGTATCGATATTAATTTCTTATTACATTGTTATGTTGTAAGCTTTTAGTAGGGATTATGTACTTGTCGGCAAGGGATCAATTTGATAGGGAACTCTAGTTATTGCTCCCGTTGCCACTTGAGCGTGGAATTTAATTATTATAAATATTTCCCAACAAATGTTACGAAATAGAATTATTTTCTCGTTGTAGTATATTTATTGTGATACAAAAGGGTTATAATTTTCCAAATATTTAAAACATACAAACACCAGATAGTGAATCAAATAAAGCATCAGAAAGTGTCGTACTTTTTGTCGGGAATACGAATTCCTTTACAAACCTCATATTTTCCGTTCACGTATACAAATAGCCGAATAACAATATCTTGTACCACACAATCTTGAAGCTCAAGTGTGCCGTTGCGTGCTACCTACCTAGACGTAATGAATAACAACTGATACTATTGTCGAGGCACCGTCGCGCCGTCTCTGCCAGCAGATAATATTCAATTCATTATAACTGGATGTCTTCCATCGTCGCTATCTTTCTATTGGACCTTGTATCTTTATTTAGATACACAGGTAGCCTTATACTTGGGCTTGTACGTCATCACGCTATACGGATTGTTCTGAGTAAGTATTGCAGTGGACATTTAGCATACGTGAACAGCGATCGAGTCGTTTCATAGGAAATCGACGTGTAGCTTCGCTGTCACTTTTCATTTGGTCAGTGAGATAGCCGGATTCCCAATACTTTCCTTCCCGTTTCTTTCTCAATTTGATGGGTCGGAAAAATATCTCTGATCAAAGGGTTGTGGATGTTCATGGGCAAAAGTAATCACTTACCATCAGTTTGGGCATAAAAATATATATTAAAAGATAAAGTAAATCGTATTATTATTATTTGTTATGTATTCATTAATTTTTTATTGCACACTTAGAAAAAATACAATATACAGAAACAAAATTGTTATAGGTGATTTCTAAGCGGGACATCTGATTACATGTGTAAAACGAGTATTGAGTTTTTTAGAAAAATGTCCTTGACATATCCGGCTTAGCCCGGGTGCAGATACACCTTTTGAAATGGGGGCCTATTAATTTAAAATTTCACCCAATCGGGCCACGAAAAACGCATAAAATTTCCTCGTATTTGCTAGATTTTTCACTAATGCTTCCCTCCTATAGGTCATAGACTATAGCATTCCTCGAGTATCCAACACAAAAATATTTATTTCAATTCGAACCTGTAGTTCCTGAGATTAAAGGTAAAAACAAACAATTAATATTTATATAATCTAATGAACTAACGCATTAGTTGAATTTAATAGTGATTTATAATCGGAAATAGAGGAATATTTTGTCCTACTATTAAAGCTTGTAAGAGCAAATGTAGCGTCAGGATGGATGATAGTTTCAAAACTCCGGTGCAGGTTAAATCACCTGACCTCATGAAAACTTTAGGTTAAAGCAAGGAAAAAATTGCACGATTTAAATGTTCTATATATCTTTGTTACAATTTTAATTATTTAAAAAAATATCGATGAAAAGATTACAATATTTTTTTCAATTTTTTTTAATGAAAATCGTATTAGTTTTCGTTTCTTATTGTACCTAGGTATATTGAAAAAGGAACCGTCCGCGCCCACGGCACGTTAATTAGTGTTACCAGAATACGACCCTTTCAACCGTCATCCATTCCAGAATTTTAGGTTTTATTAGCGATTGACTAACATGATTTGTACTGGGTATCACCTCGATAAATATAAATTAGAATACGATACATTGCAGACCCTTTTTGCGGTTGTTTGCTTTTGAAATTTTCAAAGCAGTGAAATTCGGCTTCTGTTTTAAAGTGTCTTCTATTGATTTCAAGTAAACATTTTGGGTGTAGTTAGCTAAGTAAAATTAAGTGTTTAGAAGCTCACAAACAAAGTTGATTATTGTTCGAAAAGCACAACTGTTTAAAAATAGACCCAGAAACGGTCATTTCTCTTTAAAACAAATGTTGATCCGATTAAGAATACAGCCCGACTGCCATTTAGAAGACTGTCTATCTGTTAGCTAATTAGGTCATCGAACTTTTGTACGTTTTTTTGTTAGTTAAAGAACTCTAAGTGGATCAGACCCGTCTAATAATGAAAATCCGATACAATCTGATAGGTTTGTAAAGCTTTGATTTGTACTTACATGTTCATATTAAAATGTAATTCCGTTCTATCCATGCATAATGCTAAATTACTATCTTCAGTAATCCAATGTTTGTACAAAACAACAGTATTCGAACAAAATTTGTGAAACTACCTAAGGATAAAAGTAGCGACATTTTTGCACGGTATGTAAATTCGGATGTTATGTATGTAATTTATGACATTTAACGTGATAAGAGTCCCCGCCATTGTTAGTGTTTAAATATAATTTAACGTGAATTATTGGTGTGAATAAGCCCGCCTTTCCACGTATAGCAAATTGAGATATATACCTATTACAATGCAGACACTAACTTGACATATAGCTCTGGTTGCAGTAGTTCACCAAAACGGATGTGATTTGCATAGCAGTAAATTATTAAGATGTTAGAACGGTAGACGCAAACCTTCCGCTTGGTTACAAATTAGGTGAGAACCTGACTGCTTTGCGTTTTCGTTGTTGTTATGCCAAAACATTTTGCGAATATTGAAAGTGTTCTTTATTTATCTACTGGTATTGCGAGTCCTGCTAGCAAGCATGAATTATGTTTGGCATGTGTTTTAATATTTCTATGATCCATCAGCAAAAGTCTTTTTTTTAGTATTTACTTACCATCTACCATTGCACATGAATTAGATTGAATTTTAGATTAAAATGTTGGTATGTGTATAGGTATACTATTTTCTTTTTTTTAATGCTATTTTAGACCAGCATGCCGCTCGCGTAATGTAAAACGATATGACCGCTCATGAAAAGTAAGCAAAACCGAACAACACCTTGAATTACAAAGCCATGCTTGGCATTCTTGACATTCAATATGTCCAGTAGTTACTCTGGCTACAATGTCCTTCAAACCGAAACACAACAGTGCATTTACTCTGCTGTTTGGCGGGAGAAATAGACACAGCGGTGGTACCTACCCGAGCGGCCATGCTGTTTATTTTTTCTATAAATAGGCGTCATCAAAAATAGTATTAATAAAGACTGGGATACGCAGATGCCACAAGTCAAATTACATTAAAAATAATCATAGAAGAAAGAAAGAAAGAAAGGCACATATTTTCTATTCATTATTAGCCCATAGTCAGGAATTTGTACCTGATATGGCGATAGGGTCGCCCCCTATCACAAGGCTCGGCGGAATGCCTAAGGTGAAAGGTGAAACCTCTGCCTACCCTTTCTAGGAGATACGCGTGAGTTTATGTATGTATGTTTTAGCTAGTAAAACTATCAGGCTGCGTTTCAAATGAACCTATTTACATTGGTAGATGTTTGTAATTACGATTATTTGAATTCTAGTTTTCAATTTATTGTTTTGTAACTAGTTTATTTGCAACTGCCGTTAAATATAGTTTGTATAAACAGTTTACAAATTGGAGACCACTTCAAATTTGTTTATTTATTGTTTTTAAGGTGGTCCTTATATGCAGGCGTTGCAAATCGGAGGTTGCACTTTATGTGATACGGAGCAAGTTTTTTGGCAAATTTATTGAATGTGATACTATCCGTTCAAGTAATAAAATGTAAATGTATGTTATCGTCAATGGTAATTATAGTACATATTTCCATACCTTTCATTAGTTTTTTAGATTGATAATTTAAAAAAACTCATTTCATTATGCCAACTGCTCATTGAACTTGGTTGTGCATATTAATAGGTGATTGAAAATTTTCAATACACAAAGCCTGCCCTGAATATAAATAAATTAAGTGGAAAATATTTGTTTGTATACACGAGTTACATAAATGATTGATGATTTATAAGGCCAGAGGTTCAATTAATATGTTTGTGCACGAAAATTGATTTTATGTGGGAAGGCAGGTGATTGTAATTAAATAAAGTAGATGATTGGTTTACATGTATTAATTTCACGACGACAAAATTACCCAATCGTGTATGTAGTACCTCAACAATAATTGAGGCATCCCATTCTTAAATAAAGGTATAATATTTGAAATCTAAAGCGAAGAATAAACATCACAAATTACTTAGTAATTCTAAATTCGCCTGCGTAACAGTGAAAATTTTGTTTTTTAACAAAATTCATTTCAACATCTTCAGCCACTCCCGTACGTATTATTTTATCAACATTTTATGTGGCAGATTTATAGAAATCGATAGCAATATTTGGTTTAAAAAATTAAAACCAATAAATGTTATCGCATGCAGTAATTGCGTGTATTTATCACTTCCAATCCGGTAAGTCGGTGTGTATCGTACGTTTGGAATCGGAATGTAATCGGGTGCCGGGTGCGCGCCGCGGCACAACAAGGATTTACGAGCGTTGCCAACAATTTCCCCACCATGCACTTCGAAAACATTCAAAATTGTTTTTACTATCCTATCGCCACTATGGGAGTCCTCGAGCAAGGCGTTAGGTGGGATTGAATTTGTATGTACATTTCCTGTGTCTCTGTTTCTGACATTGTTTGCGAAGTTTACAATTTCAATAATTTGTTCTTGTTTAAATTCATTTTATATTTCGTTCGTGCCGCAGGCGATGCGGGTACGATTTTAATATCTATGATCGCTTAGTTGACTCTGAAGAAGTTTCGGGATCCAATTTATGCAAACGGCAAAGCGCCAAACAGGAGTCAACAAAAAATTAAGCTCCGCTGTGAGCTTGGCCACAGTCTTTGTTCTTCTAATCCCGACTTTCCTTTCAGATAGCGTTCAGTCAGCTCTTAAATTAAGAATTTATTTCAGAACTTCATACTTTTCTGTTCCCCTTTGTGTTGCATCACAATAGGAATTATTATCAATTGGAAAACTTTCCGTTTCCACAACTTTCATAAAGGCTTACGTTTTATTTCCCACTTTTGGTATTCTTTTGTTTTAAAAGATTGTGGTTAAAGTCTGCGTCTGCCGGGATCATGCTAAATAAATCATTGAACGTAAATGTTTTCTCGGACCTTCTACGAGCAAACGATGGTATCTATATCAGCCCATATACGTCCCACTGCAGGGCACGGGCCTACTCTACAATCGTAAGTACGATTGAGAGTGGTTAGGCCATATAGTCCACCACGCTGGCCTAGTGCGGGTTGGCAGACTTACATACCATAGAAATTTATATAAATCGCTATAGTATGCAGGTTTCCTCACGATGTTTTCCTTCACCGTTTTAGTGCGTGGTGATTGACTATCAATACACACATGACTCCGAAAAGTCAGAGGTGTGCCCTGGGATTCGAACCCGCGACCACCGTGAACATGTTGGCAGCCGCGTTTAGTCCATTTACCAACAGGCCACCACGCACTTAACGATGGTAATCAGTTGTTATTAATATAACATTTCTCTCACACATTAATCATTTAGAAATATTTTTCAAAAGCAGTCCGTAGAACGTTACCTCTTAAAAGGGTTTTCCAATGGAATATTCATGATTACTCTGGGTAGCATTAATGGTTGTTTTGAATTCCCTCGTGTGAAAGAAACACAGAGCTTGTTATGTGTTTCCGTGGATCTTTCAAATTGATATTGCTCGTTGCTTGAATCAGCTTAATCACACCATTGCCAATTTATAAAAAGCATAAAGGTACGTAAAAATCATAACATCAAACACAAAACGACGTTCCATTATCTGCCGCCTGAAACATTAGTTAATTTCACTCAATGTAATAATATAAATAAAAAGACCGGAATCCGGCAACAGCAGGAAAACAGATTTCCGTCGGACAAAGAACTTTTGTCGGAAACTACTCAAGTCGTCCCACAAAAGAGATGAATGAGATTCAATTTTAATATTTGTGGATAATACAAGACTTATTTAATCGGAAATACCCCATAATTTATTCGTCCAATTAAACTCTGGAGGGTTAGCAGATAATTGTTAAAGTCGTTTAACTGGAGGAAGGGTTTTTAATGTTTGGGGGATATGGAAAATATATTATGCCATTTTTTTGTGGATTATCAACACGTATTATATATTTGAATAAGAGGAGTAGGACTACACAAAAATAATACGGCATGGAGTAAGACTATTAATTGATATATATATATATTTAAGATACATATGTACCAATTGAGGCATATTGGCACTTAACATCTTGTCTAAGGATGGCAAGCGCAGTGGAATGCCAAGCATTGCTTTGTAATTTATAGTGTTGCTTGATTTTGTTACTGTTACTTTATGAGCAGTCGTATCGCTTACCAGCAGGCGAATGGTATGTCCATTTTGCCATATTTTGCTACAAAAAGGGACAACTTAAAGTTAAAATGTGTTTTCTTCAATCACTTCCTCAAGATCTCTTGCCAATCATCAAGGAATCTAAACAGCTCATCAAAACCAATAATATCCTTAAAAATAGCTTTTGCTTAATCGTAATATTATAAATTTACCCCTTAACCACACTTGAGTAACCTTATCATGAATAAAAAAATACATCGGAATTTCAGATTGTTTTAAAGAGTTCTTGTTTGAAAAATATGTCCTAGAGCAATAGCACTGGCATTATTAATATTATTTATTATCTTATAATATTATTATTATCTGCATTTTGTTCGTTGGAGCAAATGCAGAGATACAAATTATAAGAGCCGAGTTTGAGGTTTCGGTCCAAACAGTGGTCCATTGCGGATTGGTGGACAACGCAAAACCGTATTTACATACGTTATTTGCAAAAGCAGCAGGAATATTTTAAACTAAAAATACGAGAACTAAAGACGAATACGTAAAATATAGCAACATGGCGAAACAAATTGCGGTTGTTTGTTTTTGGACACGAATAAAGGGCTCGGCCGTTTCACTATGGACACTTGTTATACAAAATAACTCCGTGGGTTGGTAGTATCCACTCCGAGACTAATTACCTTTATGTTAGAGGAAACTGGTTTATTATACCGTATAATTTGATGATTTTAAATGAGTATCATGTTTTATAGACTTTACTAAAGATATATTTGTAGAAAGATAAGAAGATATCGTTTTGGTTGTATCTACGGAGTGCTCTTTGTAATAATTCAATCCACCCATTAGGTGGGAGCAATATGAAAGTGATCTAGGATTCATTGCATTCTATTGTAATATTTTTTTACATCGTTGAATGGCGAGATAAGCATACCATTTACCTAATGGTAAGTAATACGACCGCTCATAAACAGTAGCAGAACCAATCAACACCTTGAACTACAAAGCAATGCTTGGCATTCCACTGCGCTCGCCATCCTGAGACATAAGAAGTTAAGTCTCAATAAGTCTCAATATGAGAGATCTACCACCAGTAAGTCTGATAAGTTGTCAGTCTCTGTTCTTTATATTGACCTTAAATGTTACAAATGCTTGTGTAAATACTGTAATAAAAAGATAAATTACCCCGCTAACCATTGACTTTCAAGCAAACATCTATAATATTGATGAATAAAACACTTCAACACAGTCCCGCTTTGTCTTTCTCTTTAAAATACAAATTAATCTCGCTAATTCATTTAGAGAATATTTAAATGGAGAGAGTAGTTTATTGCAAGTTGTAAATTTAAATCCCTTATTCTGAACGAGACCGCCTTCGAACAGCCTCGTTCAATGTTTTTATGTTCGGGGGTGCTGGCTGCGTGGTAAATAATACCAGTGATTAGAAAGTAGAAACTTTATTCGCACTGAGAAGTACGTTTTACAAAGTGACGTAATTGCGGCGTAATTACGACACGTAACTGCGGCACCGTCGTGATGTGGCTGCAGAGCTTCGTTCTGGTATCTCCCGGCAGCGATTCTGCTTAATTCTTCACTACTTGCTGACTACTTGCTGACTTGCTGACTACTTGCTGACTTGCTGACTTCTTGATGTTTTCTTCACTGTAGGCCGGAACCGAACTGATTTGCCCGACCCAGGGTGCCGATCTATATTCCCAATTTTGGGCTAATCCCTAGGGTCGGGCCCGCGATCGTCACAGGCGCGCTCGGCCAATGAGAGCGCGCGCTGTGGGGTGTCGCTGTAGCGACTTGCGGGGCGGTAGCTCGGTCCTGCGGGGGGTGCGGGGCCGCGAGGTGTAACTCCGCACCGAATGTGTGGGAGGCACCTAAGTTCGGCGGACCCCGCACCCGACACTATACTTAAATCAGTATATAAACTAGGGTCTGACAATATTGTTCTAACTACTTAAAACTTTATATAATCTCCAGGTACATAAACACTCTAGTATACAGACTCATGACAAATTAAATTATCAAACTATTACAACTCTGAACGATATAAATTAACACAATTCACATAATTAAATTATAACAAATATGAGACTTTATACATTTACACAACAATTCACATAATATTGCACATTAGGCTAACACATGATACATAACAAAGTATATACTCAAATTATAGTTCTATACAGCTTATATGTGTAAGCTTATTTCTAAGGGAACGTTCTATCTTTATTTATTAATCATTACAACATAAGAACATTTACAAACTGATAACTATTTACTAGTAACATGATACACTTAACTATTAAAAATTAGTCTTCGTCCTGCACATTCTCCCGCCGTGTACCGTAGCGACGCGACGCGACGGTGCATCTTCATGGGGTGCAGGGCGACTCGTCGTTCTCGACGCTCTGGATTACGACGATTTTCTTGGATGGGCGTCGTAGCACGCCGCCCCTCGTGGCGACGTCGATGGTTCTGATGACGCCATCCGGTCCCGGATACGTGGCGCAGATGCGCCCGCGCACCCAGGTGTTGCGCGGCAGGTTGTTGTCGACGACCCGTACTAGGTCGCCGACACGAAGTTCAGCGCCCCGTCCATGGGGCTCCCGCCGGTTACGGAGTTCGGGCAGGTACTCCTTTAGCCAACGCGCCCAGAAGGCGTCGGCGAGCGCCTGCGTCGCACGCAGGCTGGCGTACGGGCTAGCGGTGTGATCCGCTGGCAGGCCCGTAGTGGCGAAGTGTCCCTGACCGCCCAGCAGGAAGTGACTAGGCGTCAGGGACTCAGGGTCGGCAGGATCTACCGACACATGCGTTAATGGTCGACTATTAAGTGTGAGTTCGACTTCGGTGAGCAGGGTGTGGAGAGTTTCTTCATTGGGGCTCTTCTGGTGGAGCACCGTGGTCAGCGCGGTCTTCACGGACCGCACCAACCTCTCCCACGCGCCTCCCATGAATGGAGCTCCTGGAGGGATGAACTTCCATGTTATAGCCCTTTTTGACGCTTCTTGTTTTGCACCGGAGAGAAGAGTTTGGCGGATTTCCGCATCCGCGCCGTGGAAGTTCGTCGCATTGTCCGACCAGATCTCGGTCGGACAACCGCGTCGCGCGATCATTCGTCGCAACGCCATGATGGCTGATTCAGTGCTCAACGAGGACACCACTTCGAGGTGCACTGCGCGCACGGTGAGGCATGTGAACAGCGCGACGTACCTCTTCTGTGTGCTTCTCCCGACGGTCACGGTGAGCGGGCCGAAATAATCGAGACCCGTGTAGGTGAATGGTCGTTGGTGGTGCGCCAACCGGCATGTCGGCAGGTCTCCAGTTGCTGGTCTCGGAGGTGTCGCGGCTCTTGCGCGACATATTTGACATTTTGACAGCACCATCTTCACTGTCGGTCGCAGTCGCACGACCCATTTGTGCTGCTTTACTTGGTTTACCGTAGCCTCCACCCCTGCGTGATGTAGAGTCCTATGTACATGAAGGATCCATAGTTGTGTGGCCCGGTGGTTTCCATCTATGACTGGAGGGGTTTTTACTTCTTCCGGCACTCCAGTGGCGGCGTTAATTCGGCTCTTCAGGACGATGATGTCGTCCTCGAGTCTTACACTGAGCTGGTGTAGTCGGCTATGTCTTCCGACCTCCTTGCCGGCTCGCAGCGCCTTGAGTTCCTCCTTGAACGCCTCTTCTTGGGCGTTCTTTATTATAAGCTTTTCCGCTTTTATCTGATACTCCGCTGTTAATGTGATGTACTTATCTGTCGCTGCGGGTTGGCGTGTCCTGACTGTTGGGTTGGTTTTGGTGTTCGCGGCTCGCCAATCAGGGTCGCGACGTGGACCCCTTTTTGTTCGCTTGTAATGGACTTGTTCGATCTTGCGCCGGAACATAGCGACTGCTTGTAGCACCCTTGCTGTCGCCCTGAGGTATCTCGTCCACGACGAGAAGCGTGTGACGTCAGGTATCACGCTCGACTGGTTACTGGTGCAGATGACGTTTACACGTTCTTCACCTGAGGTTGGCGGTGAGCTCGGTGTCTCCACCGGCCATGTGTCTGGGTCGTGTCGCAGGAACTCCGGTCCCTGAAACCATCTGTGGTTCGAGCCCAGCTCTTCAGGGACGTTTCGTGTGGCGTCGTCCGCCACGTTCCAGCGTGTTGGTACCCACCGCCACTCCGACGTTTTTGTGATCTCTTCAATGGCCGCTATGCGATGGGCCACGTAGGGCTTATAACTCCTGGCCCCGGTCCGGATCCACGTGAGCGCGGTCCGACTGTCCGTCCAGAACGTCGTCGCATCTGGCTTCCTGGTGTGCTCCTCTCTGACTGCGGCTGCCATCCTGGCTCCCAATAAGGCCGCTTGGAGTTCCAGGCGCGGGATCGATAATAATTTCAGAGGGGCTACCTTGGCTTTCGCGGCGACGAGAGTGGTGGATACAGCTCCCCTGTGGTCCACTGCGCGCCAGTATAGCGCGGATGCGTACGCCTTCTCGCTGGCGTCGCAGAACACGTGCAGCTCCAGTCGTTGAGCCGCGCTGTAATTGAGATACAAACGGGGAATTATTATTTTGTTTATATTTTTGAGACAGCTTATCCATTTTCCCCATTCTGAGGCTAAGTCACCCTCTAGGTGATCGTCCCAGTCGACTCCTTTTCGCCACACTTCTTGTAGCAGCTGTTTCGCCTGTATTGTTATAGGAGTGATGAGACCAAGTGGGTCGAATATCGACATCACTATCTTCAGTGCCCCCCTCTTTGTGGGGGGTCCTTCTAGAAGGCTCGGTGGGATGCGGGTTGCATCCAGGTTGAATTGAAAGGTGTCCGCCTGTGGCTCCCAAGTGAGGCCGAGCACCCTTTCTGTTTGTCCGCCTTCAATGTTCACTGTCGCGTTGCTTCCAACGCGCTCGCCGATTTTTTCTAACAGTTCGGGCGAGTTCGAGGCCCACTTGCGTAGTTGGAAGTTGGCTTTCTCGTGAATTTTCTGTATCTGTTTGACGACTGTTTCTGCTTGGCTGACGTCCATGAAGCTATCCAGGTAGTCGTCCATATAGTGTTTTCTCTTTATGGCCGCTGCCGCCTCCGGGTGTTGATCCGCGTGACACTCTGCGTTCTTGTTCATTACAAATATGGCTGTGGCGGGTGAGCACGACGCCCCGAATATAAGTGACTTCATCCGATATTCTTCAGGCGGAGCGTCGTCTCGACGTTCCCCTCGCCACAGGTACCTCAGGGCGTCCCTGTCCTCTTCGCGTAATTGGATACGCATAAACATTTCTGTAATGTCCGCGGTGATCGCCACTTTGTGCTCCCGGAAGCGCATTAGCACCCCTGGGAGTGGTTGCAGGAGGTCGGGACCGGTCAGGAGCATGTCGTTCAGTGACACGCCCCTGGTCTTGGCGGCTGCGTCGTGGACCACCCTCAGCTTGTCAGGTTTCAAAGCGTTGACTACGGCGAAATGCGGTAAGTACCAAGTCCTTCCTGGCATCTTCTTGGCAGGCGCTGGTTCCGCGTAACCCTTTTGAAGTAGCATGTTCATTTGTTCGTTGTACTTCTTTTTCAGCAGCGGGTCTCTATCAATTTTCTTCTCGATGCCGTGGAGCCTTCGCAGGGTGTTGTCGTAGTTGTCGGGGAGTGTAGCTTCCTCCGACTTCCAGAGGAGGGCGGTCTGATACCCGCCTCCTGGCAGCTGCGTTGTGTTCGCCTCGAGTATTCGGAGCGCCTTTTGCTCGGGGTCGTTTTCCGGACGTTTCGGGTTCAAGTACGTGTTGTCGGTCGTTATGTATTCTGCCACCATTTTTTCAATGTTTTCTTCGGATGTGTGACCGACGAAGTTTACTTGGTGTCCGAGCGTTCGAGTTCTGCTGCCGTGCACCACCCAGCCCAGTGGTGTGAGTGAGGCTACTGGTTGGTTTCTTCGACCCGATCTTGTTCGGGTAGCTATTAATAGGTGCCAGTTGTCTTGACCTATTAATATTTTCGGGATCACTTGGTCGGTGATTATAGTGTTCGTGATTCCCTTTAGGTGCGGACAGTTGTTTATCGCTTCTGGCGATATCTTTTGTGCAGCTAGGCGCAGGTCAGGTACTGTCCGGGCTTGTATGTGTTGATTGTGTCGGTTCTTGCCTCGGAGCAGTATCTTCACACGACGTGAGGAGTGGTCTTCCTTAGTGTTCCCGTCGTATGTGCAGATGCGTAGTGGGTCGTCCGGTCCCACTGCGCCTATGTCGTCCGCGAGGCCTTGGTCGATCAGCGTTACTGTGGACCCGTCGTCGAGTAACGCGTAGGTGTCGCGGGCTCCCGCCGGTCCCGAGACTTGTACTGGGGCGATCTTCAAGTATGACACGCTTGATGCCCACGTCGAGTTCACCTTTTCTTCCTCGGCGTCTTCATTTAATTTCGGCGGCGTGCTTCTTTTTGAGTGCAGCAACTGGTGATGGGGATGTTCGCAGCCATCTATGCCGCACTTCTTCGTCTTGCATGTGTGCTGTTGAGTGCGGCGTCGCAGGCATCGGAAACAGGCGCGGTGCTTCTTGGCTGCGTCCCATCTTTGGTCAACGGTTAAGTTCTTGAATTTGTAGCACTCTGTGATCGCGTGTCCCTCTTTGTCGCACATAATACACGTGGCGTTAGTTCTCGGGGTGGCGGCTGTGTTGAACACTTTTTGTCTTGTTTGACTTGTTCGCGGTCGTTCGGTGACCATCTCTGCAGTCGCGTATGGGCTGCAGATTTCAGCTTCCCGGTGAATGAAGCGTTCTAATTTGAGGAGGTCTGGTTCCTCCCTCGGTTGTAGTGCAGCGAACTCGTACCATTTATGTTTCAGCGTGGGTGTTAATTTTTCCACAACGGCCCGTGCTATCTCCGGATTGTACATATAGTACATGCATCGTAAGGCCCGAAGTGTGTTCACTGCATTACTAATCTTTGTGGCAAACGTACAGGTGTCACGCGGCGCTTCACTTAGGCGTGGTAATGTTCTGAGACGTTCCATCTCGGCTGTCGCTATGGACTCTGGTCGGCCGAAACGTATCTCGAGCGTGCGCATGACGCTGTCCGGGTCCGCGTTCGTTATTAAGAGGCCTTGCACTGCCTCTCTGGCGGTCCCGCGCAGGCTCCGGCGCAGGCGGGACATGTTTTCTAACTTCGAGAAATTATTCACTGATTCTTCATACGAAGCACGGAACGTTAGCCACTCTTGATGATCACCGTTAAAAAATGGTAATTCCACATACCTTGTTTGCTTTACTTGCGCAGCTTGTACTGCGTTGGTGATCGCTGCAGCTAGTTGCTGCATCTCCGTCCTCTTCGGCGGGACGGCAAGTGCTCCGTCCGACATAGCTGGTGCGAGCGGAGCGGCGGCGGAGTCCCACGGCGTGGCTTGCGTAGGTGGCGGCGGCAGCTGCGCGACCCCGAAGTTCGGTCGCCAGGACGCGGCAGTGGTCGCTGGCGGAGGGGCGCGTGCTGCCTGTTCGGCTAACCAGGCGGCGACGGCGGGCGGCGGTTGATGTGCAGCGCTGAAGTTCGGTCCCCAGGACTCGGCAGTGGTCGCTGGTGGAAGCGCGTGCAGATCGGCGAGTAGAGGCGCGGGTGCGCACTCTACTGTAGACGTCGGCGGCAGGCGAGCAGCGCCGAAGTTCGGTCCCCAGGACGCGGCAGTGGTCGCTGGCGGAGGCGCGTGCAGGTCGGCGAGTAGAGGCGCGGGTGCGCGCTCTACTGTTGACGTCTGTTGCGGGTGAAGTGACGACTGTGTGCACGGCGGGTGTGCGGCGGTGACTCCCGCCGGTGCGTGCGCGGCGGCTTCGGTGTGCGGCGCTTGATGCGGCTCGCTATCGATGGCGAGCAGTTGGCTATTTTGTAGCCATGTGTGGACGCGGAGTTCTTGTTCAATCTCCGCGACCGTCGTGTTGTCGTCATCTTCGGTGCTCGAGTCCGCTTCAATTTGTTGGACTCGGGCGGCGGCGAGCTCGACTTTTAGTCGAGCGAGTTCGGCTCGGGCTTCGGCAAGGCGGCGAGATTTCGACGTTTTCTTGCTTCTTGATCTTGACGGCGCTTTGCTTCTCGGCTTCTCTTCGATACCGGCGGCGATGGTAGGTTCCGCTACCATAGGTTCGTTCGCCGCGGGTTGTTTTGACTGTTCTAAGTTTAACGTGGTGGTAGCATCGGTGCCGGTGCCGGTGACAGTCGTCGTAGTGCATGACGCACCCGTCTCGTCTGTCGTGGCAGTGGCGGATGTCACCGTGGCAGACGCCGAGGCCGAGGCCGAGGCGGTGTGCCTTCCCACCGATCTAGTCACTGGCATATTTCCACGCAAATCCGGCTCGAAGGACCAGAATGAACGAGACCGCCTTCGAACAGCCTCGTTCAATGTTTTTATGTTCGGGGGTGCTGGCTGCGTGGTAAATAATACCAGTGATTAGAAAGTAGAAACTTTATTCGCACTGAGAAGTACGTTTTACAAAGTGACGTAATTGCGGCGTAATTACGACACGTAACTGCGGCACCGTCGTGATGTGGCTGCAGAGCTTCGTTCTGGTATCTCCCGGCAGCGATTCTGCTTAATTCTTCACTACTTGCTGACTACTTGCTGACTTGCTGACTACTTGCTGACTTGCTGACTTCTTGATGTTTTCTTCACTGTAGGCCGGAACCGAACTGATTTGCCCGACCCAGGGTGCCGATCTATATTCCCAATTTTGGGCTAATCCCTAGGGTCGGGCCCGCGATCGTCACAGGCGCGCTCGGCCAATGAGAGCGCGCGCTGTGGGGTGTCGCTGTAGCGACTTGCGGGGCGGTAGCTCGGTCCTGCGGGGGGTGCGGGGCCGCGAGGTGTAACTCCGCACCGAATGTGTGGGAGGCACCTAAGTTCGGCGGACCCCGCACCCGACACTATACTTAAATCAGTATATAAACTAGGGTCTGACAATATTGTTCTAACTACTTAAAACTTTATATAATCTCCAGGTACATAAACACTCTAGTATACAGACTCATGACAAATTAAATTATCAAACTATTACAACTCTGAACGATATAAATTAACACAATTCACATAATTAAATTATAACAAATATGAGACTTTATACATTTACACAACAATTCACATAATATTGCACATTAGGCTAACACATGATACATAACAAAGTATATACTCAAATTATAGTTCTATACAGCTTATATGTGTAAGCTTATTTCTAAGGGAACGTTCTATCTTTATTTATTAATCATTACAACATAAGAACATTTACAAACTGATAACTATTTACTAGTAACATGATACACTTAACTATTAAAAATTAGTCTTCGTCCTGCACATATTCTGTAAATAGTCTAGAAACTTTAAGTTGCTTGAAAGCGGGAAGCGCTATAAAATCAATTTATACTCAATATAATTAGCTAAGAAGGTGAAGCAGTAGAGAACTTACCTGCGTTTGAAATCAATCCGAAGGTAATTAATCCTATTATAAATTTATTAAATTATCTTAAATTTGATAAAAACACATTTTTTTTATTGCAATGAATGGCGAGACGAGCAAGCCGTTTGCCTGATGGTAAGCTATACGACCGCTCATAAACAGTAGAAATATTCCACTGCGCTCGCCATCCTGAGACATAAGATGTTAAGTCTCAATATGTCCAGTAGTTGCTCTGGCTACAATGTCCTTCAATCCGAAACACAACAGTGCATTTAAGCAGTGTTGTTTCACGGGAGAAATAGACATTGCGGTGGTACCTACCCAGATGGCCTCGCACATATGAGAGACCTACCACCAGTAAAACCAGTATACCCAGTATACCCAATTAGGTTTCCATTGTTTGTTTTAAGAGTTGTACTTATCTTTTTTAAACAAGAATAAAAAGGTCTTAAAGACGTTCTTACAGCATGAATAAAACAGTCATGTTGTAAGAACTCAGCTAAGTAAAGCCCAGCGCAAACTGGGATGACATGGCACGGGATTTAATTTTTTACTAAAGGTTATTCAATCTTATCCGGTGGGAATACGATATAAATTCCATTGTTTTCATTTGATGCCACGGTATCGAGAAAGGCCTTTTGGTGCCACGGCATAAATTTCAAAAATTGGAATGTTTGTCGTATTCCTACTACCGGATTAGTTTGAGTATCCTTTGGTAAAAATTAAATCCCTTGCCACGCCGCCGTCCTAGCCTGCGCTGGTCTAAAAAGATTTAGATAGACTTAATGCAAAGTGCCGGAAATAATAAATAACTAATACGTTTTCTTCAGATATTGCATGCAGTTCTATAAATAGAAGCTTCAATCAAGAAATAAACATTGTATCATTGTAAGTCATACACAATTTTAATATAATTGCAATGGTCAGTGCTTTTGGCAACCTCATTTCTCGTACAAATCGGCATCAATGTACCACTTCACTCGCAATACAATATTACTCGAAATAAAGTTGACGGTATCTGGCAGACAATCAAGTACGGCTTCATATAAATACGCGAGTAGTTTTGTCTGTTCGGATCTAGCCGCATTGAATCACATAGTTTACGAGGACGAGAGCCGTCGAGCCACTTGGGCTGAATTTAATCCGTAGCGGTTAAAGTTCCCTTCAGAAACAATAACAATTCGTTCAGCGATATAATGTGACCGCACAGTTTTCCCCTGGAGAAAGTTTTAAGTGCAAAAGGCCTCACAAGTTTATGTGTTGAATGAATCTAGGAACTCGCGTAATGTAAAAGTTGTAATTTGATTTGCAACGGCACCCACTAGCGACCATTGTTTTCATTTACCTACAGTAAAACGGCTTTTTGTTTCTCGTTTAAACAAGTTACGACTTTGTGAGTTATGAATAAATGAATGGCTTTTCATTACAGTGCTCTGTCTACAGCTACTTGCTAATATTTTTAGCGTACCGTGTGGGTGAGGTCTACACAGGATTGCCTTGACAGCTGTGCGTTTCTACATCTGCTTGTACATTTATTTTCATTATCTTTTATAACATCATTTTATTCAATGTAAATTTATCTAACCTTCAACGAAGTAATTTATGTTCTTCGCATTAATAAACATTCAGATTCACTATAGTAATTCTAACCAAGATAAAAATATAAAACTTGAGAAACAAATAGAACCCATTGTTTTTGAAGCAAATTAGCACTTTTCATTGATTCTGTTTTCGTCAAAAATAATCGACAAAAACATGTACGGGACCACGAAAAGGGAATTATTTTCCGCCTTGGCAAGTTTTTTATTGTTGTTGCGAACATTTGAAACGCGACACCCCGCGTTCACCCCTCATGTACCGGATGTCTTTGCATGTAATTTTACATAATTAGCCTGAATCAACACGAATGTTATTTTCGAATTGTATTAAACTATGAACTAAGCATTTCGTGTCGAGGTATAAGTTTATTAATTCTATTTAAAAACTGTTTTATTTGTTGGCAAATTAGACTTAATATTAATGTCGAACATAGTTCTTGATTACTATTAAATGGAAGAGTTTTTCATTATTAAAAATTCCCAACAAGATGAAGTGACCGCCGTGGGTACCCATATGCTGTAAGTCCTTAGCGAAAATGGCAAGAATAAGATACACGTACGTTTTTTTTATTATTATTATTTGGTGAACAATAAGGAATTCGTATCACAAAACAGCAGCTATTTTCGGTTATTTCCTTTACTTCCTGTCGGAATTATTTACTTATTTTATGTGGGTAAACGAAAACTCGTTTTAAATAAACACTGGATGTAATTGGCTGGCGGGGAGTGTTTATTTATTATTTTTGCCAATGTAGGTCATAGTTATAATAGCGAAGCCGGATAGGTCACCGCCGAGTGGGGCCTTTGGAAATATCAATCTCGTATAAGAGCGGTAGACACATGCTACGTATAATATGCATGTTTTCATATTGATTACCGGTTTACGATTGAATAGGCGAGGGGAAGATAAATAAAAATATTGCAGTTTGTTTCAGGTTCGTTGGTTTTATATTATCTGTTTGCGGTGTGGGGAGAATCTGGTGTTTTATACCGATGTGTCTCGGGGTTTGATGCGTGTGAAACATTTGATTTTATGTAGATTTTCTTGTGACATCGAGTAATATTTATTTTTTACTGTAATTAAACTAGTTTTTCTCGTGATTATAGTTTATTTTAACTTATATTGTTTTGTACTCAATTTTACACCTTTAAACATCGTTTTCTCATACGATAGAAGCCGTTGGGAGAACGTCACGACCCTCAGAATTGAGGAGGACGACGCAAAGAGAAGGAATCATCATCTTCCAGACCCAGTTTACACGTTTTTAGGCATTTTAACTTACTTTTTTTATTTCATTATATTTCATATTCTATAAAATTGTACTTCAATGCACAATATTTATTTTAAAAACAATCCACATGCAAGAAAAAAATATATTTTAATTCATAACATTTTTGTATGTACGTGTCTCTCATTAAACTATTCCTCAATTCACTAACGCTTTGATTAAAATCTAAAATTGAATAGCCACACTCCAAATTACCTTTGACTGCAGGTTGTATGACTCGACTCAATCAAAGACCTATTATTTTACAGAAAACTGACATGAAATAACAATGTTGCTGTTGCGTTTCATGCGGTGAGTCAGTTAAAGAACTTCGGTCGACAAAGTAAATAGTATCCTTCTGAAGTCGTGGAATAGACAGCAATTACAGCACAAGACATATTTACGTACAAACCTAGATGTATTTGTAAGAATAAGAACATATAAATACATAATTACATTACTAGATAAATTATAATGTTATTTATTTATTTAAATGCTTTATTGTACACTAAGTTAACTTAATTACAGAACATTATATTATTACATAGTGGTACAAAAGGCGGTCGTATCGCTCGAGGCAATCTCTTACCGACTACCTTGGGATGGACAGTAAGAGATGGAAAAAAAAGAGAGGGCAGTCAATAGTGTACCAAAATAAATATTGAATAAAGAAAAAATAAATTAAATAAAATCATATATGCAAAAAACGTGACATACGAATATAATTACAAAATTAACAAACATAACATATACTAGATATATAAATAAATATATAAATACATGTATATACATATACAAGTGCACAGATATCATAATAATATATACAAATACATACATAATATACAAACAATCAATCACTTGAGTAATGTAGTAGTTAAAGGGATAGGTAGTGTTCTTTAACCATTTTCTTAAAGGACACCAATGTTCGTGCCCGTCTCACTGCATCAGGAAGTGCATTCCATAATCGGACTGCTTGTACTGTAAAAGACTTGTCCATGAAAGTCGTAGAGTGCACGGGCATTCTCAACCTCAGGTTCTCCGACGATCTCAAGGATTTTGTATTTGAATCATGAAGGAACATAAAACGATCTTTAAGATAAGAGGGAGTTAAGGGATTAAACAAGATGTTGTAGAGAAGAAAAAGAATATGAGTATTCCGACGAAGTCATATGGTCATATTTGCGAAGGCCAAATATGAACCGTATGCAAAAATTTTGGAGACGCTCAAGTTTATTAAGTTGGTCCTCGGTAAGATCAAGATAGCTGACATCGGCATAATCAAGGATGGGGAGAAGAAGTGTTTGCGCAAGTGAAATCGTGAAATGTTACTTAAGTGGTATTGAAATATATTGTCAATCTGTATTTGTATCAATCCATATACATCCCACTGCAAGGCACGGCCCGGATGAGAGCGGTTGGGCCATATAATCTAGTTATATACTGTAAGTTATAATAAAACAGAACATATACTTATATATCGTACTGAAAAGCACGGGTTTCCTCTGCAAGCGAGAGTTCGATAGAAATTTTTAACGTGTAGATATATTTTGCTGAAGGTTTTTTTATGATTTTGTTGCCTCGAAAATCATGTAACGCCAACGTTTGCTTGTCATGCCAATATACAACATGAGTTATGACAAGTTAAAAATACCAGTATGAATATTTTTCATGTTTTTACTATACTTGAACGTTTGTCCATTCGAGAAATTATGACTGTAGAGTAGTCCCGTGACCAGAAGAGCGAAGGATACAGTGCAGAACAGAATAGGTACCCAACTATTTCAAAAGGCCAACATTTTTCTATCGTAAGAAGGATACAGCTTGATAAAAATCTGCGCCTTGAATCTGCCCTAACTATTCTTTCACGATATCAATCCGTATGACCTTTATGCAGGTTACAATACTTGAAATAAATCCAGTGATAAGTAGATTTTACAAAGACAAAAAGTTTTTTTCCTAGACCATATAAAAAAGTTATTATATTAATAACATTAGTCTCACCACCACTATTTTATACTAATAATGTATTTGTAACTGATAGACAAAACAAGTGGTTGCGGGTTCAATCCTTGCACTCGTGATCTTCTGTAACACAAATGTTTAAATGATCCGTAGTTGGGTATTTCTTTCAAAGTTGTGGTCTGGACGTTGTAAGATGGTTTTGTTCATATTTTTTTAATACGTAGCAACATAATGTGGTGATACTTGATAGGCGGCGTTTATTATTCGATCTGGAATTTGAAATTAGAACAACACAGTCAATTGTCTATACATGCTTCACCTATACCAACTTGTACTAGCAAAGATGTCCCCAGTAATTACAGGATTCAGTGTTTGAAGATAAAGTTAGTGTTGTTTGCATAGAACAACTCCAGGTTACTTAGTTAATTAAAACATTCGGTAGCTATCACGCGTGGGCCTAAACACACATGTATTGAGTAAAGTTAAATGTAGGTTATTTCAATCAACTCCTGTCCACCCCACTTACGAATTATTAATAACTCATTAGGGGACAACGTAAATAGAAACGTGTTCTTCAAATAAAACTAAGGACAGATAATCTTGGATTATGTGTTTACTTCTGGGTGATATTATAGTACCATGTTTATTATATTAATGTTAGATACACCATTGTGGGTGAATATCACGCAACAACTATTGTATGAATTACACGTAAGTGCTGTCGGTATAATAAACAATGAAGAAAAAATGAATAACCAAAAAATATATTGTTTTTTCTTTAATCGTCTTTTTATCCAGTGGTAGCGGATGTGGACAATGATCCGTTAGGTGTTAGATTCAATTTCCTAATCATCCAGTAGTTGCCAGATTTTCTACTTAAAAAAATCAGAATTTAATAGCCAAAGACTGAAATTGATGTCTGAAATGATCACGGTCTTGCACTTTTTCTTATCTTGGGACCAGCGTACTGTGATAAATTATTTTTATGTCAATAAATACATATTAATATCATCATCATCTCAGCCACAGGAAGTCCACTGATGAACAAAGGCCTCCTTCAAGGATCTACAAATCGACCTGTTGGTAGGGCCTGCATGCAGCGAAATAAAAACAAATAACAAAAACATGTATAAATACATATAAACACGATAAATAAAGCAAGTCATTAACTATGGCAAACAACTCGCTTTGACATGCAGCGGGGTTTATAGCACTACCGGCGTCATAACCGAATTAGCACGAGTGGCCTGCGGCGGATTGCCGTGGCGCCACCTATCTCTCATCTTCAAAAATACTAAAAAATCAAAATTAGTCATGTCCCTTCGATTCTCGCGCTCTGGGCAGTAATTTTCCATGCTCCAGTAACGCAACACCAAACTATATTTACGAACGGTATTTTAAAACTAAAGAACTAATTGTAGAAAGAGGCCTGCTGCAAGGTGTGCGCTATATTGGCACCAGTTATTAGGGACGATGTGTTTGGACTTTCACAATCGATAAAGTAGCCCAATGTGCAAAGCTTTTTGTGATGGTCTGGAGATATCCGTGATATTCTTGTTCTTTAGCCAATTAATAATTCAAATACATTAAAGACTAAGAATAGAGCTCATAATTGAATATACCATTGCTGATCCGAAATAACTGCTATTGTATACGGCATCCTATAAGCTATGTTTAACTTTTTGAAATCCTTTCTCAACAACAAAATTTCTATTACGACGTCAACAATTGAAATAAAATGCCCATTTGTTTCGTGCTATAGTGATTTTGGTAGTACGGGGATTGAATCCATGACCTGCGGGGTAGCAAATCTGCTTCTTAGTGTTTGCGTCTACAGTGGTCTTTCTCTCTCTTCCCGTCTTTTAATCCCACATGGTGGTGAGATCAGCCTTCTTCACATTCTTCTTTTACTTTACCCTACTCGTGAGTTCGTCGTCAGAAACATTGCATCCTATCATCAAATTAATAAATCTCTTTTATAACATTCTGGTGGTAGGTCTCTCATAAGTGAGATGCAGCCTGGGTAAGACTGTACCGCCACAATGTCTATTGCTCCCACCAAGCAGCGTTGAAAATGCATTGTTATGTTTTGGGTTTATGGAAATTGAGCCAGAGTAACAATTGGACATATTGAGACTTACCATCTTATGTCTCAGGATGAGGAGCGCAGAGGATTGTTGTTGTTGAGTGTTGGTTGGTTGTTTTACTGTCCGTGAGCGGTCGCATCGTATACCATCAGGCAAATTACACGCTTGGTATTCAATGCAATAAAAAAACATAAGAACATAAGAAGGTAAGAAGAACATACTCAGCTTCAGAGAAATAACTACCCTCACCATAAAAGATCTTTAAATCGAATTAAAAATAAAAGAGCATTTCGAACTCGCAATTTACAAGTCAGATATATTTAATTAAGATAGTACTATGTACTATTTACAGCATTAATTTGAATAAGATAGTATTAAATGCAATTTGTATAATCGTACTATTTAAATAAATACAAAATAAAAAATGTACTGACAACAAGACCTGTTAAATAATGGTAATGGTTAAATATCTAATTGCTGCTAGATAAAAGTTCTAATTATAGCTTAACTAATTCATATGACGAGTATACCTTACATTCCCTACCCCTGCATGCGGATACAGTGAACAAAGAAAAAAATTTCTATACATTTAACCGTGATATAATTCTGTATCGTCAAATGAATAATAATACAAGTTTACAAATGAAATAAAAAACGAATATATACAACGGAAGTTTTTATAATATACTGCATTATCACTAAAACTGTTAATTGGTACTTTAATCGTAAATGTACAAACAAATTTTCTAATCACAAACTCGTTGAGATAATAATCATATTTCCATTGCAAACAAATTCCTGTTTGTTACGCTTAAATCGGTTTAATCAACATCGATAATTTTACTTGGAAATTTATTTTATCCCGGCCAGCCAGTAAACAAACCAGCTTTCCATATATAGCGCAGATTTTACCATACCAGGGCAACCATGAACTATTTCCCTTGAAACATCTGTTCCACAACGACTGCAGTAATAGATAACATATTTCTTTGATGAATCAAGGATCGATGGAGCCATGACTATCAAAACATGATGTATGTAACCAAATTTATTACGGTATATACGCACTGATAATGCGGGCAATGCGGTTTCATCGTTAATTGGATATCACGAATGTTTGTTCGTACAAACTGCGCGAAATCTATTTCGGTGACCACTAAAATAACGTGGCAACTTTAGTCACGCTATCAGTGACTCTGTTAGATCAGACGTTGATCATCTCGGTAAGTGTTTTGAAGAACGTTAGTAAAGCAAATAATGCTATTTTGCGCGAGTTGTACTAGTGTTTACGTTCTTTTCAGCAGGTGGGTGGTATATTGGTTTTTAGTATTGTATACTCAATATCTTTATTGCACACCACATGTTATAAAGGTGTTGCAATTTTATAGAAAAGTACTACGTGGACCCTGTTGGGGAACAATTTAAAAGATAGGAGGAAGCCTTTTTCATGCAATAATATGGTATATTTGAATTTGTTTGGTGTTAGTGCGATTAAAATTTCGTTCACGTTTCCGTTGTGTTATGAAACTGGATATTTACGGCTTCATTTATTGACAGTTTTAAAATCTATTTTAGATGTCGAATGGTTTGTCTTCTTCGCTCAAATTCAATTTAAAAGTCGTTTGAAAGGGACAAAACATACCATGACTAATATACATAGGTTTTAAAATGGTCTGTGAATGTAGATGTGATAAAATTGTACTTTACACTTCATAAATATTTTTGCTTTTACTTCGTTTAGAATTTAAAGTCTGAACAAAAATTTTACTAGGAATGTTTACCTGTAATAATGTCTAAAATAAAAGAAGCAATCAATCACAATGTTACAAATATGAGTAAAATCCTTTAAAAGTAATAATGAACTCGTGCTTTCTAGTTTCCTGTTTTACAATACACGCTACAAGACTGCCATTTCCATAATTGTGCCAGAAAATTCATGCAAGCGCTGACATTTTGCGATTAAATATAAGAAAATATTTTAACACGACATCTTTTCGCGGTTCTTTTTTTGAAATTCTAAGAGCCTTTGCAAATATGAAGGGCCGTTAGGAGAATGGTTAGGTGGCGGGTGCAAATGTCAGTGTTGTCCAACGTAGCTAGGCGAAGTAATAACAGCGGGTGCTAATGGATTGTGTTCTGTAGGCGCTTAGTCCTTAAGCCTGTACGTGTACGCATTAGCATTACTATTCTTTCGGTGCCGTGGTTTTATAGGTAAAGCACTTTGAAGGGTTGAACGCTTAGGTGATTGATATGAGCCGTCGTCCCCTCATTGAAGAGGGTTGTAATCTCAGTGTACTAATATAACTCTTTTGAAATTATAAACTTAACGCTTTAATAGATTTGAGATTAATTACTCGTAAAATCCTATTTACTCTGGAAAGTTTAATAGAGTTCTTACAGAGGTTAATTTTAAAATAAATTTAGTTACATTTTGCAACGTTCTTTCGTTATTCATAGAATATGTAATCGTTATCTCTCAAACGAAATGAACAGAAATATAAAATGCAAATGTATGCCTAATGAGATACCTGCGTGTACCATTAGCAAAAACTTAGCTTCTGGTAATATTCAGACAAAATATAAACCGGCTCCCCGTTTGAACTTATTAAACTAGCTAAATAATATTTAAGGCTAAGTATTTTATGCGGGAGACCAATCTTGTTCAGGGTTTTGCAAGTAAAATAATGAAAGATTTTTGTAAATTTTTTGACGACAGCACTCACGCAGAAGCCGTTGATTATTGTCTATATAATAGAATTTCGTCGAATCGAAGCACCTGTTTACACGGGTACCTATTAAAATTCACATTGAATTAGGTTTTCCATTGGTACATTTCAGTTCGTAAGCACTTGACTCACGACACAATACAACAGTGACAAAGAACCCCTAACGAGCCCGAATTTATCGTGAACTTTCCACTAATACCGTCATTAAACAACCCTTTGTTTTCGTCTTTGATAAAAACGCCTCGAACCACCTCAGAGTTCGTAATTTTTATCTTTCGCTGCTTGAATAGTCACCTTGAGAACAAAAGAAAATACTTTCGGCGGCAACAGCTGTCATCTCTGGCGTTTTTTACAGGCCTACTTTTTCCGTAATATCTTAAAATCAACTAAAATATTTCTTGGCACTAAATGATACATACAATTTTATTTACAGCTGTGATATATCAACTTTTACTCAAAATATAACTATAAAATCAATTGAGGGCACATTATTCAGTTCAAAAGAATCAATTTAATCAACATTAATTCTACGACGAATAAAGTACAAACAATTTGTAAAATGGCTTATCTGGGAATTATAGTTCTAAATTATGTTGTACTCAGCAAAATCCGACAGCTTTTGTTCCCAGCAGAGTGCATACAATTGAATTATTTAAAGGATCGCGACATTAAATTGCCTAGCTGTAGAGAATTTGTCGTGAGGGGGCTTAAATGAACTCGCCTAATTTGCGATGTACCCACTCGAGAGCAGTAATAGTGACGTCATTATTTTATGTAAATACGACATTTGCTCCCCACTATACATTATTATATGAAGTAATGGTGTAGATAGTAGGCATATGAGATTTTCATGAGGTTATTAACATGAACGATTATGCTATATGTGGGGTGCGATATTAATATACCTTTGCGATGAATATTTAATAAACTTACACTGTGTGCCAAGCATTCAAATGGTTATATTATTTAAAAGTAGTATTTGGGTACATAGTTTGTTGTTTTTTGTAGGTTTAAATTAGATGTCTCTCGGGCTTCGGTGGAGGCTAAGTTATTGGTGGTTTACTTCTACCTTTTCATATGAAAATATCAAGTGTGCGTAACTGCGGCCTCATAATAAAGTTGGTCGGATGTATATTCCTCCGGAGAGTATGTCAGGGCATTATGCCAAGGGTTCTCCCTGCGGTCAAAACTTTCGACTTAACTCTTCAAACACATTGATAGACACTTTACGTATAATATTCACATAAACACATTTGACGTGCGTCAAACGCAACGATGGTGAGACTAAATACAGGAAAATAGATGATAGAATGGGAGATCATATATACTTAATCTTTTTTTTTATTATATTCTTATAACTGACTGAAAATATATCACCAAGTCATGGTTCCTTGTACTCGTACTTCCGTAACAACAAAATATTTTATGTCATCTCTCCATCACCTATTTAATCTCTCTACAAAAAAATAATGTTGAATCTCTGTTCCAAATGCTGCGTAAAAGACGAAAAAACTAACAAACATAGTTATATTCACATACAGTATTAGCGTGATTTAACAATATATAAAACAGTTTGTTCTTTCAATGCAATAAAGATTTTTTATATCTTATTACGTAAAAATCTGGTATTTAAGAGTCCAAATATACACAGTATTATGCGTGTATGAACCCACGTTTCATGGTAATGTTTGTTATTTATACTAAGTAACGTGTTCAGAATATTAAATAGTTATTTGAAGCCCTTAGAGAATTAACTGCTCATACATTAACGACTGAGGAAATTTGGTACAATTTCATGCGATTTTTTGTTTTCCGTTTCATTGGCTTTCAGTAAATATTGCCGTAAATGTAAATCTAGAATCATTCTGACATTTTGTAACTATCAATAAAAAGACTTGATTCGGTTATAAATAAAAAAACTTGCTGTTACTTTTATTAAAAGAGAAATGCCGTACACCCAACAGTTAATGTAGATTGTAGGATATTTTTATCTTTCCCTAAATCGATCACTGCATACGATGGTAGAAAACCCGCTTAAGTGATAATTGACAAATGTGATTGGAATCAGCCTATACATATCCAGTTCGGATCAGGCCAATATAATTCTACATGTACTACATTTACTGTTAGACAGCCTCCGTGGCGCAGTTGATAAGACGGCTGTGGAACGAGAGGCCGCGGGTTCAATCCCCGTATCGAGACAAATGTTTGTGAGCCTTACTAGTATTTTACTTATATCTAAGTATTTGTTAGACCGAAAAGTCACTTGTAGCTTCTTATACCCGAGACACAAGACTGAATTGATCATAAAGTGGGGTCAGAACTATGTATACGTATATGTATGTATGTGACTGCCGGGTGTATTTATTTACACGTAGAAAATATGAAGATCCGATTTGCCTGATGATCATTTATTACCAGGACATCAGAAGTTTCTTTATACTATTGTAGAAATCTGTTCACTGGGTTCTTGCGCCCCAAGCTCTTAATAGGAGTACTGTATGTAAAATTAATAGCTTCTTTATCGTTTGCACCTTTTGTTTAACGCTAACATTGAGATAATATACTAGAGAGGACACTGCAAACAAAATATTTGTCACATAATGAAGGGTACATTCTATGTCTGTCTCTGTCACGCCTACAAATTAACATATCTTCCCTCTCGCTTCAATCTGTACCCGTGCGCACGCACCATACGCACAGATTTTGTTCCCGATATCCGCTCTTGTATAATACCTCAATGAACGCTAAATATATATTCAGAAATAAATATAAAGAACTAATAAATAAAATAGCAGTGTAACTCCTGCAAACATTTAAAATGAGGATTCGTGGAGAGAATTAACATTAAAGCACGAGTCATGACTATGTAGTTAATTATATTTCATTGTTTTTTGAACCGGTATTACACTAATTCTGACTTCCCCTTAGTGTGGATGTTCATCAATATTTGTGATTGTTTAACACATGATGATAATTTTAATGAGTTGTTTATAAGAACAATCTTGTTAACAAATAATTAACGTATACATGATTATAACTGCTTGCTAACATCTCTCATTTACTGTTAGTAACCCAGTGCATGGCACAAATATATATATATATTATATATATTATTATTATATTATTATATATACATATATATTATTATTATATATATATATTATATTTGTTAATATTAATATTATAATGCACTGTTGTGTTTCGGATTGAAGGACATTGTAGCCAGAGTAACTACTGGACATATTGAGACTTAACATCTTATGTCTCAGGATGACGAGCGCAGTGGAATGTTGCTACTGTTTATGAGCGGTCGTATCGCTTACCATCAGGCGAACGGCTTGCTCGTCTCGTCATTCATTGCAATAAATATATATATATATATATATATATATAAACACAACAGTGCACTTAAACTGCTGCTTGACGGGAGAAATAGACATTGCGGTGGTACCCACCCAGGCAGCCTCTCACATATGAGAGACCTACCACCAGTAATTTTATTATTGGGTGATAGGTTTTAAGCACAGTTATAATAAGTTGTTAGTAGAGATCCTTAATGCAAAAAGAGAAGAGACAATATAATGTTCATTCTTCTTTATCACATTCACATAACGGCTGAAACTTTATCTACCGCGACTAGCTGACCACAACGAAATATAAAAATAGCATCGTATTTCACAAACCACCCGGTCTGAAAATAGCACGAATTTATTTTATAAACAAATGTTTCCCATAGGAGACATACCTGTTATCTGTCAGTTTCGGAGGCGCCCAGCTACTAGCACTATTTTTAGATAATTCACTAAAAATAAAACAATGTGAAAAGCTATAAAAAAATTATCCAATGAGCTGAAAAAAGTAAAGTTTTGGCAGTCCCGTCGTGAAGGGGAGATAAGCCACCTTTGAAATCACAAGCCGCAAGATCGATTCCTGCACTAAGATAAATATCCAACAATTTCGAAGTGTTTTATTTTACGAGTAAATATGCATTATAGTGAGCGGTTATGACTGAGTGACATTTAGATATATACGTTACACCATTAAATTATGTCTTTAATTAAATTACTGTCTAGTAGATCTACTATATTGATAGATTATACAGTTATTAATATTTAATTTGCGCATAAAGCGAGTAGATACAATATCTAATATCAACAAGATAACAATTCTATTGAAATGAAATCCTTGTTTAGGATTTATGCAAGCATAGGTTGCGATCGAATATATTCTCATCGAATAATCTTTTATCGAAGAGAAAGGTGATAGATATGCCCCCCTTTCACCATGATTTATCTTTGTCCCATCCGTGATAGGTGCCTATATTTCAACGAGCAAGCAGAAAGCCGATTTTTTATCCCTTTTGGAACAACACAAAGGGTTTCCACCACTATTTTGAATACTCGGGTAATATTTTTGTAAAGATGTTGAAATTTATATTTAGTGTGGACAGATGTACTTATAAGTTTCTTCAAAGGCATCTTTTTCCGACACTGATAGTGCTGTGTGTTCCAATTGCACAATTTATGGATTTTTGTACTCTGGACACGTATTTCCAGCAAACAGTGCCTTGCGAGAGACGGCTTGATTGAATGGGTACATAGATAGTTGTAGGTACGAATAAAGAAAGTGTGCGGGCTCGGTATCAAATGCCGTATCGCTAAACTGGGGTTAATCAAACCTATGTGTCGGAATGAATAAGGAAAATTGTATTATTGTGCTGCTATTGAAGTATTTCGTTTAGTTTTCATTTTACATATAGTTTAGGCATTTCTAAGTCTAATTTGTTTCTTAGACAGAAGATTAGTTTTATCATTAGCAATTATATTTAGGTAGTTACAGAATGCCTGTTGGTAATAGGAACAGACGCGTCTGTTAGCATGTTTTAGTTGCGGGTTCGAACGAAACCTCTGAGTTTGGAGTAATTTAAAGGTTAAGGTAAACATAGTGAGGAAACAAGCATACCATAGCGATTTGTTAAAAAAATCTATGGTATGTAAAGTCCGCCAACCCGCACTAGGCCAGCGTGGTGGACTATATGGCCTAACCACTCTCAAGTGTACTCTTAATTATGGAGGAGGCACGTGCCCTACAGTGGGACGTATATGGGCTGATACTGATACTGAATGCAATTTTGTACATTAATTACCAGCACTGCAAATACAACTTAGTATTTATACTCGAAACATATCAATTTACCTGAACTAACTGATGCGGAAGTAGTAGATGCATTAATTTATTAATAATTTAGTTTCCATTCCCACCGTTTCGGATATCTGCACGTACATAAATAATATGTGCCACAGCGGCACTCGCGAGACGTATCGTAGCTCATTCAGAAAATATTAGCTCCACTTAATTGCTTAACTTTTGGCAAATTATCTCTCGTATCCAGCAATTAAATGGTTCTTGATAGTTAATATTTTATTAATGTTAATTTATTACGTTAAGGTAATGCCCTGACACGCGACGAAATTACCGTGAGTTGAATTAATGGAGCTTTTATTCAATACAATCGAGAGTGTGATTGAGAGTGGTTAGGTCGTATAGTCCACCACGCTGGACAAGTGAAGGTTGGCGGACTCTACATACCATTGAACTTCTTACAAATCGGTACGGTATGCAGGTTCCTCACGATGATTTCCTTCAATGTTGTTTGCATGGTGATTAACTATTTAATACACACGTGACTTCGAAAATTCAGAGGTGTGCCTTGGATTTCGAACCTGTGACCACCGTGAACATGTTGGTAGTCGTATTTGATCCGTTTACCAACACTATACGCTTATAAATTTAAAACCTACAAAATCCTAAAATTATAAATCAATTGTTGTCTTCTAGCACTAGTTGTATAAAGTAATCCATTACCATATACTAGGTTGC
The DNA here is from genome assembly GCA_023078785.2 of Hyles euphorbiae. NCBI lineage: Eukaryota > Metazoa > Arthropoda > Insecta > Lepidoptera > Sphingidae > Hyles > Hyles euphorbiae. The sequence goes on along the minus strand of CM041034.1, from coordinate 9,137,491 downwards.
ACACGAGTATAAGCCGTCCCAATCAAAAAAATTGTTCGTACGTATCAGGACTATTCATTTCAGTGCACATCCACACGACAGTTAAGTCGTTACGTACGCCATGTACATTGGTTACACACAGATATCTTTGTAGCTGGTGGTAGAACTGGTGGTAAATATCTCATTTGTGGAAGGCTGCCTGGGTAACCACCATGTGGACTACCAAAGACATTTCTTCCGCTAAAAACCAGTGTAAATGCGCTGTTGTGTTTCCGATTGAAGGACATTGTATCCAGAGCGGCTACTGGACATATTAATGCTTGTCACAAGTCAAACACTTTTCTGAGTGGCGACTCATTGCAATAAAAAAAATACACCTCTCTCTGTCTAACTTGTTCTCTATCTTCAGCCATAGGAAGTCCACTGATAAAATACGCCTTTAATGAATACATATTTGTTTTTGTATTTAAATATTATTACTCAACAATGGAAAATTTGGTTCTTAATAAATTGTAAATTGGCGGCGACGCGATTGCTAAGGTGCGCGATAGAAATTAATTTGGCTCTAGAGTAGACCTACAGATGTGGAATTGTTTTTATTTATCCCATAAACCTTATTTATTCAAATTGATGAGGTAAAAAAAACTATTCAGTGTGTACTAATACTTTGATTAAGGTTATAAATATTTCAGAAGTAAACATTTTTTGGTTGACAGAAGTAGAAACATTGATCAATTATCATGTTAAACAGAAAGTAAGCATCGGTCTATAAATTAAAAAGGATCAAATAAAAGTATGTGAAAGTTGGGAAAGTGCAAGCGGATAAATTAGGTCGCTTGTTGACCAGCGTTAATGAAATGCTAACAGTTCCGGAGTAAATTCTACGATGCAGACTCAGGACAAGTTATCTTGTCGTATTCTTGGAGGGAGCCGTTTGATTTACGTTTATGTTTTGCAACGTTTAACTATAGTATAAAATAAATAAATATCGAAAAGCACTTTGCAAAATATCCATTTCTTAGAAATTTTAATCTCCCTTGAAGTAACTTCTTAGTTAGAAACGTTTTCAAACCAACGGCTGAAGGGTTATTAATTCCGATTTCAAAATTCAAATCCTAGAATCTGCTGCTTTAGCTTATCGTACTTGTAAATTCTTTATTGAACGAGCATTTTTCAGTCGTATTCTAGAAGATGTCTTCAATACTGTTATTTTTTCATAAATGCGTTTATCTATTATTTATATGTAACCTTGCTTTGTAAAATCCCTGTTCCTGATATTTTTTTGATATATGCTAGTGTAATTAAAATTAATTTAATGACTTATTATTGACACCTAGATTCCTATATATTTTTATTCTAGATATCTTAGATATTAAATTTATAATATTCTACGAAGTACTCATAAAACGTACTAAAAGTAGGCATCCAATTAAATATTTGATTATTTCGAATATTGGCATTTAAAAAGAGTTTTGGGTATAAGTAATATCGCGTTAGCAAAAAATATTTGTTTTGCGCGTGGGGGCCTGCAGACGCTTACTGCTGCAATTTCAAAATGCAGGCAGGTAATGACGATAATGCAAAACCATTCAAGCGATCAGCAATAAAACAAGAAACCAAACAAACAATAAATCGTTTTACATTTGACGAACGTTTAATAAGTGAATTCGGGATGACGCAAGCGGTTACATAGTTAGTGGCCGTCGGCACGGCACAACACAACACAAATTCGTTTCTGCAATCACGGACGTGGACGTTCGAAATCTGATTTACCGCTGATTTGTGGTCAGGTGCGGCCGCGTACATGTCACTACGTACCAACATACGTACGCCGTCGCACCGCGCCATCAATGATTTCATATATAACACAATACCCGGCATCTGTCATTCCACGAGATTTGTTGCCAGCATAGAATTGAAAACCTTCATTCTGCGCATTTTAACCGGCTCATTATTGTCTGTCTCTTCTCATATATCAGTTCTCGGGAATGCTCTTTTGTTCATGCATAATTCTAACATGGTATTGATTCCTAAAATTCCATTTGTAATGCCAGCCCAAAGGTACTGTTAATTTGATATTTTGTTACAACCATATCAACAGTAGCTCGTAAGATTGCTAAAATAAATATGTATCTAGAAGCTCGACATAATACAGAGTCTGATACAAAAATACGGGTGTAGCCTCGAAGCAATAAACAAGTATAAAGAGAGGCAACCGTTTACAAGGCGGGTCCCATTTCCCGCGCTCGGATTGTGTGAGACAGAAATGAGCTCGTCGAAGTTGGGAAGAAATCTCGCCAAACTGTCAAACCTGTTTCACTCACAACCACTAGCTACGTCCATATTTATCAAGTTAAAACAGTTAGGTAAGTTTTTGGTAACTTCGACCACATGCAGGTATCGAAAAACTTTCCTTGTAAATCATGAATTGTTAAATGTTTACAACGTAAAGGGTGCCTTCAAGAATACCTGAAGTATTTAGTACTAGCTATTCTAATTTGATAAATATTTCAACGACTTAATGCACAAAATTGGTTGTCAAACTCAATGAACAAAATTCAGATTAGTAATAAATTACCACGGAGTTTATTGGCGAACAGAAAAGTGAGTAGTGAAAATAATGACCGAACTTTTGGAAAAATCATTTAGGTACGTGAAAGATATTAAGAAACGATTATTGGTTATTGAGCAAAAGTTTCTTTGTTCAAGTCATAATAACGATTGAGAAAGTTATTGACAAGTCTTATGTCGCTAAAAAATATTTAGGGTAGCGTTGTCATTAAGGTGTAGATTTCTTTATGAGTTAAATCCCTTTAAAGTGTAAGAAGTGGGACACGTGTAGTGCTTTAGGAAGTGCCAGGGGAATATCCTAGTAGGAAATTCGAGTTACCCGTCAAACTGGTGCCGGTACACAACAAAGCCATTACCAGTAGACGCCGGGCCCAATCTTATTTTCTAAGTTTACGAATCGAAAAGTTATCCGGTAACAGATGTTGAGCTACAACACTCAGTAAAATGTTTTAATACTGTTAAATTTTCCATAAAACGAATATATTTTTTTGCAATATACAACAATATTTACAATACTTACTAAAACCTTCAAAATATTAACAAAATAGATGGTTAGAAAAATGAAGTTTCAATACTCTGCATTTAGTTGTCTCAACAAACTTTTATATTCTGTACGAGTGTTACTAAATATAATTACAAATAAAATAAACAATGTAATTAAATTCTCTCCTAATACGGTAAAATAGTAATTTTTCAAATACCTACGTATTTTTATTGGAACGCTGCAGGCACGATTGTTCTTGTCTCTAACAGTAGCGGCAAGATGGATTTGTTTCTGTTATCTCAATCGTTTGTATGTATAGTTGGTCGTTCATTATTTAGTAATGCGATGTTTCAGTTTGTTGTAAGGTTACAAGTGGCATTTTCGATTGCAATCACAAACGCATTACCAATGGACGCCCAAATCTGATTTACCGCTGATTTGCGGCCGTACAGCGAACTTGCAAACATCCACGTTACCTGTTATTAGTCGTTGCGTATCGAATAATTTCATCTAGTTATATCCTGTATTTAGTCTTATTTATTCATTCCAACACAACGCATCATTGTTATTTAAATTTTGCAACCGTTGATGTTTTGTTATTCATTTTCTATGACGTACTTATTGAAATATTAGTTGACTGATGAATAGATATAATTTTTACAATATAATTGCATTATTTTGGTCATATTTTTTGTTTTACTATCTTGGTAGCGCAGTTGTTCTATGGTCACAAGGTTGTGGACTCAGATTCGAATCCCGGGTCGGACAAAGTGTTATTAGGTTTTTCTATTCATTATCAGTTTGGAGTCAGATATTTGAGCCCGATATGGAAACAGGCTTGCCCTGTATCAGATCGTGGAATGGAATACAAAACCATATCACTACTAGGGCAAACGCGTGACTTTATGTGTGAACATTTGTATTTTTTATTCCACAATATATGTAAGAATACTTTGCAGTGAGATAACATTGCACATATTCTAACAAAATCACAGTTTTCACAGTAATCAAAGAATCAATGGAGAGTTTAGTGAAGCGAAAGGCTGATTTAATATATTATCTGTTGCCATGAATGCACTAATGTTGGAGAATTTAATCAGGGAGCGGGCGTGGGGGCGGAAGAGCCGCGTTCGTCTGGATTTACGAGCGAAAAAGCTTCCGCTGCTTTCCTACGTTCACGCTAAACTACACCGATTTTTGTACATAACAATTTCAACATAACTGCTATATATTAAATTACGAAAACGTTTTTATTAGAGGCCAGGTCAAATACGTGCAAACGCTATATTTACGGCTGCGGTAACATTTAGCAAATTTGTTTATATCATACTGGTTAAAATTACGTTGTATTTATTAATATAACCGTGGCAAACGACTAATTAAACACATTTAAATGTGATTGTTGACATACATAGTGGAATGAAAAGTCATATTCGTTGGGTAATGAGTAACTAAATGTATTTTTTAAATTGTGTTCATTTCGTGTATACGGGCAAGTTCGTTTTTGTATTACAAGATGTATAGGCCTAAATCAATTTTCTTTCACCTGACATGTTCAGAATAAGATTACGTTCACAGATTCAGAACAACGTGCACAAAATAACATTGTCCAATTTTATTTTAGAGACGTTTGTGCGTCTCCTCGTAGTCAAGGAATTGTTGCTCCTAATACCCGCGGACAGTTGTTGGTGAAATTTATTTTTTTACAAAGAATGAGTATCGCATCACTAAGGGGTCTACCAAGCGAACCGTGGAAAGTAATGATGATATGAAATCCCAGATCAAGAATTAAGAGCACTTTTGTTTTAGTAAACCGACCGGAATAATAGCTGAAGTTTCGCATCGCCATGCCGACAAATGATTTGATAGGCTTCATCAGAATCCGAGAGGGCTTGGATAATGTTTCCTTTTGCGATCTGTAAATAAAAACGCGAATAAAACGACGGTATAAATACAACAAAAACGGAAGCAACTCTCAAATTTAAATTGTTTTTGTGAACACGAGTCGAAACTGGTGTCGCCATTTTCATATAAGCTTCATAGGTTACATTTAGTCGGATAAAGTTCTGAATAGAGACTAGTCTCTTTGATGTTATTGAAAGAGAAAATGCTTATCGCACCATCGCTCGTAAATAGCCGAGTGGGTGTCGAATTTCTCTACACTGCTACGAAAACACACTTATCCTTTCTACTTAAACTATTTTCACATCCCGACCCAATACATTGAAACTATTAGTGTGAATCGTGGCCTTTCAGTACCCTGGCAGGTATATTTATTATCGGTTACCAATAGGCACACCTTTAAAAGGGATCATAATGCTCAGAGCTAGAACACTTTGGTTTCGGTGTGCATTGGTCCCGATGCGCAGTAACTTGTGATTTAAGATTGGCAAGGTAGCATCTTGAGAGTCCAAATAAATAGCCTCTTATAATTCCCAAAGAATTTAGTACTTGGAAAAAGAATTATGATCTATTCGATTAATACAGATTTAATTACTTCGATACGACACATTTTGATACAACCCAACAATATGTAAAGATAGCGCCTTTTTCAAAGTCTCAATAATTTACCTCAACAAAGTATTTGGCCCTTCAGTCTCTTGGCAAATAAAGTATTTGACCACAGTTAAACGCTAGCAAAACTTTAATGAATCAGGTAAACATCCTGATACTAGTTTGACATTACGTTAGTAAAATGCATTCAGTAGACCTCTATTTGATCAACATGATGATGACCATTCAGAATTCTAAATAAGTGAACGGCGAACAAACTAGAGTTGTTGTTCAACAAACCGGTAAACGACTATTTCACCTTTCTAATGATACAGAAGAATATAAGAAGCAGACCGCTTTCAACAATGAAAAGGCAATCAAAGAAGAAGAAGACCAGTAAAGCAAATAAATATCGGATCATAAAAGTGTTAAAATAAGCTGCGACCGGTATTTATTATCGTATCGATGTTATTGAATGTGCTGGAAATGATTTCTGCTAAAGGAATCGCATCGCGCCTGCATTGCGTTTAACAGATTTGTCAACAACAACTGCAAATGCACGTATTTATCACACTTGTAGAATTTGTTCGAGAGTCAAACGTGATGCCATTGTAGTCTGCGTACCGTCTTCCTTCATATTTCTTCAATGCAAGATGTTACAATAAAATATAAAATAGTTACATTTATTCGTATTCTGTATAGTTTTGTAGTTTCATACATTCTATGCCTCTACCCAATGACCTCATTACGCAACAACAGTATTTTTTGAAAAATAAAAATAATAAAAATAAAAATGAGAAATGAGGATACATAATTTTCAGTATTGACTTGTCATAAGAGCTTTTCAATTGTCTAGATGGCTAATAAATAAATACAGTTCATTTCATTTCACAGGTGTTGTTAAGACTATTATGATAACATAATAGTAATTATTTTCATTCATATAAATGAAGGAGTGAAAAATATACAAATAATCAATATTTTATTCGAACTGTATTCTTCCGGTAATGTAGTTAAATGGAAGAGTAAATTGAATAGAGATTCTAGAGAAAGTTTTGGATCTGAAATTGTTACTTATATTATTTTTTAGGAATTTTCTATTAGATAGGAGCAAGCAAGCATTAGTTTTGGTTACTTTGATTCATAAAATACCTTGTGTAGAGAATTTCATCAGCGGTAGGAAGATAATTATCAAATATATTCTTGATTCTAAATCACTCACTATAAAAACGCTTAATATCCTTTTACAACTGCATTTGGTTTAACTAAATCTGCATAGTTGAATTCCTCCGATAGGAAAATCTATTCAAAGAAAAGTAATAAGACATTGGTGTTATCATTACCAATTTACACTTTTCTCATGGATTGAAAAAGTTAATGGTTTGGAACAAATTCAAGCGGTTAAAATATACCGTCGACATTCTATTTCCTGCAGTAAGTAATGTGACCTCATGAATCCGTTCTAAAAATTGAATTTATTATCGGCACCTACTTGTTCGCTGGAATAAAGGAATCCTATTAAATATGCTTTATTATCAAGCATATCATATTCATTCCTCCTTGCACATTCTGAAATTGCTCTTTGTTCAAGAAACGGAATCAAATTTCTTTAGACTTTGTATGGAAAGAAATATTATTCTTATTGCAACAATTCTTTTTAAATTAATTCATTGCATTGGTTGATGGCTTCTGATGAATTCATTTTGTTGCACTTCAGATGATGAATCTTAATCTATTGTGTCATCATCTCTATACTTTATTTTACCAATGCCAAGTTAACATCCTTTCTCTCCAACATTGAATACATCGCCGCATGTAATGATCGCCAATATCCCACGTCATTAAAGAAAGTATTAATGTACTCGTATTCCATTTAATAACAATTAACATTTAACAAGGGAAGTTTGATGGCAAGTTTAAATCTCGTGTTTCAACGTTATTTGGCAAATTAATTCAGAAACTTTATCTCCAAACACGCGAGTGAAAGATGTTTGTGCAGACGGAGTTTATTGCTTAATAATTTGTTAATTTAGACTTGATTCTTCTATTTTGTGAAACTCCTAAGTGATTTCATGTAAGTTTTGGAGCAAGGAAATGGGTAAATTCTAGAGGGCCCCACAAATATATGAGTTTATATCTTTTATTCTTAAATGGAAACATGGAATTGCGAAATAATTATGGAAGAATAGAAATATAAATTAAATAATGCAGTTCGTGTATTGCGCCTTTTTTTGATCACAGGTATGACAGGTTTCGAAGTTGCAATACAATATATCTGATAAAATACAAATACTATATGAATAAAAAAAAATATATATTTTATTTGGATTTTCATAAATAGTCTGTAATTTTTGACTGTTGGAGTTTCAACTCAGATTTTACGTTCTGGATTTTCACGTGTATCAAAAAAACTTTGCTAAATTGAATTTCTATGGGTAGATGAATTTGTTTATCTCAGCCGCATGGAATAGTGAAATGCATCACCTAAAATAACATTTGCGGTGTACGTAAGTGTAAATGTAAACATTTTTTAATTTGTTCCAACATATTGAAAGCGAACACTGCTACATCACTTTGGTAGTGATTTGTTTCTAATATTTACACAATATATAAATCCATCATTCCATCAATGATTTTATGTCTGGATGTTAGAATAATTGCTGGTAGAGTGTGTAACATAAGTATTGTAATTATTTAACACATGATTACCCCCATAATTAGCTGTTGCCATTCATGCGTCAATAATGAGACAATATTTTACACGAAATGATATTATCTATAAGCATACATATACATTATTTGGCAACAGCATGATATAGATCGAAACGATTGTATCCTCAGCAATAAGGTGCATAGGCTTTAACTTTTTACACAGAGCTTTTTTAAAGCCGTCACCTAACCCAAGCATAAATATGCTTAAAAATACTATCACAGATGTTAGATGTATATGTATTATTAATAGTATATTTTTATAGAAAATTGATATAGTAATACGCTTTATCCCGGAATATGTATCCTAAAACAAATATACTTCAAGATAGGAGCAAACATTAAGTGGCCATGTTATTAACAAAATAAAACTTATTTTTGTGTATAAAGAATAGGCTTATTTTATATTATATTAATATTTGGAAAACTTACTTAGTTTAACCTTAATAAACTCTAGAATAGCCAATAACATGACTTCACATCAGCAAACACTGTAATCAAAAAAGCAACCAGGAACTTAGTAAAATATTCAACGGAATATAAAGGAAAAAATGAAATAAAGCAGTAGAAACAACAATCCACTTATTAAAAAAATCTAAATCAAACCGTGGACACCACCGTATTATATAAGACGTCTTAAGTAAAATTGCAAGGAAAACATTTGGTTTTACATCAAAGTTCACCGTATGTTTCTACACTAGTTTCCGATATGATCATAAAATGTTATATGCACTTACATCTCAACACATTTCGTGGGTCGGTAACGACAAATCGACAGTAAATGTTCGGACATTTGCCAATATCATCTGATATTTTGTTGGTGAATAATTCTATTTATGAATTTGAAATATCTAATGACCCATTTTTTCAACCAAGATCTAAAAAGGATGCTTTCAGTTCAATATATGTAAGTACATGTTTGTTAAATAGTAAGAAAATATCTCAAGACATATTATTTTGATCGTATTTCAATGCGTCAATTTTTGGAACGACTTCTTGGGAAAGTATTATAATATTATATTCTACCTAAGAGACCTATTTACTCATGAAGTTGACAAAATCAGGCATAAAAATGTATTTAATTTTTTTTTTATAAAATAATATTTTATTTTATTAAAATAGGTACACCAACAACATATATATTTTGAACATCCTTCTCGTTTTTCTTTAGATATTTTAGTTATACCTCCGTTCATTAGGATAATTTCATATAATTATTGTCATTAAATACAAAAAACAACAACCATAAATGCTAAGTACTAATTATATTGCCGACTATGTCCACCGTTTCATCCGGTAAAACTACGAAAGTTAAACGGCCTTGTTGTATGTTTTTTCTTCTTTGCTCAAACTGAATTCAAAAGTCGTTCGAAAGAGACATTCGATAATTAAAATAGCTATTAAATTATCTATGAATAAGCCAAAGGTAGTAAAAAAACCGACAAACGATGGAATGAATCACCAGACGGCTATGATAATTTATGAAGAATGGTGGAGGAAAAAAAAGCATTGAGCCTCCGTTAGTTCCACTGTCTTAACTTTTTCCACCAATTTTTTTTGTACACCAAATCAATATTTAACATAAGAGTGCAAATGGCAGTTTCCTTATCTCGTTTTAAAAACAACCAGGGAAAATCGCTTTACGTTTATGTGTTGTTTAAAAAAATATACATATGAGGATGATTTCAAAATAGTCTTGTACGAAATCTTTTGAAACTTTAATTATCGCTACAACCGCTTCAAAATGTGTTGTAGACGTGAAGAAGTCACGGTGGAAGAAAGCCCCTCAGTAACACGAACTTCTTTCTTTTTAGAACGTTGTTACTTAGTTTCATTACTATTTATAAATCACATTGAACTTCGATAGCTGAACAAGGTCAATAATATTAAAGAGTCAATATTCAAAGTGACGTGTGCGGTGTGTCAAGGGAATTATCTTATCACGCGCAGTTAACTTAGGAAAAGGGCAATTAGTATGATTAATATCTCAACAGTCTTATATATAGATGTTCAGTAATAACATTACTGATATCTGTTCACTACGGAAGTTATTGGAACATATTAAACGTATTATACATTTATATCATGCACATACGTTTTAATTCAGTTATATGTATACTGCTGGTAGGTCTTTCATATGTGTGAGGTCGCCTGGGTAGGTACCACTTCAATATCTATTTCAACCGCCGACCAGTAGTGTAAATCAACTGTTTTGTTTTAAACTACTGGACATGTTGAGACTTAACATCTTATGTCTCAGAATGACGAGCGCAGTGGAATGCCAAGCATTGCTTTGTAATTAAATGTGTTGGTTGGCTTTGCTACTGCACATGAGCGGTCATATCGTTTATCATCGGATGAACGGCCTCGCCATTTATTTCAATTAAAAAAAAATAATTATATTATGGATTCATCAATGAGAAACTTTTGAACCGGTAGCTTTCTTTAATTTCTTTTTCTTACCCATTTTCGATAGTTGTTTTCAAATTGTTTTCTAGAGCATCATGCTCTAGAAAAAACAATTTTTACAAGTAGAAAAAAACAAAAAGTGAAAAAAAAAATAAAGAGGAATATTTGGCACTTCTAAAATCATCTGGCTTCAAAATAGGATCAGGCGCCTTTTCTGTTCTGACTGCCTATGGCCGCTCCTGATTATACACATATTACAATATGTATCGTTCTTACACCTGAGAGTTCCATCAGCCATTCCCCGCCGGATGTTATTTTTCCAAATTATACATTATTACATGGATACGACGAAAAACTAACCATGAGGTAGATAGTTCACTAAATTAATTTGTCCTGGATTGCAATTATACTGTTATTCTTATGAGCTGGTAAATGGCCCAGACGTGGCTGCCAAGATATGCACGGTGGTTGCGGGTTCGAATCCCAAGGCACACCTCAGCCTTTTTGGAGTCATGAAGAGTGTTTTGATAGCTGTCAATCAGCAGGCGCTATGACGGTGAAGAAGATCTTCACGAGGAAGCCTGCATACCACAACGATTTCAGAGAATTTCTATGGTTGTAAATTCTGCCATCACGCATTACACCAGCGAGGTGGACAATATGGCCTATCTCTCAATCATACTTTTCGATTGTAGAGGAGGCTCGTATCCTATAGTGGAACGTATATGGTTTCATACATATCTTATTTTCAAGTGCTTGTTAGGTTACTAATACGGGGTATATGTAGACTGTGACCGAAAATGAAGCCAGATGATAGTTTTAGTGACTTCAGACACAGTGCAACAAAAGTTTTACAGTACATTATTATTAGTTAATTTTGTAACACGCATATTAAAACAGAAAAAAATACCGATAGAACAAAACATAGAAAAGTGTTGTGTCAGGTATTTGTAATATCGATCATATCTCGTATTACAGACAGACGATATTGTTTTCACGCTGTCGTGTGTTTATGCTGAATGGAGGTGTAGATGATTTCAGTGCCGACCCTATTACTAAGGTGTTGGGTGTCAGAAACAAACACGCGTTGTCATACATGAGTACAGGATTTGTGTTTGATTATAACATAAGCTGCATTATACGTATCTATTATCAATTTTTTTTATTGCAATTTGCAACGTTTGGCGAGACGCGAATGCTGTTCGCCCGATGGTAAGTGATACATGAGGCATAAGATGTGAATCGTTAAGTCTCAATACGTCCAGTTACTCCAGCAGCAATGTCTTTCAAACCGGAACACAACAGTGCATTTACACTGCTGTTTGGCGGGAGAAATAAAAAATTGCAGTGGTACAAATGAGAGATGTACGGACAGTAAAACAAAATCACTATTTCTTTTCGTTTCGATTCTTTCATATTCTTCATTTCATTTTATCTTTTACATTTCTTTTATTTGATATAAAATGCAATATGCATTGAATGTATGATATAGGAAATATTAATTAGCAAAGTATACAGGCAAATCGAGTATCGTATACGATGGTGGAAAATCGGTCATAGGGACTCACGCAAGTAATTCCCATTTTGGACTTACAGAACTATTTTGGGCGGCAAAAGATATTCCTCACCCGCCAAATTACATTCATATTTAAGTTGTACTTCAATTGCATCTCTCCTGTGATACGTCTTTGAGTGTAAAGAAAATATATTGCGGGTCTATTAGTACAAAGATAAGGAAGCTGGTTTTTAAACGTTACTTACACGTAAGGTTCGATCCTTGGATGGATAAATATTTGTAGGGAAGTTTTTATTTTTGTTAATATTCCTATGCCACAAAAATAATCCTAGTATGGAGTAATATTTTAAAGACAATACTAATTTTTCAGTAATCAAATATTTAAAAAGTGCGTAGTGACATGCTGGAAACGATCCAGACGCGTTTGCCAACATGTTCTCCGTGGTTATGGTATTAAATCCCATTGCACACATCTGAATTTTCGGAATCAAGTGTGAGTTAATAGGCAATCAAACTCACTATAACATGATTGTAAAACTTTGTGGATACCATAATGTTAAGACCTGCACTAGGCCAGCATGGTGGACTATATGGCAAAATCTTTCTATATCGTAATGTCTATTGTAAAGTTATATGTGGTTTAATATATAAAGAAAAACTTAAAATCCCTATATACACTGTCTTATTTGAAACAGTCATCTATGAACCCAAAGAAGTATAAGAATGATAGCGAAATAATGCATTTACATTGTTGTTGAGACTACTTAGCGGCAGCTTCGATAGCCCGTGCGAAAAGATAGTTTTGGATTTATGAAGGGTCATTGCGGTCTCCAACCTTTCTACCCAGCATCCAAAACACGGACAAAAAGTGATCAACTAAATTAGTTCTACATTGTTATACTGATAAACCTCTAATCTTTTAAAAGTAGTATGTGAACTGTTTTAATTATTGAAGGAATAACCTAAAATCAAAGGCATTGAAGGAATACTTCAAAACTTTTGGCATCGTGACAAATTTTGTATGCAATAATTCCATTCACCGGCGTAGAAAGCCTTACTAATCAGTTTTATGACAGCTGGTACTCTTTTATTAGGTGCAGTAATCTATATGTTCATTTTTATGATATTTTTAATTACTAACATAATGTTATAGATATAAACATAGTCACGAAAAATGTAAACATAATTCTTTTGTGTCAATTTTGAGAATTTCATATCGAGTAGAAAACAGTAAATATTTTGCTGGGTTGATTGATTGTACGGGAATCTCGATATACAACAAAATTCATAACAATGTAAGCGTTCTTTGCACTCATTGACACATGACCTTTATCATACATACATTTGTGTATCCGAGAAACATAAACACGATGAATAATACTGTTCCAATAAATAACTTAGTAGTTATTGAACGAGGGACGATGGAGTACAGATTTCTTATGTTTCGACTCTAATATTCTAACGTGGATGCGGAAAGTGAGGAAATCGAGAAATTGCTTGCGGAGATAAGGCCTATTCTCAGTTTATTTGTTTACTTGTGAATAAAATATCCTCGAAAAGTGTGCCGCTTGACATATTTTCTTCAATTGTACAATGCAACGTCGATCATGTTTACAGTTGTATGAAGACGAAATCCATTGGTTTGTGATGTTTGTTTGTTGAACATTGTCGCCGAGCTGAGTTGAATTAATTTCATAACAAGGTGCTGGAATGTTTGAGGCAGCTGAGTATTGTGATACCAAACACATAATTATGCGAACGCTGTCTCTAATGTTAATTAAATGTATATGCATTTAATGTCTATATATGTCTAATTAAGAATATTAATGTGAATTATCGATGAGAGCAATGTTGAATGTGAGCGGAGTTATTATCAGGGTATTGCACGTTGTGTATTTCGTAGGTACGGTCTTGCCAAGTTTTATTTTAATGCATTGTCGAATCATTTTCTTGTCAATGAGTGACGTCGATTAGCATAGATACTACTAATTAATTGCCTATAGCAATAATTCAACATAAATTGTGTATCGTAAACTTTTGATGTGTGTCGTTTGTTGTAGATGGTCGGGTTGAGCGGTGGTGTGTTACTTGTGCTCGTTTTAATGTGTTTTAAATACTGATGGAGTCATACGAATATGATGGAGTTACGAGAAGTGAGAAAGATGATTGCAGTAAATCGAAGGGAAATTCGTGGACACCATTTTGGAGACAAGTATGTATTATTATGTTATTATGTTAAGGCTATTTCTACATATTCATATAATGATTATTAATATATTAATGATTAAGTGCGTGGTGGCCTGTTGGTAAAAACGGACTAGACGCGACTGCCAACATGTTCACGGTGGTCGCGGGTTCGAATCCCAGGGCACACCTCTGACTTTTCGGAGTCATGTGTGTATTGATAGTCAATCACCAGGCACTAAAACGGTGAAGGAAAACATCGTGAGGAAAACCTGCATACCATAGCGATTTATAAAAAATTCTATGATATGTAAGTCCGCCAACCCGCACTAGGCTAGCGTGATGGACTATATGGCCTAACCACTCTCAATCGTACTATAGATTGTAGAGGAGGCCCGTGCCCTGCAGTGGGACGTATATGGGCTGATACAGATATAATGATTATGCTTTTAGTTATTATGTTGTATCAGTTATCATTATTTTTTCAGAACAATTGTATAAATTATAAGTAAAACAAAAACACATCAAAGATTTTAAATGTAACGATTTAATTATTTTAAATTTGTCTTTTTTAGGCTATTTTAAATTTGAAGGAAAATAATTTTAACGTACGATTTAGTTTAGCTCTAGGTAATCCGATTGTAAATTAATTAAAAACCGACCTAGATCATTGGTGATACATCTGAAAAGCAAATATTATTATAATTAAACACCTAATTTTGTTTTAAAAACTTCTCACCTAAATTGTTTGAAATGTGGAATCACCTCTCTGATTTATTTAACCCAAGGCAATAACAGTAGTTGATTTAAATTTTGAGAAGGTTGCGTCTTTGAACTCCAAAGTTAAAAGATTTCAATGGTATAATTTAATGGCATCGTTTATAAAAATAGAATGAAACCGGAATGTAATGTGAGGTATTGGTATGTTTATGATATTTTAAAATAACTTGTATTGGACTTGGACTACAAAACTACATAGCGGAACTATTTAATTTCTAAAAAAATATGTGGAATTAACATTTCTGCAAATTTTGCCTACCATAGATAATAACGATATATCATGTATGGCCAAATACATACTTAATAGTAAAATTACAATTCAAAAGTAAAATCAATAGTTTTGAAAACATAATTAATTCAATCAAAATACAACAGCAACTAGATAAGTATTTTCTATTTAAGTACTGACATGAAAAAGTCACAACAATAGTTGAGACCATGGACGATCGTAACGATTTTCAATTTTTTTGTAGCATCTCACAAACCTTAAATGATCACAAGATCCAAATCTCTAAAACCTTAAAAATACTTGGATTGCTTTCATCCTCACAGAAAGAGGAAAAATTTTGATGCTGTACGAAAAAAGCAGCTGAAAGTTGAGTTTAGTTACTTTTGAGGTATTTTTACTGCCTCACACACACACGTGGTATTTATTTATTATAAAATTGCATAAAACATGGTTTATGTTCAAATGATAATAGTAGAATCTACATGTTTTGCTATTATTATAGCGTGCAACGTATACGCTTAACCTAGTAACATTTTTATATTATTATGTTCTATTCATCATCATCATCATCATATCAGCCACAGGAAGTCCACTGCTGAACATAGGCCTCCCCAAGGATCTCCACAATGACCTATTGGAAGTGGCCTGCATCCAGCGACTTGTAGGCGGGCGTCCGACATTTCGCTTGCCTGTACGTGGCCTCCACTCAAGAACCTTTCGGCCCCAACGGCCATCGGTTCTACGAGCTACGTGCCCGGCCCACTGCCACTTCAACTTGCCAATCCTATGGGCTATATCGGTAACCTTGGTTCTCCGCCGTTCTTATGTTCTATTATCATATAAAAATTCTCCTACTCTATACAAATATGCTTAGTAAACTATGATTACGAAGTATGATTATATTTTGTCGGTCGACACAATTATGGTGGCCTGGCGCCCACGCGTGGGTTCTACGGGAGCTCTTTTTCACGGTTCTCCATCTGAGCGGATGCACGTATCCTACCACCAGCGGATATTACAAGCGACTTATTTCCACGTAAAATTTGTTGATTTTATTTTATAATTATCCTAATTAGTTGTAAAATTAAAGTTACATGTCATTTGGGAATTTAGTTATTACGCGTTTGTCAGTGTTTTCGATAATGTATTTATAGCCGACGGTAAATTTTGAGTGGATCAATTGTTACAATTTTTGGATATTTTCCTATAAATTAATCAATTTTGGATCAAAGTAAATATTTGCTGATAGTTTTAAAATAATTACAGATTTCTAGTAAGTCTCGCGTCTATAAGAATCTCAAGTCTATGAAAAGGCGTGTTGAAATCAATGAACTAAGTGAATGTTGTGTATTCTGCACTCAATAATACTTTTCACGGAATATCACAATAACATTCGAACATAACACAATGCCTTTTAGAGTATTTGCCCACTCTATTGTATCATGACCGTGCCATGACCATATCAGGCAAAAAATATTGTATCAATATAAAAAAGAAATTACACTAAAGCGTTATTTTGCCGACCGGTGATGTTGAATTGTAATTACCAGAGTTTGCCATATTACTTTACATAACTGTCATGGACAAAGTTCAAAACATGTCCCACATTGTAGTGGTCAAAAATCTTTAAAGTATATATTTTTCAGCTGTTCGTGTCAAGTGGAGTATGGAGTATATATTTTGTCCTCGGCTTGGGATTTGGCGCGCCGACGGTCATGATACCGCAAATAAGAAGAGAAGCAAACTCAACAGAAGCTGTCAGTGAAAATATGGCGTCTTGGTTATGTAAGACTAATTTATATCTCATATTTATTTCACTCTAACTGTATAGTGTGATTAAATTACGCTCGTTTCTCTTCCAGCATCCGTCCACGGTTACAGCGCTTTGCCATGGGTATTCATAATACCTATACTCACCAGATACGTGGGAAGAAAGCTACCATTCTTGTTAGTTTGTTTAAATACTCTAACGGGGTTTATTCTATTTTACTTCAGCACAAATACTATGCACCTTCTGATCAGTGCGATAATGCTTGGTATGCTTCTCGCCAGTAATATGACTCTATTAGTAGTGATTGTAACGGAATATTCCTCGCCAAGATACCGAGGCATATTTATGATATTTGAATCGACACTTTTCTTTTGGGGTGTGTGGATAGCTAACGCGACTGGAGCCTTTTCGCATTGGAGAAACATAGGAATACTCGCATTTGTTTGTTCTTTGTATCCTTTAACGGCAGTGTTTTGGCCTGAATCACCCTACTGGCTGGCAATGAAAGGAAGGTTTGAAGAATGCGCCGTCTCACATCACTGGTTGAAAGGCTACGATAAAGAAGCAGAATTTGAACTCGAAACACTAATTAATTCACAGAAAGCGTACCTCAAGATGTGCGCGGAACGTAAAAACTCTGTTTCGAGATCTCGAGTAAAACACATTATGGAGTCAATTACTACAAAGGCGTTCTACATGCCCATGTTTATTTCTGTGTCAGTGATGTCTATGTACCACTTTTCAGGGAAGCTAGTTTGTAGTATGTATGCAGTAGACCTTATGAAACAAATAACTGGAAGTGAAAGTACAGCTAACGTGGGTATGCTTATAATGGACTCGGTAACTATTATAGGAATGCAAATTGGATGCGCCCTCTCAAAGTTTCTCAAAAGACGAACACTCTTATTGTCTTCCGCGACAATGGGTATTACATTTTTATTTATTATATCTGTATACTTATACCTTGTTAAATTTTCAGTAATATCAGAAAACAAATATCTTTCCATTCTTTTACTGACATTATTTTCAGTATCAATAAGTGTGGGTCCGATGATAATGCCGTCAACAATTTTCGGTGAATTAATATGTCTGAGGTATCAGACCGCTTGTCTACTTATACTGACTCTATTTTCTGAGTTTCTAATGGCAACAATATTAAAAATATCACCATACATATTTAGAACACTTACATTGTCCGGCGCTTTCTTGTTCTACGGTATATCAGCGTCTGTATTTTGTTTAATTGTGTATAAATATTTGCCTGAGACTAAAGATAAGACGTTGTTTGAAATCGAGAATTTCTTTAAAGAGCCTAAGAAATCACGAAGTGCTATAAAGAGTTTGATTGACAAACAATAGTAACAATAAGTGGATAGGAATGATCAACAATTACCTGTGTTTGTACAATGTGGTTGTGGATTGGAATTAACAACTGTGTTTAAAAATACATTTATATGAAAGTGAATTTGTTAAACTAGGGTGTCTTTACGTATTGTCAATGTCATCTCCGTAAAATATTTCGACTGTCCTGGTCACCATGCTAAAAATTTTGTTTTATTGGAACAGTTGCATCTCCGTGCATTACATTAATCGAATAATGACTAACAGCCGCTGCCAATAAACAATCCCAATCCAAAATTTGCCGTTTGAGATTGACAGCTCAATCTTTTTTCTGATACTATATTGCCAATATATGCTAAATAAAAATAGTAAAAAAAACTATGGCAACATGGTAAATGACAAATCGAAAAGTAGAAAACAATCCAGATTGACTTCAAAATCTAATTTTTTCGATTGATTATTGGCATCGGCCGTAGGAGTGTTATCTTAAATTATTGTATACATAATAATTAGGACGGTTATATTTATGTATAGATAAATTCCAAATCTATTGTAAGTATTCCACTATTTCTAAAATAGATTAATTTCAAACATTTACTTCCATCCCATTACTTAGCTTCTTTGTAAAAAAGGATGGCAAGACACACAATGAATGTTCGTATGATTTGTATTTTAAGATAAAATAAAGAAGTTATATACCAACACCGTACAGTAAAAATAAAAGCATTTTTATTACTTTTTTTGTCTATTTTCTGCAGTCTTTGGTATGAATTAATGCAGCTGTTATTTTGAAATTGCTGATTGCAACGGTTTTTAATTTCCTTGTTGATAATACAATAACATAGATATAATAGACAATATTATTATTATAGTAAAAATATAATATACATATTATTATTAAAATACTCAATTTAACAAACATTATTCTCATCATAAAAACGACTTAATTAAAACTATGTGCACTGCCGCACTTCTTAAATAAATAATTATTTCTCTTATATTAACAATATATTTAATAGTACTTTATACGTATGTATAGCCCGCGTAATTTTGCTTAGTGCTACAAAACAGACCTTCTGGTCTAACGATACCTTCGAAATTCTAAGAAAACGGTAGCTGTTATTTAAGAAGTTTGATTTTTTATTGTTACCTAAAAATGGAATATTATTATTGTGATTTTTCATCATCAACAACCCTATTATTCTTCCATAGGAATACCTTTTCATCCTATACTTCCAAGAAATTCCACAATGAGCTGTCGCAGGAGATCTGCACTATGGATTAAGATCTAACAATATTTAAGAATACACAAATGCATGTTTATTTATATTTGAATATGAAATGGGTTAAAAAATTCTCCAGATCTATTATTTATTCTTCTGCTAACCTGAAATGAAATGTATTTGAAATGTATTTATTGATCACGTAGGCAACTAAGGGGCTCTTATGACAAGTCAATACACATAGAACTTAATCTCTATTTACAATATATTTCCTATACTTAGTATTACTTATTTTAATTTCTTGCTTTTATCAATTTATTTATTAATTTTATTTATTTTTAAATTAATTTTATTTTTATTTATAATAAGTTTTATTTATTTATTTAGTTTTTATTCATATTTTATTTAAAGTATTAGTTTTTACTTTATAGTAATTTATTTGTCAAAGTAATACATTATTTACGTTAGTCAAATTAAATTATATTATTTGTGGACCATAAATATTACAACGGTGCGTAGCGGTTTATAGTTACCACCGGATCCAACGCGGCCCTTCCTGAGAAGACCCGGCGAAACAAACTCAGTGGGCTTACACTACCACTGGAACTACGCGACGCGACCCAGTCCTGAGTATATCCAGCGACTAAGACTCAGTGGGCTTGTTTTGGGTCCAACTTAAGACAACGACCATAAGTATTTCCGATACGTCCCGTATGTTTAGGCTTACTGCCGGATCCAACGCGGCCCTGACTGTGAAGACCCGGCGAACAAACTCAGCGGGCTTTACTTTACCACTGGATACTACGCGGCGCGACCCATTTCTGAGTAGATCCAGCGAGTCAAACTCAGTGGGCTTGGTTTTGGTCAATTTACTATAATAAGTATTTGTGACTTGTCTTACAAAGATTTGCCATATTAATTATTATTTTTATATTTTTTTTTTCGATCGGTCGTCATATAATTTAATTGATTTATTTGATTGTATATTGGGTAATTTTTGAGTTCACAATTTTAGATATTTTACCTCTTTAGAACCGGGTCATATATGTAATATTTTTTGTATTATATCATATGATCTTGTGTATGTGTGTAAGTCTTTACCTGCCGTTCCCATGTCAAATCTTTCAATAAATTCAACGCACAATAAATATGTTTTATTGGAATTGAAAAAATGTCTTGCGAGATGAAAAAATCGTCCGCGGACGTCAGGCCAATGACGTGATAAAAGTATTTCTAATCCGTAGTTCTAATGTTATTTATTGACATTATGTCGCACATACACACATGTATATAGGTACTTACTTCTATTTTTTTTAAACAATTTAAACTGAATATAACAGTAAAAAAATCTATACAGTACATAAAATATTTTTATAAAATATTTTATTAAAGAATACTAAATATTTGTGAATATATTAACACAACTAGAAACTAAAATAAATAAATATGTGATCTAAAATATGTGAATTCATTCTATAAAATCTGTTTTGTATTACATAGGTCCTGCAAACGAGCAAACAATTAACCCGAAGGTAAGTGATCACTCCCGCTCATGAACATCCAAACGCTTGGATCATTGATTTGTTGCCGTCAAATCGGGAGGGGAGCGGGAAGAAAAAGGTAGGCAGCCACTTTGTTGTGCTGGACCCTGGCATTACGGAGGTGACTATGAGCAGCGGTAGCCGCTTACCATCAGGCGGGCCGCTAGCTCGTATGCCTACATGGCAATAAAAAAAAAGCATGGGATGAGGGAAGGGAATTCTCTATCCTGCAGTCTTAGCTTAGCTTAGCTGTCGCTTCAGCACGAGCCTGCCCATAGATGACTGACAATTGCGTAGCTCTACCACTTTGAAGGCGTTGCTAAGGTTTCAATATAAGTAGTATAATTATAAATAATTCTCATACTAGCCATGACACAGATAAGTAGGCGCTATTTTTAACAAGTTGAAAGCAACACCTTTCATAATATATTACGTCCATTATTCAACATACAATTCAACATACCCAAACATGCTTTTCGCTCAGAAGGGGTAGGCAGAGGTAAAAACAGGACATATGTATTGCTTCCCATGTCATCCCTCAACCTTATCACAATATTGAAATTTATTGTAAATTCTTGATTTTGGACTGATATTGAATAGAAAAATCCAAGATCACTTTGCCCCATCCGGGATCTAAACATAAGACCTCAGGTTTGCAATGTTACCGTAGTACAAATTCGCCATCGAGTTACTCCATTATTTTACTTATCCATTAACACATCTTTATAAATAAACTTAGCTGCATTACGGAATTATTCTCTCAGGTGCAGTAATGGCTTATATTTTGTCATAATATATACGGGTGTAATCAGCTTACGAGCAAACTATTTTATAGAATACTGCAGTACATTGTACAGACACACAGTGACAGGCGCCGTATGTTACCCGCTCTTTACACCCCAGTTTTCTTCCACATATAGAAGTAAAACTTATCCTTACCAGTCTAACAGGCGAACTCAGAGGCGTTTAAAGTCAATTAAATAGTTGCTTATTTAATATTTTATTTTATTCATTTATTTAAAAAAAAGATATAGACATAGGAACTATTGTAGTGTCCTAGACAACTGTACAAACAGTTTGACTGCAGGATCAGTGTTTACCCATGTATACTCGTACATTACGGCAAATTGGTTAAGTAATGCCTTTTGAGTTTATATTTAAATGAAGTTTTAACGGACTCCTTCCAGAGCGTACTTCCTTAGTAAAGATTTTGTTCATAAAATGTACACTAATAATGATTTAATCGACGTTAAATGTCTCTGAATACGACATTAGCTGCTTACTTGTGGGATAACCTCCACCGTCATTATCAAAAGTTACCAAATCAAATTTAAATTGATTCCGATTAACTCACAATGAATTATCATTTTTTAAATATTTTTGATTCTTATACGTGTCTTTTCATTGTTTCATTATTTGATGTTAATGTGCGTTTAATGCTAGTTTAATAAAAGGAATTCATTAATTTTATTTGTGTGCTATTTGTGCATAATATAAACGAAGTAACTTTTGAATTCGAATTGTAAAGATTTAAAAACAAATACAGCACTATAATTATTCCGAATGGTGAGCTACCTCGACGCCAATCGATATTCTATCAGGAGTGCACTTGCGATCATGTGTCACTGGCTCGAATAAAAACTAACCTATTCTCCTTAGTCTGAACCAAGCGAATCAACCATCTATAAATTGAAAGCCAACTTATTCAATCTTTAAATAAAATGTTCGGCGAGAAATCGTGCTGCGATATCAATTGGTTGGAGTCTATTCAACGTTCTGTAGCGATTCCACCACAGCTAACACGATCTCGGCCGTGCACGAGTCCATCCATCCATCCATCCATCAGCCAAAGGAAGTCCACTGCTGAACATAGGCCTCCCCCAATGATTTCCACAGAGACCTGTTGGAGGCAGCCTGCATCCAGCGACGTCCCGCGACCTTTATCAGGTCGTCGGACCATCTTGTGGGTGGACGTCCTACGCTGCGCTTTCCGATACGCGGCCTCCATTCGAGCACTTTCCGACCCCATCGGTCATCAGATCTCCGCGCTATGTGCCCTGCCCATTGCCACTTCAACTTGCTAATCCGGTGGGCTATGTCGGTTATTTTAGTTCTCCTACGGATCTCCTCATTTCTGATTCGATCTCGTAGGGAAACCCCGAGCATAGCCCTCTCCATAGCTCGTTGAGTGACTTTGAGCTTCCTAATAAGGCCCATAGTGAGAGGCCACGTCTCGGTGCCGTAAGTCATCACTGGCAACACACAACTATCGAAGACTTTCGATTTAAGGCACTGAGGTATTTTGGAGGAGAAGACGTCGCGTAGTTTCCCGAACGCTGCCCAACCGAGTTGGATTCGACGATTGACCTCTCTCTCGAAGTTGGACCTGCCTAACCGGACCACTTGTCCTAAATAGACATATTCGTCAACAACTTCAAGAGTCGAGCCCCCAACACCGATGGGGGTGGGCACAACATGGACATTCGACATGATCTTCGTTTTGTCCATGTTCATTTTAAGACCCACCTGTTGGGAGACTCGATTGAGGTCTTCGAGCATAGTGCTAAGGTCTTCCAGCGATTCTGCCAAGACTACAATATCGTCGGCAAACCGAAGGTGAGTAATATACTCGCCGTTGATGTTGATGCCGAATCCTTTCCACTGTAAGAGCTTGAAGGCATTTTCCAGCGCGGCAGTGAACAGTTTCGGAGATATGACATCTCCCTGTCTCACGCCTCTCTGTAGTGGAATAGCCTTCGTACTCTGATCTTGTACTCGGACCGACATGGTGGCGTTGTTGTATATACACTTCAACACTTCGATGTACCGATAGTCGATATGGCACCGCTGGAGAGACTGTAGCACAGCCCAAGTCTCGATCGAATCAAAGGCTTTCTCATAGTCCACAAACGCTAAACAAAGCGGCAAGTTATATTCCTCGGTTTTCTGTATAACTTGCCGAAGCGTATGGATGTGGTCTATGGTACTAAAGCCTTTTCGGAAACCGGCTTGTTCGGGAGGCTGGAAGTCATCAAACCTGCGTTCGAGACGATTTGTGATGACCCTCGAAAACAACTTATAGACATGGCTCAGGAGCGAGATGGGCCTGTAGTTCTTCAGCAAAGTGTTATCACCTTTTTTGAAGAACAGTACCACCACGCTCCTGCTCCATGCCTCTGGCGTTGAGCCCTCGAGGAGAACGGAATTGAAGAGCCTCTGAAGGACTTTCAGTATCGGCGTTCCGCCCGCTTTCAGAAGCTCTGTAGTTATTCCGTCCTCGCCCGGCGCCTTGTTGTTTTTAAGTTGCTTCAGGGCCATCTCAATCTCACACAGGCTGATGTCCGGGATATCATCGCTAAAGTGTCGGATCAACTCGGCTCTCGGGTCTTCGGCCGAGCTATTAGCAGGTTTGGCAACCGAGGTGTAAAGCTGTCCGTAGAACCTCTCGATCTCCCTTAATACCTCTGCCCTCGTCGATACCACGCGGCCGTCCTCCGTCTTCAGCCTAGACAACTGGCTTTGCCCAATAGACAAGTCTCTTGCAAACACTTTGGAGCCTCCGTTCCGCTCAATTGTCTCCTTAATGCTCACAGTATTGTGAGCACGAACATCGTGTCGCAAGGACTTCCAGATTTGTCTATTGAGCCGCCGATATGCTTCGGCGTCAACGGAAGACTGCAGTGCTAAAGATCGACGTTCGGCCATGAGGTCAAGAGTGTGGATCGAGAGTTTTTGTGGTCTATCTCTACGGCGAGGTCTAAAATACTTAGATCCCACCGTATGGACAGCTTCTACCAAACCGCTGTTTAGCTCGTCCACTGCAAGGTGTTCTCCTAGACAATCAAAGCGATTTGTCAGCTCGAGTTGAAAGCTCTCGGGGTTTTGGATATGGGCGCGAGTAGGTCGGAGCGTAGATTTCATCAAGCGACGCCTTTCCGATTGGACATTGATATTCAGTGTGCCCCTAACCATTCGGTGATCACTGCCGGTTTTCACCCTGTTGATCACAGAGACATCTCTGAATATCCGTCTATTCGTCGTCAAGATGAAATCTATCTCGTTTCTCGTAGAACCGTCAGGACTCAGCCAGGTCCATTTCCTGTGAGGCGGCTTCTGGAAGAAAGAGTTCATCGCAAAGAGTCCCTCTTTCTCCAGAAAGTCGGCCAGCCTCTGACCCCTGTGGTTCCGTTGCCCATGTCCAAATTGCCCCACTTTAACTTTGCGTTGAAGTCCCCCATAACAACATTGAAGTAGGTTTTGGAAGTATGTATGGCCCGACTTATGTCCTCATACATCTCCTCTACTTCTTCATCTGGGTGTGTCGAGGTCGGCGCGTATACCTGTATGACCTTCAACGAATATCTTTTGGATATTCTGAGTATAAGGTATACTACCCTGCTCGACACACTTTCGATGGATACGATGTTGTTGATGAGAGACCTGTGGACGAGAAATCCGACACCTCCTCGGGACTGTTGGTCGTCCCCCCGGTAGAAGAGCAGGTTACCAGACTTCAGGGTTATCGTATCCTCCCCGATTCTTCGGACTTCCGATAACCCCAGAATATCCCAGTGTAACCTGCTCAATTCTTCTTCCAGTTCGACAATCTTCTCGTCTGTCCTCAATGTGCGAATGTTGTGTGTTACCAGGGCCAGTCGTCGTCGGGGGTGGTAGCCGGGGCCAACCCGGGGATTCTTAGCACCCCTTGCCCCACCGTAACCATGACTGCTACCATAGCCAGGAATAGTGGGGCTGCCGGGGACTGGGGGCCTGGTCTCAATATGTGTCGCCATTAAGGGGGTATTTGCCATTACTCGCCACGCTTGGCAGGCGGGTTGGCGAGCGCAGTAGGGGACTGGCGTTAATGACGCTGCTGCCCGCCATTAACCGGGGAAAGGAAATAGGATTTGTGGGTAGAGGATGTTATAGGAAAGGTATGGCCTGAGGGAGTGGATACTGCAGTCACGGACGGGAAGTTAAGGTGACTGCAGTAGCTCGGGGGCCGAGGTCGCGTACTCGTAGCACCTATACTAGGGCAGGCCATGACCACTAGATAGGAGCATCCCTGACCATGCACGAGTCCACCGATAGATATTTTGACGAGGAAATAGATTTGTCCATGATAGAACTATATACTGTATTTTATTTAGTTTTTGTATTGTTTGTATTTAAATGTAGTTGTTTATTGCACTTATTATTGCATTTTTTTTACTGCAATAAATGGCAAGACGAATATGCCGTTCGCCTGATGATAAAGTGATACCACGGCTTATAAACCGTTGAAAAACCTAACAATAACTCATTCCACAGCCCTCGCTATTCTGAGACATACGATGTGAAGTCTTAATATGTCCAGTCGTTACTCTGGCTAGAACTTCCTTCACCCTGAAATACAACAGTGCATTTACTTTTTTTCTGGAGAAATAGACATTGCAGTGGTACCCGCCCAGGTGGCCTTTCACAAATGAGACGCCTACTCGAAATGTCTTTCTTAGTTCCTGATACCCACAACTCACACACATGACTCGATTATAATGATTGGTCAGGACTGTAAATACACCCGTATTTTTTATGTGTTACCGGCAATGTATGAATTAAGGGATTGTGTACAATTTCTAGGAAATGTATCGAGTTGATGCTAAATACATGAATGAATACTTCTGTGTATAAAGTAAATAAAACCCGCTAGTAAACTAACAATTAAAATATCTTATCGTAACGAAACAATTGTTAGGATAGGGTAGGTTTGTTTATTTCCATTTTAAAATAAACTATTATATGTGTATATTCTATAATTATTAAAAAAAAAAACATAATTTTTTGAATAATTTATTTCAATCCTAACCTTTTTATTATTATTTTTTTAACGAGAGTAAAGCTCCTTTACCCGTCCTTCCGATACTCGGGGGGGATCTGCCTGCACTGGCCTGGCCTGAGCCTGGGGCGCGGAGACAGTTGTCCGCAATGTGCAGATGTTCCAATGCATCCAGGCCGGGTCCCTACCAAGATCTAAGAAGATCTGTTGTCGGCATACCGACAACCCATCGGTGACCATCACGCGCTTTATGGATGACAGGCGATGTGGACGGGCGAATGGCGCCCATTTGACTCGCCGTGCCACCCGGTGCACTGCCAAATATGGCTCCTTACAGCTTGGGAGGGCGCAGATGCCCCCACTTTCCCTACTTCGGACGCCCATGGTGAGATGAGCGTCCGCAACAGATACGAGGCCACACGTTCTACCGCCCATCTCGGAGTCGCCATATGATATCTCCTGTGCCATATGAGCGCACATCCCCCACTGTGTGCTTAGTGACCCCGATGACCCCTATTAGTCGCCTCTTACAGGCAGGGGAAACCGTGGTGGTGGAAAAGGGACAACCGTAAAGAGCCATGGATGGCACGACAAGGGATGCCGTGATCTGCGAGGTTGGGCAGCAGTCTTGACAACGCGCCTGCCGCCCGAACCAGCTTCGGCTTTAGCTGAGTGAAGTCCAGCACGACTCTCAGGTACTTTATCGTGAACCCGGTGGAAATAGCCAAGGCCTCAATCGTTAATTGGGCCCCTGCCGGTGGCCTGCTGGTGGCCTTTTCCGAGGCCTGTGGAAGCAGACGGCCTCGGACTTATGGATGGTTACGGCCCGGCCCAGTCGCCTTATCCTCCTCACCATGTTGCTTGTTCCCAATGCGGGGAGTGAGATTTCAATCCTAATCTAACCTAACCATCCCTCTGTTTACATTAGCGAAAATAAAAATAGAAAGGAATGCTCCACAACCCACATATCCGCTATACTCATTGACATCTCGAATGTAATATATTTCCGATAGCTATTTAGGAAACGAATGAATGGACGAATTTAGGATTTCCGAAGAAAAGTAATCATACGTTTCTGATCTATCTTAGGAATTGTATACATTTCATAGCAATTGTATACAATGACGGATTACTTACTTTTTCGTTAACATATATATGAATTGAATTCGCTCGCTGATTTAATCATTTGTAGGTACCAAATACGGTGATTGATGAGTTTTAAAAATATCCGCATTTGTTATTAAGAATGCGGCGAATTAAAAGTATTTTGATTTATTTGTCTTTTATTTATAAATCACTCGAAACACCCAAGACACGAATTTGCTTTTTGTTTTTATTATACAACCTTGAACATATAAAAAAAACGGTGACACATTGACAGCCGAATTAATTATTACAAAACTTGTACATCGTCGTCATTGTGTTTGTATACTAATTTTAGACTCGATAAATATCCATTTACTCTATATCAGCTCACAATCCATCACTGCGTAAATGAGTGGTAACTCATTGGACCCACCCGGAACCGCGTCGCCTCGCGCGGATAATAGTATTCTTTTTATGAAATTGTATGGACATGCGCCCACTACAACAACTCCGTAATGTCATCGGATCGCCGCCGTCCATGCGTGGACCCTTAGAGTAATTACCTCAGCTCGGTACTCGGTGACAACTCGTTGCTCGCATGGTTGTCTTGCGTTATTGCGCATTTACAATTCACAAGCCCCGAATGAGCCGCGCATTGCCACCGAGAAGACCACGCGCGGTAACCCGTGTTCCACCTGCGGCAACGAGTGGGCCGCGAGCGACGTGGCGGTGCCGGGTGAGTCTAGTATGTGGTAACCTTAACAATGGACAACGGAGAGTGTGATTTAGTGGTCCAAACATTTCTTAACAAATATTTACCCCCTGGATTAAGAAACAACATATTAATTATGCAATTCATGGTAAGTGCTGGTAAGTGATATAGTTTCGAGTGAAATGCGATTCTATCATCGGTCGAAACAGTTGGTGTTGTCGGTTGCTATTTGGAAGGATTCAAAATTCTTACTTCCAATACAGAAAAGGTGAAAGATATTTTTTTAACTTTATGAAGGGCAGAAATCTGACAGAAACTGTTCATAGAATTCCAAGAAAGTTCGCTTACATTTATTCTCTCCAAAGAATCATAATATAGTATGTAAATACAGGATGATAAAAATAACCCTCTCCGATCGATATAGTTTTTACCGTTTTACATTATACAATAAGTATATCCTCAATAAAATAAATTAAAAATAGGAAAACTCACATTATACTGTTAACAACCGTGTTTGTAACAAATAACGTGTCCCCACACGTTATTTATTTCGACGTTTCTGAATAATCAGAATGTGTATTGTTGTTTTCGAATGTTATTATTTTTCTAGATTTCTGCCTAAAATTGATATTAAAATTAACCATCTAATATTAGGTTATTATTTGTTATATATTTTTGTAATATTTTATATACTGCAATTGATACACCGAAATGAGTATCTTGGATCAGACAGGATTTTTTGTCACACTGTATAAAATCGTCATGCGGCGATAAAAATGCAATGTGTAATTTGTGGCATATTGGGTGAGAGTAAAAAAGTCACGTGTGAGCCAGAAATAGCACGCAGGAAGCATTTTATTCTGTTTTATTATAGAAATTGTTCAGAATCGCCCATCGTAAATCGCAGTATCTAAACTAGCAAAATTTAACTCAAACTTTAAATTAGGCTCTCTGTTCAGTAAACCGTAGTAACAACACCATGCTATGAACGTATCAGAAAGAAAATAATTGTATTATTGATTCACATTAAGAACTATAAGAACACAATACAGTATACTATAAATAGTCTAGTTAATGCTACTTATGATACGCTTTTCTTTCTCTAAACTACTACTAACAAGACTACTGATTGAGTGAGATGGCCAATAATAAAACTCTCCATTCAGCTCTATGCTGCAATACAGCTAGACTGCACAGGCAAAAATATATTTGAGTTCCCAGTCAGGTATGTTGCATACACACAATTCATAAACAGGATACTTGTTTTGCTCGATATAATTATAGCCCTGGTATGAAAAATTACAATATAACATTTAAAAAACGGCGAAGTGCGAATCTACTCGCGCATTTATGGTTCCGTACTATACCGCTACATACTGCTCTATTTTTAAATAAAGACTGATAGGTATTCTATAGATTCAGCTTTATAGATTGCATTTTCTAAACACTTAAATAGATAGACACAAAACAAATCTCACGAGAGCTTACAATACCTCTATCGAGATGGCTAGTAATTGAGTATTAGCAACGATTTTCAGTATACCACTGCACTGCGGTGGAGTAACATTTCTGAACCGCAACAAATGCCTATTGATGGAAAATTCTGATACTAACCTGGCCATTATGGTCATCATATTTAATGATTTATCGACCAGGTTTGCGATAGAGTTGTGAAATAAGACCCAAAGCTCGCCACATATGTTGTAGGTAATAAAAAATAAATACACCCAACAGTCACAATCACACAAATAGTCCTGGCCCCATATTAAGTTCAATTAAGTCTTGTATCAAAAGTAGCACGAAACTATGAGAGACTTTTTGGTCCCACAAATAACCAGACCCGAAACAAATACCAATATATCACAAAAATATTTGTCTCGGTATGGGGATCGAACCCGCAGCCTCTCGTTTTACAGCCGACGTCTTGCCAACTGCACCACGGAAGATGAAGTAACGAGTCAAGTATTGGTGTCAAAGTTATTGATATAGAATAGATTTTGGTTCAATACGAAACACAACAGTGCATTTAAACTACTGTTTGACGGGAGAAATAGACATTGCGGTGGTATAGTCCCCGGCGCATAAGTTGAACTACATTGAATGTGCAGTGACTAATTTTCGGGTCCCAACTGAAGTGCGGTTTTTTTTTATTGCAATGATTTGCGAGACGAGCATGCTGTTCGCCTGATGGTAAGCGATGCGACCGCTCATGAACAGTAGCAAAACCAAACAACACCTTGAATTACAAAGCAATGCTTGGCACTCCACTGCGCTCGCCATCTTGAGACATAAGATGTTAAGTCTCAATAAGTTCAGTAGTTACTCCAGAGTAACATACAAGCCAGCTACAATGTCCTTCAATCGGAAACACAACAGTGCATTTAAACTGCTGTTTGACGGGAGAAATAGACATTGCGTTGGTACCCACCAAGGCAGCCTCGCACATATGAGAGACCTACCACCAGTAAAAAAGTAAGGTATTATATTAAGGATATTATAAGATAAAACGATAATAATCATCTTGACCCAGTTGTGACACCAGGACAAAAAAAACACTCTTTTAACATCTTTTATTTAGTGTGTGGGTAACGTCCCAAGATTATAACTGTTTGTTTACATTCTTCTAACGTGTGCGACAGTTTATATGTAAAACGAAATACGAATTCTTTTAAAACATCGTACAAGAAATGCCTCAGATAAAAACAATTAAATTTAAAAAAAATGTATTGTAATTATTCAAATATAGACTATGGGTGGGGCTGATTTATTTAAGTAAACTATGGAAAAATATCTGAGCCAGTTCCGCAATTAGATATGTCAGCATTGCGTAAATAAATATTCATAAGTACAAGTACTGGTTAGTTGACGTGAGAACATATAACATTGTTCAGTCGGTTATAGTTCTTTAATAGAATACGTAGGTGTAGTTTGTAAAGTGATTTGTGAACGAATTTAAAATAGCATTGCTTGTTTGTAAGCTTGCTGTGCCGGTCGTCAATTAACATGATGAATTACATTTTTTAATATATTTGAGAAATCGAGCCTCTATTAGTAATAATTAGCATATATTGTGCATTACTTGAATGATAATGTCATAGATCAACTTAATCGTTATGGGATTTTGTTCTAGAAGGTCGTGTGTGTCGGTTTATTGAAAAGGTAGTAAAAATGGAGTCGTATGAGTATGATAAGGTTAATGCAAATGAAAGTACCGCAGATGATGGGGATAAACCAACATGGATACCGTTTTGGAGACAGGTATGTTTTTAATCATATTTTTTTTAAATTGTGGATTCATTAACAATGCTTTTATACATTTATTTATATCCTTTATTGTACACTAAATAAACTTAACATTAAAACATTATATTACATAGCAGTACAAAACGCTGTCGTATCGCTCGAGGCAATGTCTTATCGACTATATTGGGATGGACTTAAGAGATAAAAAAAGAGAGGGTAGTAAATATACATGCTTATGATATAGTGACTAAAACCATGAAGAGTAACTGTCTAGATTAAGTCTAATAATATAATAAAATTAACGCGATGAGCGCGAGAACGCGGTGTCCAATATCTAGCTTAGCTTGCAATGTTTAATTAAACATTTTAATCAATAAACAAAACAGATGTAATAATACTAAATAAAAAGTAAATATCAATATGAAATGTAAAAGTTTATCAATAAAATAACACTGCAACAGTTATCATGCAACATTGTAACATAATTGTGGGCTAATATATAAATACATTTATAAATAGTTGTGTATAAATAATTGAGATAGACATTGTATAATTTAAATGGTTTTATAGGTTGTCTTACAAATGAACGTACCAGAAATTAAGTGAAATCGGGACGATTCAGCCAGAAGGCGGACACTGGCATTGGTCAGAATCAAAAGTACTACTATCAACTTTTCTACTGCTCAATAGAAAGAAAAAAAGTATGCTAAACCATTGAAATGGTGCTAAACAGAATATTTCTAACGTCCTTTTCTCACATTGTGCTATTATTAAGTGACTTGCTCAGATAATTTTATGAATGGATGGATGGTAGACCTGTATAGTGCACCAATCAAGCACTAATAAAAGTCGATGAAGGACAGTTTCGCCGTGATTTGATTATGTATGCTGTGACCCACGATAGATGTCTTAAAAATAGGTTCCATAAATAAAGAAATTGACACAAAAATCTTATAGTTAAAGTATACTCCCGGCAATATACTATAAGTGTAATAATAGTCAACATTTCAAGCGGCCAGTTAAAATTAGTGGCACCACACACCGGCAAGCTAATATAATAACGTTTGGTACGCAAAGGTTTAAATTATTTTAGCAAAAACTATGAATTTACCATGTAAACACGATGATATTTAAAACATTACAAAGAAAATGTGAGATTTTTGCGATTTTTTTATTCTCATTGTTTCCGTTGCAGTCTTAATGTATAGTTTCGACGTTTCACTGAGATGTCTTGAGTCCTGAGTATCAGAAATTATGAGATATATTTCAGATTCATAAATACTCAAACTTTAAGGCTGTTCTGGCCACACACCCACCACTGCTACTCCTATCATCCAGGACCAAAAGTGGCATGCATAAAAGGACACTCGGTTCCGGAGCTCGACGAGTCTCTTAGAGACAGTCGCTTGTCTTTATCTCGCATGGAATTTAATCAGAAAGAGAATACAAATATGAGCAGTTGGAAACATACACTCAGAATTGAAATATATTTTTTGTTCACACATACAATTGCCTCGGTGCGAAGGTCGAACCTGCGGCCTCTTGTTTCACAGCTGGCGTTTAACCAAGTGCGTCACGAAGGCTACTAGCGAAGCGTTGGGTGTAGCTTATCTGGTGGACGGACCTAGCTACGTGGTAGGAAGTCATTGGCAGCAGCTTCAAACTGCTACTAGCTAAGCGTTGGGCGTTCGCTTTCGTGGTAGACGGTCCTAGCTAGGTTGCAGAAAGTCATGGGCAGCAGCTTCAAACTGGTTGCTGTGGATATGAAAGGGATCTATCTTTAGCTGTGGACTTCCTCTATCTGAAGGGAGAGAGAGTTAACTATCTTTTACTAGTAGGTCTAGTTGTTAGTGCCATTTAACTCGCATCTCTCACATTATATACTGAATGTGATATTCTGCCTCTCATGGTTGAGGATACACAATTGACATCTGCGAAAATAAGGGATTGACGAAGTTATCAATATAAAAAAAGCATAAAAGAGAATGAACGGACTCATAATCTGAGAATTTAGCAAGAAGCACAACCGCAAAGACAAACGGAAAAAATTCCTAAGAGCAATATTTTGGGTTTCATCCCGTCAATAAAGTACCCGCATATTAGTTTTGTCATTTATCTTTCATGTACAGACATCAATCGATCATACATTTATTATATGTAAGTATAACTATATATAAAATATGAAATACTAACCGAATGGAAGACTAACTTACTAAGTGCGCAATGGGAAATCTTTTGTATTCATCATACTGATTTACAATTAGATAAATTAATATTTAAAACTGAAGTTAGAATACAGTTTTAACAGTTTGGAACACAAACAAAAAAGCAGCGTGGAGGTGTGTTATATTATAAATGCATTCTTTAGTATCTGTATCTGTATCAGCCCATATATGTCCCACTGCAGGGCACGGGGCTACTCTACAATCGAGAATACGATTGAGAGTGGTTAGGCCATATAGTCCACCACGCTGGCCTAGTGCGGGTTGGCGGACTTACATACCATAGAAATTCTTATGAATCGCTATGGTATGTAGGTTTCCTCACGATGTTTTCCTTCGCCGTTTTAGTGCGTGGTGATTGACTATCAATACACACATGACTCCGAAAAGTCAGAGGTGAGCCCTGGGATTCGAACCCGCGACCACCGAGAACATGTTGGCAGCCGCGTCTAGTCCGTTTACCAACAGGCCACCACGCACTACAAAAACTCCACGAATTACTGAAAAGAAAATTCTTTAGTATAAGTGTATTATATTATGAACTGCATACATCGATAACTTATGTTTAATTTCTTTACAGCTGTTCGTAACATCAGGCGTGTGGTCAATATACTTCGTGCTTGGGTTATGTTACGGGGCACCTAACGTGGTTATTCCGCAAATAAGACGAGATGCGAATTCCACTGACGCGGTCACTGAAGATATGGCGTCTTGGATAAGTAAGTGATTACTCGTGAACTAGTCGTACGGTTAGCTCCTAGACTCTGATGTTAATTAGGAAAGTGATCTTGTACTGATAAAAATTCTATGGTATCCGTATGGTCCGCCAACCCGCACTAGGCCAGCGTGGTGGACTATATGGCCTAACCACTCTCAATCGTACTTTCGATTGTAGAGGAGGCCCGTGCCCTGCAGTGGGACGTATAATATGGGCTGATACAAATCTTGTACTGAAGAGAATTAGTATAAAATCGATTGATGCAGTTACTTGAAACAAAAATAAATGTGTGGAAATAAATTTACTGGTGGGTAGGTCTCTAATATGTGAGAGGTCGCCTTCATCCGCTAATTAGCAGTATATGTGGACTTCTGCGTTCCAGTTAGAAGGACATTATAGATAAAGTAACTAATGGACATAGTGAAACTTAACATCTTATGTCTCAGGATGGCGAGCGCAGTGGAATGCTAAACACGGCTTTGTAATTTATGGTGTTGCTTGGTTTTGCTACTGTCTATGAGCGGTCTTATCGCTTACCAATATGCGGATGGCATGCTCGTCTTGCATCATCTCATTCATAGCAATAAAATAGAATCGTTTGGGAGGCCTATGCTCAGTACTGAACTTCTTGTTGAAGAAAGAACCACTCAAATATTACTTGGCTCAAAAGAAAAGGTGAAGTCTTTTATTCACTGCTTATTTAAATTGTAGGTGTGTATTCGGAAAATTTATTACTCTTATTGACAGCTATTAATAACCTACTTGTATAATTTAATAATTTAACGCAATACATAGTACGAGTATGATGAGTTTCATTCTCCACTAAATAATGAACTGGATATACTAAACTAATACTGTAAACTCTGGCAATATCTCCGTAACTTTTGTGTATTCGATATAACATTTAACAGATTGCCAGGTTTTATTAATATCTATGCCCCAGTTTCACAAAACTGAGAAAACAGTAGGTATTTTTTGTCCACGTGAATGTATTGGGAAACGATAAGAACATTAAAATACATATCGGAAATTATATCGCTTTTGGGTATTTCATCATTGACATCATTGACGTACATATATTATGTCATTGAATACAATTAAAGCATGCTAAGTAAAATGACATACATATGTACCTTGTTTGATACTCACAACCAACGATCGTCACTCATTATAATCGTCCCATTTACTCATCAAATTGCAGCATCCGTATACATTCAGACTTCGAAAAATCATTCGCTTTTTTCTTATACGAGCATAATCAACCTCATTCATCCAAAATTTGTTCCCATTCGTTCTATTCATGCATTCCGCCGTCTTGCTTTCATACTTGTCCCCAGATATGGCATCGTGCTTACATATGTATGTGTGTATTTTTAGTCATCTTTATATAACATACTTCGACATGAATACTAGTATTTTTTCAAATACTAGCATAGGTTTTTTTCGTACAATAGGACCGGCAAACCACCGTACAGGGGCCTAGACCAAAGTCACTGTTCTGTTGGCAGTCACGTGGCTTCTTGTTACCAAATGTCATGGCCCCCAGGTCACCTGATGACCTGACGGTAACTCATCACTCCGACCCATGAATCTTTAACCCTTGGATCATAGATACTTATAGTTCCGGCCCATCAAATCGGGAGGGAGAAGAAAGGAAAATGGATGGGAAGAGAAAAGGGGTATTGGGCATTCGGCAATCTAACTCACCGAACGAAACGCGACACTGTCGCTTAACGTCGATCTCTTGTAAGACAGTGGTACCACCTGGGACGAGCCTGATCATTCATGCTGAATCATGATTGTAAACAGCATGGCTCTACCACTTGTAAATATTAAATAAATAAATAAATAATAACACCCCCACAGTCACATACATAGTCCTGACCCCACACTAAGATCGAGTCTTGTGTCGTGGGTATCAGGAACTACGAGAGACTTTTCGGTCTCACAAACACCCACATCGTTTCACAGGCGGCGTCTAACCAACTGCGCCACGGAGGCTGTCGATTAGGCTCATAAGTGTTTGTCTTGAGTCTGGGTGTTTGTGAGACCGAAAAAAATCTTGTAGCTTCTGATACCCACGAAATAAGACGTAATTGATGTTAAATAGAGTGTGATAACAATTATAAATGTAAGTTTAATTCGCAATAATGGTTTCAAATAAATGGTTTCCTTTATTTAATGTTATTAACTTAATACGTTATACGTAAAGGAAGTTAAAGTAATAAAATCGATACCATCGCTGCATATACTATTTTTATAATTGGAACTAAAATCTATAAATAGTCATTGTATTTGATTTAATTCATTCAAGTCATTGTAAATTGATAAATGGAAATTAAACATTGATTTAATAATTTAAGGTCAGGCCCTTCAGCACATTTGGAGTATCAATAAGATGGTCGTGGGCATCGCACCATTAATAAGATATGTATTTTTATAAAAACGGCGGAATAAATATGCTAATATTAATATCGAATGAACTTATTGCGACATGAATTAATTTTTTTTTTAAATTATTAATTAATCTGTCATAATACCAGAAAGCATTTTCAAAATCGCAAGTGGCAACTAATTTCAGTAACGCTCCACTGGAGATATATGTGTACAAGAGCGCCGCACCGCTTATTTCGCCTTCGGAACACTTTACACGCTTTTCGCCTTATCCATATGTCGACAAAATGAAATGAAATGTACATATGTTTAACTTTATTAATTACTGAATTGTTTTTAACACCGTAATGCCATAAGTATGATCTTCTTAACAACTGAAAATACATCTATAATACACATAATATCTATTGAAAACTGAATGATCTTTTGCTTATTGTATTAATTTTCCAATATTACGCGTCATATAATTTACCTGCTGACAATCACTTTTTCTATACTCTTTATTTCATCTCATTATTAAACTTATACTCTTGATGCCACGAAATCCATATTTTTAATAAGTCTTTAAAGGCCTTGACATTATTCCATGATCTAAAAACGGTTTCACTTCTTAGTCATAATGACTCTCTTCCGGTGAACGACAAAAATATCTTATGAAACTTTAGTTTTCTCATTATTTCATCGATTCATCTTAATAACGACTGTTAAAATGTTTCGAAAATAAGGAAAAAAAGTTAAAAAAGACAGTTCATGTTACAAATATGTTGTAAAAGACTAAGTAATTGAAAAATATTTATTTTTATCCGATGTGTAGGTTTACTTCGAGGTAAATATAAACTCTTTTGGTTTCTTTTCTATTATCGTCATAATATAATTACTGTCTAGTTATACGTAGTTTAAATCTCATGAATATTATATTTTGCGCATTCACATCATTTTTGCTCGTCAATTCTGATTGCGATTATATCCTGGACGATATTTTGTAAATAACCCTATCTGGAATTTTTGTAACTGTATTTATTTTAATATTTTACATGATCCGTTGGAAAATAGTAGATAGCTATTTTCCAACGGAAAATTGGTCAACATTACAATTTACGATCATCTTCCGTGATATCTTATGATCGTCCCTTTTTATACCTTGCATTTGTTCTCTCTTTATCCCAAACATTCAATCTTGTTGTTTTATTGTATAAGCTACATCAAACATTTTCACTGAAAAGCTTTCATTCCACAAACATATTTTTGCAACGAATTATTACAACGAAGAAACCTTTACACCTGTTTGTAAAAGTACCGATATATTTTTACGATAGCGAATGAAATTGTTCCTGAAAATTAGTTAACTGCTCGTTTAGATTATCTTTCTTCGAGATTTCAATGTATCTTGAGAAAAACTTTTGCGAACCCAGTTTTGTGCTATCCCTTTGTGAATGGAATGAAAATGGCCTATAATATCATAACCATAAAATTTATCATAAATTTTTCCGAATATTTAACCTTGCCTTGAGTTTATTAAATGTTAGTTTATCGTGATATATGTGCACGTGGATAGCACTTATATTACTTTCACATATGAGCAACGAGCATATTAAAACCCGATTTAAGTAGCTAAGGCAGATTTGCTAAAATATTTTTGAATTTCTATTTTCAGTATGACTAAGTCCGCGTGGAATTGCATGAGATTTAACCCACAGAACCATGAATTTACGCAATATTTGTAAGCAAAAATAAAAACCCAACACATTTTTTTATTAATTGTATATTTTCATGCAAAAAATATACTTTTATTTCATGTATGTTATGCAAAGCAATCATTAACCAATTAAACCAATTAGATGACTGGGTTAGGCTAGCTAGTCTTTTGCCAGAAATATCCAGCGAATTTTAGGGTTTCTTATTTGTCTTAACGTCTCCTGCGATTTGTCAATAACTGAGACGGGCGGCTTATTATGCTCTCCGAGGCACGGAGGGACTCAAGTTTAAGCCATTAAACGAAAAATACATAAAGCCAATTTAAAATGTACTTGGAAACCGATTTTTATACCGCGCTATATTACCAGGCTGTGCTTTACAAGGAGGTTTTCTGAGGTATTACGTACTGTCTTCTAAAGAAAGATCATGTAATTTACTATTAAAAATATGGATAGTGATATAACTTTAATGGATCACAGCAAAGGTTTTAGTAGTGCCAATATTTGTTAAGATTACTCCCAATGACAATGACAAAATTCCTAATACTAATTTTAAAAAGTTTCAAATAAAATTCTCTTTTTTCAGCGTCCATCCACGGATATAGTGCGTTACCATGGCTGCTTATTCTGCCAGTGATGACAAGGCATTTAGGAAGAAAAATTCCTTTCGCAGTAGTATGTACAAGTACATTAGCGGCTTTTATCGTCTTCTACCGCAGCACCAGTGCAATGGTTGTATTGATCAGTGAAGTAATGCAGGGCTGCTTAGTGGCGAGCAACATGACAGTGCTAATAGTCGTCGTCACGGAATATACAGAACCAAAATATCGAGGCATTTTCATGACAATCAAATCAACAATTTTCTTCTGGGGAGTTTGGATTGCGAACGTAACAGGAACATTCTTGCATTGGAAATATATCAGTTTTTATGCATTTGTCTTCGCAATTTATCCCGTAACGGTAATGTTTTGGCCGGAATCACCTTCGTGGCTGGCAATGAAAGGAAAATACGAAGAGGCTGCCGCAGCACACCACTGGCTCAAAGGATACAGTATGGATTCCAAGAAAGAACTTCAAAATCTCATCGAATCGCAAAAAGAATATCTCAAGAAAAGAAGACGGATGAAGAAAGGATTTAAAAATAGAATAAAAAGTATTTATAATAAAATAACCACTAAAGGTTTCTATATGCCTTTGTTACTATCTATGTGTGTTATGTCATTGTATAATTTCTCAGGAAAATTTGTGTGCACTATGTATTCCATAGAGTTAATAAAAAAAATAACCAAAAGTGAATCTACGGCTTATATGGGGATGTTGATCCTCGAGGCTGTAACAATTTTTAGTATGCATATAGGTTGTATTTTATCCAAGTTTCTCAAACGAAGGAGTTTATTATTAGGGTCGTCTTTTACAGGAATAGTTTTCTTGTTCATCATATCTTCATACTTATATTTAGTGAAGTTATCTGTTATCGAGGAAAATAAAATTATATCTATTTTATTGCTCACTACATTTTCTATGACTATAAGTTGCGGCCCAATGATTTTGGCGTGTAGCGTGTACGGTGAGTTAACTCCAATAAGGTATAGAAGTTCCACGTTACCGCTGCTTGCTTTATATTCTGAATTTATCATGGCATCCGTCTTGAAAATATCTCCTTTTATATTTAAAATTCTTGATTTACACGGAGCATTCCTCTTTTATGGTTTGTCAGCGTCTGTTTTTGCATTCCTATTATATAAATATTTGCCGGAAAGCAAAGATAAAACATTGCAGGAAATAGAAAAGTATTTCGCGGAACCGATGAAAACGGATGCAGTTGAGGGTTTAGTGGAGACTAAACCTTAGCCATATTTTTAGTTAATTATTTTAAGACCTATAGACTTAGTTTAATAATTTATAAATAAACCATCAGACTGGAAATATCGGTAACCTTATTTTTAAAATTAGAATTAATTTATAGTGGGTGTCAAATTATTTTCTTGAAAGTATTTTATAGCGTAAGCTTTTTTGTACTTAGCCTCAATTTAATTGCGTTATTTTATAAGTAAAGTGTGTGTTGATTTTATAAATATTAAACCTCAGCATTTAATTCGCAGCGTAGGACGTCCACCCACACGATGGTCCGACGACCTGGTAAAGGTCGCGGGAAGTCGCTGGATGCAGGCTGCCTCCAACAGGTCTCTATGGAAATCATTGGGGGAGGCCTATGTTCAGCAGTGGACTTCCTTTGGCTGATGGATGGATGGATGATTTAATTCTAGCATTTGAGTGGTAGACTTAGCTAAGGCTTTATGACTAAACTTCACTCGACGCGTTTAACATACGTGTATTTAGTTTCTATACTTTATTATTCCGAGATTAATAGAAACCTTTAGAATTGAGAAGTTTGAATACAATATTGAATAACTAAAAATGTATGTTCTCAATGTCGGTAGGTAATTACGTTCAAATAAATCGTACAAGAAGAAGCCATTATTT
This sequence comes from Hyles euphorbiae, assembly GCA_023078785.2. NCBI lineage: Eukaryota > Metazoa > Arthropoda > Insecta > Lepidoptera > Sphingidae > Hyles > Hyles euphorbiae. Next base: position 9,095,893 of record CM041034.1, on the reverse strand, counting down.
AATCATCGTGTAGGAGCAATCAAATCTCTATGGAAAATTTAACGTTCATTGGTCTTAACTTTGTATAGGCTTAGAAAACAAGGCGCTCGAATTTTCGTTCTTAAATATAGATGCGATATAACCATTTTAATACCCATTAAGAGAATAATAACGTCATTGTACAGTTCGCTAGATTGGTTACTGATCATTTAATTAACTTTACCATGAAAATTAATTATTTATGTTGTTCATCGTTTTTAACACAACAAGTATCTAATCTGTTATTTTGAGTTGATAAGTTATAGAATTACTATTATTAATAAAGATTTTTTTGTACCTTCAAATTCAAAATTGCAAATCGTGTTTATTTTTCCGTTGCTAAATTAAAACTTTCAAAAATATTGACTTTAAAAAATCATCTTACATCGAATTGAGTACTGGTATTTCAAACGCCCGCACACACTTTGTAGTTTCTAAAACAAAGGCATCGAAAACACTTTTTGCATGAAAAAGACTGATTCACGTCGAAGTGGCTCGCATGATGGAAAGTTATCATCGTAATCTATGGACATCCGCATATTGGATGTTCGTGCACTGTAGTACCAGACTACAGGATTCGTAAAGGCCTTTTCAGTCTTTACGAATACTTGAAACGAGATAAAATATGACGTATTTTGTTAATATACTGGTTGGACAAAAACATTTATACAATCTGTATCTGTATCTGCCCATATACGTCCCACTGCAAGGCACGGGCCTCCTCTACAATCGACAGTACGATTGAGAGTGGTTAGGCCATATAGTCCACCACGCTGGCCTAGTGCGGGTTGGCGGACTTACATACCATAGAAATTTTTATAAATCGGCTATGGTATGCAGGTTTCCTCACGATGTTTTCCTTCACCGTTTTAGTGCGTGGTGATTGACTATCAATACACACATGACTCCGAAAAGTCAGATATTTATACAATCAATTAAAACAAACTTTTGATTATTTTGGTGAGAGTATTTGAAGAATAGGATTTAACTTTGGTATTTTATTAAGAGTGTATAAGTTTTTGTATTGACAGGGAAAAATTAATGTAACTACATAATTGACGCATGACTCACTCATTGTTAAAGAACAGTGAATATTAAAAATGTTAATTGTTACATTTTTATTTAAATTATATAAGACAACACTTTGGTAGCCAACTTGACATTTTTCAATTTGGAATGTAATTAAAGACGCTTTAAACTAAGAACTGTAAATAAACATAAAAAAGTTTTATAAATTGCTTCATCATCTACTGAGCAGGCTTACAAATTAGTCAATTGTCAAAAGTGACTAATGCCAAATGATAATAAATTAGCAAATTTAAATTATTTTAATTTATACTCTGTAGCTGTTGTTATTTAAATTTATCACGAGTAGAACCTTTTAGCCGTCGCGCTGCTTTGCTCTTGCGATTGTTAGTATTACTATACTGTAACTAAGATATTAAAAATTAGATAGAGTGTACTAAAATACTGCTACTAGGGTTATTTAAAAAAAATGCAATATTTTTTTTGTGGTATGATGACAAAATGACATAATATGTTTGTGAGAAAAAACAAATTGAAAATTATAATTAAGACCAACATTCAACATCAACCCTCCCATTGAAATTAAGAGCTTATATTTTGTGATTATTATTTAATGCTGATGATTGATGACGATGATGATGATAAGATGCTTAGTTAGCCTTGTTTTTATTTGCATAATAAGCTGACTGTAATGTATCTGATAGTGAAAGGAATAAAACCAATAAATTGTATCCAAATATAGTTTATCTGTAAAGAGGAATGTCGGACGCCCGCCTACAGGGTAGACCAACGACCTGGCTGAGGTTGCAGGAAGTTGCTAGATGCATGCCGCTTCCAACAGTTCGATGTGGAGATCCTTGGGGGAGGCCTATGTTCAGCACTGAACTTCCTGTGGTTGAGATGATGATTATGATGATATTCTGACTTTAATTTGGTAGAATTTATCGGTTGCTCGCCTGATCATTAGCGTCATGCCTGCTCATAAACAGGAGCAACACTATTCACAACTTATAATTACTCACCAAGGCACTACACTCCGAGACATAAAGAAAGAAAGAGTTTTTTTTGCAGTGAATTGCGAGACGAACTTGCCATTCGCTTGATGGTAAGCGATGCGACCGCTCATGAACACTAGCAAAACCAAACAACACCTTGAATTACAAAGCAATGCTTGGCATTCCACTGCGCTCGCCATCCTGAGACATAAGATTTTAAGTCTCAATATTTCCAGTAGTTAATCTGGCTACAATGTCCTTCAATCCGAAACACAACAGTGCATTTAAACTGCTGTTTGACGGGAGAAATAGACATTGCGGTTGTACCACCTCACGCAGCCTCTCACATATGAGAGACCTACCACCAGTAAATTATAGTAATTTGTTTGTTTTTCATTTATTTTTGGCTCTTAATTTTGAGCAAGTTCTCGAGCGCTGTTTTGAGTAGATGTAATTATGTCGATATAAAGAACTACTATATATTATACATTTTTGCATATATCATAAAGGCGTTCTAAGGACTGCTAACATTATAACATAACATCTGATAGCTTAGTGATCTTCGAAGCACAAAGAATCTAGACATTTTGCCAAGATTTCAAAATGTAAAGAAAAATGTTACCTGATATTTTCATAATATAATGAGTTCTATTTATATGGTTCTATAATACTTTTCCTTTATAAGAATAGATCAGTTTTTAAAAACGTACATAAAATCTACATAGTTTTGCGAATTACATTAATTATGTACCTACTGATCAAATTCTTATTAACAAAGAATATTCCAGACGACATTAAAAATAAGACGATAATTCCTCCTCTTGGATGAGGTAGTCTACGATTCTTTGAATCTAGCAATAAGGATTACAATTCCTGTAGTAATTTTATTGAAAACTATTTTTTTTTTAATGTGACGAATCCTTTTTAACTCTTTAATTTATTGTTTTGTCACCTGCTTTATTACGGAAGGACGTGGATAATTATATTTTATTTTCAAATCCTCCTATTAATTTAACTTTCTAATAGGTTTCATTGTAAATTAAAGACAAATAAGACATTCCCAGTGACTCGCTGAGCTTCAATGTTCGGTGTCATTAAAATGCGTGCCACTGTTGATCTTGGCTTACAGGAGTTGTAATGGTGGGTATGAGTGCGGGATAGTCTCCAGAAAGCATGACGCAAAAAGTAATATTGTTACATACATATACCAGATATAAACTGCATCAACGCCAGTCATCATCATCATCATCATCTCAGCCACAGGAAGACCACTGCTGAACTTAGGCCTCCTCCAAGGATCTCCACTTGGACCTGTTGGAAGCGGCCTGCCTCCAGCGACTTCCTGCAATAATGCCACTACTTAGTCAGTCTCTTCCTCTAAATGTGGTATTGGGCGAGCTAAACTCCACATCAGGCACAGGTCACACGTACAGGTACCGGGCACCTCATATATCAATTTCAAAATCGAAAAAAATATATAATTAGAGTGCCCTACTTACTTCGAACCAAGGTCATCTCATACAGAACACATACACAAAACTATGTCTATGGATATGTTTTGTATCCTCACTGCACATACCATCTCTTAAATGGTGACTACCATTGAGTAAAAATTATACCTGAAGTATACTTTATTTTTTCTCAAGGACTACAGATAAATTGTGTTACTTGGGCTTTATGTAAACAGATTAAAAGGAGCATTGAAGCGTGTCATAGGGACGAGGTATATATTTTGCTGGTGTTTCTATTACTCCATAAGATCGATATTTCTTTGTAGAATAATTTTGTTGAACGGGAAAGTTCCAAACAAGTAATTTATATTTATGTTTTTTAATCATTGCACTTGGACTGGGTTTCGGTCCGCCAATAGTGATTATCATGTTATAAAACAATAAGGATTGAATTCAATAAATGTATGGCTTGCAGGTTTTCGTGGTGTCAGGTGTGTGATATTATAGATGAGGCCGCCTGGGCAGAACTACTTTCCAACACAAAGAACAGTGCATATGCACTGTTATGCAGTTCTAATCTAAAGTAAAAATGCGATAGAAATTAAATTGAGAATTTTAATATTTATAAAAAATATTTAAATAATGAATATTTTTCTGTATTACTGACTGCCTACGTTGCGTCTTTGTACTACGGAACGATTACAATGGCGAGGTCTCGAATTCGATTTTAGGGTTGGACAAAGCGATAGTGGATTTTTCTAATAGTTATTAGATATGTTTCAGACTTATGACTTCTTATTAGCATTCGACGTCTTAGCTTCCAAACCTCATTTATAATCTCTTAATACTTTGCCATGGTATGCTACCGACTTATACCGTTCAATAGTGGTTAGGAAGAACTCATATGTGAACACTGTTTCACACACTCTCCAGCCATAGTGCTCTGTTGTGGTCGTTTGTAATATCGATATTAGCAAGATTCGTCTGGTACGTCTATACGTGGTATGTCCTTTAATACTTTAGCGGGTTTCTTATTGTTCTGTTTCATTGCAAATAGGACACTCCTAATTAGCACAATAATTATAGGCATGCTGGTAGTCTACAGTAATATAACTTTGTTTACTTTCGTAGTAGGAGGGACATCGATGTGTTATTGAGTGATATTTATCATATTTAAAGAAGTCCTTTCTGGTGTTTAAATTAATTCCATATTGGTTGGCAATAGCGCGTTTTGAAAAATCAACACTAGAAGGAACAAAGAAGCTGAATTTGTATTTGAAACTCTCTTCAATTTCCAGGACAATAGCTGTGTGGAACGTAAAGTAACAGATTCTAAAAAAATATTATTATTAAATAAATAACACTCAACAGTCACATACATACATAGTCCTGACCCCACACTAAGATCGATTCTTGGTCGTGGGTATCAGGAACTACGCGAGACTTTTCAGTCTCACAAACACCCTGACCCGACATAAATATTTGTGGGCCGCACAAACATTTTGACGTGACAACGTCTTAAATTAGGTTGCGGCTGGGAGTCACTTATGAAAAAGTGTAACGCCCGGTAACGTTACGATGAGTCACCGAACGAGAGAGAGGCCCGCCGAATGCCTTGCGTCTCTCTCCCACTCAACTATGATCGGTCTGCCGCGCGCGCAGCACTAGAGAATTAGGCGCATTGAATCGGCGCATGCTTGTGTCTCTGTCTTTGTCTTTCTCGAACGTTCTTGGCGTTGGAAAAACAAGAAAGCGTCACAATACAAGTTCACACGTGTGGTTAAAGTATCGTCAGCTGTGTCTGTAGTGAAAATATGGAGTGCTTAGATTCGTCATTACATGTACAATGTTTTAGTAAACAAAATATATTTCTATAGTTAAAATTTGTGCAATTCTTATTTTCATTCAATTCCTTGTTCCTATTGTGCAATTTAATTATATTCATATCAATAAATATTCTACCGAGAAAATGACGTTGTCACGTAAAATCTTCGCCCGTAAAACCGACTTTACAGGCAACCATTTTTTCTCGGTGCGGGGATCATACCCGCGGCTTCTCGTTTCACAGGCGGAGTCTAACCGATACGGCTGTGTGTATGTTTTGTATGGATGGCATTAGCGAAGACTTTACGTACCACTTACTTATCATCATCATTACCTCGCCCCCTCCCAATTCCTAAGGTGTGCCATAGAGCCCGGTCTGCTGCTTTATCCATGCAGTCGCTGCAGGTCCTCTTGTGCAAGTGGTCCCGGCATCTGGCCAGAGGACGTTCCATGCTACGTTTGCCAAGACGCGGTCTCCACTCCAAAACGCTATATGCATTCTACCACATGTCACAGCTATGGTGCGACATGCATATTTATTGATTAATTATTTATCTATATAATCCAGCTTTAAGATAATTTGTTAGCACGTACCAAATATGTACGTCGTAGGTTGTGGTGGTTAATATACAAGTTTTCTTTCTTGTTGGAAATTAAAAGTTTTTACACAATCAAGGGTATCAGAGGAACTAGCTCATCGTTTGATAAAAAACAAACGACGTATTGTTAATAATTTGATTTATAATCTAGAGAATATTCTACAAATGTTTTATTTAATCAGATGTATTTCGTGACGCAAATATAAATGTTGGGTTCTATACTTTATCGATTATGAATACTCCTTGTTAGTTTAATAATATAAAACATACGAATAAATTAAAACGTGGTTTGATTAATTATAGTAGCTAAATATACTCCGTACCTAAGTAAATATTATGACAGGTGAAATCTTCAAACGAATTACTACAGAATTTGTTTAATTCTATAATGCAATTGTTCAAAGAAATATTCCAGTACACTTTGGATGTGCGCAGAAGTAGGGTAAAATAGAAATTATTATAATACATATTTTATGAATGGATATTCTGTTATACGCAGTTAAAGAAAAAAAAACGCTGATCATCATGCGAACGGCTTGCTCGTCTCGCCATTCATAGCAAAAAAAAGTTAAGTTAAAGATGGTTTGCATAAAAGTGGAATAAGAAAGAATAATCACAAGATAATATGGAGGAGGTTTTTCAGCTCCTTATGATCTGAAGAAATTTCAGATTTAAGCTGGATCCTCAACTTGGATTGAATCTTGAATGTGTTCATCGTTGAGTTTATTATTTTGACGTTTTTTCGTTGACTTATGTAAGAATCTATTTGTTATATGGGAAATAAAGTAAAAGACATAAGAAATAAAATCAATTTAAAATAAATTGAAATATATCGGATTACGTTATGTCTTTGAAGCTTATCGGGTGACAGAGTCTCGCTGACGCATCTAAATAGCAATCATCAAACGTTGCAAATAAACAACACTATAACCTTACTTCCATTGCAAATACAATTTATTGTTCGGAGTCAGAGCATTTAGTCTGTTTCTAAATAGTCGTATTCGTTGTCAAACTCAATTGAATTACTAATGCGTATACGTATGGCAGACGAATAATATTTAACTATCAAAGATAGATTAACATAATTAAGTGTTAAAATTACGGCAGTTTCCTCATAACAGGTGTCTGTTCTGAATAGTCAGGTGCTTCGGCGGGTTTAGTCTTATTCTTCAAAGTAATAAGGATGGAGCACGATAATGAAGAAATTATAATATATACGCACGATGAAAGGACTGAAGAAGAACAAAATAATTGGAAACCATTACTAAGACAAGTAAGTTTTCTATTATTTAGTTATAAAGGAATAAAAATTGAAAATTATAACTAAGTAAGTATAAAGCGCAGTAATGGAGAAATATGAAGTTTTATTATTTTGTTGCTAACATATTACATTTTTTTTAATGTTTGATTTCGTTTAACTTTTTTTTTAATTTGTACTAGTTGTTAGGTCAAATTGGAATATTTAATTAGTCTTGTATAGTACACTTTCAAACTTGAAATAAATATTTGTATCACATACTGCAGAAGATAGTGTTAATACCTAAATTCAATAACCGAATTCTCATTTGCCAAATGCTTCGATATTTGCTGACGAGACTACTTGTTTAATATTTCAAACATGTTTTTTTATTTATAGATGTTTGTTGCAAGTGGGGTATGTTCTTTATACTTCGCCCTTGGACTGGGTTTTGGTACTCCAACAGTCATGATACAACAGATAAGGAAAGAAGCAAATTCAACTGAAGCTATTAGTGAAAGCATGGCATCTTGGCTATGTAAGTATTGTAAAATAATAATCAAATCAGATTCGTTCACGGGAACCGTAGATCTTTAATAATAATAAAAATATTTATTTTGGATAGAACATCCCTACAATATAATAACATTTACAGCCGCTGCCAATAAACAATCCCAATCCAAAATTTGCCGTTTTAGATTGACACCTCAATCTTTTTTCTGATACTATATTGCCAATAATCAATCTCAGTAGTGAAAAAACTATGGCAATATGACAAGAGACCAATCGAAAAGTAAAAAAACAATCCAGATTGATTTCAATCTAATTTTTTCGATTGATTATTGGCATCGGCCGTTAAACAATAAATATTTATTCACTTAAACAATTGTTTGTCAATTGTCAAATCGCTAAAATTATCGCTTGATTCAGTTGGCTATACACATTAGCAAAAACTAATAAGTACCTTTTTTTGTTTAAATTGTTAAATATTAATATATGAACATTAGCATTGATATTACTGAATACCTCGGTGGCGTACTACTGTACGGTTACTAAGCTGAGGTCTCGGGATCTAATCCCGGATCAGGCAAAGTGATATTGGATATTTCTTTTCATTATAAACAGCCCGTCAGGAATATGTGTCCAATATGGCTATAGGTTCATCCCCTAGCACATAGTGAGACGGAACATATAACGCGAAAAATGGGTTTCCTGGTTGCCACCAGGAAACCCAACCCAAGCACCTCTGCCTATAAATTCTGGAAAAAACGCGTGAGTTTATGAATACATATATATATATGTAACACTGACATTACTCCATAATTCAATTCGTAAACATAGAAATCAATAATATGCAGACCTATAACTTTAAGCGTAACATGCGTATTTTATAACCCTCCTTAACATGCTTATGTGCTTATATATATATATATATATATATATATATATATTTATTGCAATGAATGGCGAGACGAGCAAGCCGTTTGCCTGATGGTAAGCTATACGACCACTCATAAACAGTAGAAATATTCCACTGCGCTCGCCATCCTGAGACATAAGATGTTAAGTCTCAATATGTCCAGTAGTTGCTCTGGCTACAATGTCCTTCAATCCGAAACACAACAGTGCATTTAAGCAGTGTTGTTTCACGGGAGAAATAGACATTGCGGTGGTACCTACCCAGATGGCCTCGCACATATGAGAGACCTACCACCCATATAATTTTACTTCTTGTAAGTAAATGTTCAAGTATAGTGGTATATATTTCTTTAGTTTTTATGAATTTCGAAAGTAAAATCTTACACCGTTTTTTCCTTTTCCAGCATCAGTTCACGGCTACAGTGCTCTGCCGTGGGTATTTGTAATATCGATCTTCACAAGATACTTCGGAAGAAAGCTGCCGATCATCATTATTTCCTTAAATACTTTTGCTGGTTTCACACTTTCCTTATTCAGCACAAACACGACACACCTCTTGATTAGCGCCGTAATGCTAGGAATGTTACTCGCGTGTAATATCACTCTTTTAATTTTGATTGTAACAGAATATTCGTCACCTCGCTACCGTGGTACAGTCATGATATTTAAAGGCACACTTTTCTATGTAGGAGTGTGGGTGGCAAACGCAACTGGTGTTTTTTCGCATTGGAAAAATATAGGTATTATAGCATTGGTTTGTTCTTTGTATTCATTGACGGCATTTTTTTGGCCCGAATCTCCATATTGGTTGGCATTGGAAGGACGTTTTGAAGAGTGCGCCATTTCACATCAATGGTTAAAAGGATGCGGCAAAGATGCGAGATCTGAACTTGAAACAATTATCAATTCTCAAAAAGCTTATCTTAAAAGGTGTGCGGATCGTAAGAACACTGTCTCTAGGAATCAGTTGAAATACATTATGGAGTTGGTTTCCACCAAAGCTTATTACATGCCGCTGTTCATTTCCATATGTGTAATGTCTATGTACCATTTTTCAGGTAAATTGGTTTGTAGTATGTATGCTGTAGATTTGATGAAACAAATAACAGGAAGCGAGAGTAGGGCCAACATCGGCATGCTTGTAATGGATTCTGTTACTATAATTGGGATGCAAGTTGGATGCATTTCATCAAAATTTCTCAAAAGACGTACACTTTTTTTCTCGTCATCTATATCGGGGATTATATTTCTATTCATAATATCCTTTTATTTGTATCTAATCAAGTATGATGTAATAAAAGAGAACGTATACATTTCCATATTATTATTGACGCTGTTTTCAGTATCAATCAGTGCTGGGGCTATGATAATGCCATCAACTATATTTGGTGAATTGGTGGGGTTGAGATTCCAAACATCTTGCCTTCTTATTATTACCCTCTATTCTGAGTTTTTGATGGCAACTATTTTGAAAATAGCTCCTTCTATGTTTCGAATGTTAACACTGCCTGGTGCATTTCTGTTTTATGGCATATCATCGTCTGTGTTTTGTTTAATTTTGTACATTTACTTGCCCGAGACTAAAGATAAGACGTTGTATGAAATTGCCAGTTTGTTTGAAGTACCTACAGAATCTAAAGATGTCGAAAATAGATTGATTGATAATAAATAACATTATATAATTGTATACGGAAATTATTCTACAAATCTACTTTTAATTATTTGTAAGTTATTTTAATGTGATAATTGAAGAAAACTGCCACTGAGAACCATTGCATTTCATTGACATATATTCTACCGATAGACAAGACATGTCCTAGAAATTATTTGTCCCAGCTCAACAGCGACATCTACTTTATTGACTTGATATCATACAAATTATGGCCAAAGAAAAACGTGTCACGAATAGATATGACAATTCATATTAATCGTAACTCTTCGTTATATGATATCTACATATTAATACCGACAACTAAAATATAATATAAAATAATAGTTTCTTTTACATAAAATAATATGGTTTCTTTTATTTACCGGATTTATAAACATGGCGCCTGGTGAGCACATTATTTGTGAATAATACACAAGAAATTAAATTATAAATAAATATTTTTTTATGTTCAGGATTTAATTAATAGAAACAGTCTAGAAATAAAATTTCTTTTTCGCCGTTTCTTCGCCGCGATTCTTCTGAATAAATTTGATCCACAATTCTCTTGTTTCACGACATGGGCGAGGAAACCTTTTAATTTAAATAATAATAAAAATATTAATTTAAATGCTTTTAATTTTTTATCTTATATAAATACTTCAGTATCCGTTACAAATCTGCGTCGATATTGTCGACTCTGCGCATACAAATACTCGTTAGTCTTTGACATGCATGGCCGCCCGTCATCAACCGCTGTAACATGTCACAATTGTTGATATTAAATTAGATTAAATGTGTTTTTACACGCTTTATATTAGCTTCACTTGTATGTTTGTATGTTTGTTTGTAACCGACTTCTTTGGGCGCGATTTTGACCCACTTTAAACGGCCAGATTTCGTTCAAATTTTGCACACCTGTCAAAGACCGATGACAATACAATAATTCGATTAAAATATATAATTATCCTGATTAGATTCGCCAGGATTAATTATTCTTATAATTGATGACCATTGCTACATTCATCGCTAGATGGCGTTAACATTGTATTCTTCCAAGAAGCTTATACCCAAATGGAGATTGCATTCCGTATAAAACACTGAAGCACAAAAATTTGACCTTGAATGCAATCGCTGTTGCCTGCTATCCTTTTCTTTAGAGTGACAATGAATGAAGTTCACGTGAAGTTCATTCATTGTTACGCTAAAGAAAAGGATAGCAGGCATCAGCGACGTCATTCAAGGTAAAATTTTTGTGCTTCACTTTTATATACGGAATGCAATCTCCATTTGGGTATAAGCTTCTTGTATTCTTCAAGTGTCAAATGTTACTACTGACCAACAGATGGCGTTATTGATTGGAAATACAGCCGTAGATGGATGTTTTTAGTCAAAACAATTATATAATAGTTAAAAAAAACTAAAATACACGCTTTAATAAGATATACAACTAAAAAAGTAAAAATAATTGATACTGAATTTAAGATAAGAAAATGGAGTAAAATACATATATTTTATTGTTACAAAGCGTGGGGTGTTTACAACAATTACTTATCCTCCTGCACCCCACGCTTTGTAACAATAAAATATATGTATTTTACTCCATTTTCTTATCTTAAATTCAGTATCAATTATTTTTACTTTTTTAGTTGTATATCTTATTAAAGCGTGTATTTTAGTTTTTTTTAACTATTATATTAATATAATAAATTAAACTCACTGGTGAAAAGTCACACCTTGACTTTTACTTATGTTTTTTGAATTGTTCGAGCAGTATTTTAATGCACACGACGGCATTATGTCGAATAAAACTTCGCACTGATACGTGTCTAGTTCCAGCAAGCGCTTGATATAGACTAAATGAGTTGGAGCGCCTGGACTCCAACTCGTGTTACAAACTATTTGTTTGAGGTGTCTTCTCTAGTACGTAGTACATTATAACTCAATGTTGCATCTTTTGTTTCATTGTTCTATCAAAATTACTATTTGTATTTTCGATCTAATTATTGTAACTAGTGGTCGCCTAGTGATCGAAATTCGACCAAATCAAGAAGAGAAAAAGTTTTTACCTGTATGATGATGTTGTTATTCTGATAATTCGTGCACATTTTTTGTACCTGAATGTTATTGCAGATTGCTGCTACAGAACTTTCTTTATGCATATAATGATAGTCCGTGTACATTTAAATGTATCTTACTGCTACACAATTTGTATAAGCGCTCAGCATTGCACGTAGTACAATGATATATTATACAAATACGACGTATATATCACACTAGCACTTCAAAAGTGAGGCGTTCAAATTCGGGCAATTGGTGTAATTTCATCTAGTCGCATAGCAACGGCGACAGAGAGAAGACCTCAGTGCTGTCAACATAATTTATTTCGAAAATATTGTCTAAAGTGTCGAATTGTGTGTTTTAAGAGTGTTAAAACAATGGTGCAAAAATATGAAACTAAATGGGACCTATACACCACACGTAAGTATACAAAAACCACACAAAATTTTATTTTTATTTTAAATTAGCAAACACCGCCTTCAATTGTGTAAGAAGGATCGCCTAATACAAAGATTGTTAAGTGCGATAGGGACAAAAAGCGTACGTCATAGATTAACAAGTCAGAAGCGAAACCGATCATACAGAAAATTGACGATGACAGTTTGAATGGATTTGGTTAATTGTATATTTGTTTCTAATTCAATCATATTTAAAACAATTAAGTTATTTGTTATGAAATATTTTCATAATAAATAACTTAATCCAACCACGAACATTACAAAATACATTAGCTTCCCCATATATTTTGAATTACTATATTATTTACATATATCATTGAATGTTTCCAGATTTCCACGTGATGAGCTTTTGAGACGTAAATGGATATGCACTATGCACAGCTGGTACAAAAAGAGGGGATCGTAACTGGATACTTTAAAACTGATTAAAATTGGTTTAGCACATTTAATTATGAATAAAAATGTACAACTACGAAAAAATATATATCCACCTAAAAAACCTGCACCATCGGTTGTTTACCAGTGGCAGGTCGCTCATACGTTAACGCCATGTGTAGGTACCACCGCAATGTCTATTTCCCCCGCCACACGGCAGTTTAAATGCCATGTTATGTTCCGGTTCAAAGGACATTCTCGCCCAAGTAATCGCTGTACTGATACTTAAGATCTTATGTCTCGGGATGGCGAGCACAGTGCAAAGCCAAGCATTGCTTTGTAATTTAAGGTGTCTTGGTTTCGCTTATGTCCACGAGCGGTCATATCACTTGTCATCAATACAACAAATAATAATATTATTAAGAAATCGATTTTTCAGTGCCTGCTTACCATAAACTAATATAAAACACGGTAATCAATTTATTTTTTATTTTTCAAGTTTGTAAGCAAATAAAAATGTATTTGTTACAGGATGGCGTACCACATGTAGACTCATGTAGCAACCTCAAAGTTAATATATTATATACTTTTAAAACCAAATAGGTAGTTTTATTTATCGTCGCCCTTCTGTTACTATCGCTTCGATTCTATGTTTGGATAGCGCAATGCTATCTCTTTTCGTCTCGTACTTTCTGTATAATCTGTTTCATTCACTAAAATTGTCATAAAGTATTAACAAATGAGTATGTATATGCATAGCAGTACAGTTTTTGAACGTCACGCAATATGGATATGCGTCATCTTTATTAAAACATCATTGACGTAGTATTCGTTAAATAAATCTTTTCTGTTTGACATTCAACAAAACCACAGTAAACAATTTTTTCTGATTGACATTCAACGATGTCTATAATAAACCAAAGAAACAATTTGACCAAAGAGTATGTATATGTCGGATGACGGATATATAAAACTCATTGTGTTAATTATTTAATTATTATTATCACCACACGTTATAATTAACGGATTAACGATTTATCCGAATATCTGCGACAACTTGTTACTTTCAGAGTAACCACACGTATGTCTATGCTTCACTGCCGACCGCTGGATCTCGAATATGCCTTGTCTACGATCCGGACGCGCTTTATATTGCAAACTGTCATGCTCCCACCCAGTCTGACTGTGGGTAGTGAAATAGAACCACAATCGGGTTTCCTTTAATAAAATTACTTCTACAACTACCCGTACATTACTGACGGCCGATTTACAATTATTTAGCATATGAGCCTTACATAAGAACACCCCGACATATACGTGTACAAATACTTGTGTATGCGTGTGTTAAATGCATGCTGGTTTATTTATTGATTTAATGTACTTTTTATGCATTATTATTATATATTTTTTATATTACATTTAATATTAGGCCTAATATTAATATTATTGCCTCATTTATAATTAATATTCTCTTTTAATATTAATATTATTACCTCATTAGGCAAATAAAACCTTTTTTTTATATGTCTATGTCAGAAGAACAAAATAAAAAAGAAAAGAAACAATTTGACACCAGAGTATGTATGCGTGTACAAATACTTGTGTATGGATGTGTGTGTGAAATGCATGGCAGTGTGTGTAATGTTTTATTTTTTGATTTAATGTACTTTATAAGCATTATTATTGAAAAATATTAGCATTCTCCACTTCTCCTACACATAAACTATAAGTGTGCCAAATTTTATGCTCCTGCGTCCGCGCAATTTTCGTAAAAAGGGATCCAAAGTTTTTGCATCACGTATTAATATATAGATATTTGTTTTGTTATATTATTGATTATTGTAATATTATGATATAAAAAGTTTCTGTTACAAAAACTATACATGTTTAAGTAAAAATGCAATAAAACATAAAGTGCTATTTTAAAATGTTATCCCTTCAATAAATATATAATAGTTAAAAAAAACTAAAATACACGCTTTAATAAGATATACAACTAAAAAAGTAAAAATAATTGATACTGAATTTAAGATAAGAAAATGGAGTAAAATACATATATTTTATTGTTACAAAGCGTGGGGTGTTTACAACAATTACTTATCCTCCTGCACCCCACGCTTTGTAACAATAAAATATATGTATTTTACTCCATTTTCTTATCTTAAATTCAGTATCAATTATTTTTACTTTTTTAGTTGTATATCTTATTAAAGCGTGTATTTTAGTTTTTTTTAACTATTATATAATTGTTTTGACTAAAAACATCCATCTACGGCTGTATTTCCAATCAATAACGCCATCTGTTGGTCAGTAGTAACATTTGACACTTGAAGAATACAAGAAGCTTATACCCAAATGGAGATTGCATTCCGTATATAAAAGTGAAGCACAAAAATTTTACCTTGAATGACGTCGCTGATGCCTGCTATCCTTTTCTTTAGCGTAACAATGAATGAACTTCATTCATTGTCACTCTAAAGAAAAGGATAGCAGGCAACAGCGATTGCATTCAAGGTCAAATTTTTGTGCTTCAGTGTTTTATACGGAATGCAATCTCCATTTGGGTATAAGCTTCTTGGAAGAATACAATGTTAACGCCATCTAGCGATGAATGTAGCAATGGTCATCAATTATAAGAATAATTAATCCTGGCGAATCTAATCAGGATAATTATATATTTTAATCGAATTATTGTATTGTCATCGGTCTTTGACAGGTGTGCAAAATTTGAACGAAATCTGGCCGTTTAAAGTGGGTCAAAATCGCGCCCAAAGAAGTCGGTTACAAACAAACATACAAACATACAAACATACAAGTGAAGCTAATATAAAGCGTGTAAAAAAGGTATTCTATATTTAGAATGGAAATATATTTTCGATTTCAAACATATTATTATTATTCATATAATCAGAAACAAAATGTAGTAAAGATTATTTCATTAAAATGAAAAAAATTGCGTCAAAAAATTCATGGTATTTGAATTTTACAAGCCGCAAGATATTATTTATTTTTTAAAAGAGATTCTAAACTCGCCATCAATGTCATATGACCATAAAATTTTATAGCAACTTGAATTATTAAAAAAGCGCTCGTTTCGCAAATATACGAACTGATTATATGCAAAAGATGCAGACGTAATAGTTTATGCCGCTTACGTTTACAAAAAGTATTTATACATATTGTACGGGAGTACCGAGTTTTAAAGAGGTAAGAACTTAATAGTCGTATCTACTTATAGAACATAAATAATGGTGAATTATGTGAATGTAAGATTTATATAATTTAAGTGGAGATAATTCAGTTTTCCCCTAAAATCACAATTACGTGATCACCAATAGATAATGACGTGGTCAGTGTCATGTTTTCCTCAGTATGAAGGAAGAAATAAGATATAGGGGAGTATCTATCGATTTTAATGTATATGAAACATAAATGCAGTCAAACACGCAGACGAAGTTGCGGACAAAAGGTAGTGGTAAATGTAATTTAGTGGAGGGTAGTTTCTCGTTGCATATTTCTCGTTGGGTACGTCATTTCGTGAGTCTTGTGTGCATCGCGTACCGCATTGCTTTTGCTCCCCCGCCGAGCGGATATTGGCCTAATTCGTTCGTGTGAAGTGCCAACTCGCATTAGGCCAGCGTGGTGGACTGTATGGCCTAACCACTCTCAATCGTAGTCTCGATTGTAGAGTAGGCGCGTGCCTGCAGTGGGACGTATATGGGCTGATACATACGTATACTACGATACTACGGGCAGGAGGACTGGTGCAAATCTGGTGCAAAGTGGTGTCTGGTGAATGTAAAGCCACCATCGTCGGCGCTGACCATTCAGTTTCGTGAAACGGACGCCGGTGAGTTGTCTTGACGTGTATAACTTATCGACTGGATTATCGTTTGTTTGTTTTTGCATTGCCCCTCTATGCATATTTTGAATCGAGAAATCAAACCTCAATAGTTTTCTGAAGTGAAGCTTCTTTATTTAATACTAGTTACGGGAAAATCAAAAGGGTTTACTTTACCTGTTAATAAAACTTTTCAAGTAATATAATAGTATTGTGTACACAATATCATCATCGTTTATACATTTTTTGTGTTAAACTGAAAAAAAGTATAGAAACTTTGAATTACCTTTGAAGTACTACATCGATACAAAGTTTTTGAAACGATCGACATTTTAGAAGTGAAAAGTTTTTTAGAAACTTTCTTCATAAATGCGGTAACAAACCTAACACTTAGGAGTTCCGTTTTATGTTAGACAGTGCCACTACCCTCAACTTATCGATTCATTCTTATTGTTGTCAAATAAAGATAATATTATTGATTGAACTTTCCGATTAGTACTTACCCCATAATATAACGAAAAACATAACTAAACCATCAGCCAAATGAATCAAACGAAAAGGTTGAAAATGAAGCGAGACGTTAAGAAATTGGGCCAGAGGTAAAATTTCGTGGCAAAGACTATTCCGCTAAGTGACGATGTTCTAGCGGCAAATCCGTTATCATCAATTTGTCGAGCAAGACTCGGGGACAAGTGACAGATAAAATGCAGCTCGGTTCCTGCGGCTCTTTTGTGATTTATTGACGGCAGTTCTCTATAACTAAACCGCGTCGTCTATCGTAGATCTTACTTACTGTCCCGCTGGAGATAAACTTTCAGACTCACATATTATTTAATACGTTTTAAAGCTGAGATTTATTGATATTATACAATCTTACTTTCGTATTTAATTGATACTCTATCACTATGACTTGAGCGCATTTATTATGACTTGAGCGCATTTATTATTACTCGTGCTTATGCACTTACAAATAATTTTATATTAGTATATTAGTGCCGAGAATATTCGGAGGCTCCATCTATTTAGAATTCAAGATCTCATAGTTTATGAAGATAGATGAAGATTGGATCTTATAAGTGATGCCTTTCAAATCTATTAAATGGCAATTAATTACAGCATTCGTATCTTTATAATTATGTATCTTTTCCATTCAACTATTTATTTAAGATCTCGCCTAACATCGGCTGGGACGTGACGCTCACACGATGCAAGCGGGACGTTGAAGGGTTGCGGGCAGTAGTAATGAATGGGTTGATGGGTTGATACGTCAAACAAAATGAAGCGCTTGGTATGACGGCGCGAGGTGGTTACATTACAACTGCCTCTCTCTGTTAAATTGGCGTCGCGTTGCGTCCCCACTCGTCAATATCGAACTTTATTTCATACAGTCATCGAATTCACAACATATTAATAAGTCGTGGTGAAGTTCATTCGAAATTAATTTACGCAGGCTAAATTTGGAACGCTATACTTACGAGGATCAGTTTAACGGGTTTTCCACCTTACACGGTGTACGTTAGTCGCTATCTAAGCCCACACCAATATCCTAGGATATTGGTTTTATTGCTAGCAAATTTAATCAAATGCGTTTATTTAGGATCGTACATATTTCACTAGCTTTGCTGAAGAAGATATTGAGGGCCGATATATTCGCACTAATAAAATGCATTCATTTAGGAACTATTTGCTCAGTGCGTTTATTAACGCCGATCAAATCTCGAGATCTATTTTTCAAGTATTTCACGTTTATTATCTATAAAAGTAATTTCGAAATTAATTAAAAATTCTAAATTGAATGAAATGTCGATGCGATGCGAATTAATAAGCGAGCGGCACGGAAATTTTAAAATCTCAGTTATGGAAAATTGCACATTCGCTCGATTTTACACAGTTTATAGGTCGAGAGGAAAAGTAAACAACTGGCCAGTAAACAAATAAAACATTAACGATACGAAAACAAAAATTAATTACGTTCACAAAACTTGGGCTATGTTTAATTTAGCGTAAGGGTATTGTAATAAGGCGGGGTGTAGATAATATGATTATACAGCTGTGGTTTTCATAGATGTGCATTAGGCTTTACCATATACCTCTACCAACTCCCTGAAAAAGTAGACAGAAATTTAACGACCCACACGTTGCCAAGTGAAGTCTCTAAAATTACAAAACTTACGGTGATGTCGAATGTTTTCAGTGTGAGTAGTTTTAAACTTTAATTCAATATTACTAAGGCATGTTGTATATGGATTCTTAGATCTTGATATTTTTACAGTTCTGTGATGCAACCAATATTTGTTTGTATTATATAGTATAGACAAATATCAATCATGTACAAAACCATTAAACTTTATAGTGTATATTAAAATTTGACGTATTATGCATTTAACGTACAAATACGGAAATGAAGTCATAAAATAATAATTAACTATACAGCTACGTATAGTAATATAGCATCGCTTTATTCAGACATTTACGTGTGGTGCGGTGTTATCGAGTGCGTAATCAGTTTATAACGTCTAAATAAACGGCACAACACCGACGCAACTGTTATTTACTACTATGCAAATTGCCGCGTAAAATGTACTCGTAAATCTCGGGTAAACCACGGTGCGGAGACAATAGGCCTATTAGAATCCGATTTCATGAAAACACATGATTGAAAATGCAAAGGACCGTCGCGCCACTAACATTTATTTCACATGCGTGTTAAAAACGAATGAGTTTTTTATTCAGTTTTCATTGTAAGCCATCGGTAGTTATTCACCGATTTTCACTGCTCCAAAATTAAACAATCGATGTTTGTTTAAGCATTCGTTTTCATTGGCTCATAAGTAAATTTTAATGTATTTTTGAGATATTCTCCAGACGAATGTTTTTAATACAGAGATCGTAGTAGTACACGTATTACTAGTATTGGTTTTACCCCGCCGTTTTCTTTCGGCCAGAATCTCGCTTGAGAACTTTCATCGACAAATTTATTTTGACGTCTTCAATGGATGATGTATAGGAAAGGGGTCAAGTTGTGTTCTAGTTTTATCTTATCCCGCGTCGAAAAATATATGTATTTTAATATTATCTTCTTTTGTCTTGAAGAATGATTTGTCTTTGATTTCACCACCACCCTCCGACCATATTAATCTTAAATGAGAAAGGTAAACACAACGACATAATAGAGTTGGTAGATGGTTTTTAACTAGGTAAAATTATTAAAATTACAAACGCTTATTCTAAATCAAATAAAATCATAACTCATTATTTAAACTAGATGATATCAATGAAATATAATCAGTAGTTTTAAAAATAACTTTTAGGCCAATGTAAAGACGGAAAGAACGAATATACACAAAAATTATGTTTAAAAATATCTTAATAATTCATCACATTGTATTAAGTTTTTCGATCACAAACATGGAGTGATCCTGTTACAATTTTATCAGCGTTAGAGGCAGTGTTTTTTGTTTGCGGTAGAGATTGGCGTCGACGTTCAATTCAGATTTGTATGCGTAAGTTTATTACCATAGTTTACCGTACTGTTTTTGCTTTATTTTGGCATGTATTTGTTGGTGATTTGAAGTTTCTTTGAGCATCATCATTCAAACTATATCATTATTAATGACTTATCACTCTCGCAACCTCGCGAATGTTAACACAAAATGTGTGGCTTAAGGGTTATCGATCGTATTTGAAATTATTATTGTTCATAATTTTGGTATATCTTTTTTATAATTATCTTACCTTGTTTATTTCTTTGTAAGCTCTGTATTTCCGCAATGATCTACCAATTGCAAATAGCTCATTATGAGATCTTTTGATAAACAAATGTTAAATTGATAAGGAAATGTTATTGTTAAGTCAACAAATGGCAGTAAACTTCTATAACTTCGCGGTTTTGTGATATTTAATAACTATTCAATCGATAAAATAAATTGTGTCTAATTTATTCTTTATATATATTTATTTTTTTATTAGCAAAAATCTAATAAGGTACTCAAATTACTATATCAGCTCATATTTTAAAATATTGAAATTAGATATTAATCGAAGCCAAGTTGCGCTTCATTTATAGACGGAGTTCAATCAGGGACAAGTCAATCAAATTACTCCGCCGGTAACAATTAGTGCCGCCTATGCCATTCACTGAGATTATGATGGCATGGGATTTTGGACGGTTACCTCGCATCTATTATGTATTACAAATTGAGTTATTTATTGTTATTATCAAATGACATTGAATAATATTGCAAATGTTGAAAGACAAGGCACAAATATCTATTATTGTAAATTAATCAAAATTAGGTCCACTGAGTTTGACTCACTGGATCTATTCAGAACTGGGTTGCGCTGCGTTAATAATCGGTGGTTAAATTAAGCCCGCTGAGTTTGTTTCGCCGGGTCTTCTCAGTCATTACCTCCTGAGATTCGGTAGTAAGCCTGAAATTTTTATTCAGAAATACTCATAGTCGTTATTAAATCAATAGAACCTAAAACAAGCCCGCTGAGTTTTATTCGCTGGAAATAATCAGATTGAGTTGCACTGTTTTTTTTTTCTTGAACATTTATTTTACCATTCAATATTAATATAAATAAAAAAAAAAGAAAATTATCGAAAACGAGAATTCAAATATATTATAATATCTTATGTCGAATAAATAGAGATTAAGTGCATTTTTTTTATAACAGCTAGTTAATTACCCACATAACCACTACACGAACGAATTAAATACAATAATTGAAATAAAATAATTCATTTCCGTGTTCAGCTGATGTTAATTTGAGACGTCGCACATGTTGCTTTGATATCGTAACCAAATGTACCGAACGAAAAAGTGTTTAGGGTTTTAAGTAACTAAATTAAATATTTTTTTAAAATATCAATTAATGTAATTGTAATTTAATTTTTATTACATGAGTTAAGTTACTTAAAAATTCAGTGAGAACCAGTGTCACGTATTCTACTAAGATTTCAAATGAATTTTGCCGCGTAAGAATTACAATCTATTGTATTGTTGCTAATATTTATTTTATTATAATATAATATTAAATACGTGTATATCCCACCAAAAACATGTCATGTAAAAGTTGCCAAGATGGAATCTTATGACTCGCACTGTCACAAAGTTATCAAATCTCTTACAGCCGTTCTCTATTATCTATTTATCTTTAACAAGAGATATTATTTGATGACTGGCAAAGTGATATTGGATTTTTCTATTCAGTATCAGCCCAGAGTCAGGAATTTGTGCCCGATATGGCGATAGGCTCGCCACCTATCACATTGTGGGACGGAACATACAAGGCGAAATGTGGGTGCCCTGGCACCTCTGCCTACCCCTTCTGGGAACAAGGCGTGAGTTTATGTATGTATGTATGCAATATTAAATAGACAAAACATTGAGGCAACACAAATATTTTTAGATCACACAAAATGTCTCGGCGCGGGGTTCGAATTGATAGCCAGCCTCATAACGAACTCAGCTACAATACAGTTCTCTTCAAAATTATATCCTTAATAATCAGGAATTAGTACGCATCGTAGATCCTACAGATAATTGGATACGTTCATTGTGGACATGGGTGCTTATGACTTATCATACGATGAAGTTTACTATATTCACTATAATTCAATACACTAATATTCTGAAAATATTTTTATTTAAAGTAATATATTAGGTCTTGAATGAATTAAATCAAGTAAGTTTCAATAACAAACTAATGTGTGTGTACATGTATGTTTGTAGATTGTTATATTATGAATGTAAGAAATTATACATTAAAAGTATGTGTATAATTCCGAAAAAAGGTAATTAGAACTTAATTTCCATTATCAAACGTCACTAAGAAATATAAGCAATATCCATTTACAAAAGTGTATACTGATACCGATAAAAACATGATTATGGTAAGAGCAGTAAAGGTTTTCAATTCATAATTTGTGGTTCAGCGTAATGTTAATAAAAGCCGATATTTCCTGGGATGCAGCTGCCGGGAGCCGCGCGTATCCAAATGAAAGAGAGCTTTGATACATGTATTCCTGTAACTGCACTGCGGCATCGGTCTAAAGCAAAAAAATCTAGCAACGCGAGAGCCCACTGTTTTCCATTACGGTAATGGAGTTACTTTTCTGTTATATTTTGGTCACAAATTTTTAGGCAGCCGCGTCGCTTTTTGACAAAATGTAAGAAACAAAGAGGCGATGAAAATAGTTATAAAACAAATTACTTTTTATACCGCGCACAAAGAGGAACAGGTTTCAAACATTTCGCGTCGAATCACGTATTCATACATAGCAACACTTGCGGTTTGCTTCCGCTGTCAGAAAACTAACCTACTAACAATGATTTACATGGAGTGACGGGATGGTGTAAGTAAAAGCAATAAATTTCAACCTAATTACTGCCAGGTGTCAGAGGCAAAGCCGCGGTGCCTGTACAACTTTGCTCCATAAGTCAGCCGCGATCGAGATGAACGAACGCCGTAATTATTACAACACGCGTGTACAATTAACTCGTGTGTTAACTCATATTGTAACAGACAGGATTTGCGCCAAATCTTCGGCTCGCGCGTGACCCATTAAGCAAATAACTTTACACAATGAGCTCTCGTTTAAACTTGATAAGTAGTAAATGGGGGCTGCGCATTTTCATTGATAGCTCGACGAGTGTGAAAGGTGACGTTAATCATTCTGTCAGACTTGATTAAATCTGAAATACGAGCCGCGACGCCGTCGATCGAGACAACTATATAAATAGCATAGTTCAAGTCGTCGCAATGTGCTAACGGCTCGAATATATCTTTAACTGGAACCAAAAGCGGCCCCACCTTCGAAACAAAAGAAATACAAACGACCGCCCTGGCGTGAAATTAATTCAAAGCAATGGCTCGACGAAAACGTATACAAAGGTAAGCGAAAAATAAAAGCGAAAGAGAACCTGAACCAATTTCCAAGGACCTCTTTAGATAAAGGCCACAATTGCTACCCTCAAATTATCTGCGTGATACCTTATTCTCAGACCATAAATAAGCCGTTTCCCTCGGCTACTTGGTCAAACAACACCTGCAATGTTTTTGTATTGTTCCACTCTAAAAAAATCATAAATTTTTGTTTTCACGTAGCCAGTTTCCATGATATTTTATATTTGCTTATAATAATTTTGGCTTTAACTGACGCAATAAAGTGTAAGTTAACAGCGTGAACGTAAAATATATAGATACCGTCCTTTGAACGACATATTAAATTCAGGGTACGTCGGTATTTACCGGTCTCCGTGTCTGTTGATGACATAAATGTTGATAACCGTAGTTAAATCCGGATATTAAAGAAACGAAAATAAAACATGATGGGTCATTACGTATATTATCCAATAGGGAGTAGCGGTCGGCACCTTGTTTCTTTCTCACGCGTTCTTTCCTACTTAACGTATTTGGAGAAGCGTAAAAACCTTTCCCTAGAACCCTTTTACACCCACAGAAAAAGTAAAAGCGTATTACATGAACGCTACATACAGCGTGGTCGTAACAATGAAGTTGTTACTGATTGAATCAGCACACTTAGCTCTGTCTAGGGCGCAGGACCGTTAATGAAATACTGGCGTGAAATCCGACACAATATCTAATGCTGTCTGGTAATGTTTCGCCCAATTCGTAATCTTCACTACGGTTACATTTTTACTCGTTATTTAAGGCGTTTACGTGAAATACATTCCGGCTTGTGTTTATCTGAAAATGTTGGCCAAATCAAGTTTTCCACGCCAAGAATGACTTTGCGAAACTCTGTAGTAAATTATCAAGTCGTTTGTTTATCGTTCGGCGACAGTAAGCCAGCAAGTAAATGATGTGGAAACCAGAATTCACGTGTACAAAGGCTGCCGAGGTTTATCTGTGAATACTTTTACAGAAGTCACTGCTTTGCCAGCATAGTGGAAACACATTACGATCTGGTAACTGGTGAGCCAAAAAAATCAGTCCTGATTCTAAATCCACACATAGCTTCGGAATAGTGTCGGTGTTATTTGGTGCGAGCTGAAATAGACGAAACGTATAGGTATTGCATAAAATCTGTATTTGAAAAGGTGTCTAGTGAAACATCTTTTACGCAATATCTTCTAGGCTTAAAAGGTACGTAGGCGTATATAACCTAGTTTCAAATTAATTATACATTATGTCTATATGTTAATTAAGTATATATTGTTTTTCATCTGATATTGAGTTTTATTAGTTCTAGTTTAAAAAGGAATAAATTTAGTAATTAAATTAAATATGATATCATATCACAAATAATAAAATATTGTGTTTCACTTTTTAATAAGTTTGCAAATTCAACAATGTAAGTTTGAGATTAAAAATAGCATCTCAAGAAATAAATAAAGTTATTTTAAGCAACTCAATGCCAATTTAAGATTATATTAATAATTCTAAAAAACAGAAACAACACTGGGCATTGTAAAAGATAGTGATGTTCTCAAATAACCAAAAATAGATTCAAAGTTAATCATTTTCGATAAACTTTTGAATACAATGTAGGTGTTTTTGGTAACATTTTTTGTACTGAACATTAAAAAAACAATGTTAATGGTCTTGTCTTCAAAATATGGAGCTTGAACATAAAATCAAAGGTCTCACATGCCTGAGAGACTATCTGGTTAGGTATGTACCACCGCAATGTCTATTTCTCCCGTCAAACAGCAGTGTTTATGCACTGTTGTGTTTCGGATTGAAGGACATTGTAGCCAGAGTAGCTACTGGACCTATTGATACTTAACATCTTATATCTCAAGATGGTGAGGGCAGTGGAATGCCAATCATTGCTTTGTAATCCAAGGTGTTGTTTGGTTTTGATTCTGTTTATGAGCAGTCGTATCGCTTCTCTATTTATATTGCAATAAAAAAAGTAAACGATATTTTGTATCTACGTATACAAATTAATAGATAAAATTTCCTTAACAATATATTTCCTAATGCTTTAAAAAAATTAAAACCTGAGAACAGTTACCACGGTTGTTTAAGAGTAAACCAGAAATTGACGGGTAATGCTTCAGTAAATCCGCACAATATATTTTGATATTCATTGCGTAGGCATTGAATAACTGAACTTCATATATTTTACCATGAATTTTATAGTATCTCGTGTATTTCAAATATGCGCCGTATTTTGTTTGTAATTGTTGCATCGATGATTGATATTTAAATATTACATTGTGGATTTATTGCACGAGGATTTTGATTGTAATCTTTTTAGTATCATGTGGGAGGAAGGAAGAGAAAAGTAGGTGATATCGGCCATCCAGCTCAAGATGGATGGTTTAGAAAAGCAAAAAGTAGAATTTTGACTTGTTATGTAACGCATTTCCTGTATTTATTATCATGATGGTAATGCTATTAAAACATATTTAGTTAAATATGGACAATGGACATCATATACATATTTTAAAGAGAACTATCAGATTCATGCGCCCTTTAATAAAAGACAATATAAATTACGATGAACTTAGTTCAGGAATTCATTAGCTTAGACGAATGTTGGTAGCAAATAAGAATAAATCAAATCAAACAGCACGAAAGCATTTTCTCAGGCTCATTGCAAAATGGTTCTAAAACCTCTAAATCACTTGCTCATTCTGTTTATCATTCACTTGATTACGATAACGAGTATCTGCTCACTCAGCAGCAACCAGCCAACTTATATCAACCCCTCTTCAATCAGAGCGCAAACAAACTTTCAGGCCAACAACGACTGTTAAGTAAATTATCAGTCCGGGACACACAATAATTTACAAATTCGTACGTGCACCTTCATTTTACACACTCCTAAATCACGTTTTTGTTTGCTGTTGGCAGCCTTTGTTCTGAGTGTGCAATAGCTCGCGATAACAGGTAGGTGTCCCGTTTAATTCCATATACAATGTACATAAGCTTTATTAAAATTGGTAGGTTTTCATACATTCGTACAATTACAATGAACGTATCAAGTTTCTACCGGGAATAATACAACATGCCGCGTTGACACTTCCTTCTCTGGCTGCTTAATTAACAAAGCAATTTACTGCTAAATTAAGTACATTGTATCTTCAACTCGTTCTGTGAAGACGAAAAAACTGTCTGCTTAGTTATTCACATGACATTAAAATTAGAATACAATAAGTACCTTTTCATTCGTTAATTCAATTTTGTAATATATATTCTGATCTCTAACTATTTTGTCAATCAAAATGGATATGTAATTTAAAGGTATTATATACGAACTTATTCATAGACAGTTGTAAACCTATTTTAGTTAATGTTTTGTCTTTTCCGTTCAAATTAGATTCAAAAGTCTTTAGAAAGAGACAAAACATTAATTACCTGAACAAGGCTTAAAAACTATGAATAATACCAACATTTAATCCACAAAGTAGAATTCACTTTAATAGTACTAATTTCAAATCATATTCAAAGATATTAAGCGTATTAGATTGTTAGTTATGTCAACGAGTGTACAACAAATATACTAACGTTTGACAACAACGGGCGGCCGAATGCTAGATCGTGTTTCATGAAACAGAGATAAATATTGGCTCGGGATACAGGACTTTTTATCCTGGAATGGAATCTGCTTCATGTGTGACAGCATCCGGTTTCATTGCACACGATGCCACGAATATTAAAGTCTAGCTCAACTGTCCTAGTTTGTAATGGATTATTGTTTTTATTCTGATTTTTATCCTTTGTGATATCATAATTTATTGTTCCGTAATGTTACCTAATGTAGAATTTATGTCATCTGTAAAATTGTACATTTAAATAATCAAACCAGTAGTCACAAACATAGTCCTGATTCCTCACGAAGAACTTGATTATTTTTTTTGTTTTGTCTTGTCATAATTATTAAAAAGTACAGGAGACCCTTTCAACAAACTTTTTATTCTTGCCTACTAATAGAATATTATCTTTGTTGTATTATATGGAGCAGGTTATTGTTATATTTTCATCATAGACTTTAAAGAAGTTAACAGGAAAGCATAAGCTGAGATTATTTAATAAACTTATTATTTGTAACCACTCGTCATTTTTCTTTAATATTTCTTTAACACAAAGTCTTCTACGCGTTCTCACCATATTATGTAAATGTATCGTCACCAGCAATGAATGCGATTTAATTCGAAGTGTCAGGTTTGGCAGACAAATTGAGTGCATTTGTTGGATTATACTCGTCACATTCAAACAGCCGTTTGTCCGGCCCCGAGATCCATATGAGTCGGCGACGCCAGTACATTCGTACGCTATGGGCGTATGAGAATTCACACACCTCACCGATGACATTCCCTTTCACAGCGGTCATTAATCAACTTGATGGCAATGTTAAGATTTAATCCACAAATTCGAATTTGTCTGACGCAGCTGTCGGTCCATAATCCTGAATTAGGCGAGTCTCTCGGCAAATTTATTTTTAATGCAAATAAATACAGATTCGTCGCACCTGCCTGTCTAGGTGTAGCGAATAATTAAGCAAAACATGAAGCGAAATAATACAAATTACTTTGGGACTTAACTCGACTTTATTTCACGAGAATACATTATTTTAAGTAGATTACTTTACAATATTACACATGCGCAAATTAATAAAAAAATAGTGCGAAAATAGAAATTTACACGGTAACAAACGATCGCGATAAATCTTTGTTCCATTTTATTTGCGAATTCTTTGAAAGTGCTTTCTCAACGGGCAAATGAGTTTCTGATAGTTCACAGCTTGTTTCACTGCCTACTTCAGAGAAACTACATAAGAAATTTCTTTCCTCTCAAGACAAAAGATAAGTACTCACCGCAATAGCATTCCGAAGGAATATAATCTCGGAATTGTGAGAGCTGTGTTGTTTTCTCGTCGTGATTGCAAACGGCTCGAGGTCGTAATTGCTTCTTCCGCCTCTTGACATCATTATCTTTGCCATTATGCACCGGGCTAAGCTACGAATTCGCCGTCGACATTTGCCATTGCGAACATTTCATAAATTTATTATTATGCTTAAATTATCCTCAGGCTCCTTTAAATATTATTCTTAAATGTATTTTATGGTAATGTCATGTTACGGTTTTGTAAGGCCAAACGTTTATTTAAATTAAACCAAGGCCTGGCGGAAATGTGTAAAGAGAATGAAGAGGTTGGAATATAGCTCGCAATACTGATCAGTGTGATAGTAACGATAAAGGATGCCTTCCCAATAGCAAACACACTTTCCCGATGTACCTGGTAAAGCGTACTTCAGTCGCAGGGCTTTCTAACATGCCTTGGGAGAGTGCTGCCCACTTGGAAATCGATGCATCGTGTGGTATTTAAGCCATATACATTTAGGTATCACGTTAATTAAAGTCGCGTTAGTATTAGAACTATATAAAGGTGTAGGTGTAACTAAACTATTGTATTTAATTTACTATCGCTTCGACACGTAGTCACGTCTATATGATATATACTCAATCACTCAAATAAACTATCAAATATATAAAAGAGTTACAAAATTATTTAAGAAATTTGAAACCACCGCAAAAATAATATATTTTAAATGAGGAACACCGATTTCTAATACAGGGTATATTAAGACTGTTACCGAAAACGAAGCCGTTTCCGGGTAGATTTAGTGATTTCAGACACAATTCAACTAAAACGTCATAAAAACGCGACAACATCATTTTTTCGTCGTATTTGAGTAGTAAAAACATGGCTTTACCTAAAATAATAATGTACAGCCTTTTATTTTTAAATACTCTGTGTTA
This sequence comes from Hyles euphorbiae, assembly GCA_023078785.2. Classification (NCBI taxonomy): domain Eukaryota; kingdom Metazoa; phylum Arthropoda; class Insecta; order Lepidoptera; family Sphingidae; genus Hyles; species Hyles euphorbiae. The sequence goes on along the minus strand of CM041034.1, from coordinate 9,066,197 downwards.
CGCAAGGGTTTACAATATACATTTAGCCATAACTATGAGTTTATTACTCAAACACGATGATGATAAAACATTTAAAAAATTCGCGTTATATTGCGATTTTTTATTTGCATTGTGTCTGTAGTCACTAAAATTACTTTTTATTAAGTTTTCGTTAGTAGTCTTGATATACTCTGTATACTCATGCAATTCGAAGGCACGATTCATTTAATAATCAAGTTTCAGCGAAAATATTTTGGTTCGGCAACAACCTACACCGAATGATAGGTTTAGCAGATGCTCACAGAGTTAGCAGTCTCCAGTTCAAATAGTGACCCGACGTTGTTTGATCGTAATAACACACGTTACGTCTGCAGAGCTACGAGCCAATCGAATAATAGCGCCTATATTTCCACAAATCTGACGTTTTCTCGCATCGATTATACGAACGCAATACTATTACAGTTATTGGCTGTTCTGGATATATTGCGAGGAGGAAATATTGTTATGTTAAAGTTTTAATGAGAATAAAGCCACAAACAATAGACACGATCTCTTTACGATTAAAAAAGTAATTTTACTCTGTCAGGCCTTATTATTATCATAAAAAGAAATTAGGAGTAATTAACTGCTATTGAATTATATTAAGTGACTATTAGTTAATCTTTCTTCTGATATTTTATTTTAATTTTTCACTATAGACATTATTTAATCAAACAAATAAATTAATATTTTATTTACGAGCCAATGATTCAATTGTATTTCTAGATCAAAATATAAACTCTGCAAAGTATTAAATATGTTGTTACTTCAAACACTTTGCCTGACGATATTTAAAGGTATTGTTGAACTAATATATTTTAAACGTAACTCTTTGGAACTCAACCACTCAATAACGAAACAAATCGATGAAAGTACAATGACTTGATACGAATTCCTTCAACATCATTTTTACAGTTTTAAATTCACAATATTAAACTCCCAGTAGCTCATGAATTACTTTCGTATTGATAGTATTTTAAAACAGAGCCTAAAAGGATTTCAAAGTCTGACCATTAATTTTATAATATCTCAATTCAAAACCGATTGTAATAACAGAAGTACATTTACGAATGCGGGAAGTTTTGAGTCGTGAGTCTGCAGACATATCCAGTACAGTCAAGTTTTTACTATTCCAGTTTTATAACTCCGCTGGTGCGCGGCAATATAAATATTATTTTACCGCAAATTTCAAAGAACTTGAAATGTGAGTGTTCTTTTCAAAATGTAGTGCAGCTGCTTCTTACTTTCGACGATTAATCGCGGTCAATTATTTTCGAACAAATTCCGGGTAAAAGGTGACTTTTACTTTTGTTGGTTTATAGAGTTCGAAAATAAATCAGTTTACAAAAAATATAGAGCCGTTGTTAGTTCGTGTCAGAAAAATTAAATCTTAACGGTTTTATAGACGATGTTCCTTGAAACGATGTTCATTATTCGATAGCCTCCGTGGCGTAGTTGGTTAGACGCCGCGCCGGATGGGAAAGAAAAGTTAGAAATTGTTGGTTGGACAAGCATTTGTGTTGAGTCTGGATGTTTATAAGATCCAAAAATGATACACAAGAAACGATCTTATTATGGGGTCAGGATAATGTATGTGATTGTTGGGTGTGTTTATAATTATTTTTAAATCAATAAATGTATTTAAGAACCTAAAAAACCCTTTCAGCTTAAGATCTTTGTTTTATTTACTTGCAGCCATAATTGCTACTTATACTTAAAATAAATAAACAAAGCTATGAAATTATTTTAACATTCAATTCTAACACAAAATATAAAAATACTCAAGGCAACTCTTTGTATTCCGAAACATTGTTACAATCCAAACAAATATTTGTATTTATAGAAATGTCGGATTTCTCCAAACTGTTTCTCCATAGTATGTACATAGTGCACATGAAGTTCCCAAAACTTGAGCGTACAAGCTGGATTTGAATCTTTGCCGCCTGTACGACGAATTTGAGCTAAACTATTCCGTGTCGCAGTTGGTGACAGATTTAAATTTATTTCTACGAATTTGCAGCATTAATATTATTTTATAGATGCACAAATGTTTGTATTAAGTTTTTATAATTGCTCCATGTATACTCGTCAAAACAAAATAAGGGCCACTACTATTTTTCGACATTAATTCATTTTGATCAGGATTCAAGGTTAGAAATTGTCTATATATAATAAAACAAACTGTTATTTATTAAATAAAATTATTTTAAATTCAATTTAATTAAAAACTAATTGTATTTGTAAGATTTTATATTTTATAGATCTTTTTTGAAATTTATGCCTAACATTAATATTAAAATTTTACTTATAGGTATATAAAAAGCAGTTTTTTTTACATTCTCATATCGGGTAAGTCTCCCTCTTTTTGAAATGCATTCTTGGAGCCTTGAAAGCAATGTCTCCACAAGATTTTTGACTCTGTCATCAGATATTTCTTTCCAACAACTTTTTAATAAGTTTATTAGCTGCTGGTGACTATGCACATCTTCTTGAGCTGCCTTAACCCATCGTTTGAATTGATCCCAGAGTTCTTCAATCGGATTCAGGTCAGGACTGTTGGCAGGCCACGCCAAAACCTGGATATTCGCTTCGTCTAGGACCGCCAAAGTTGCTCATGCTGTGTGCGATCGAGCATTGTACTGCATCAGGATGAAACCTTCAGAGGCTGATTGTGAAAATGGAATAATATGAAATCTGACTACTCGATCGATGTAACTTTGTGTTGTCACAGTACCCTGGTTTAGAAAAACAAGGTCAGGTTTACCTTGTAAGCTAATACCGGCCCAGACCATAACATTGGGTCCACAAAATCTATCACATTCATGAATAAAAACATCTAAAAAACGTTCTCCACTTCTTCTCCATACTCGTCTCTGTCTATCATCCCTAAAAAACTTCACTTTACACTCATCCATGAAGAGCACGTTACGCCATTAGTTTTTATCAAATTTCAAATGTTGACTTGCAAATCTAAACGGCTTACACGGTGAGCTTAGGTCAGTTTAACCCGGGCTGCTGGCCTTTTTGCATATTGGTAGTCTTCGTGCAAACGATTTCTTATTGTTTGGTTGCTGACAATGGTACCCGTAGTCCGGTGTAAGCGATTTTGTAGAAGGCGAGCTGTAATATTCCGATTTCGACGTGCACAAAGTCGCACATAACGGTCTTCTTGGGCGCTGGTAGTACGAACTCTTCCTGAGCCACGACGCCGTGATACACTGCCCTTCTTTTGATACCGATTCCAAAGGTTTTGGACAGCTCTACGTGAATATCCCAGCTTTAAAGCCACGGAACGCTGAGAATTACCAGCTGAGATCATCGTTACGGCTCTAGAAGCAGTATTAGAGTCCATATGGCAACGAAATCGTGGCATTTTACAGAAAAATAAAAGAACTATACACAAAACTAGCAAAAACAACCGCAGCAGTCAATAGACTGAAGCTAAACTGAACTAACGTCATTCTACAAAGTTTTTTTTGAAACTAACCACTTAAGAATATATTGTTAAAAAAGCGTTTTAACTGCACACTTGACAACAACATCGGCTATACCTGACCGTCATCGTTAACTCAAGCACTTACGACCATAAAAAATCCCATTCGAAAACACGGGGTACCAAAAATCTGTATCAAACTGCAAAAAATTCAGTGGCCCTTATTTTGTTTTGACGAGTATATTTCTGTTTTGGCGTACTCGGTTTCCTCTCTCAAAGTCACATTTAAGTGACGACCAATGTGAAGTTTTTATTCCAAATACTTAGTTTTAGTATTGCGATGGGGAAATTAAAGGTCAGATTTCCAATGAAAAAATATTTTTATAGTATAATATACACTTTTTAAATTTATTTATTATATTTAAGACAAAGTATAAAAATAGTACAATAAAAATAATACTTGTTGGTCCCAGAACATCTGGAGTTGAAACTCGGAACGCATATTGATAGATCATACAAACAATAGACTCGTTGCGGGGAAGGATACCACGGACTGAACATGCTTTTCACACGCAATTTCTTTGCCACTGCGTTATAGCAATATAAAAAAAACACAACTTTAACAGAACGTAAAACAATTCCATGATGTAATGACTAATAAAAATAAGCTAAAATTACGGAATGGAGTGTAAAAAAGTAATAACGCGTGTAACATAATAACTGCGTTGTAGAAATCCGTTTCCGCATGTATAAGTTTCAAACATAAATCAATTTTCATTACCCTTAGTAAGTTTGGCACTTTTATTACTTTATAGGCTTCTGTATCCCCCTTACATAGATAAAGATGTAAAAGCGCCCGTTAACTGCATTATACTCATGTACTGCCGGATTTATTCGTTTTAGAACAAATTGCTGAAGCGGAAGAGACGCTTTAGGCATTTCGCACTTGACTCTGTATGGTATCTGTTTACCCCAAATGGATATATATAAGTTTACGTATATATGTATTGTGTAACTATATAAATGCAACCAATTTATAATATAACGTCAATTACTTAAAAAATCGGTTAGCGTATATTCAAGAAAATGGTTAGGTAAGTATTGAAAGAAAACTATTATTTAGGGATTCTATCGCGAATTTGATTTAATTTTTACATTTTTTATCTTCCCGACCTTTCGATTACTTTGCAGCTTTCCTGGTCATGGGTGGACTGTAAAAACTAAAAAAATGAAAAAATAGAATAACGTTTGCGATAAAATCCGTCAATGATAGTTTTATTATAATGTGTTACATTCGCGTAAATCTAACAAAGCATTATGTTTAGACTTATGATCAATAAAACCAGGCATGTATTAATATAAGCTTACCTCCTCACTTTGCCTGTGAATTTCTCCAAAGCTTAGACCAATTAAGACATTTTGAAGCTACCCAAACTCAGTAAATGCATTATCATGTTCGCTACATGTTAGAATGACGACAATTCTAACATAATATGGCGTGCATCGGAAGGCATTTTAAAGCTGCTGGCTCGCTTGTCATTATACATTAATGATAAGAGTCGTTAAAATAGTCGGCAGAGCCTCGGCTTGTCTGGCTTATAAAGTCATACTATAAGACTCATAAAATTTATTTGTTCAGCCTCATTGGATTAGGAGAATTCTTCAAGGATAATATTTGAGGCAAGTTCGACAGCGTCCGTAGCGCAATCGGTTAGACGCCGCCTGTGAACGAGAAGCCGCGGGTTCGATACCCGCACTGAGAGAAATGTTTGTACAGTCCACAAATATTTCTTTCGGGTCAGGGTGTTTGTTAGACCGAAACGTCACTCGTAGTTCCCGATACGACACCATACTCGATCTTGGTGTGGGGACAGGACTATGTATGTGACTGTTGGGTGTTATTTATTATTTATAAGTAGAATACTGGTGTTAGGCATCTCTAGGCTGGGTGGTACCACCGTAATATCTGTTTGTCCCACCAAACAGCAGTGTAAATGCACTGTAGTGTTCCGGTTTTAAAGACATTGCAACCAGATTAACTATTGGACATATTGAGAATTAACATCTTATGGAAGAGAATGGTGAGCGCGGAGAGAAGCATGGCTTTGTAATTGATGATGTTGTTTTGTTTTGATACTATCCATGAGCAGTCGTATCGCTTCCCATAAGCGAATGGCATGCACGTCTCGACATTCAAAAGAATAAAAAACTAGAGGGAGGAATAGTAGTTTTCTAACTGCATTATTTGTATGCGGATTTTGACAGAGAAAATATTTAGCGTTATTTCTAATTTACGAGATTTCATAGCATATTTTGTTAGTACATTCTTAGACTAATTGAAATGATTTTTTTTTTATTGAATCTCTAAAATATTATTTGGTATTCTGTCTAGTGGTTACCAAGTATTAGTCAGATTACTAAATGTACTTTATCGTCTGATAAATTCTTAGTACTAATCGTCACAAGTTCTTTAAAAAGCCGTATTATCTTTTACTATATTATCCGCAAGACATACTATAGTTAGCACTAGTTCGGATTTATAATTTTCAATCCATCAAGCCATTTGTAAATATTCTACTAGTCATCGCAACGGTAGGTTTCAATTCTAGCGTTATAGTAGGCACTAATGATAAAGTAATAAATCGGCCCATTCAATCGATTCCAATAACTTGAGTTGCATTGTTTCATTTCCAGAAGGGTTCTTTTTAGTACACTGAATGAGGTGACGAGTATGCCGTTTGCCTGATGGTAAGCGATACGTCTGCTTATGAAGTAGCAAAACATAACAACACCTTGAATAATAAAGCAATGCTTGGCATTCCACTGCGCTCGCCATCCTTTGACATAAGACGTTAAGTCTCAATATGTCCAGTTACTCTGGCTCCAATATATTTCGAGCCCAAACACAATAGTAGCCGTGTCTGATAGAAAGTAATTTTAGAATCTTAAAAATTAAAAATACATGTTTTTATACACCCAATCTAGCTTAAGGATGAAGGCATGATCACTACATAGTATAAAACAAAGTCGCTTTCTCTGTCCCTATGTCACTTTGTATGCTTAAATCTTTAAAACTACGCAACGGATTTTGATGCGGTTTTTTTTAAATAGATAGAGTGATTCAAGAGGAAGGTTTATATGTATAATACGTACATATTATTGTACAGAAATCTATTTGTACCCGGGCGAAGCTGGGCCGGCCGCTAGTGTAGAATAAAACTAAAAAAGTAAATAAACGTATGGGTTCTACCGCTTTGAGCTCCTTGGTCTACCAAAGCAAACAAAGTCGTCAGTGCTAATATGATCCAACAAAAGGTTAATGTGTATTAGAATATATTTTTTTCTTTCAATTGAATAAAACATTGCTTTCAAAGAAACGGGACATGTTAGGACAATACAAGGCGAAAGGAACAAAGGAAAAATCTTAATACCATTAACCACTCCTTTAAAGCATGTATACCTATATATGGTAAACACGTACAGAGCAAATTGTCTCACAACAAACCGAGTGAAAAATATCTATAAATTGCGCGAATGTTTCCCTCGACACGAGAATCGACATCGCCTCTTACAGTGCACGATCGTTAAATGATGGCGAGATAAAATGCAGTTGTAACATGTAAGTACTCATAAAGGCAAAACGTGTTCGAGAGTATTAAGGACATGTTGACAGTCATCAAGGGACAGTGGTATCAGCATTTTTGAAATAGGTTTGAAGAAATCATTATCCTACGATGGCGGCTATTACTGATTATGTTGGTTTACTTAAAGAATAAATACATCCAACAGTCACATACGTAGTCCTCGCCCCATTCTCTAAGATTGAGTTTTGTGTCGTGGGAATCAGAAACTACGAGAGTCTTTTCGTAGACGTCTCACAAACACCCGGATCCGAAATAAATAATTATGTAATTAAAATACGCATTAAATTAAATAATTGCTGCAATTAATGTATACAATATATATATGCAATTAATATTCACGATATGTGATGTATTGCCCAAATTGCTACGGTAACTAAAATAATTATGAAATAATTTAACTGCAGTAAATTGAAAAAGTGCATATATATTTTATTGCAATAAAAGTATATTATTCAATTAATTATACTAATAGTTCGAATTATACCGGTATATTTAAAATGCACGATACAAACAGCCCACAACACAAAAAGCAACACAAAAAGATTGTTTGTGTTAATTAATGCATCACAATGAAATATACGTATAATTTTATTGGTTTCTGAGGAAATCTCAGTTAAAAACCAATACACCAAATTTTAAGTTTACTTTCCCCCTTTAATACTAAATGTCATAACACCATAAAAAAGTTTAATGAACAAAAATCATTATCTTTAAATCTGACAGGAAAACACAAAAGATTTTTGTACAGGAGTTTGGTATCAATAGACCTAATTAAATCAACAAGAAGGCTTCACAAAAGCGGATCGAAATTCCAAACGGTTGTGAAATACCCGCTTGGACTTTCAACAAAGTTACTCACCTTCAAAATAAACTATTGATTTACAACGATACGGTTCAGCACTGGCCACCCCTATTATCACTGCAGGGCCCTTTAAAAGTTCAACAATTGACATTTCCGACGAAGATATAACAGAGGCAATTCATAGCTTATTATTGAGGCATCAACCCGAGATTGCAGATGATTGATTGTTGTTCATTAATAGTTCACGAGGAAAACGTTTCACGAGCAAAGGGCTGCGCACATACTTATATCAAAATTATCTTGATTATGACTTGTATTAGCTTGATAAATGTACCATTGCTTTCTGGCTGAGCCTTGCTAGTTATAAATTAGATGTTTATGCGTACGCAAGTTATATTATAACTCAAGAAGAATGTTTTCACGTAATATTTATTCGTGGATTTTTTGATAGGTAAAACTAGTATATTGATATGTCGTTAAATGGTGACTGATGGTCACTGATAGATGATTATTCAAGTGTAGTGTTTGCATATGTAAATACCTCGCATTGTGAAGAACACTTTGATGGATGATACATATTTATGATCTGTGCAGATCAAAATATAGATAAATAATAGAATCAAGACAACAGTATAATCTTCTATCAAATAAATTTATTAAAATAAATAAATGTAAAAGATAGGTATAGGAAATGATATAATGTATTCAAAGGGAAGTTGCTCATAAAAGAGTCGGGACGTGGTTTGTAAGAAATATTTTTTGTATAAGTCGTAGTAGGAGGGACAGTGGAAGGATAGCAAAGCGACTAGCTGCGGAGGCCCGTTCGTGATTGCTGACATTTATCTTGCGGCTACCTAATTAGCCAGCGTGAGCACGGAACTGACTGTGGACAATGGGCCACTTCACGAAAATATTAAGGAAAAATAACGGTAGGGAAAAAACACTTACATAACGTTTCAGCAGACTTTACGAGGTTATATTGTTTAAAAAAATAGTACGAAATGCTGTATAAAATGTTAGATCTACACTGTAAATATTTTTATTGGTTTTTCGGTGGATCACGATCTTTTTTTTATTGCGTTGTTCCAGCTAACGAGCAAACAGGTCACCTGATGGTGAGTGATCACTGCCGTCCATTGGATTATGGCTGTTAGTCCAGTGTAGCCGATCCATCAAATCGGAAGAAGAGCGGGAAGGAATCTCACTCAACCAACGAAACGCAACATCAAAGCTGTCACTTCACGTCGATTACCTGTGAGCCAGTTGTACTGCCCTGGTCGAGATTTTCATTTTAATTTCATTTTCAATATTTAAATTTTATGTGATTGTTTCACCCCTTAGTTTAACTCAAAACCCAAATGTGACAAGTACAGCCATAGTAAACGACAACGTACGTCAACAGTAATAGCCTAAAATTCTCTCATGTAATTACTTTATATCCGACGTAATTGTGTACGGAATAAGACGAATGATTAAATAAAAAATAGTTTAGTTAGCCCCTACGCGCACTAATGAAGCTCAGTGGGCGGATGTACTGCTCGTAAATACAAGTCCGTTTCGTTTTTCCGCGTCCGGTCTAGTGTTGCTATTACTTCACCGTTACAAGTCTTATTTAAACTATAGATAAATTCACTTAATTCGAATTCGTGCATATATGCTTTGAGCCGTTTATTTATAGCCTATAAAAAGCCCTGTACGTTGTTTAGCTTATCGTCTTATCAATATGAATTATGACTGTCGGTGGCGTAAGGTGCCTACTTGAATATTTTTACGACTATTTAATTTTTCACAACTTTTACGAGATTATTAAGCGGTTTATTTATGCGTCGCTGAGTTTATATTCGCATGCATTTCTAATGCTTAATCGCTATATTCATACGAATAATAAATGTAAAACCCATTTGCTGTACATTGAGCTCAGTTACATATAAATAAATATTAAAAGTCCACATACTTATGTTTTTGTGCTTTGATATTAATATTATATATTTTTATTAATGTAAAGTTTGAAGTAATTTTATTATATAATAGTTTCAAAAAATGTTTTTCTTTTTAGTATGAAAACGATTAGTCATAAATGAAGGATATCTAAAATATTAATACATTTCCATATCATCCATACAAATCCATACAAGACCATCGCTACAAATTATATACGAGGCGTAAATGCATTTGATATAGTAACCGATTCAAATGATTTTACTTTGTACGTGATACGATCCCGATATTCTAATATACTAAAAGCGAAATGCAGTAAATTGAGGAATTACCTCCTTGCAATTTCTGTGGAAGTGGTTGATAGTATCGCTGTACCGAGTGCCGGCAGGGGCGCGTTAGACACTTGGGGGAACGTACTACTTCTTAAACACAACGCTCGTGTGCCAAACACAAAAGAAATAAACGCTTTTACACAACGTTCTCTATTTTCCTTTCAATCGTTTTGTTATTAATTAAGGATTCTTTCTTAATTCAGTACTCGTGGAAGCAAGCAATACGCTCATTGTTGTACAACGACAGACTTATAATGGAGTTTTAGAGTGGGTTAATATTTAAATTTGATTGTGATCAGATTAATCAGAGCGTGAAATTGTAGCGAGTCTAACCGGCGTTCGAGGCGAACGGTTCCTTCTGTTTCGTAGATCCGTTTGTTTTTCTTTGTTATTCTTTGTTACACTTGGCCACATTCTCATTCGGCGTGTGTTTTTATGTTCTCTTAAATACTTAACGTGTGGATTTTTCAAATGTACTCTCTTTTATTCGTTAAACACGGTGCTGTAATTCTACTTATAAATCTAATATTTGCCTGACCTTTAGCCGTGTTTTGAGAGCTTATTTATAAATTAATTACCTCTGAGATAAATATAACATACTCAGAATATAATCTAATAAAATTATATTTACCATCCATTGCTAAGTACCTGTTTATACACATAAATCTAAGCACATCAGCGATTTTGAATTGTTTAGTACAAATATTAAAAATAATACGGTAAAAAGTTACGATGGGGTTGGCATGTCTACATGGACAAAAACCCTTAATTTTTTTAATTAAAAACATATTATTGTTTACTTTTTGTATATTTGGTTAACTGGCAGAACAAAAAAACATAATTATAGTCACAAAACAATTTTTTAAACAGAATAAGTGTAGTTTCCATAATATTTGAATTATACTGATAGAGAGAAAGTGTATAAAACAGAATATTTAAAATATTGTTATTTAAAAGTCAAGATTGATTAATGTTTTAGTAAAACATAAATATATTCAGATTTCGGTTTCAGGTGTGGGTCTTGTCATATCAAAAAATCTGTAGTAGCGTCGGCCTTATTACTCTGGGGGGATCACTTAGAGTAGACAATCGATATAGGTATTTATTATGGATTGTGTTGGACAGACTAGGAGAGTTAATTAAATATTTTGAGAGTGTTGTTGGTTTGAATGCTCTATGTCCTCCATGGGTTCCTAAGTTTGTAAATCCGTTGGTCTTGCTTGTTGTATTATAACAATAATGGTTGTTTCGAAATAAGTGCGTGGTGGAATGCTGGTATCGAATCCCAGGGCACACCTCCGACTTTTCGGAGTCATGTGTGTATTGACAGTCAATCACCACGCACTAAAACGGTGAAGGAAAAAATCGTGAGGAAACCTGTATACTATGGCGATTTATAATTACTCACATTACGCCAGCGCGGTGGACTAGATGGCCTGACCACTCTTAATGGTTCCCTAGATTGTGGAGGAGATCCACAGAGAGAGAGGAACGTATATGAGTTGATATAGATAATGGTTGTTTAGTTATGCTAATAAAATTATACTGCATTATCCGCAAAATAATAATAATAAAATAAAGCTATACATACTTTTATACTCAGTGGTTGCTTGAAAATAATCTGGTGGCTAAGAGGAGAGAACTCTAATTTATAAAAATGTGGAAAAAAATCTAATTGCTTAGTGTTCAAAAGGTTAACGAGCAAAACTTAAACCTAAGCTAGGCGTAGATTATAAAATCTCCGTTTGTTTGGCCAGTTAGCATGTTTCCCAACTGTAAATTAGTTTTTCTCCGTCATTTGAACTAAGTTTCAATTTAGCTTTAAATGGATTTAGTGGTTTGGTGTGTATAACCGACACTACTCAACTAGTTTTTTTATAAAACATATTAATTGCAAAATATAAGAAAACCTGATATTCTCTTATATCCATATCAAAAAAGTAACAAACTTGCAGTTCTACAATGCAACAAACAAATGAAATAAAATAAAAACAAAAATTAAAACATTTACGCAATAATTAAAAAACTTTTGGGGATACAAAATAAAATGAATTTATAGTGGAAATGTAACCTGTATAAATATCTTCTATCAGTGAATTTTATGTGAGCCATTCATGATATTTATTTGTCGCGAAGTGGAATGCGATGTACGGTGCTCAGTAATTTATTTTACTGATACTTTTTGTTCAATTTAGTAAATTTAATCTTTTAAATTGATGATCTAGGTAGGCCGTAAAAGGTGTGGGGTTAATTTTAAGTGCATAGATGATTACAGTTAATTTAAAACTCTTATTTTAGGCCCAATTTAGAGGAGCGGTTGGCTTAAAGTGTTTTCATTTGTTTTTGTTTTTTCGAATAGAAATGGTACCACATTTGTGGCGTCGATTTGGTAAATCACAGAAAGTGTATGTAGTTCAGAGTATTTTGGCATACTTTTAATAATAATCTAATATCACCCGTATAACATTTTTCTGTTTTATTTTATTCTTATCTCTAAAATATATACATTATTGCAAACTTACTTTAGTAGTCGGGTATTTTTTGTCATAAAATATCTTAAACGCAGCTGATGTGCAATTAAAACACATTTCCAAAATTAAGCCTATGTAACATACATACTGGCCAATTCCCTTCATAATATTTTTGGTGCTCATACGACACTAACGACAGTAAATGCACTACGCAGAAAATTATTATATTTATTAATGGAACTCCACCCATGATTGAAATGGCGTGTATGGCTAATGAATTTATTTTCTGAGATTCAATTAACAGATTGTCCAATAATGTTATGGAATATAAGTCAAATAGCGTATCATAAGGACATAATATTACTATATGTGTATATATGTATGTATAGCATTCAAATAAGCTGCATCTGCTACGTACCTATTGCCCACTATAAACTATTGTCAAAACTATTTAAATATAAGCCTTATTGACGTATATTGAAATGTTAAATATTGTATATTCATGCTATTTCCATAGTACGCAATAGTTCCATTACGTAGTGTCAAATACTGGGCAGAACAAATTGACGACAAGCAGCGAATGCCACAGCGAGCATACGGACTATGAAATAACCAATAGATGAAGTTTGCGCGTAAATAACACGCGTTGTGATTGGCTAGAATATACCTACATACATATATACATACTTTTATACATTAATTTATAGAGGAATGTCTAAAAGTTATTTTTTAAACGACTTCAAAATAAGGTGGAGGTTCTCAATTCGACTGTATGTTTTTGCATCTTGGGATTTACAAGGCTAAACGTTTACGTGTTTTTGTTGCTATCAGGGGAATATCTGTCTATCCCTTTTGGGAAAAAGGCATGGGTTTATGTATGTAATTGGATAAAACTTACCCTATGGTATGTCGAAGCCTGCCTTTATATAACACCTTTCTTGAAACGTTTAAAGAATTTAAGTTATTATAAGTTACTCCTTACTGCAACGCAATTATACTTCAAGAGTGTCAGAAGAGCCAAATGATTTGAATTTCGTATTGAATGTCGAATGAAGAGGTTTAGGTCACTCAAGTTGAATGTTTTTGGTATCTTATACATATGCTCGTACAATTTAATGTCCAGTTTTGTGAACATTGTTTCAACGGCTTATTTTCCCCTTCCAGTTGGCTAAAATCATTATTTTAAAAGAGTTTTCACTTTGTATCTACAGGTTGCGCTATTACGTATTTTGTTACTAATTTTAACAACTACATTCATTTTGAGCTTAAAATAATGTTTACATCCAAGTGTTACTATTTGTATATGTATTTGTGTGATTTTGACATAAACTAAAAATGTATACAAATACCTATATAGTTACTAAAATCATAGTCATTAAATACGGAGGCGTAATCCAGTACTAAAGACGATATTAATTAGCGGCTTATAGGACTTGCACTATATATACTTATATTATTAGCAGATATAACATTACTCGTAAATTGAAAGCGATTAAATTCCAAATGCTATTGAATATCAGGATTGATTGGATCAATAAATGTGATGGATAATCGGTAATTAGCGACGCCGAACGTGTTACACTGCGGTCTGATGCTATTCAAATCTGTTCTCAATGGTTTACCTAGTCGTTTCATACACCTATTTGTGAATTGCCTCAATTCTGTTATAACAGCTTATTAATGTCCTATCACTTGAGCATTTCAATTAATGTTGGAAATTGAATGTTATAGGTAATGTCTATTGCTTATGAGATCTTATATTCCATGTATAAATTAAATAAGAACTAATAAGTTGAGGTTTATCAATTTGTAATATTCACTGGCCTCGCATATGTAAGGAGTTGCATGAGTAGGTACCACTTCAATGTCTTTTTCTCCCGTCAAAGAGCAGCGTAAATGCACTGTTTTGTTTCGGTTTGAAGGACATTGTAGCCAGCGTACTAATTGAGCTTATTGAGACTTAACACCTTATGTCTCAGGATGGCGAACGCAGTGGATTGCCAAGCATGTATCAGCCCATATACGTCCCACTGCAGGGCACGGACCTACTCTACAATCGAGAATACGATTGAGAGTGGTTAGGCCATATAGTCCACCACGCTGGCCTAGTGTGGGTTGGCGGACTTACATACCATAGAAATTCTTATAAATCGCTATGGTATGCAGGTTTCCTCACGATGTTTTCCTTCACCGTTTTAGTGCGTGGTGATTGACTATCAATACACACATGACTCCGAAAAGTCAGAGGTGTGCCCTGGGATTCGAACCCGCGACCACCCTGAACATGTGGGCAGCCGCGTCTAGTCCGTTTACCAACAGGCCACCACGCACTTCACCAAATTGCCAAGATTGCCAAGCATTACTTTGTAATTCATGGTGTTGTTTATTTTTGCTACTGACCATTAGCGGTCGTATCGCTTATCATCAGGTGAATGCCAATCAAATTTTCTATTAAAATAAAAAAAAATATATAAATTATTATATCTCTAAACAGTTTTCGTTATGCTGGGGTTGAGAGGTAAAGTATAGGCAAAGTCCTTGCTCCACACATAAAGTTCTGTCAAGTTTAGAACTACCAAAGGTTTGACTCTTATGAGTCGCGTAACTTAAGTAAATCTTACATTTCATTTTGTGTACATATGACGCAGAAATGTGAAGTTTGCATTAAGAATATGGCTGAAATTAGTCTGGTCAAAATACACAGACCATAAGCACAGATAATTTTGTGTGTAGTAGAAAAATTGAGTGTGATCTCTATTTTGCCTTCACCTTTATGTAATACTGGTTGAAGCGCACCGTTTCCGCAAATTTGCCTATTAATAATATAATACATCCACACGAGAAATTAATAAACGTATTTCCGAATAGAGCAATGTACGTACTAACGAAACTCATTTCAACTTAACCGATGGTGACGTTGCGAGCTAAAGTAAACTCGGCTAGTGTATAATAAATCTAAATTCATCCATCAGCGAGTTCAGGCAAGCATTCAGTGCGCTAGTTGGCGCGGGGCGTTAGTAGTTTGTCACTGGGAGGACACGTACGAACGTGATGCCCAGTTTATTGCTTCCCAGGCACCGACTGATTGGATAACTCACGGTGACTACTACTAGAACCAAACTCACTCTGACTTTACACTCATAAGACTTTCAGATAACACACTACGAAGAGTGAGACGCGTCAAAAAATAATGAGAAGCTATCCAATAGTACAGGTGGTGCAGACGCAGCGTAGGGTAAACACAGTGCGATCCATTAGTTAGTACCTTAAGAAACCCAAGCGAACGCTTTTCTCTATAAAATATCCATGAAGCTCTTTTCACGAGCATCAAGTCTATTAAACCTTCGCCTTTACTCAATAAATCTACTTACGGAATGAGGAATGGTTCGACGGGCACACACGGCTTTCCGTTTTCTTAAGATACGAATTGCAAATAACGCATGTCGGATATGATACTTCGAGCGCTGTTACTAGAAAATATTTTCTATAATTTTGACTGCGGCGTTTTTTAACTTTGAAATACAGGGATAATAAAGTGTAAGAGTAAAATAAGTCTCCGGAGGAATGCGATAATGTAAATTTTCTTTCTGTTTTTTTCAAACGTGCCACTTTGCGCGGTGGCTGAGCTTCATGCACAAATACGAGTTAGCACGTACAACTCGTCTTATCGTAAGGCACGTAGCTCGCTTGATGCCTACTTTATTGCCAGCCAGGGTCCTCGTGAATGCCGAGCTGCATCATGCCATTGCACTCCGCATTCTTTTTTTTAATTGGGTGACACCGATAAAACTGTCCGGACGGTTTTTTAACGGCTCCCTTTTGAATAATGCGCTAAGTTACGTTTTAATTGCAATTTTTACTGCACGTCCGTCATCGTCTCAGCAACTTTTGGCTATAAACTGGATAATAGTCCTGTTTGTGCGTGTGCGATTTAATGGATTGCAAGAGATCTTGGTATATTATTTAAAGGAGAGCGGGGTATGACTTCTTTGAAACATGCATTAATAATATGGTCACGCGTGGTCGACGCATGTAGTACTGCTTTTATACTTTCACAACTCGTTTCGACCCCGCAACCCATCAATGTTCGAAACGGTCCAACGAATTTCGAGTGTTTACATTGGAATCAAAACGTATGAAATATTTTTTTAAATACTTGCCTGGTCCATAACTTGATCTAGTTTCATCGTTTCAATATGTGGTTATTTGAGTACATATTTTTAAATATCAATTTGAAAAATGTGCGCGATGAACATTTACGTCGACGGGGTGGTATAAAACTAGGTTTTACAAAACATGTTGGCTATTGCTCCGGTTGACGTCAAAAATTGAGTTAAAAGATCTCGTGCAGACTAACACGATTTTTGAATTTTTACTCTTTTAAAATCGATAAAATAACGTAGTCGTGGAAAAACCTGGTATCATAAATAGAGATTGATCATTTTTGCTATCAAATGTCAGTCAATTACAAGTCAGAACGCACGTATTCTAGTGTAGTAAACTAAATATTATTTTAGTCAAGATCCCGCATGCATACATACATAAACTCACACCTTTTTTCCAAAAGGGGAAGGTAACACCTCGTAAATGACACTCGCGTTTTGCCATGAATCTTTCCTACCATGATATTGTGATAGAGGAAGAAAGAGTGTGATAGATGTGTTACGAAGAAATCTGACGTTTACAGGTTTCCTTACGATATTTCCTTTCACCATTACAAAACTATAGGCAACATTGAAGAGTCGAAGGTTTGGAGGATTTTTTGAGAGGATTTGTTTGTTATTACCATTCGCAGGCTATCGCTCAAGGAAATATTTATAGTGTTTTGTCTTTATTATTTTAGGAATGGTAAGACGAGCATGCCATTTCCCTGATAGTAAGCGATATGATCACTCATGGATAGTAACAAAACCAAACAACTCCGTGAATTTCAAAGCGCGCTCGCAATCGTGAGACGAACGATGTTGAGGCTCAATATGTCCAATAGTTATTCTGGCTAAAATGTCTTTCAAACCGGAACACAACAGTGCATTTATACTGCTGTTTGGCGGGAGAAAAAGTCATTGCGGTGGTACCTACCCAGGCTGCCTCTCACATGTAAGAGACCTACCACCGATACCGATTTTTGACTACTATAAACTCATGCAAAGTTCTTTTTGTTTATTGCACGATTTCACGTCACGCAATACCCAGTGGACCGATCTCTGTGAGCATTTTACTCAAAGATTGCTCGGAATAGCTGGATTGGCGCAATTGAACAACAAAAAAGAAACATTTGCCAAATACTGGGATGGAAATAAATACACCAAAATGTATGTCCAGGCTATCTACACAGTGTAAGCGAAGCTCCAATTTTATAGTATAGCTATAAACTAGCGTACTGTATGCTATAGTAAGTTATATCTAGACCAATATAGTATTATCGTCCTTAATTTCAAAGATGTGAAGAAGTGAGATTGAGAGAGAGAGAAGTATGGTCATGTCTAAAGGAAATCACAAGAGTACTTTGGCAGTATGTGCCTCAGCCTTAATATTCCCGGACCTCGACCGAGAGGTCGACCAAAGAAGCGCTGACTAGATGTTCTCAAGGAACATATTTGGGTCTAAGACCTTACTATTGAGAATGCTGAAGATCAGGTGAAATTGAGTAAAATTAGCCAGAAGATGGATCCTGCCACCAGCCGAGATAACGCCAAGTAGAAAAAGAAAAACACATAGTATTATTGATTGAGTGTCAGCCGCCTTAGACAAAGCAATCGCAGCTAAGCTCCATTTTGGCTTCTGTTTGTTTCAGAGTACTATCTTAACATCTGAGTGTTAGGCGCATTTGGAGCACTACCATTAATTAATTAATACATATTATAAATAAATAAATAACACCCAACAGTCACATACATAGTCCTGACCCCACACTAAGATCGAGTCTTGTGTCGTGGGTATCAGGAACTACGAGAGACTTTTCGGTCTCACAAACACCCAGACCCGAAAGAAATATTTGTGGGCCGCACAAACATTTCTCTCGGTGCGGGGATCGAACCCGCGGCCTCCCGTTTCACAGGCGGCGTTTAACCAACTGCGCCACGGAGGCTGTCGAATATTATAAATCCATGCACGTTGTATGTATAGCATTAGCTTATAATTATAACTTTTAATTACTTTGAAACTTTTATTGCTATTTGTGGCTTTCGCGGAACAGTGTATACGGATTCTGAGTTCTGGGCAACTTTACATAATTTACACATCTCACATATTCACGCCTTTTTCCCAGAAGGGGTAAGCAGAGGTGCTACCAGGACTCCCACATGTCGCCCTACATAATCCCTCTCACGATATGACAGGAGTCGAGCCCATCGGCATATCGGTCGCAAACTCCTGACTCCTGGCTCTAATTGAAAAATCCAATACTTATCACTTTGTCCGCCCCGGGAATCGGACCCTAGATCTCAGCTCTGCAATCGCACTGTAAAACAACTACGCCAATTGGGCGAATTAATACTTTCCAGTTCTCATTCATTAAATTTTCATTAATTAAATTACTACTAACAAAGTATCTATTGAAAACCTTGTTAAATGATGAAGAGAAATTGTAAACATCAACAGATAAATAATTAGATGTTATGTCTACTAAAAAATAAACTTTAAAGTATGAAATTGAAAACATTGAGTAATGATTTGCAAACACAGTAGTAATAGTAATAGTTTTGTCTTTCAGATCTCATTTCTAAAATATTCGTCAGACACGGCAGCCAGAGCCGATTTCCATTTATTATATTTCCACTTCAAGATTGTGTTCGAGTCAAAAGAGGTTATTGAAAAGCATAAAATATTGGCGACAGACGACCGACTCGGCTTATTGGACGGCATTGTACAAATATTTAATGTTACTGCAAAATAATACAGAAGGGTTTTAAATTATTGCATGTTGTAATTTCAAAACGATTGGGAGTTATAGCTTTTGAAGTAATGAGCGTTCTAAATATACATATTAGCCTTAGTATAAAATATAATATACATGAAAGTCATGTCCACAACATAAGAAACGTGGGTTTCATAAGCCACGAAGAAGTTTTTCGCAATATGACACTCTGATCCGAAACTAATATATTTCGTTGATGAAACAACATGTATGTGGACGCAGGGATCATATAATGTCATTGATTACGATTTTTATTAGGCGTTTTGTAATTGCTTTTAATTCAATTAATTATTGAAAAAAGGGAATAATCATATACAAACAACACAACACATTGTAATCAACATCCTCATGCAGTATGCAGCGACCTCGGATATCTATTTAAATATTTTTTATAGCATAGGTCCAGCAAACTAGCAAATATGTCCCGATGGTAAGTGATCACTGCCACCCATGAATATCCACGACGGTGTGTTCATGGATATCTTTCCTTCAAATCGGGAGGGGAGCGCGAAAGAAAAAGGTGGGGATGAGGAAAGGAGGAAAGGAGCAATCTTATTCACTGATCAAAAAACAGCAAAACTTGGTCGCAAGTGCAATAAAGTTCACTACAGTTCACCTGTATTTTAGTCATGACTCATGCCATGTCATCATCTAAATATAATAATCTCCGAACGTGTTTTTGAGGTTAAAGCGTAAACTGTTCCTGATCCCTGACTCACCAAACATTTGCACATGATACACATATGAACCGCTCTAGCAGGTACTTCATATTAACAGTGCTTCACATTGCAAAAGATTATTATATCTCAAGTTTATTTAAAAGCGAATAAATATTTTTTTCCTTTAGCGAGTTTCCCCTCCGTTTTAATTGCGTAAATCCTCTTTAAGGAGACCTTTTTCGATAAAATCTTTTTTTAGTAACGATACCGGGATGATGTAATTAAAGACGCGGAAAATCAGCTTACCTGGCTGTTTGTAGCTTGAGGTCGCTTTGTCTAATTATATTAGAATTTACAATTAGATCTTAGTTATATTGTTACTTTCTAAATAATCAGGTCAAAGCGTACACAAAAGAAAGGTTTTTGTTTTGGAACCATTGGACACTATTAGATAACGTGATTACTAATTGGAATTCTATTTAGAGGCCTCAATAAGCCTTCGTCAGTCGAAACACAATGACTAATGAGTTTTGGTAATAATTGGAACAATTCATGTTTAGGATACGCGCATTTTTAAATTGAATAAATTCTGGCTTATTGCGTATACATATCCATGCTATTATAATTGCCAAAGTTTTTAATGCATTGTATGGATGTTTGTTCTTCTTCCAAGCAAAAAAAGGTCTGGACCGATTATTATAAAGTTTAATATAGGGGTAGCTGATACCAGTGGATAGGAATAGGCTACTTTTGATCCTCAAAAAATAGTGTTTCGTGGGGAGTAAGGAATTCAAATATCCATATTTGTTACTGTATCAAACTCGAATGGATAGCACGGGACAGGAGTGGACAGGATTGCATGCTTTTCATCATGGGACAGAATGAGACGGGCCAGAACGGGATATACCGGTACATGACGGGAAAAGTAATATAACCGACGGCCGTTGCATTGCTTTTAAATATAAAACAGTTAGTTCGAGAAATAATACGTAGTCGATGTCGACTAGATTAAAAACCCCGCACCAGGGCGAAGCCGGGCCCGATCGCTACTGGATACATATTTTTATATAGATCCTTTACCAACTTTACCGAGATAAAATTATCTATCCACTAGCTACTAAAAATATATATTTTTATCTAGGTACTTTTCCTGCGTCGTAAACTAACTACTTTCAATCGAATTAGCAATTGCAAAGGAGACCCTTGCAAAGAAGAGGGCAATTATGAATTGATAAGGTACAGGCGTGGGCTGAAATTAATTTCATTGCAGCATTTCTTTTTATAACGTGATTGAATTTTACTTTTTATAAAGTACTAACATTTGTCAGCGACTTCCTCTGCATTATAAGATAATGTGTATATACAAGTAATACAACTTTGTACCAATGTATTTCATTGTGGAGATCCTCGGGGGAGGCCTATGTTCAGCAGAGGACTTCCTGTAGCTGATGTGATGATGATGATGACTCTATTATTGCTCCTATCGAAAATTAAGCATAGTTAAAGTGTATTTCAAGAACAACTAGATTTATAACTACACATATATTGTTCAAGAAGTTCAAGTATGACCACCATAATATTCAATTTCGATTAGGAATTTATAATATCGACTCTCATTCTTCGTAATATATCGATTTAAGGACCAATTAAGTAAATAACTATAAAGTTTAAAACGGAGGCCAAAATGTTTAATTCTGACAGCCAATTTTTAATTCGGAGTAAAGGGTTCCCCAAATATCAATTTGGTTTATAACAAAAAAAAAATGCTTTACGACACAATAGGAACCCTTGTGTAAGATTTGAAATTCTAAGCTCCAGTAGTTTCGGTTGTACGTCAGTTGATCACTCAGTCAGTCTGGTTTCTCTTTTACATAGTTGCATCAACACTGCCACCGAAAACGAAGCCAGGTGGTAGTTTAGTCATTTCAGACGTAAAGCTACTAAAAATTTTCACATTTTTTTTAAATTCAAACCTATCGTCCTATCGTCGTATTTGAGTAGTAACATATGTAGTTTTTCGTAAAATAATAACGTATAAGTACCCTTTTATCTTTAAGACAATATAGTACGCAAGGGTTTTAATTAGTATTTTATAAAAAAAACTTTGGATTTACCACCCAAACACGATGATATGTAAGTATAAATATGACGATATAAAAATCACAGAAAAGATGCGTGTTTTTTTCGTTGCATTTTGTCTGTTGTTACTAATACTACCCGGCCTACCCGACTTCGTTTTTAGCAGTCTTGATTTACTCTGTATATACTATAAAGTGAGGAACGGGTAGCTCTAGTTCATTAGAAATGTATTTATTGTTATGAGCTAACTAATGAAAGAGAGACTTTGAAGTAGATTGAAATGTTTACCGAACTGAAGGCTTTAAAGTAGGGCAACTAATTTTCTTAGTTATAATTAAGCAAATTTCAATGCGTAATTTAAACTTTCTGAAAGGTTTTCTGGGATCAATGACAGCCGAAAACCCAGCTTTTCTTCGCCTCATCGTCATAAATTACCAATTACCAATGCTTTCCAGTTTCATCAGAGTTCATGACTAATTTAATACCATTGTTCAGGTTGCATATTTGCCTAATTGTCTCTATAAAATAAAACCGGATAATAACTTTTTTTTGCTTGAAATACCTTGAACAAAAAATGTAATACTAGGTTTTATTTATTTATCTATTCAAACTTCATGTCACACTGCATGTTTTTATATTTTCTAGTCTTCAATTACGTTAATAATTTATAGACAAGGTTGTCTTCTGCTAAATTACACGCCTTAGCTAAATTAATCATACATACTACATAATATAATATTATTCGAAGTTTTAGATTCTCCCCGTATGTACCGATAGTATGCGTTTTTAATATCTCAAAGTAATAAAACAACAATTGCTTTATCCCAATATAGCACGGCTAAGCACGAATTCAATAATTTTGCATACAATGTTACTACTAGGAATCTGCGTCAATCACGAAACATTGGTGAAACGTGTTCGTATTGTGTTCGTACATGGACGCAGTTTGCGTGCGCCCACAGATTCGTATGAAAATTTGTACGACGCCCCTACGTATTGATTCGTAAATACATTCTTAAGTTTAATTAATCATTTCAAAGGAACATATTGTAAGAACGTATTAATTATTTTTACTTCCTGGAAATTCGGTCCTCATTTCACATAAATATTGTTAAGTATTTGTAGCAGAGTAATTGGTATAATTTACATTGATGTTTATATATAAATTAATGCCAATTCGTAGGTTGTAGGTTTGGCAGATTGATTTCACAAAAAGGTATGTATTTGATTTTCTTTTATGATTTTTCTACAGATCTCAATCAGAATTGGCAATCATTTATATTGGGCTATTTAAATAACATGCTAATCTTGATATAATTATAGAAGCAAAATCAATTCTTGATATTATGTTAAAGTTATGTCACGTTGACCTAATATTATTATTTGGTCTTTAAGAAAATTAGGTTGATTTTTCCCGCACATTACTTGGCATGTCTCGGCAGTAAAACTACAAAATATGTATTCTTCAATTTAGCTTACAGTTACGTAGTTGTTACTTGAAACGAAACACCAATTAATTATAAAATAACTTTGAACAGGGCTCAGGAATGTTAAAAAATCAACGACAAAGCCTGAAGTTATGTTCCATATAAAATATAAATAACGGTTTAACCAACGTTAAAATTCCACGTTAATAGTGCTTTTGGTTCCGTAATCCTTTTTTACGCAATTGCAGAACAATGGGTAATAATTTAGCGACATTTTTCGGCACAAATCTCCCGTTTTACGTACATAAAAGGCGCAGTTCCGATTGGCCGGTTGACTGATTAACTGTACAGTCATCGGTGTGGCCGAATCTACTGAACTATGAACTTTTCTCTTTTTGATGGAAAGTGATCAGCACAATACATAAATTACAATTGTCGGTCATTGTTCATACATTGCTGAATTTAATGATGGTAAACTTTAACCCTTGGCGAAGGCCTATGTTTGGCAGTGAACTTTCTATGGCTGAAGAGAGAGTGAGGAAGAGAAAATTAATAAGACGAGAAGAAGGAATTTTTATATCTTTATAATCTCACCAAAGTCTTAAAGCCTGGTATTCAAACCGTGAGCTGGCTCAATAGGCTTACCTTAGAAATCCGTACTCTGTCACCTCCGCCAGGTACAAATAAGCCTATATTGAAGCATCATAATGTAAGTATATTACATGATAAGTGACATGAAATAAAGAAAGTGCTGATACACAAAGGCTGAAACCAAAAAACGATACTCTAGCATTACCCATTATCGAGTTATTCACTATTAGGTAGGTTGGTCCAATCCAGGCGGTTTCATATATATTGCCACTACCACTAAAAACCCGACGTAGAAAGTACATAGGATTACTTTAGCATTGTGTTCTAGAAAGCATTCTTTAAAACTGCAGTTTATTCCTTTATGTTGTTTATTTTAATGGGCTTAGTTTTGTTTCGTCGTTGTGCCATATTTTTATTATCGCAAAACTTCTGAAATGTTGGCTGTAGCGTCAACACGTACAGATAATTAGCACCATAATTTAATTATTTACAAAGTTTTGAAGCAATAAAATGTAACAGTAATGTGCACGAATGATGTCGAAAACGAAGAATAACCAGACCTTACCAAAAATATAAAAATATACATAGAAAGTTGAACTAATTAGAAATAAATAGATAATATTCCTCTTGATAAATTTTTTACAGTAAATATATTTAAAATAGACTGGTTAACTAAAGACGCTACGTTGCTAGCCACAAAGACCAAATGATTATAAAAATACGGTCCATTCTCGAGCTTGTATTATCCATGCAAACTACGATACAGTATTTCCTCATGCGGAATATAAAAATAAACTAAAATAACTATCATTCCTTTGTATATGATCCACAAAAGCACTGAAGACACTACTGGGTCGGTATTACGTTGGAGCCACACAATCGATTCAAGTTTTATTTGGAACCAACCTTCCAATTGTTGGCGCAATTGTCGATTAGTAAAAGAAATGTTTGGACGGTTGCTTGGTGGATTTAAAACTGGTTGGCAAAATGTGGTGCTAATCTTTCTCTATTTTTGAGATTTAGTTGAAGTTTACTTTTTGCAATAGAGCAGCTAAATCATTTTTGAATGAGCAAGTGTATGATTAAGGTAGAGTTGAAATAAAATTATTTTCTTCGGATTTTGTCGCTGATTTGGTTTCATTTTTACTTTTGTTTGCCCGTTGTTTCAATTACTTTAGGCACATTTTTCTTGGTCACGGAGCGTACCTGTAAAAAGTAGTTTATTCAATGAGTATTATTCGCGTAAATAAAAGAAACCATTAGTGAAAGTTGTTTAGAGTTGGACACAGAATTCTGGCTGCTTCTAGACAATAGCTATTTGGTAATAATGTTTTGTTTTCCATATTTTTCAATCAAATTATTTTTCTCTTTATTTAATCATCAATGAGCAATGACATAATACAAATAATAAAATATAAATAACCATTGCAGTCATAGATGGCATTATTTACTTGAGAAACTAACTTCGAACCCACCTTATAATAGGTATGGTTTAATGGTTTTGCTTGTTAATAAATCAAGTGCATTATCATAAAATAAAATAAAGTAAATTGTTTTTAATCAGCCGATGAATGGAAATTGAATAAAAACTTATCTTTATTACATAATTTTAACATGCAATACGGCTATCACGTACCATTATTCATTACACAAATGAATTACCGTTCGACTGATGCAACTTTTTCATTTAATTAATTAAGACGTCTTTGTGAGAAACGTTCGGTTGCTTTTATGAAGTTCTCGGAACATGCGGAAGGGGCGTTGGACGTTGACTTTTATGCTCGCTTGTAATGAAGGCGTTGAACTCTAAGATAAAGAACAACAATTTGTATTGTTTTTAAATCGACCAGTATTTACTCTTTCATGTAGTGGTGTATTAATTATTTATAAATAACGTCCTTGGTAGCAATATGTTCACGGCGGTCGCCGCTTCAAATCCCAGAGCACACCGCTGGACTTTCAGAGTCATGTGTGTATTGATGGTCAATCACCAGTCACCATGCAATATAACGGCGAAGGAAAACATTGTGAGGAAACCTGCATGCCATGGCAATTTATAAGAATTGTTATGGTATGTAAAATCCGCTAACCTCCACCAGGCCAGCCTGGACTATATGGTTTAACCCATCTCAATACAGGAGGCCTGAGCATTGTAGTGGGATGTATATAGGATGATACAGATACATATAGATTATACTGGGTATCTCAAGACTGCTACCAAAAACGAAGCCGGGTGGTAGTTTAAGTGACTACAAACACTATGCAACTAAAAATTTAGCAAAGAAATGCTACAATTATTTTTTATGATTTTTTAAATATCGTCATTTTTGGGTGGTAAATACATAGTTTTTGCTAAAATAATAATTTAATCTCTTTTATGCCTTAGAGTATTTATAAATAAAAGGGTATACACTATTATTTTAGGAAAAAATGTATTTACCACCCAAATATAGCCATAGGAAAAAAATAACAAAAAAAAATGTCGCATTTTTTTGCAATTTTTTCTGTTGCATTGTGTCTGAAGTCGCTTAAACTACCACCCAGCTTCGTAATTGGTAGCAGTCTTGATATACCCTGTATATAAAACCTATAGTTCCATGTGCTATTTATCCTTGAAGCGGTACGCAGAGGTTTTACTCGCGTCACCAATAGTGATAGGAAACAAATCCACCATCATGAAAAACCAGTCAGGAAAAAAATGGTTGCCTGTAAAGTCGGTTTTTACGGGCGAAGATTTTACGTGACAACGTCTTTTTCTCGGTAGAATATTTATTGATATGAATATAATTAAATTGCACAATAGGAACAAGGAATTGAATGAAAATAAGAATTGCACAAATTTTAACTATAGAAATATATTTTGTTTACTAAAACATTGTACATGTAATGACGAATCTAAGCACTCCATATTTTCACTACAGACACAGCTGACGATACTTTAACCACACGTGTGAACTTGTATTGTGACGCTTTCTTGTTTTTCCAACGCCAAGAACGTTCGAGAAAGACAAAGACAGAGACACAAGCATGCGCCGATTCAATGCGCCTAATTCTCTAGTGCTGCGCGCGCGGCAGACCGATCATAGTTGAGTGGGAGAGAGACGCAAGGCATTCGGCGGGCCTCTCTCTCGTTCGGTGACTCATCGTAACGTTACCGGGCGTTACACTTTTTCATAAGTGACTCCCAGCCGCAACCTAATTTAAGACGTTGTCACGTCAATAAATTTTTTGGAGGTAAAATATTTTTTTTTGGGGGGGTAATTTTTTGCGTAATTTGGGATTTCTGGCGGGGTCAATTTGTAGCCCTCACCAAGACGGTTCCGAGGATACCAAACTCGGTGGGTCTACGATCTATATTGGCCGAGATAGGATTGGGGGGGTGAGGTAAATTTTCGGGGTGGGGGTAAGGGAGGGGGGGGGGGGGGGGGGAGGAAGGTTTCGTGGGGAGGCTAACTTAAATTAATTGTTTTGGAGGTAAAATATTTTTTTTGGGGGGGTAATTTTTTGCGTAATTTGGGATTTCTGGCGGGGTCAATTTGTAGCCCTCACCAAGACGGTTCCGAGGATACCAAACTCGGTGGGTCTACGACCTATGTTGGCCGAGATAGGATTGGGGGGGGTGAGGTAAATTTTCGGGGTGGGGGTAGGGGAGGGGGGGGGGTAGGTTTCGTGGGGAGGCTAATAGGCACTATTTCGGAATAAGGGTGGGGGAAGGCAGGGGGGGGCTATGGGACAATTTTGGAAAAAGTGGGTGAAACTGAAAAAAAATATAATTAAATTGAGTGGGAGAGAGACGCAAGGCATTCGGCGGGCCTCTCTCTCGTTCGGTGACTCATCGTAACGTTACCGGGCGTTACACTTTTTCATAAGTGACTCCCAGCCGCAACCTAATTTAAGACGTTGTCACGTCAAAAAAAAGAAAAAGTCAGGAAGCCAGTCATGAAACATCAGTCAGGGATTTCATTCACGGGCAGTTTATATGAGACCGTTCAAACGGAAAAAAAATAAATTCGGTAATTGATATTTTATTCAAACTTTAGGTCAACAACCCACGCACACTGAGAAAACACTATTGAGGCCATTTCCATCAACAATATTTTCTAGGAATAATGTCCTGGTAAAACCAGATCTTAAGACGATTTGCCGTTCACACATGTTGTTATAAGGGGATATACTTCGTTTGTGGGAATATAAAGAAACATAAACCTTTTTAGTGAAGAGAAACGTAATATAATGTGTTAGTCCAAGAACAAACAAAGCTGTATGTACAGAAACTGATGAATGCACTTGTAATGGGAATTATTTCTATTTCAAATTAACATAACCACATTGTTATTGTTGAAGCCTTAGCATGCTCTATGTTTCTGCTATTGCTAATTATCTCGACAGAATTTGTAAACAAAAATACTGACCAAACATTATTTTAATCCACAAATTCGATCGAATTTCGATCACACTCGCAAATAGCAAAACCAAGCTTATTTATATAACTTTTAAAATGTTATTAAAGACTTCACTTGCTATTTGCTATGGCTATTTATTCTAACGCTATCGGTACAAACAAACCTTTTAGTTGATAAAAAGTAGAGCGACAGGTGGACAAGCGATCTAATAAAAGTTGCAAGAAGTCGCTGGATACAGGCCACTTCCAACAGGTCGCTGTGGAAATTCTTGACAGATACTTACGTACTACAAATGATTTCCTGTACCTTATGAACATGATAACGATTATAAAATAATGCGTAAAATGTATCACTATATTAAATAATATGTGAATATACACTGTATCAGCCCATATAAGTCACACTGCAGGGAACGGGCCTCCTCTATATCGAGTATAAATTGAGAGAAGGTTAGGCCATATTATAGTCCTCCACGCTGAACAAAGGCAACCTTTAAGGTATTATACAGGGTAGACTCGACCTGTTGGAAGCGGCCTGCATCTAGCGTCTTCCTGCAACCTTAGCCATGTCGTCCATCCACCTTGTAGGCAGGCGTCCAAAATTTCGCTAGCCTGTACGGGACCTGCAGTCCAGAACCTTTGGGCCCCAACGGCTATCAGTTCTACGCGCTATGTGCCCACCCCCAGTGAAATAAATAAGAATCTAAAATAATTGTTATACTTGATCCAAATGTAATTGCAACTTGAACAAATATTTACGAATGGCTCATTGTACATATGGATTTTGCCGTCATAGAGAGGTAGATTTGTAGTCAGAGATCATGTTTAATACTGCCAGTTTAGGATTTGTAAATATATTGTTTTAAATAAATTAACATTAAGTCATTACATGTGTACTTTACGCATTAAAATTGCTGTTATCTGTATTTATTTATTTAAAATATATATTATGTACGGATGCTTGCTGTTGGTTGATTGTATTTATTTAAAATATATAATATATTGCAAATTTGTGTCGCTTTTTTACATTTTGGTTGCATTGTGTCTGAAGTCACTAAAACCCCTGACTTCGTTTTCGGGACAGTTTTATATACCCTGTATACTTGCGCAATTGATATTACCGATGATATAGATTTGAATCGAACCGGAACGTACGATAAACAAACAAAAGTAAATTTATAGTATTTCAACAACTCGGAAGCAAAGCTGTCGAAATGCGAACAAAGCATTTATTAAAATATCGTCCGTAGCATGTGTGTGAATGGTTGTTATTGCAGTAACACGTTGGCTACGTATCTCGTTTTATAATCGTCGATAAAGTAACTCGCGAAGCTGGGATGATCCCGACGATGTGGAGATATCTTTCTTACAGCTTTTCCAAGAATAAAATACCGTAGAATTCACTCAATGTTATGTTATTCCTTTGAGATGTAACTAAGAAACGGATTCAATGTTTATCGGTGTTTAAGGTGTTGACTATTATATTTGTCTTCAATCATAGACGTATCACTGCAGAGTACGTACCTCCTCTACAATCAAGACTACGAAGGAGAGTGGACAAGCCATATAGTCCACCACCTTATGCAGGTTTGCGGACTTTCAATACCATAGAAATTCTTACAAATCGCTGCGGTATTCCGATTTTCTCACCTAGTTTTTCTCCACGCGTGGTGATGGTTGAATATTGCCGGGTCATTATAATAGCTTGTAATAATTCACTTACTATTAAAAGAACATAATAGTAATTGAGAATATAATAATGGATGCAATGTTTTATAACAATATATATTCACACATTGAACGTATGTATATTTGTATTCAAGTACAAATACACTCGCATCGCCGATAAAGTTTTATTCTGAGCTGATCTGAAAATACTTCTCATAGTAAAAAACATGCATTAGCAATTAAAATAGTACTGATTTATATCTAAAAAAATGATGCATACGAGTAATTATGCAGTAAAATATATTTGAATTCTTTGCACGAAACAGGACTATTTGTTTCAGCATTATTTTAATAGCCGCCCAGGAAGGTAGCCGTTTTTCTGATGTTGAGTGATACTGACGTCCTCGAACACTCACAAGTTCAATTTAATTATGTTAATATTCTACTTTAAAATAAATTATACTTTCTATTAATAAAAAAAGTAATTGCTTATTTAGCATATTCGAGACAGAAACGGTAATCAAATAAAAAGTCCGTAGACATCAGAACTGCAATGTATTGATTACAATGGCCTAAGTAGTCTGTGTTAATAACCAAACAGCTCATAAACAAACAATCAATGCACATAATCCACGAGATTCGAACTCGATAAACCATTCTAAAATGACCCGTAATAGTGTGTAAGTGGTTATTTATGAAGATTAAGCCCTACACCAGCATAGTGTAGTACGGACACATATTTATGTTTGCTAAACGTGTGCCCATTTAGTTCGAATACAGCACGCGAACCAGCCGTATAGGTATAAGTTTTAATTACTTGTTTATTGTTGTTTCTTCCTCGACGGCGCCGCTGGTGTCTATTATGTACAATATTTAATAATGCATGCGATCCATCAACGTGAATTGGGCTAATTTCGTGAGGTTTTATTTGTTGTTTGTCTTACTGGAGGTATAAATATTCTACTGTGTGTATTTGAGTATGCTTCCGATTGTTTATTTATGTATTTATTCTTTATTGTACACGATATAACATAATACCGGGTAACTCAAGACTGCTACCGAAAACGAAGTCGGGTGGTAGTTTTAGTGACTACAAACACAATGCAACTAAAAATTTCGCAAAGAACCGCGGGAATTATTTTTTATGATTTTTGAAATATCGTCATTTTTGGGTGGAAAATCCATAGTTTTTGGTAAAATAATAATATAAACACTTTTATACCTTAGACTATTTATAAATAAAAGGGTATACACTATTATTTTAGGAAAAATGTATTTACCACCCAAATATGGTCATAAGCAAAAAATAACAAAAAAAAAAATTGTCGCTTTTTGTACAACTTTTTCTGTTGCGTTCTGTCTGAAGAAGAAGTGAAGAAACTACCACCCGGCTTCGTTTTTGGTAGCAGTCTTGATATACCCTGTATACAAAAATATAATCAATAATAAAAAAAATACAAAAGACGGTTTTATAACTTTGAGGATCTGAACATATGTAATTTATATACATGACATATAGTACATAAATGAAATCATCAATAAATATACAATTACAAACACGATTATGTATGTAAATATTTTAATTATACCGGGTATCTCAAGACTGCTACCGAAAACGAAGCCGGGTGTTAGTTTTAGTAACTACAAACACAATGCAACTAAAAATTTCGCAAAGAAACGCGACAATGATTTTTTATGATTTTTTAAATATCGTCATTTTTGGGTGGTAAATCCATAGTTTTTGCTAAAATAATAATTTAAATACTTTTATATCTTAGATTATTTATAAATAAAAGGATATACACTGTTATTTTAGGAAAAAATGTATTTACCACCCAAATATGGTCATAGGAAAAAAATAACAAAAAAAAATCGCTTTTTTTTTTGCAACTTTTTCTGTTGCATTGTGTCTGAAGTCGCTTAATCTACCACCCGGCTTCGTTTTCGGTAGCAGTCTTGATATACCCTGTATATTTCGAATGTGTTCGATTTAATTTAAGAGAGATTGTATTACCTGGTATGTTTCTGAATTACACCGATTTTGAAATGTGGAAGGTTGACAGTCTAAATATAGAACAAAGGTATAATGAAAGAAACATGAATATAATTTGATACAAGCAATTTGTAGTTATTCGCGACGGCAGTACAGAAAACAATAATCCGTCTAATAAAAGTCTCTCGCTCGACAAATCATAGAGCGATAGCAAACAAGAACTACGGAAGTGGACAACTTCATAATTTCTTTGATTTATTAATGGTGCTCAAGGCAAACAAAAAGCTCGAATTCTTTTCCTCTAGCTTTAATTTATTTCCAATAAAGATTGTGCTAGTACTCAATACACTCGGATCGGACATCCACGGGCGTTTTAACGGGCCTTTCATAAAGACTGATCAGTGAAACGTCGTGAAACAGCGATTTTCTCTAATTGGATATTGAGTTTATTAGCTACGTACTCGCGAGCTCTTCGGCCCCATAACAATGCCGGTTATGAGAGCGAGCTAAACTATTGTTTATTACCGCTGGAGATCCTTTCATTGTGTGTGTGTGTGTGTGTGTCGCGTCAAGTGCTTCTGAACTAACCTGTGCCTCATGTTTGCATTTCATTCATAACATTTTCATTCAGGAGCCGCAATCGAAAAGTCTGTAATTATTTTTTAGCCGCAGGCCGCATGAATTGTGAAACATTAGGGTTAATTCCCAGTTCAGGCAACCATTTAGAACTTTTTATTAGTATGAACAATGCAATTTGTCATGTGGTATTTTCGACCATTATGTGACCAATGCATCAAAAATACTCCCTCATTATTATAACAACGAAACGGCACTTGAAACATAACAATAATAATTATGAATTCCGATGTAAATCAATTGCTCAATGTCATGTTAAATACAATAATAAAACCTATTATCAATACCATTAAATATTCCATTAAATACATTTATTTGAATTAGGCGCTAGAATATAAATTAACAACGTAAAACAGAATTTGGCTGAACATAATATGCAACATTCCGATCTCATTTATTATGAATTGATCACAAATTATAGGCTCACATCAATCGGTGTTCGCGTTCGAAATTATTTCAATGTAATTTTATTACTAGACTTTTGTGAATGTTTGAATTTAGTTTCGTGTTTAATGCTAGTGGTCGGTCTCTTATATTACCTATTTCTCCCACCGAACCAGTGTTTATTCATTGATATGTTCCAGTTTGAAGGATATTGTAGCCAGAATAACTGCAATCGTCAATCAATGTTGTCATCTTTATAAAATGTGGCAAATTTTATCATCATCATCAACGTTCACTATTGAACATTAACCTCTGCGTTTGCACCTTATTGACAATGATAATTAGTTTTACTCATCTGTACTGTATATATGTATGGCCATATAGTCCCATCCATCTTCTCTCATCCATCTGTCATATATTTTACGTCACTCCGCCCAATTTGAGGGCATTCTATACTACGTTAGCTCACCCGCGGTACCCACAGTACAACTTCAATGCTCCCACAAACTTGTGAAACTTTTGTGCGTGTCACTTAGGTATAATTTTATGAAAGCGTTTGAGGGGTTAAAACGTTCGCGTCAAATTGTAACGATTTAGTGAAATTAACCGTCGCTGTACGTACAATTTTCAGTCGCGTCGTGGCCATATAAAATTGAAATCGTGCTGTTAACGAGCCACAAAATTATCGTGTCAATCAGCCGTCGACGTAAACTTTATAATTTGGGAGGAACGTTTCCGAAAAAGCAAATCGGCAACACGTTGACATCGGTCAATGGAAACTGGCCGTTCAGTTAATCCAGCACTGATCAGGCCACAATTAATATTGGTGTAAATGTATTTGCTTAATGATATTTTGTCAATAATGAAACGTGAGGAAATCTGCATAATTCCAATGTTTTATAAGGTTTCCAATAGGGTTTAAAGTACGCAAGACTCCAATATACTTAAATATTATAATCTAAGAGCTAACTCCACGTAACCGTAGAAGAAACTTTGCCCAGCAGTGAGACATAAATAATCAAATATGAAGAGTATCTAATTTAATGTAGTAATAATTTATTACAAGATCCCGAAAGATTTGATGTGGCTGACAAATTTACATAATGTAATATATATAGCTATTGGAATAGCATAAGAAGGAGCTGGTTTTATAAATATTTGCGGAAATAGAGCTTTATGAAGGTGCAATAAAAATATTCCTTCAATTAATGCAACTAACGCTTACAAATGCAATTTCTCCGCCTCAGAAATGGAACGAAGATCTCTTACAGACTAGACAATAATTTATATGCCGATGAATCTTCGAATAGCGTCGGAATATACATACACAGTGTAAATGGTGGTTGAAAGCCCGTCATAGTGGCCTATGCAATTGTCAGGATTGAAGTTCGGCCAAGGTATATCCGCTTTCAAGCAAGCCCGTTTGATTGTGAGAGATTGTTATTTCGCTCGTGCGTACTATGTCGAGAGAGCATTTACTATCAGGCGTTTTGTAACCATGTTGTCAGGTCATAAGACAATGAATATTATACAGGATAATTAAATAGAATACTAAGAAATTAATTGGCAATGGGGATAAACTCTGCAATGTCAGTTTTGATTCGTGCCTATTGTGGTGCATATGTAATATTTCACCAACATTTAATATAATAACTACACTGCCACGGATGGATCCAGCTTTCAGCCAGGTGGGGTTCATATAGTTCATGTCAGAACACTGGGCCCGATTTAAATACAATAATAATGACATTTTAATGTTTGTAACAGCCGTGATTTGTGATCATACATACAGTTTTTTTACTTTATTTATCGACATACAAAGAATTAATTGTGCTTCTAAATTTTATTAACAAGATAATTAATAAATTTTGTCAATCTGGAGCCAGCCAGGTCATGACTCCCATGACCTCCCCTCTGGATCCGCCCTTGTACATTACATTGCAGAGGAAAGAAGGAAATTTTAATAGATTCACAAATTTTATTTATTTGTATTTTTTGTACTTTTCATATCAATAGTGCAAGGTATAACTAAATATGTAGAAATTCTCATCAGAAGCATTTCAGTCATAATAAATAATCGCCGGAATAAATAATCCCTACAACATTTTCACGTAAAATATTATCACGAGGAGACCATATGACTTGCACTGTCAAAAAGTTATCAGTTCTCAGGTAAAGCCAAGCTTCTTACTCTTAACTCACTAACTCTCCAAGGCACTTCACAAACTGTATACCTTAGTCAAAATCTGTGGCTTGGCCATATCGCTACATCAACATACATAGGTGTAAGGTTAATTAAGTTATTAATCGCTAGCATTACTTTTCTGTTATAAAATAATTGTTGTATACGTAGAAACGAAAACACAATATTTCTTCTAGTGACGAAACAGCTGGCTTGGAACTTATTTATGTATGTAATTTTTTTACAGGTAATGTAATTTAAGATACTTTATAAAGACCAAAGAGAGTGCTAATTGCCCCAAAAAACAGCAAGAAAAGTGCGAAGTTGAGTGCACCTATGAGTATTTTAGTTTGTGTCCCTAACAAGGCGCCGGTAGTTCTCAAAGCGGAGTGCCGCGCTCGTCAGCTAGTTGGCACGCCGCGGCCCTACTGCTGATCAATCACGCATTTATTTATTTATTTTATTTATTTATTTAATAAGGTTCACCAACAATTGTTTACATTGATTTAGAAGTAAAGTGTACATGTAAAATAATCAAAAAGTAAATGTAACAATCACTTAAAGGTAAACACCACATGTGCAAAAAATATTACAGTTAACACACCTAATATAAACAAAAAACACAGAAGTTATACACCAAAAAAAAATACGAAACAAAAAAAAAACATTTATACAACATGATAAATAGAAAAAAAAAGAAAGATAACAACATAGAAACACAAATTATTAAAATTAATTAGAGATCATTACAAATAATATTCTTAACCTTCGTAGTAAAATTTGGAAAGGAGTCGAAATGTATTACGCATTGAAAACTTACTTCCAAACACGCCAAATTCAACGTTTTATAATTTAAAAAATGGAACTGCAGTTTTTAAATGCTTGTGGATTTTAGTTTTATTATTTATTTATTCCATAGATCTCCCTTGCGATAGCCTCCGTGGCGAAGTTGGTTAGTTAGATGCCGGCTGTGAAATGAGAGGCCGCGATTTTGATCCCCGCACCGATAGAAATGTTTGTGCGACCCACCAAGATTTCTGTCGGGTCTGGGTGTTTGTGAGACCGAAAAGTCTCTCGTAGTTTCTGATACCCACGACTCAAGACTCGATCTTAGTGTAGAATCAGGACTATGTATGTGACTGTTACGTGTATTTATTTGTTTATTCTCCAACGCGGAATGTACACAATTAAATATTTAAATATAATAATATAAGCTTGCAGTTTTATTCCAGGTACTGCTTCAATTATGGGACACCATAGCGTCTGAATAATGAAGCTTAAACTAAGACAATACAAAAGTTAAACAATGGTAAAAAAAAAATTCAATTACCGCATGGTATCTCTTGTATTAGGATGTATGATATTAAGTTATTTTATTGATTTATATTTGTTTATGACATTCATTATTTTTGCTTAATTTTCTTTTACTTTGGGTACATTTGATCAACCCGTATGCTTTATGAACAAACATCAAGGATAAGATAAAATACTTACCCACGGCAACTGAACCTACAACCTCAAACGCAGAAACTGGATTCCATTACTGGTACGCCTATCTGTCATCAAGTTGTTGGCAAAGTCGAAGAAATATTACTGACTATAAATTTCAATACCATTGTATTCGAGCATATTAGAGGGTATTTCCCGATCAAATAAGAATGCGGAAACCTAAGCTGTAGGTAATTAATTAAACATTTAATGTTGTTGGAAACTGTATACACGGCCTTAATTCTTCTATATATACTAAATGATTTCTCTTGCCAAGTAGCAATGAGAGAAAAACTCGTCAAAAAGGCATAATTTATGTTTTAAGAGCAAAATTTAAGTACGTCACGTAATAAGATTGAAACAACAAAATGCGAAATCCACCTTTCCAACCCGGCGGTGCCATCGCGTTTATTTTTATTTCATCCGTGCAAAATGTTTTAATATTAAGAGAAATATAAAAAAATATCAGCTTATTACTTCCTCAATATACTTTATTACGTTTTACTGCTCTACTTTACACAATTGCTTATTATTAGAGTCCACATCGATGTTTATTACAAAAGAGAAGCTACTACGATTTTCAGATCACGAACAACGTAATCCTGTGTCTGATACAAAGTGAATGGATACGTTTGTGCTCTAGTGAATGCATCCGGACCCTTCGGGATCGTGACAATCGTCTTGCCTCTCTACCTGACTACTCCTTTCCAATTTGCTCTAAGCAGTGCGCTGTGATGAATCCTCATAATTTACATCGCACTTAACTTAAAGAATAGTGAATACTTAATAACGCTTCATGACATTTAACACTGTTTTATGGAGTGGAAAAACTAAAGAGCTATTTTCAAACTTTAATATTTTATGATGTCTCCGTGAAGAAAATAATGTTTTATCTTACCCTTGGAAATTAGTGTCCTTCTAATATTACTGTATTAAAACTATAACTTAAAATCCTGATTCAGTATGTCCTTCAAACTAAGACAAAGCCGGTTTAGAGTAAGAAGCGACATGTAATAATCTGTTAATACCTTAATAAGCTTCTTATATAACAATGTGCTTCTAGTTTTAATCATTAATATAAGAGACGAATGAACTGAATCGAAATGATCTTTGTAATTGCGCTTTTTTAAACACCTTACTGTAAGGCATTGTATTCTTGTACAGCTCAGGTCATTTAGGGCACAGTCTACCTCATAGACCTGAGACCTCGTTATGAGCTTATTTAAAATAGGTAGGTAAAGAATATATCATCAAGCTATATTAATGTGGAGCTAATCTCCAAAAGTGTTGGAAAAGTGGTCCACGGGCAACAGTCACGTGACAGCGGTGACAGAGCGTCTCGTGTGACAAATTTACATTCGTGTTGTGAAGTTTCTCAAACAGTTTGTAGTTGAGAACGCGGCGTAACGGCCGCCTCAGCGGGAACACAGGTGCGCCCTCTCCTCGCGGACCACTGCAAACATAAAACATGGGACTTCCAGCTTTCAGGACGTGTTGTGCATGATATATCGCGCGGGTGACGTCACGTGTCAAAATAACCGACACGTGTGTTTTAGTTCCTTTTTTAAATTCAAAAATGCTTGTTTTGCACCGATTCTATTTTGTTACCGCGGGCGTTCGTGGTTTTATTTGACGTGCATCTGTTACAACACTTACGTATCGTTTAATAAAATTCTATTCATGGGTTGAAATCATTGTACCTGTATATATGTCAATGAAATTCGTTTATTGGTCATGTAGGCAATTAAATAGCTTTTGTGACAAGTCAATACAGATAGTACTTGTTATCACATAGTCAATGGATGAAATAGATACCACAATGAAAGAGTTTGGAACACTATCAAAGCCACATCTGTTAGTATTCTCGTGCTTTAAATTTTTTGGTTGTGTACAGTTTTTCCCGGGATTAAAACTAGCCTTTATGTTTCTGTTACACATACTATGGCTGCAAAACGTAACAATTGTTCACCCAGCGCATTCAACGCTCGAATTTATAATATATCAAGATTTTGTTATTCCGCCGCCGCTCACGTGATGATATTTATTCCTATGGAATTGTTTATTTGCCCAGGTATCAAACTATTGTACGTGCTATTCAAATAAAATATCACAATCACGCTTCGGTTATAGAGTTAGAACATGAATAGAAACGGACGAATCGCCTAGCGTGACCATTCACGGTTTAAAAAATGGCCATATATTTTTCAAAGTAATATGAACACTGACGTCGGAGTCAAATTCTGGTTAGTGTAATGAAAGAGTATTTAAAAGATTATTATAACAATATATTTTATATACAAAGTAGTATTATAATACAAAGTAAATAACTACGTAGAACGCGATGACGGGCGCGCGGGCGGCGGCGCTCCGCTTCAGCGCTTCCAGTTCGCTGACGTCGGGCGTCTCGTCGAAGTCCCCCACCTCGTTGTACTGCATCTCCTCGAACTTGCCGGACAGTGCTGTAACACAATACGCTCTGAGAAACTGCCCGCATTCCCACAGGCCAGCCGACGATACTCTTCAAAATATCACGTTACGCGACGCTGCCATTAACAGCTTTTCAGTTTCACTCCTATACTGTTTTTACAATATCTCCCGAGTCTCCGTTTCACGAACATTAAAAGGTTTTTACGTTAGGCGCCCGCCTACTTAAAATAATTCCACCCTTTCATTTACTTGGAAGTAAATTATTAACGTTATCTCAATTTGTAAAGGCATTTTATGGAGTCTATGTTTAATTTGGTTAGTGACGCCACTCCTTGAATGTTTAGAAATTTTCCGTATTCATAAATCTGAAGTTGTTTCTATAAATAAGGATAAGTCAAGGTTGCCGAAGCGCTTTATTAAATTTTCCTATTATTTCCACTTATTTAACGGTAGATTAATATCGTTCGCATTTTGTGAGTATATTTATATCTGAAAACAATTAAACTGTGAATGATATAGCTGTTATACACCGAGCGGAACACAATTAAAACAAGTAAATCGTCAACAATGAAAACCGCTCAGATACCGGGCCTTAAATAACGATGATAATTTAACGCAGAAGAATACTCACAATACAGTTTTATAGTGCCGTCCGTATCTCCGAGGGAGTTTTTTGATATGCAACTGTAAGTGCCGAAAGTTGTTCTACCAACTTTCTTGATAGTCAGCCTCATGTCCACCTCATAACTTCTTTCAACGGCCGCTATCTCGAACCTTTTGTCCGCTAAAAATAAAACGTTCTAGATGAAATACGTAAAAAGTGGTTCGCTCTTACTGAAATAATTTGTGAAATGTGTGAACTAGAACAAGTTATTACAAATTCCATTTTATAAAGGATTCATTACAAATGTACGACCAATTTGAATTATTAAAAGGTAATCATTTGTCAATCCCACAACTATTGGTCTCGACTAGCACAATAATATTAAGGTTCCCGTTCAAATATTGTTCGAATATTTGTAATAACATTTGGAATTAATTACACAATTGTCTGTATCTGTATCAGCCCATATACGTCCCACTGCAGGGCACGGGCCTCCTCTACAATCGACAGGACGATTGAGAGTGGTTAGGCCATATAGTCCACCACGCTGGCCTAGTGCGGGTTGGCGGACTTTACCATATTTTTTTTTATAAATCGCTATGGTATGCAGGTTTCCTCACGATGTTCTCCTTCACCGTTTTAGTGCGTGGTGATTGACTATCAATACACACATGACTCCGAAAAGTCAGAGGTGTGCCCTGGGATTCGAACCCGCGACCACCGTGACCATGTTGGCAGTCGCGTCTAGTCCGTTTACACAATTGTGGTTGGGGATTATTACAAAATTTGACCGGGATATCTAATTTATATCCGTTAGAAGAAATATATTAAGAACAAACAACTCACTCACATTGTGATATGATTTGGTCGTTTATCGTCCAATAATTAATAGACTTTGGGAAAGCTTCTGAATGACAGTCTAAATGTACAGTGTCGCCTTCTTTAGCTCCAACTAATTGATTTTGTATAGTCATTATTGGTGGAACTGGAACAAAGAGATTAATTTGTATACAGAATAAAACTAGATGAAGTAAGCGTGGAAGCTGAGTAATTAAAGATTATTCACAAAAGCGAGCGTTTCGCCAGATTTACAACAATATGGATCGAATTACATCGACGCTATTCTTCAAAGTTGAAAACATATCAATGTATTTTCACACATACGTATTTATCAAAAAGTCTTCGACATTTTGCGTTACCCGTAATTCTAAATTATTTTGTTCTATTAATTCATATTTATTTGTAAAATAATAAAATATTTATGTTTAAATCAAATTAAGTGTCATGGATTGGATATTATTAAAATATTTGTTATTCTACAATAACACAATCCTAAATTTGTTAATTCAAATGGACAACAATCTCAATTTTTTTTCTTGTCCATAACATTTGTTTACTTTTATTTATTTATTATTTGTGTATGTCTATTTTCAGTTCTATTATTTCTGTTAACACATTTTATAAATACAATTTTAAAAAGCAGTATACGAAACCTCTGCCTTTGTAGATAATATAAACATTATCACGACATCCAACTCAATAAACTAAACTACAAAAGATAAAACAAAAAAAAAACAAACGTCTACGTTGAGGTTAATACTTTTTTACTATTTATAATTTCATTTTTTACCACGTTCAATTTAAGTTTTAAAGTATTAGCTACTACCGAACTAA
Source organism: Hyles euphorbiae (assembly GCA_023078785.2). Lineage (NCBI taxonomy): Eukaryota > Metazoa > Arthropoda > Insecta > Lepidoptera > Sphingidae > Hyles > Hyles euphorbiae. The sequence continues at coordinate 9,024,429 of CM041034.1, read as the reverse complement.
TAAATATTGTCCACGAAAATGACGCGGGACGTCGTGAGACCTCGAATCGATCCCGTTTCCCCCGAGGGAACGTGGGAGCCGAGCGGGATTCCCGGCTATTTGCTCAGTGGCTTGATTGTGTCTGAGCTTTCATCATACTGTCTGTGAAAATCAGTCTGATCGTGTTTTGAAAGTGTCTTGAGACCGGCTGATATATCTCCAAATCTTGTCAAACGGAGTCATTACTGCTAATGAGATACTTGTAGCACTTATTGTCGTAATGAGTAATATAATGAGAGTTCGATTTAATGATTTTTTTAGCTATTTGAATTTCTCAGACAAAGCGAATCGACGGTCGTGGAGAAAAATACATAAAATACGGATGACTGTACAATTCGCTAATGTTAAAATATAGGTACAAACGCAATGTCTATTTCTTCCTCCAAAGAACAGTGTAAATGCACTGTTGTCTTCTGGTTAAAGGACATTATACCCCGAGTAACAACTGGACATATTGAGACTTAATACCTTATGTCGCAGTGGAATGCCAAGCATTGCTTTGTAATTAATTGTGCTGTTTGGTTTTGCTGCTATCCATAAGCGGCCCTGTCGGTTACCATCAGGTAAATGGCACGTTCGTCTCGCCATTTAATACAAGAAAAAAAAAGTACTAACTAATAAAAAAAAGTACTAGTTCCGTAGTTTTAAACTTCTATGTTAGACCGCCAATAGGTACTGGGTAGTAATTAAAACAGAGTCTATAGACAATGCAACTCCCTACTTAATTCTTCGAACCGATTTGTGTTCGAATCATATTGTTCTAGCAGCGAAAAAAGTTGTGAACAATCAAAGCAATACACGGGATTTAAATGTTACATTTGGATTGCGTTTGTTGTATGATTGAAGTTTATTTGCTGCTAATTCGATGTGCTAGATTGATACATTTTTTTATTATTTCACTGAATAGTTGGACGAGTATGTCGTTTGCCTAATAGTAAGCGATACGACCGCTCATGAACAGTAGTAGAACCAAACAACACCTTGAAAGCAATGCTTGGCATTCCACTCCGCTCGGCATCCTGACAGATAAGAAGTCCAGTAGTTACTTTGGCTACAATATCCCTCAAACCGTAACACAATAGTGCATTCAAAATGCTGTTTGGCGGGAGAAATAGACATTGCGGTGGTACCCACTCAGGCGGCCTCTCAATATGAGAGACCTACCAGTAAATTCTCATAATTTATACCCTCTAAACAACGATGAAAAAAAACCCGATTCTACATGATTACATTTTCATTCGTTTTAGTTATAGAGTGTTTAGAAATATAATGCTCAAGTACTTACAGTGCACGACAAGCATCACTCGTTTGCTAACGGAGGGGGGCACTCCATTGCTGGCGATGCAGAGATATGCCCCCATGTGCAGTCTGGACACTTTGACTAGCTGCAACACCGCACCGCTCACCGACGTATCTAAGCAGAAATGAGTACTTGTCGAGCTCCCCACATCACATGCAAATATTATTCTAAACGGTTTACAGCTTGGATCAGATTACTAAATGTTGAGTGTTTCGCTTCTATCTGAAGGACTTACTTAATGTAACTAAGATATGTTATTACAAACTGATATATGGCCGTTCTCTATATCCTATCAATCTTTACCAAGAGATTAAAAAAGCTAACATTATAGTGCCTGTACAATTCTACGCATCATTTAAGAAAGAAAGACATATATATATTCTGGCTTCTGTATCTTACCAACGATCTATAAATAATTATATGCGTCTTATCTGTACCTTTCTATTTGTGTTAAGAGCGTTTATACCCTGCACGCGCTTTTTGGCTTAAAAACAGGACTTTTCAAATGAGTTAATAGCCACCAATAAACAATTTAAAGGAAAAATAATTATTACTAATTTTAGAAAAGGTTGTCATCTAGGGATTTTGGTGGAAAACATTATAGATTGATGGATAATTTGTGAGTACTATACGGATTACTGAACACAAGTTTCGTTATTTAGGCTTTTAATGGCAATTTAGAAGCTTAAGATATCCTTAACCACTAAATATAAGATGAAAATAAAAATATTATCAGACTAATAAGACCCTTATGGAGGGATTTTGCTGAGAAAAATAATCTTTTTGTGTTTAGTTCCTGAAAAATAAAAATTTAAACAATGCGATATTATTCAGAAACTCTCGTCAAGAACATATTTTTTTTCACCAACTTATGGTACATAATTTTTTATAGCAATTGCATATTATAATAGAAGAACATCTTATCAATAAATTACCATTTTTATATTTCAACAAAATTAGTTTTCATGTTTTCTACAAATATTTTAAAATCCACTATAAAACACGCTGTCCGACGTGGCTCAAATCAGACCGCCGCAAGGCCTTCTAGAGGGAGGACGTATCGCTCGTCGCTCCGGCCTGGCTGCAGTCGATTATGCCGCGCGTAGTAAAAATAGCCACGCGCGGATTGCGATTACCACATCTTAGTACTTTGGTAGTAAAATATTTAATTATTTTTATTACCTAAAATGATTTTGTAGTGAGTATAAATTATGTTTCAGGTAATATAATGGGACGTAATTCCGAGGCTAAATTATGTTATGTATTGTAATATAAAATTAAATATATTTCGTAATTGTAAGGGGTTGTAAGGCCCCTAACACTATTTATGTGTTCGAACACGAAATGATTAATAAAACGTCCGTAGTGTCTAATGATTGAACACTGATTTGAATGCAACTTAACAATGTAATAATAACGAAAATATGATTAGTATCCAAAATTTGTATTATTCTTTGATTGCACAGTAATATTTGTCTACTTATAATGCAAATAAAATTTTTTTATGATATTATATTACAGTTACATTTCAATTGAATATTTGAAGCGCACGGATCAAAGTTGTTTGAGCCGATTGTATAGCGAGCCGACGCGGATGCTCTACGCACACAGCTTTGGTCGCTTATGTGTGCGTGAAATTAACGAAGAAATACCTATAGTTGACTTTGCGCGCAAGGTGTATACGCTCTTAACTGAAACATAAAATACAAATATGTAATGAAATCTATTGCCAAAGATAAGTTATAGAGATTGGCTGTTAATCATCTAGGACTAAAAATAAAAATAAAGTAATTACAAAAACGATACGTATAAATCAGTACACGTTTAAATGCGCATTCAAATTAAATATAAATGGTTTTTAAACAACAAGTCTAGGAAACTAAGTTAGGTTTGTGACTAGTTTTTGTGTGTGGCGAACGATTTTGAGCGAAATGTTCCAGTTGTTCGCATTAAATATAAAGTTCGAGGAACTCTTCCAGTTTACCGGCTCAAAAATATTCACTCGGCACGATGTTTTTGACGATGTAGTTAACGGCATAAGGCACTTCGTGCCTCAATTCTTGTATATTTCCATTCAAGCACACTCAAGCATTTTTATGAATTTTTATATTTATGTGCTTCCTTAATCCAATCCAATTTCAATATTCCATACCCTGATTAGGAAAACAAAAGCCTGTTTAATATTTACACAAAGTATTTGGAGCTTAAGTTGCGGAGTTTATCAGCGAAAAGGTCTGCAGTCGACTTTACTAAATTGTAGATGTTCACAAAGTCGTATGTGCTACTTTTGAATCTAAGTTTCGCCGTTTTTTGCTGGAAACACATGTGCTGTATATCAACAGACTTTTGACATTATCCTCGAGTACTGCACTCCACCTACTGCGCATTGCTTTTTTCTTCTCTTTCAACATGAAAATGGGTTACCTTTGCATATTTAAGCCACATACTGTTTGGAAAACTGTTCCACTATAGAAATTGAGTGTCCGTATGACTGTGTAAAAATTGAACAAACGTAAACATCAGAAGATTTATTGGCTGTTGAAAATAAATTGAGTAAACACATGTGGTGGCAGTTGGCACGGTAATTAATTATTCATGAAAGTTAATTTAATTTCATGGGAGTGTTGTGGTCTCTTACTATGTATGTCGCTGAACTTGGAGGTGGGTAGGAGGTCCCCGGCTTCCTTTCTCCAGACTACTGTGGGCGTGGGAACCCCGTGGGCCGCGCATCTTAAAGTCACGTTTGCGCCTTCTCTGGCCACCTGATCGCTACTGGTTGGGTAGTCCAGTATGTCTGGTGGAACTGTGAACAATTGTATTAAAGTAAGTTCGACAATTTATTTTCGGAGAAGGCCCATCCTCTCGTGGATTTCTTGTAGCTGAAGAGAGACAGCGATGGCTATATAATAGTTTCTTTAAATTAGTTTTTTATTATTATTTGCTATTGTAAATTGTATTAAAAAAGTAGAAAACATTTTTAAAATTTTACCAGTGAATGAAAAATACATAAAACTTCTGCGAAAGCCTAAAATTGCTGTGGGAGTTTCAAAAATCTAATTCGTGTCAAATAAAAATGCTTAAATTCAGCCAACTAAAAATAATAAACATTTAGAATGAAATGTCATTCCAAAAAGAAATAGAACATAACTAAAAACGACGGTTACAAAGGAATTTTGTTGATTAATATATTATATTCATCCAATGCTAGACAAGAGTATCTATGCTAACGTAAATATCGCAGAATAATTTTAAGATACTCATTTCGTAGTTTACCAAGCATTTCTTATGAATATTATTTATTTGTATACGTTTCCATAACCTTCCTGCAATGTTCGTCTATAAGATATAGAGTATTGTTCAGATAATTTCGAACATAGTGCAAAGCCAGGATACAAAGTATGAATTTGTTCGTGCTTATTTTTAAATCCATTTCCCACAATATGACATGATGTGGTAAAGGCAAAATTCCGCCGCGAAAGAGCAATAATGCAGTTACCATTACATTCCATTAAAATCTGGCTCGTGCTCTGGTATTTGCATACAAGGGATTGAAAAATTAAATTTTAAAAAATACAATCTATGAGGTTTGAAAAACAGCCTCGTGATTAAATATTGGTAAACATGAACAAGTTAATCTCATTTAACGGATCATCTCTATCGTTATAAAATCATAATTTACTTTATATTAAATGGGTGGCTTCGAAATCGAATTATAAGCCGATAAAACAAATGTGTTACCGAACTATTTACAACCGATAACGGCAAAGGTAGTTATAGTAAGAGAATAGTATTAAAATACAGATCGCCTAATCCCGATAAAATGTCTTTACACCCATTAGCATTCATTACAACTAGTGGGATTAACCCACGAATCCGCATCAACAATTTGGCTTTTAATAGCACTATCCACGCAACCAACAAAGTTATTTACAAATTGTGAGCTCGCACTAAACATCCATAAACATAATTTGAAATTCCTCAGTAAACACGAATTGATTATGAAGATTACAAACATGTATACTCCCGAATTAGTAACAGTGTATGCTTCACTCAACCTGCCCACGGCATTAAGCTAACAAATCAAGGGGTTTACTATATAAAAACGATACGAATTTCGAATGTTCGCACGCCGTACGTAAAACTTTAGTAATGTCTCTATATACTCCAAAATTGTCGGATTTCTCTATCGTGCAACCATAGACTAAGTTCTAGAAAATGATAAGTATAATAGAGAATAGTATTGATTTTAGAAGTGGAAATCTTATATTTTACTATCGTCGAACATCCGAATATTCGAAGTTCGTATCGTTTTCATAGAGTAACCCTCCATAATTAACATACCTACTACGTCTAGGTAGGCGGTTTGGCTCTTCATTGGATCTGTGTTGAGTTGACACATGTACCAGCCGCGGTCTGATTGTCTTACATCGTGTATGTGAAGGAACCAGACGCGGCGGTCGCTGTGGTTGACAGCGATGCGATGGTTCTTTGTGATCACGTGCGTCGCGATCGTCAGGATCGTCTGCGTGTCCACGCGTAGCCACGCCACCTTCGGAATTATAGATTATTAATAACAATTATTTCAATTATCAATTATTTTCATGTGTTTTATTTATTTATTACAGAACTTTATAATATTCTTTGGTCTTATGCTTTTGCTGCACAAATATTCAGATTTTACATATAACTCCTGTCCATCCAAAGGTTGCCTGGTAGAAATCGGTACTAGTGATAAGGCCGCCCATTGTAAATAACCCTTATAGTGTGTTATCTTAAAATTGTATGTTGTCATGGGGTACAATAAAGCATATAATATTATTATTATTACAGCCTTTAAACTTACCTATGCATGACAAGAGCCTCTTATATATCGAGAATTCTGTTGAGTTACGCAATAGTGTAAGTATGTTACTTAAAATGGGTACTTATATGGGTTACTTTGCAACAAAAAATTACAGTTGATTTCGTACTGCGTGCGTACAGCTTTTGACTTTTTTAAGCCCTAATTAATTGCACACATAAACAGTAATTGAATATATTTAAGATCATAAATAAAAATACATTTGATAAGGCACGCACGCATTTAGTTCTTATCTTACGATTATTTTTTTCTCAGCTGTCTTTAAAGAAGTCATGGACTTTTCATAGTCATTTTCTAACATTGAAAATTTTCTTTCAATTTCAGATAAATTGGGTACGTCTAGATTGATTGGTAAGTAACAAAAGCATGCATAGTTACGCCAAAGCTATCACTAGTGAGTATAAGGTAGTGAAACTACACCCCCACTTTTCCATATATCTACCTTAAAATATTTCACAACCAATTTCAGTGCTGCCTTAACAGGAATCTTTTTTTAATGATATTCACCTGTTATGCTTTAAAATACGATTCCAACAGTTGCATACAACGCTATTATTTTATGAATAATCTTTAGTGAACAAGGTAAAAGTTCAAGAATGTATTTTTAGAAGATCTGGGTATTACAACTTTGTTGAAGCATATTGTAAATTCATACATCGAAAACTATATGAAATGCATTGTTAAATAAATCACAATTCCAAAACGTACGCTTCTATTTGTAGTATGATGTTAGGTATATTATGTTCGTTCTTGGAAACCACTATTCGTCTAATAAGGCCGTCTCGATTTCAACAACAAGGGAACGGAATGATTCAAATGCCCCGATTTCAAATAAATCGCGGACATGCAACACAAAGACCTTCAACAACAGTGAAATTCTCCGTTCTCTGAGAAGAGTATTTACTTCAACACACAATACGCTCGACCGTTGCACTATATTCCAATTAAGTCTGATCTACGATGCAAACATTGGCTGTGTGTTGGGCTTATATGGCCGATGTTTCGTAATTTTAATATTGGTGTCTTAAAATCATATTCTATGATTATTTGCTTGTTATTCATTCAGTTTTCTATGACAAGCCAATCTCGCTTGGGATGTGGGTACTGTGTACCAAACATCTGTTTGAGCATTTGATGTATCTCATTATTTTACTAACATCGAAGACGGGCGGTTAACAACCCTCTTTTATTCCGTGAGATTTGAAACAATTTTGTCCGCAGGGTCTGCGGTACAGGATGTTTTTACATTTATATATTTTATTCAATTAAATCATCAAATATCCTATTTATTATTTGGGAACACACATTCTCAAATAAAACAAATTTGAAAATACCAAAAGCAAAATAAAATAGTGTAACACATAACATAATATGTAGATGTGTCCATATAATTAGGGGAACAATATAAGTTGATGTGTTATTTTTTGTATACTTAAGTTAATTATTGTATCATCTATTGGCGGATCACGTAAAATGTTCAATTAAAAGAAAATAAAAAAAACACAGCTTAAAAATAAAATTATTTTGTGCAAATATTCTAAAATTAAATAGGTAAAATACCCTAGGTTTTTGATAAAAACGTTTTCGGTAAAATTTCGTGTTGCCAAAAGGAGTTTAGTATTTTACAAGGGAATACTCACCCTGTAAGAGCCCAGGTCATTTACGACGCAAGTGAATACCGCTTCTCGTCCCAGTGACACAGTCAAGTTGTTTAAACTATCTTCGAAGCGTGGCACTTCTAAAGTAAAAACAAAATTAATATATTAGCGGTTTTAATAGATAAAATACGTGAAACTTTGTTAGGTTGAAGTTAGAAGTTATACGAGTTTATCAGGTATGATTCATGCTATATTTTACAACGCATCCTTTACAATGTAAGGTAGTCCGCATCTGTCGATTTGTGGTTTTACAAATCGAGAAATAAAACTATTATTTACGGATTTTATCGCGGGTTTTGTTTAATTTTTACTTTTTTTTAACTTCCCGAGGTTTCGATTAAGTGTAGTTATATTGTAACAGGCACTGAGCGGATAACAAATACCTCAGTCCGCCCCGTGACCAAGAAAGCTGTAAATTATTCGAAACGTTCCTGACGTTTCAAATAATGAGTTAAAGAATGAGTAACATTCGCTAAATTTAAAAAACCATCAAATTGATAAATATTTGATCAAATAATATAATTCAATGTTTACTAGGCAAATTCCGCATTATAGAGTAAACAATTATTGGTATTATATATCATTGATATCTTGTATTAATTATAAATAACCCATTTTGAATGCGTATTAATTACACAAACAGTTATTAATTGAACGCTTAATTGTTTACAAACACCAACAAGACTTTACGGTTAACAACAGAATGTTCGATTGTATTTGAAAGGAAATAACAATGGAACTTCATTTGAAAATAAAATTAATGAACTTATTTATAAGATATTTTAATTCGCCCTTCCCGATTAAGGAAGGTTTAACTTGGATTTAAAAAAAGTGCTATAATAAATGCAGTGTAATTTAGACTATCCACCAATCCATTGGTCGATAAATGTAGGCCTAGTCCAGATCGGATTTACACAGACTAAGCCCGAAACGCGACACAAATTTGAGAGTACGCTATCCGCTTTAGGTGGTTCCGGTCGAATATACTAAAAGAAACGCAAATCTATTCAAGTAAATCTGTAATTGCACGTCAGTTTTTCTATAACTAAACCCGTGGAAAGGAGAATGCGCGTTCATTGTATCTATTGATTCAATTTTTATTAGTCTTTAAATTCATACTATCAAGAACTCTGGGTTGCAGTTATGTTTATCTATATCTATTAAAAATATATATTTTTCCTTACACAAAAAGTAGGTTCCATCAAGGAACAAAGATACCAAGTTCAATAGTAAAATGGGCATTCTCCTTTGTTATACAATATACGATAACAAGGTATATCAAGATTGCGGCCGAAAACGATGTCGAGTGGTAGTTTTATTAACTACAGACATAATGCAAACTAAAAATGTCGCAAAAAAAAAACGCGACATTTTTTTGTGATGTCAAATATCATTGTTTTTGGGTGGTTAATTCACAGTTTTTACTAATATAATAATTAAGGCAATTATGTGTATTTTCCACCCAAATACTACGAAAGAAAAAAAACCTCAATTTTTTTGGGATATTTTGTCTGATGTCACCAAAACTACCACCAAGCTTCGTTTTCGGTCGCAGTCTAGATATACCCTGTATAAGAAAAACTATAATTGGGGGACTTTACTAACGAACCCATAAAATATTATAACAATGTTTGTCTGCCTGTCTGTGCGTTTGTGCGCGCAAATCTCATCGTAAGAAACATAAACTCACGACAAATAACATATTTCTCGCCCTAGAAATTGAATCTCTTGGTATAAACACGTGGCACTAATCCAGTGGAGCGATCACTTCAAAAGAAACCGTGGTTATGATTTGTACTGATTTATCGAGGTGAATATAAGCAAATATATTTTTATCAGTGATATCATTTCAAAGACATCTAAAGAACCACGAACGTGCTACATTTCTTGCCCCTAAGGGACGAACTATAGAGCCGACTTTATTATTATATCCCTGGAATCGTCCAGTTACATAATATTATTATCGAACTTATACATATTGGCGGTTTAGGCCGCTGGCTGTGTGATAGACGTCGGAGCGTTATGTGTCCTATTTGCCCTTATATACTTATGTGGGTATGGTGTAATCTATTCTATAATGTAGATAAAATTTCGAGTTTTCTAATATTTTGAATGGCGAGACGAGTATTACCGATTAACAGCATGCGTTTTTTGGGAATTGACACAACTTTACAAAACTTTGCATATCGCATTAAGGCCATATATTAATATTATTAAGCTGCAGAGTTTGTTTGTTTGAACGCGTTAATCTCTGGAACTACTGGTCCGATTTGAATGATTCTTTCAGTGTTGGGTAGTAAATTTATCAGGGAATGCTACAGGCTATATATATTACGATATGACATATAGGAGGAAAGCAGTACTGATATTTATAGCAAATACGAGGATTTTTTTTCTATTTTCATGGTCCGATTGGTCGATATTCTAAACTAACTAATATCCTAAACTGATAGTCAGAATTAAATATTTTGACCGCCATTTTAAAACGTGTATGCACCCGGGCGGAGCCGGGCCCGACTGCTAGTCGAATTATAAGTGGTTCGGGAAAGGGGGCGGTATGGAATGCGTAAACAAAAATCTGTCGCACTCCACTTTCGGGCTATAAAGGCCGTTTTTAAAGAATTTAATAGAATAATAAATCATAATTGAATCATAAGAGGCTAATTAGCTTTATATATATTAAATACGAATAAATATTTATTTTCACAAACAATTCTTCTATTTATTTATCTCTATTTCGGCACGATATTTTGTGAATGGTGTATTTTTTGCTAGTTTTCTTGAGTGCTAATGAATCCAACTTAATCAGAACTATAAATTGCTTTCTTTATCGCGAGTGCAAATGGCTCACACAAAAAACATATACAAAATACTATTTGCGAAGCGTTATAATTTTATATATAAATATTGCAAAAAAAATAGTTTTAAAATGATTTTAAGGTTACTTTTACCCGATGTAAATATTGTAAATATTGTCCTGAGTATAGGCAAGTAGTGGATCTAGCATATCTTCGGAATATGTTAAATGGCACCGTCTATTGCCTTAAATTATTAAGTAAGGTACTGCGCGCACCTTGCTCTGTGGTTTCAAAACCGAATCTCTTGTATGCGATCGCTAAATTAGTGTACCGGCGGAACACGTTTTTAATTAGAGCCAGCTTTTAATGATGTTTCATCCAATGTTGTATTAATACCTTTACTTATAATTATATTAAACTAAATAAAATATGTTTCTACATTTATTATATAATTCGACAAATAGTCCTCTTCTGGATAAAAAAAAAGACGTAAGAATGTCGATACGAACCAAGAATGCCTAGAGGAACTACTGATCAATGAAAGGTGTCGTGAAAGGATAATTACTGGAAATTAAAACGGATTTGAATTAATTTACTTTTGATAAACCACATAAGTATATGGTAATCTGCTCTGTATAAGTGTACAGATCAGATTAAAGACCGTTCTCAAAAACTTTGAAAATCATTAAAAATAATAAACGAATGCTTTAACAATAAACAAAATTTGGGCTCAATAAGGAACATGCAATTTTAAAATTAACTCTTAAAAGGAAACTTTTACTATGTGTATACTCCCCAGCCTCACATTCACATACGGAGCGGAAACATGGTCACTAACAAACCCTCAATGGTCCCCCCAAGGCGCTTGCCAAATAGCGATGGAACGTAGAATTATTGGTATTAAACGTGTTGTCCGCGTAAAGAACTCAACCCCGCGTTCGAAACCATAATCACCCGCGTCGTGGGGAAACAGCCGTCAAGTTGTAATAGATTTGGGCTGGCCACATCTACCGCATTCATGTCATGGTTCTCCAGTAGCCGAAGCCGATTTCTCTGTAGATCTAGAAGGAGATGGCATGACAAACTCGAATTATACCTATCTTCTGAACTGGCAGCATTTCATAAATATATATTCTTTTAGCTTGTAATTGACCTTAAAAATAAAACAATAGGTACCAAACCCATTACGAAAAATAACAAACTAAGACGATAGTTGATGTGACGATAGTGATTAAGCTTTAAATAATAAATAACCTATAAAGTTTTCTATTATTCTATTAATTAATAATTATGAAGCCGCTTTTCCTGAATATAAATCTAATCTAAGTAAAATACGAAATAACCTGTATAAGGCAAAAGTGGTCAAAAATGGTATCTCCTTTTTACATATCCCCGACACGGACGGGTAAGGATAACGCGACTAATTATTTTAAACGTAATGATCCCTCTGAAAATATACAACTATCTACATCGCTCGTAACAAAATGCTGTCCCTAATATATCTTCTTAAACTTCTGTAAAAACACGTAGGCCACACGGAAATTATGAGATACAAGAGATAAATTATAAGTCATGAATAATAAACTGTTATACAGGATTGCTGTCGTTTGTAATAAAATGAATACGATAACAGAATAAGCCGTTCGGTTTGTTTACTAATTACCAACTGTGGCAATATTTACGATGAATAACGTATTATCATCAAAGCAATGGTTCTGCTCTCATTAGCTATTATATGTATGTTTATTAATAATTAAACGTTATGGTAAACGTTTGCAGAAATGATATGTAAATAAAAATATTACTTTTTATATCTAAGATGTAGATTTACTGATGTTGTATTTAAAATGCTGGTTGAAATGTGTCTTTTAAATTAAATAAAATAAATTACTTAATACAGCAGCCACATATATAGTCCTGACCCTACACCAAGATTTTGAGTTTTGTGTCGTAGGGATTCATCAGTGATTGTGAGACACTTTTTGGTCTCACAAACACCCAGACCCGAAACAAATACATGTGGTTCACACAAATCTTTGTCTCGGCGCGGGGATCGAACCCGCGGCCTCTCGTTTCACTGTCGCCATCTAACTAAACGTGCTGTAGAGGCGGTTGTAATTACTTTTTAATATTTGATAAATAATAAATTGGTCCCATAAGTTCTTGAATACAGTACTCCGGACAGGGGTCAATATTATTTGTGTTTATAATACAAAGTTTATTTTCTAGAATTAATTCAATACTGGGCTTTTCAAATAAAGTTTGTCAAACAAATACACGCAATTTTGATGTACCTGGTTGTTCAAAGTTTTGAATAAACATAGTATCTTAAAATGTCTTTATATTTCATCTTTATTTACCCTATAGTTCCAAAGGGTCTGTGTGATTTGGTATTTACTCAGGTTGCTGTATGAGTGAAGTTATTTTTTTTTTTCATATCAATCGAAGTACGTCACGATAACTTAAATTGCATATGTCACGTGTACAGCCATGCAAACAGAGACTGTGCAGATTGTTACCAGGAGATTAGAGACTTGTTAAGTTGTTGTTCATTATGGTATATCGAGACTGAGACGGAAAACGAAGCTGGGTGGTGACTACAGACACAATGCAAATAAAAATTTCGCCACAATTAATCTTGTATCTTTTTAGATATTACGTGTTTGAGTGGTAAATCTATAGTTTTGCTAAAATAATAATATATACCCTTGCGTTTCATGGCATATTAAAAAATAAAAGGATGTGCATTACTGTTTTAGGACTCATAGATCACTTGAAAAAAAATCCATAAAAATCGTCGCGTTGTTTGCCAAATTTTTAGTTGCTTTATGTGCAAAGTCTGGATATACTATCCTTACTAATATTATAAAGGTGAAAGTTTGTATGTATGGATGTTTGTTACTCTTTCATGAAAAAACGGCTCAACAGATTTTGATGAAATTTGGTATAGTGATAGCTGACACCCTGGATTAACACATAGGCTACTTTTTATCCCGAAAAATGTAGTGTTCCCGTGGGATGAGTCAGGAAACCAAATATACATATTTTCTACTCTTTCAAATTCAAATTGTTGGCACGGGATGTCCTCTCCTACGGAAGGGAAATATAGTCGACGGCACGCGGGAAATATAGTTAGTAGACACGCGAAATAATATGTTCTTGATGTGGATTGGACTCAAAAACTATCTGCACCCGGGCGAAGCCGGGCCCGACAGCTAGTACATACATAAATTGAAAAGTCAGAGGTGTGTATCCTGGGCACGAACCCGCGACCTTTATCTCAGCAGTTCATTTATTTTACAACTTGGCGTCTGCTTACTTAAATAACTCTCTTGAATAGACTATTAGACATATTAAAATAAGTCTCATTGACGTCAACTTATACCCTCTGCAATGAATAGGCTTCGTTAAACTTTCAAAGGTTTATTTTTTCAAAGCGCACGAGAGTTCAGTGAGGTTTTGCTTTACGTTTTGCTGACTCGGTAAATGTAACGAATCCGGGTGGGAGCGAGACTCGACAAATTAAAAATCGATATGATATTAATGCAATATTACCAAATCAATTAACAGATCTCAGATACAAGTGAATTTGATCGCAGAACAAAACTATCGTCAATTCAAAAATCTTTTATTAATGTAAATCGGATTAATGGCTTAAGTGAATAACGAAGTAAAGGCGAGTGTCTTAACTAGTTTAGTACATTATCTCTTTTAACATTCATATTTTATTTTGTTCCAGTAATTTTCCGCTCACGATGTTTTCCTTCACCGTTTTAGTGCGTGGTGATTGACTGTCAATACACACATGACTCCGAAAAGTCAGAGGTGTGCCCTGAGATTTGAACCCGCGACCACCGTGAGGAAACCTGCATACCATAGCGATTTATAAGAATTTCTATGGTATGTAAGTCCGCCAACCCGCACTAGGCCAGCGTGGTGGACTATATGGCCTAACCACTCTCAATCGTACTTTCGATTGTAGAGTAGGCCCGTGCCCTGCAGGGGGACGTATATGGGCTGAAACAAAAAAAAAAAATCCCGCTGATGTTCTTTCGTGAACTTTACCTTGTATTCTTTTGGATCAAATATAAGCCCCTTTAATCAGATTATTAATCTTTTGTGCCTTTATCCATAACAAGTTTAATAATTACACCGTTAAATCGTGTAGTAATACTAATCATAATGATTGTTTATTGATAATATGTAAATTTTAATGAGATATATTTGGTATTGGCTTTCGTAGTTAACTGAAATACATTACCTATTTTAGTAATAAAAGCCAAGTTAGCTGTAAGTGTTTCTTCGCAGTTAAACTCAGGTATAAATGAGACTAAGTTTTAAATATGCCCTAAATGACACCAATGACACGATTATCAGAACATCTACTTATTTCAAGATACTGGAATCGTATTATATTTAGTTCTATTGACCTACGAGTTATCTCAAATAGAAAATAACTGTTAAAATATATTTGAAGTTTCTTGGTATTTGCCTTAAGTAAGTATTTGAATATCTTTAATCTTTACCAAGCGCAAAATTAGTGTATAATTTATTTTATCCATTAATTTTACAAATTAATTATAACATTAATTCATTTATTTAAATAATAAATGTTAAATAAAATACCTATCTGAATATAATTTAACTGAGTCGAATGTTTAAGCTTAATATATATTTTATGAAAAGCGTTTTAATATAATTAATTGTCATAACGATTTTAATACTTTTTATTGAAACTGCGAGTTGCTCGTAGAATATTATGTGTTAGTTTTATACGCGGTTCAAATATATTGTCACAAACATTGGGGTTCGCAGGAAAGCCATGCAGTATCGTACGTTTATTAGCGTTGTTTTATCTCCCCTCTAATGTATCAGTATATAAATGTTATTGTTCGGAGCGGCGTGTTCTCTCACGTACAGTCCTAAGCATTTATTGTGCCTAGAGCAAATTTGCTTGCGGGTCGCAATATCGAAGTGAACGGCCCCCGGGGTGCTATCTTGTTTTATTTGCACGCTAGAGCCGATAATGAACGTTTTTTCTCTGTATCTATACCGAGCATTCAATATACTAAAGGTGTAATAAAAGGAAACATTTTAATGGCCCGTTCCTGCTTCTGGGCTCTGAAATTTTATCGTCACATCATTCAATCAAATGCATCATATGTACGAAACGATGGAGTGATAAAGCAAATTTACTGCCATTTTCCGTAAGGTTCAAAGTCTATCGGCAAAATGTACAGATTAAGCAAAATAAACAATAGATATATCGATCGAGTATAAAATGTTTAGGAAACTTTTACGGTCGTAACATTTTGTGGCCAGTTTGCTACAGTGTTCGCCGTAAATAAAAATATATAAAAATCTTCATACGTTTTATTCAAACGTACGAATTATACTTCATTCACAATAACATTTTAACTCCATTTGATATTATTATTCTGAATGCGTGAACAATAAGCTTTGGGTAATGGCGCTTATATGATGTGATAATGAGCATTTATATAGGGCTTATTCGACATTATGAGAACGTATCCGTAACTTAATTAAATTACCTATAGATCATTGTATGAGGATTCTCCAAATTAGATATATCAACGCAATTATAAGTGAGAACGTGAATAATATAGCAATCAATTTAGAGGAAAATATGTTTAACTAAAATCACTAAACTGTTAAGATACAAGAAAGCCAACTGCTCCTTCAGAAGCTACAAAAGATGATCTTTATCGTTTTATGGACTCAAAGAGCGGGGTGAACCCCCGGGGAGAATTTATGTCGGAATATTACCCCTCCAAAGACTCTAAAAGAAACTTTTAAATACTTTATGTCGGTACTTATATATACGATGTTATTCTGTAATGCTATAAGTATTTTATATCGTAAATTTTCATTCATGTTTAGCAATGCGGTCGGGACGTTTTATTGTTCATGACCAGGAGGAATGGTATTGTATTCGGCGTGACAGAAAGCCGAGTTCTCTGTATTGTTTTTTTATCGGTCGACAATTGGCTCGGCTCTCTCTCACTGTCTGAATGCTATTTGTCGAATGTAGTTAATAGGTCTATAGTCAATTAACTACGTAACGCTTTTAAGGCTGGACACGGATCGGCTTTTCCAATTTATATCGAACATGCCTGTGATGGTATATCTAATTTGAGAACGTACATTTTTAACATATGAATATTGGTATAAATGGAAATGCTAATAGCAACGTTTTGTACCAAATTACCCAGTTGCGCAGTTTATACAGAAACAAAATAAATGTTGATGTTACTACAGAACGAAAGTTTATTATCGTGCCCGTCAAACAAAAAGTCGACGATCGACATAATTGAGACACGCTAAATAAAAAGTAATTGTTGCCGACGCGAGTTACCTTAGATGAAGATATCAACCTAAATTAGTTTGGAACTTGGCGAGTAAGACCGCCTTCTGAGGCAAAAGAATTTTCCATTTGGTGGAATGCTGAATCAACACTGCACTGGTATCATGCCGAGACCGAAGCTGGCTCCAGACTTCATTACCAGTTTCTTCTATTTGTAATAAAGTTAGTTTTAATTTCATAAAAGCGGACAAGGAACTTTTTGAGTAAGAAAACGCTCATTTTATTACGTATTGTATGGTCAGACTGTTGGCTGCAGTCGATTTTTCAAAGTATTGCTTTAAGCGTTAATGCAATAATAGACACAAAGGGAGCTTGCTGTTGGAAAATAGTGTACGAGTAACTAGTTTATACACTTTGTACGCGTCATAATAGAATGAAATGTGATAATACATATTTTCTTAATAAAATATTATACAATACTAGTCCAAGACGCACCTTATAAAGTTCCCAAAATGTCAACGTGTTTACGAAAAAACTTGCAATTAAGAATGGCAAACATTTGCGAAAACGACTATATCTAAAAAAGTTTCATACCGGCAAAATGCTTCGTTGTAAAATGTTGTGTGCCGCAAAATCTATGTCAGTTACTATAAAGCAAATAACTTTTAATAAGTAGAAAACCGTGTCCAATCAACTCTGTAGAACAAAAGTGCATTTAGTCGTGACTATATTTATTGTTTATTTGAAACAAAATGACGGATCCAATGGACAGATAGTAGTTGAAGATAGGCGGCAATAATATTCGATACCCGCGAATAGTCTCACAGAAATAGCGGCGGTTCGTTCACCACTTAGCCCTGTCTGCTTTCATTATTTAAAACTTAAAATTAATTTTACCCGCTAGGTAACTCGATACTCTATAGTTTGAATTCTATAGATGTCGATATTTCATGGACTATTTATATCCATTCAAAAGTTAACTCACGTATACAATGCTGTATAATTTAGCAGTATTAGCTCATTAATGAGTCCTGTATATTTACGGCTATTCCAAATTCCCAGACGTTTAATGGTTTCGGTATCTGTCAGGTTTGCAGCGACGGTTCTTACCGGGAAAACCTTTTATGCAGATCCGACGGTATAAAAAGACAAGAGGGGGAATTTATACATAATTAATGTATTAAATTGCAATTACAGCGTACATCGCTTCCGTTTTATGTATCTTGGTGTATTTTATCTTTTTACGGTTTCGTATTAACGCTTTAAGCAATTCCTTAAATTAAGTTGATGCGTATTTTAAGAGAACTAATTACAAATGTATTTCTTCTCTTTTAAATATATTCGTTAATGGCGTGAGCAAATTGCGAAATTATAGTTTCGATGTATTTAAACATTATAACTGGCATGTTAATCGCAGCAATAAAAATTATTCCAACATAATTTTAATGCATTTGAATGTAATTTATGCTGAAATTAATATAAACGTGCAATTTCTTGAAATTATAATCAGCATTACGGCCAGATATGAATTGTAACAGTGTGAGTGCTGAGTTATGTTATTATGCATCTAGATTATACACGCCGCCAGGGTTTCTTGATCAATTGCTTTGATGAAGTAACTATATCGCAATAATAAAATAATTTTGCCGTCTCTAAATCTTACTGGAACATTGCGGGCATTTTAATTTATACATTAGCGTTTATACATTGCGTGTCTTAACTATGACTAAAAAAATCAACAGTTTTTATCTACCTTTATTTATTGGTGTTAAATGATACGATATTATTTTCATATCAATTTTAAATTTTTCATAAAAGTCAAAGAAATACGTTATACAATACAAAAAGAAAGATTATTACTAAACTTTCTACTTTTTTGTTTATATTAATTGTGAACGAAGTTACTACTTTTATAACAGAGGATTTCTGATCCAATTACGTTACTAAATTTCCATTAAAGATATCGGAGAAGGAATAAACAAAACTGGGTCGGTGTGACGTATCATCGATAAATCATGATAATGCCGCGTAAAAGTTCACTTAAGCTCAGGCTGGATGCAATGTATTTGTGGCGTGACTTTGTTGTAAATAACATCGACAGGCAATATTTTCTCTTTACAACGGGGCCCGCTACAAGACAACGCTTTCAGGCAATGACTTGTGCCGGAGGGGGCGATATAAATATTTGCGTATCGTATCGCCGCCTGCCGCCTGCCGCCTGCCGCCTGCCGCCTGGCGTGCCGGCGGTCGTCGCCGCTGCCGACGACCCCGCGCCCGGCCGAGCTCCAACACCGCTCCATCAAACGCGCCGCGTCACGCGAACAGACCCCAATGTTCAAACTTTATTCCACTTTAAATTATCCTACGCAAATCGATATTTTTATTGATATTACCCACTCATTAACTTCAGCCAAAACTTGACACAAATAATTGAATCGTTCCAATTTCAAACCGAGCTCGCGCGCCGTGCAGATTTATTTCACGCACCGCGATTATAATTTAACGGACGCGGAATTATTTATTTACGCCACATTGAAGCGAATAAAATAAAACCCGTGCCGGCGGGTGGTGTGTTATCACAATATAATTAGCGAGGTAACGGTGGGCGAAACTTCTAAAGATAAGAAGTGTTGCAAAGGAGATTATTCTAAAATATTGAGTGAGTAACAAATTTTCGAACGATCGGCGTGATTCTATAACTTTTCGCCGAAGTTAGTTGTAAGTTTGTAGAAAGTTGCCAGTCGTGTTTGTGAACCTTATCGCCCATGGAAGTACAAGCCGAGATAAATGAAGTTTAGTTGCTCTTAATTTAATGGTTAGCCGGAAGTTTCCGACGACGTGACCGGATGGGAGGGACCGCCCATTGCCACCAATTATGGGTTAATTATTTAGATATTGATAAATTTTCACGTGGACGCCTTATCAACAGGCCTATGTACAAACAATTTGCTTGAAACAACACGAACTCGGTATCAAGTGTCGAGGTATAGAGACGCAATTGGTTTGAGAGTGTAGTCGAGTTACAAATTAGATATGAGGATCAACGTACACATGAAATGAACGTTTCATAATACGTTGGAGCGGAGTGTTTCCTGATTGTATTATTATACAATACATAATTATCATTACAATGTTGACATGTTAAGCTGCTGTATAATTGAATCATAATAATATCAGAATTATAATTTATTTGCCCAGCTGCCGGGCACGAAGCCCATCTACAATGGATAAGGATACTTTTCACTCCAACATGCAGATACATTGCAGTCTAGTGAAGTTACCATACCCTCGAAACTCTAGAATACCCTAAGATATGAGGGTTTAGTGCAGACTTTTGACTATATGGAGGATTGTGATATTCGTCTGATCTTTTGTTACATATTGCATTTACAATTGCTGGACCCGGGACTTCCCTAATGTTACACCAAGACGTATAGGAATTTGTTTAGTCCGCATTACTTAAACCATGAAATTAAGCTCTGAATAGATTCATTTCTCAATCAACTTCGAAATTGTTGCTGAAGACTTGACTTTTTGTATGTCACTGCTAAGCCCAGATTTAGCCTTATGCTACGTAAGACGCATAATTAACTGTCGAACTCGCTACACCTAACCTTTTATTTTTAAGTTATATATTGCAGTATGGAAATTATAGTATCTGTTAGAATGTTCAGTAAGTAATAAAGGTCCGTTGGACAGTTTGGAGTTATGGAGTTGACACAACTGAAAGGAGAGGAGGAAACAGATGGATTTAAATGTTTTCGGACCAAAAGGAGACTCAGATTTATAGAGGTACAGAATGTACCACAATCAGTACAAAACCCCTTAATTAGTTTAACAACAATAAATTAGACACGGTGTCCTATTTAATCCTTTTATTTTCCGCCAACGGTATTTTTACAAACCTTCTCGAGGCTTTTAAATGTTTCGTAATTCTAAACGGCGAGTGATTAATTTATTTTTACCATATTTTTTAAAGTCCCTCGAAAGAATTTAGTGTTCTGTGCCTGACTTTTGGCATTTTTCAATTACAGGCTAAATTTATTGGTGTTATATTTTTTTTGTAAGAGCTTTTCAGTGTTAAATGTGGCCTGTTTTAAATATATTTCAGTAAATTATGGTAATTATTTATGGATATAATTTATGCCACACTTCTACCACTATATTGCTGGTAATGTTTTTATTTACCTGTCAGCACATAGTATTTTATGTGATTGTATTTATATCTACTTTATCAGTACAATTTATCTTTAAGAAAATAGTAGAATATTTCATATAATAAAATATAATTTCACAGGAACGTTGGCGTAGGTTTATAATTCGGTAGAGAAAGGGTTCAATGAAAATATTGAAACTTTACGTCTCCCAGAAAGCACTTTAAGATCAGTTTCAACTGTTTTAATTTGCCTATGAGAACAAATATTATAATCTTTTCTAATAATTTCTAATTTTCTTAATTTTTACTACTGGCGGTAGGTCTCTCATATGTGAGAGGCCGCCTGGGTGGGTACCACCGCATTGTCTATTTTTCACGGCAAACAGCAGTGTAGAAGCACTGTTGTGTTTCGGATTGAAGGACATTGTAGCTAGATTAACTACTGGACATATTGAGATTTAACATTTTATATCCCAGGATGGCGAGTGGAATGCCTAGCATTGCTTTGTGATTCGAGGTGTTGTTTGGTTCTGCTACTGTTTATGAGCTGTCGTATCGCTTACCATCAGGCGAACGGCTTGCTCGTCTCGCCATTTGTTGGAAAAAAAAATCTTGTAGATATTTAGTTTCATAGCTAAATAAGCTATGCCAGCGTCGTTATACAATCATATATCATTTAAATTGAACTGAAAAATAACTTTCCATTCTGTACTTAATACATAATTTAATTTAAACTTGAATTATTCAGGTTTTCAAACTATTTCATTTAATTAAGGATCCCGGATAATGCAATGCAAAGATTTATTTTAAAGTTAATAAATCCAACTTAGTAGGTGCTTATAGTCAGTGTCAGTGTTCTATTTGCAATTAGCACCGATTCTATGGCGTGTGAGGATACATTTTCAATAATATGGGATGGCACGCGAACCGTATATAAAGTTAAATATCGACATTTTGACCCGTAACTTGTTTTGCCACTTTGGTTAAGTTTTCCAGACATAAAAAAGTCGACTACAGAAACCAAGCGTTCCGTTTGTATAGCGTAAATTATTTCTCTAATGTTGTAGTAGTTATTATTTATAATTGAAATAGTATGAAAAAATTTGCAAAATAATCATAATTTTATGGTAATATTAAAAATCGGCAATTGTAATTAATGGTAGACAAAAATATAGAAACAAAATCAGCCAAAAGGCCACTTTGAAGTCAGTTTTTTAAACTACTTATAACTTACTTATTTAAACAGTAACCCATTCTTACGTTTTAAATCAAATCGGCTTAATTCTATTCTGATATAATAAGTGGCCCCTTAAATGAAATTCTGATTGTTTGTGTACCAAGTTTGTCTATGCTCCTCACAATACACGAATCCCAACATAGGCATGACCTACGTGTTATTATCCTTAAATTTTCTATGTAGCTTATGTTCTACTCCTTACAAATTAGGTTACTGCGGACTTTTGCCAGCAAGATACGGACGATACACATTGTCGTGCCGTTCTATATAAGCAAGACTTTTTCACTGTAATGAATGGCGAGACGAGCATGTCATTTGACTGATGGTAAACGATACGACCGCTCATCGACATAAAACCAAAACACACCATTTATTACAAAGCAATGCTTGGCACGTTGTTGAATTTACTCCGGATACAATGTCTTCCAAACCGGAATAAAACAATGCATTTACACTGCTCTTTGGCGGGATATATAGACATTGCGGTGGAACCTACACAAGCGGCCTCTCGCATAATATGAGAGACCCTCCACCAGTAAAAATGGTAATAAAATTACCAATTATGTTATATTTTTATCAGGTAATGACAAGATATTTTTCCTTCTAGCGCTATATTTTTAGCATAATATTCGTTTATTGCTTTTTGAAGCATGCGTCAGAATTCTTCTAATTAATTCTAGGTATTTAGTAAGCGTTCGGGAAACTACGCGACGTCTTCTCGTCCAAAATACCTCAGTGCCTTAAATCGAAAGTCTTCGATAGTTGTGTGTTGCCAGTGATGACTTACGGCACCGAGACGTGGCCTCTCACTATGGGCCTTATTAGGAAGCTCAAAGTCACTCAACGAGCTATGGAGAGGGCTATGCTCGGGGTTTCCCTACGAGATCGAATCAGAAATGAGGAGATCCGTAGGAGAACTAAAATAACCGACATAGCCCACCGGATTAGCAAGTTGAAGTGGCAATGGGCCGGGCACATAGCGCGGAGATCTGATGACCGATGGGGTCGGAAAGTACTCGAATGGAGGCCGCGTACCGGAAAGCGCAGCGTAGGACGTCCACCAACAAGATGGTCCGACGACCTGGTAAAGGTCGCGGGACGTCGCTGGACACAGGCTGCCTCCAACAGGTCTCTGTGGAAATCATTGGGGGAGGCCTATGTTCAGCAGTGGACTTCCTTTGGCTGATGGATGGATGATTTAGTAAGCCTAAGACTATTCAAGTACTTCGTGTACAGCAGAATTTCCAGGCATCGGAAAGCGGTGTTCTCATTATTTCAGTACATTATAATGAGTGTTGTTTATTTTAAAGTCATTACCTGAATAATAATGTAGTGAAGTTTGTATGTAACAAGAGCAGTGTTTCGAAGTATAAGACACATTATAAATTTATGTAAATGCAGATTTAAGGGTTGAACCTTAAATAAGACTGCATTTACATCAGAATGAAACGTCGCTTTGTGCTCACTGGTTGTGTGGTAATTTGGTATGTAATTTTAATATTTATATTTCTTTGCTACTTCATGTGCTACTGTTTAGCTTTTATAATCGTGTTTTATGTAATCCGTGGTTGTCTGATAGAAATTGCCTTAGACGGATAAGACCGCCATTTGCACTTTGCTCTTTTTGTTTTATTTCTATAAACTGTTCTTCTTTATTATGGAGTACAATAAAAAAATAAGTAAATTAATAAGTAATATGTTAGAGTGAATTTTTTAAATAATCTTATTTTAATTACGGATTTGAAGAAGAAGAAGAATGAAGTTCTAAAAAAAATATTGCTGTCTAGGTAACTTTATTCATCCTTTATCCATGATTAACTAGTATGAATTATAAATAAAGCAGAAAATTAAATAAAATCATTAAGTTATTATGTCGACGTACATTTCTGTACTATTAAGCATTCTTTCATATTATATCTCCATATTGTTAATTTTGTATATTCCTTATGATACACCAAGTAAAACTTAACAACGAAATAATTTAATACATAGGACACCAAAAGGCGGTTGTATCGTTCGAGGCAATCTCTTACAACCTTGGGACGGACATAAGAGAAGGAAAAATACACAATAAACTTGATGTATTGGTCATCTTAAAAAAACATAGACGTACATACGGGACTGTATTATAATTATCTTCAGCAACATTCTAATTACATGGTAAAGTAATTCACCGGATATTTTACTCGGAAAAATCAAAAGTCCCTTAAGGGAAACCTAATCGCCAAACTTTGTTACATGCGTAAAGTTCTTCCAGTTCGGGTATTATTACTTGTATTTTAAGAAATTAATGCCAATTAAAATAAAATTAACTTTATTCATTATTTAATGCTAGTTTATATCGTTTATTACGCGCTATGTTTTTATAATTTAGGTTGAAGATTTCTTTAATGTTTTATGTGTTTAATATTAAACAGTATGTTTTAATGAAAGGATAACAATTTGTGAAAACCATCAGTTAAATGTTTTATTCTGTATCAGCCCATATACGTCCCACTGCAGGGCACGGGCCTCCTCTACAATCGACTACCGATTGAGAGTGGTTAGGCCATATAGTCCACCACGCTGGCCTAGTGCGGACTGGTGGACTTACATACCATAGAATTTTATAAATCGCTATGGTATGCAGGTTTCCTCACGATGTTTTCCTCCACCGTTTTAGTGCGTGGTGATTGACTATCAATACACACATGACTCCGTAAAGTCAGAGGTGTGCCCTGGGATTCGAACCCGCGACCACCGTGAACATGTTGGCAGTCGCGTCTAGTCCGTTTACCAACAGGCCACCACGCACTTATGGTGTAAGTGCGTGGTGAAAAGGGTAAAGCCATATAGTCCGCCACCAGGTTGGCGAACTTTACATACCATAGAAACTCTTACAAATTGCCATGGTAAATTGTATCCTCGCTAGGTTTTCCTTCAACATTATAGAGCATGATGACTGACTATCAATCCATATGAATTCGAAAAGTCAGAGGTGTGCCCTAGGATTTGAACTCGCGACCACCGTGAAATTGTCGGCAGCCTCAGTTGATACAAAATATTTATCTTATCGCAATTGCAGTTAATTTTCGGAGTAGTTTGATATGGTTTTGTTGATCAGCGGTAGATAATCATCTCCAGCCAATCAATAACTTATCTGTACAGCACTTCGTTAAGCCTTATCATTATTATATAAAATGTGGCAGTAGTTCATGAGTTATTACCGAATATGTGTCAAGAGTACTTGGAACGGAATTTATAAAATGGTTTGTTTAAATGCTATTTAAATGCAAATTAAATATTATATTCATTCCATTTTAAAAGTTATACATCTTTAGATTCATAAATGTTTTCATCAGAGAATAATGGACAAATCTCTAGTTTTTCTCTTTTCAAAACGATTTCATAATATGGTGATTATACAGAAGTTGCAGCTTGGTTTAATTCAGAGAAGTTCATACACCATTTATATAGTTACATATAACTGAAAAGTTAAATGAAAGCAAATTATATTAATCACACCATGTTGCAATGGAATGCGTGGTGGCCTGTTGGTAAACGGACCCGACGCGGCTGCCAACATGTTCATTGCGTTCGCGGGTTCTAATCCCAGGGCACACCTTGGGCTTTCCGGAGTCATGAATGTATTGATAGTCAATCACCATGCACTATAACGGTTAAGGAATATATCGTGAGGAAACCCGTATACCCTAGTGATTTGTAAGAATTTCTATGGTATGTCAAGTCTGTCAAACCGCACTGGGCCGACGTGGAGGATATGGCCTAACCACACAGAATCGTACTCTCGATTGTAGAGGAGGTCCGAACCCTGCAGTAGGGCTTATATAGGCTGATTAAGTATAGTTGTAATGAGATTAAAGGCAGTTATAAGAATAAAAATAGTCCAAGAACAATATCAACCTACTTTGTTAATCTTAACATCGTACGAATTAGCCGAAATTTTATTTTTAGCGCAATGTATACTATTTTTGGAGAACAGACAACCTTGATTATTAAAGCGTCATAGCCGAATATTTTAAAAGTTATTTTGATTGATGAAATAAAAATTATTAAGAGAATAAAATGATACACTTACTGAGAAAAATATTTGTGAGGCCCATAAGTATTTATCTCGGGTCTAGGTGTTCGTGAGCCCTAAACGTTTCTCGTAGATTCTGATACCCACTACATAAGAGTTAATTAATCTTAATGTGACATCAGGACTATGTATGTGACTGTTAGGTTTATTTATTTAAGTATCTAAGGGCCGAATTTCGTAAAGGATTAATTTTTAGCAACGTCCATATTTGAGTCTATAAATTTTAATCCTACATAAGCTTGCCTTGAAGATAAATTATTTCATAAATAAGTGAATTATTTTATGGTTTAGTCATTTTCAAATTAAAACGTATTAATGGAACAGAACTATAAAATTATAATAGTTTTACAGCTACATTGTTTAAAACCGTGGTAAAACTTATTTTGTTTTAGTCTCAACCATTAGCGAGCTAATCGTTTTCGCAATTATTATCTCATAAACTAACCTTTTATACCTATAAATGTTTATACAATTTATCAAGAGAAATATTATTTAAATCTATTAACAAAAGTTGTAGGATTTAATAATTGAAACTTAGATTCAACAAGCTTACATTCATCAGGTTAGCGAAGAAGAAGAGAAGAAGAAGAAGAAAGAAACGATGAACAAAAACCATTTAAATGCGGTGGAGACAAATAATACTTTAAATGCGGTACATCCTGATGGTGCAATGTATACTGGTAGGTCTCTCATATGTGAGAGGCCGCGTAGGTAGGTACCACCGTAATGTCTATTTTTCCCGCCAAACAGCAGTTTAAATGTACTGTTGTGTTCGGATTAAAGGACATTGTGGCCAGAGTAACTACTGAAAATATTGAGACTACATCTTATGTCTCAGGATGGCGAGCGCAGTGGAATGTCAAACATTGCTTTGTAATTCAAGTTGTTGGTTTTTCTACTGTTCATGAATTGTTTACCACCAGACGAACGGCATGCTCGTCTCGGCACTCATTGCAAAAAATAGTAATAAAAAATATATCCAACAATGCCCACGACCCTTAGTCTTGAGGGACTGACGGCAGAAGGAGAAGTGAAACTAAATCCCATGATTCATTATTTAAATGTATTATTTATAATTATAATCACATACATCTGACTTAATTTGAGCTCATTATTTATATGAATATACCGAAAGCCTTGTTCGAGTCACGAAAACTATTTTATCGCGAGTATTTTCGATTAAAAATAACAGCTCGCCCACAAGCACAGGTATGTTATACTATTAGTATTACATGTCAAAGGGCTTTATACTAAAACCACAAATCGTTTTTACGATACAACCCAGTTAGTACAAACATAAATTGTTCATTAAACATGTTCGCAGATAGGGTAATGGTTAATATTTTATTTTAATTTGCGGGTATTTGTACATTTATGTATTTTTAAATACAATAAAAATATATTTGAAATTACAAAAATATTTTATGTACCGAAATTCAAGTATGTGTTAATGCAATAATTACCGACTCCGGCCGTAACGAACGATGTAAATTAAAATTACTATTAAAATTAATCTTACCAACTGTATCCTTAAAACAAATCACAACATGGAAGACGAGTCCGAATTGTATATAGAACAAAAGTTTTCCTAACAACATCATTCAGGTTACATGGTAATATCGCGGCAGAAAGTTCACTGTTTTCGCGGCATCGCTACGGGCCGACGTAGAAGTTAGCGTAGCGGCGTAGCTGCGTGTGCCCGCCGCCGAACCGAGCTACGACTGTAGACTACGGGAGAATTTGCTCGCTAACTTCGCCGCTCCGGTGCACATGCGCTCGTTCAACATTCCACACCACTAGAGGCAAACTTAATTTCTTCTATTCACCTCACTTCTCTTACAAATCTATGGGATTGTGTGTGTTAGATTATTGTTTTTTTTATATGTATTTAGAAAATAATATGAATGAAAATTGTATTCGCTTGGTGTATAATAATTTTACTCTTCTAGTTTCTTTCCGTATAAACCCAAATTGGGTCCGTTTAATAATTTTATAGGGTTCCAAAATTTAATTTGTCATAATAATAAATGTATTGTAAAAAAAAATGTATTGTATCAATTAAACTTGGACTATTGCATAAAACTACAAGCCATTCTTGGCTTAGATTATCACAACTTCTCTATGGACATTCATATATTTTTAATGAAAATAAACAATATGAATGTTTCCGATATAGATATGTCGGGGTGTTCTTATGTAGAGCCCACATGTTAAATAATTGTAAATCGGCTCTTAGGAGTCTACGGGTAGTTGTAGAAGTAATTTTATTAAAGGAAACCCGATTGTGGTTCTATTTCACTACCCACAGTCAGAGTAAGGGTGGGAGCATGACAGTTTGCAATATAAAGCGCGTCCGGATCGTAGACAAGGGATATTCGAGATCCAGCAGTCGGCAGTGAAACAGTGACAAACGCGTGTTTACTAAAGTGTGTGTGTAAAGTAACAAGCTATCGCAGATATTCGGATAAATCGTTAATCCGTTAATTATAACGTGTGGTGATAATTATAATTAAATAATTAACACAATGGATTTTATTACCGTCATCCTACAGATATATTACATGGCTAATAACCGAACTAAAAATGTGCGTCGAATTGAAATAATATTTTCAAACATCAAAAGCAAAATAGTGGCCGCTTTCACTTATTGCTTTTTTAAACCATTAAGTATCGTGCATTTAATTGCAAAGCGTTTTACAAATATTATTCACCAACATGGTGTCTATTTGCGCTTTTTGTATTTGTAATATGATATTTGTTTTACTGAATTTAATAAAATCTATATAATAATATGTAAAGCTGAAGTGTTTTTTTGTTTGTTACCTTCAATCTCGGAAAATGCTGGTTCGAATTAAAACATTATTTTTATGTTGGATAGGCCATTTATATAGGAATACTATAAGCTATATATCATCACGCTATGGCTAGCAAGGGAAGCAGTAGTGAAAAATCTAGCAAATATGAGGAAATTTCATTCGTTTTTCGTGGTCCGATTGGTATTCTAGGTTGATTGCTAGATTTGAACATTGTGGCCGCCATTTTGAAAAGTGTATGCACTTTCGGGTATTGTATGATAAGACGCATGACAACAATAGGTATAGGGAATGAATTCTCTTACAATTACGATTATGCTTGCTATATAATATGTGCTAGATCATAAAATGGTACTTTATCAGCCCATATACGTCCCACTGCAGGGCACGGGCCTCCTCTACAATCGACAGTACGATTGAGAGTGATTAGACATATATTCCACCACGCTGGCCTAGTGCGGGTTGGTAAAATAAAATGGTGCGTCATATATTATTGATTTCATGTTATGTCGAATCAATGAGTATAATACAATAAAATATAACAACAATCTAATGCTAAAACTTGTAGTAAAAAAATAAACATTTTAACATGGCAAAAAGTTAAACAATATCCTTTAACCATATATTTTGAAATATAAATTCCTAGAAAACGTCGGCCCTTGACGATCTGTAGATAGAGCGGCTGGCCAAACTGTCGGGATAAAATAGTGGTCATAAGGATGCAAAGCGAACCTCTCTGACAAGCTTTGTTAGTTTGCAAAGAGGCAAAACCCGTCAGCTGCTCCGCTCTGGAGTTATAGTTTCTGCCGAGGATGTGGTGAACTTGCCCCGCTCCCAAACTCAATTCTGATAAACAACTATTGGAAACTATGTTTTACCAATTTTACCAAGTAAATATTTACTTAAGCCGGCCGGGGATGCCAGACGGATGTCATATTCAAAGTGATAATTCCAAGACGCTCCATCACTCATTAAACATACAGTATCACATGAGGCCGAATTAACGTAATGGATCCCATTTCAAAGACAAATTGGAATTGTTCAATATAATTTGTACGTTACACGGTTGTTTGTGCTTACTTAGGGTCTTCTTTTGTGTTTTGTTGTAAACAAACTAAACCTTTGTCTGCGTGCTCCTAGGGGCGGCCCTACGGCGGTTTTCTTATCAGCTCGTCCCTTCACTTGTACTCACATTAGGCGGAGGGGCGATGTTCGAGGCATCAGTTGCGGTTGCTATGGCAACATTTTTTAACTCGCCAAACAGCATATTTCCGCAACGATTGTTGTGTAGGAATATTTTATTCCTACTGTCGGTGCAGCATCCTTTCAGAGGTACTTTTTTCAAATATTACTCGCGGAAACAGCGTACTGTTTACACAACGCTCGCCTTTCTGCTCATATCCAATGTAGTTTTCAGTTTAAAATTTATAGCCCAGCTTTTAAACTCGGTTAGATTCTGAATATTCTCGTGGGAAACCTGTTTTCTAAATGAGCGTTTAGCCGTTTTAATATCGCGGCCGGTCGGATGAACTTGAGTTGTGTGGCAGTTCTATTTAAAGTTAGAGAACTGAAAACCTGCAGTTCTTATCTGCAATTATTACAAAGAACTGCCGCGATAGTGCGCCGGCGAAAAATAACATTTTTACATTGTTAATTAACAGCTGGGTGTGAGTTTAAATATTTCTCAGTGGTTAATTAAATTCGCAGACAAAAGAACGGGATATTTTTACGCACTATAAAAATACATAGTTACATTAGTAATTAAAACTGGCGGACAGCTGAGCGGTGATGCTGCCTCGAGGACGTGTTGAGGTTTTAAAACCCAACGAATGTTAGGAGTGAATTATTTGAACATTTTAACACCTAAACTGACACTAAGTAATTTTAAATGCTCTGTAGTTGTAAAATAGTTTTAAATAGGAAGAAGGTGCCTATTGATAGTCAATCACTACCCACTAAAACGGTGAAGGCAAACATCGTGAGTAACCCTGCATACCATAGCGATTTATATGAATTTCTATGGTGTGTATAGTCCACCAACACGCATTAGGCCAGTGTGGTGGACTATATGACCTCAATACTCACAATTGCACTCTCAATTGATACAGTACAGAAAGAAGGTTCCTAAAAATAATTTAAAGTGTAAGAAGAAGTCAGAAGAAATTAAATTTCGTTTAGTCTAGATAATTAATAGATCGAGCCATTCCTCTGGCATCACGATCTTACGAATAGATGGCATATTTACTGCCTTGCAATAGAATAAAATTCTAGAACCAACAATTCTCAACTGCTCTTTTTTTCTTTTCATAAATACCAATCTTTTTTTTAAATTCACGCTTTTTGAAACAATTTTTTTATGGATTTAGTTTAGTTTTTACATTTTTAAATTCCTGACATTTGGATTACTTTCAAGCTTTCGTGGTTACGAAGCGGACTGGCGGCAGACAGTCATCAGATAAAATTCATAAATAATAGTTTTATTTCAATGTGTAACACTCGCGTAATTCTAAGAACCACCACACCTTTTCCCAGAAAGAGTAGGTCACGGTACGCTTTGTATTTTTCTGTTTGACGATGTGATAGGGAGCGAGCATATAGCCACATCAGACACAAATTTTCAGGCTGATTATTGATAGAAAAATCCAATATCACTTTCGATTTGAACCCGAGACCTGAGCGTTCTAATCGTACTATAGTACAACTAAGCCACTGAGACAGTCTTCTCTTTCAGTTTTCTCTTCATTATTTTTTTATACTTACCTCCTCATACTTTTAAGGCGAGAGACAATGTAATGTTCAAATATTCTGCTCACAAGACTGGTGGTTTTTTGTCCCTTCCATAACATGAGTGATTTATTTATTGGAACCACAAAATTATTTAAAACAGACTGCCTTGGTAGCACAGTTATATTACAGAATGATTGCAAAGCTGAGATCTCGGGATCGAATCCCGAGTCCGGCGAAAATATATTGGATTTTTCTATTGACTAATTATAAGCTCGGTGTTAGGAATTTGTACCCGGTATGGCGTAGGCTCGCTCCCCTATTGCATCAAGGGTTAAAAGACACAAGGCGAAACATGGGTGTCCTCGTTGCTACCAGGAGAACCTCTGCCTACCCCTTCTAGGAAAAAGGTGTGAGTTTATGTATGTACATATGTATGTATGTGTAATTGAGACTCACTACCTCAATAGTCAAACCAAAGTTCGGTTTCGTGGGACTAAATGCACGTTGATTTATATATTTATGGGTTTAAATAAATAAATAAATAAACAAAAATGTATATACAAAAATATGCTCGTTTATAACCGAATAATTTGTTGAATTGCACTAAATTTGCTAGTACGTGTAGCTGTAATTCCACTTCAATTCGGCCGAAGCATCATTACTCCATCATATTCTGGATTCCTAATACACTCGCTTAATATAATAACATCCGCACGCGCGCTTTCCTAGTGATATTGTATTTGCATACACGTTTCGTACCTTCCTTCCTTTGCGCTCTGTTTGTATGTATATAGCGTATAATTTAAATGTTTCTTGGATATGCTTAGGTATGTATGTAATTTAGCTACGAATGTGGAAGTTTGTTTTAATTTTCCAAGTAATTTTTGTTTGCATTATAACATAGATACAGAAAGTACAAGAAACATATTAAATTCCTGTTAATAATTTTGATCTCTTTTTTTTAAAGTGTTGTCGGTGTGACATGACCTTTCGGCATGTAACTGAAGTATGTACATATATATATGCTTAATTTTTATGTCTTTTAAGTCGTTCTGGAAATTATAAGGCTGATTATAATATCGATATTGCAAAACTGAAACTAAATGAATTGATTGACAAAGCACTGCGCGTGTATGTAATTCGCTACCGGCCCTTTGAAATATTTTAATAAGTTCAACATGTATTTTTTATAATATCATGTTCAAAATAATGATCATTATTTTATGTGCGCAAGTCGCATATAGGAGTATATATTATTCATTTAATGAGACTGGGTTAATGCAATGTTATGTTTTTATAAAATAAATAAAAGAACAAGAAATTTAGCCTTGAGTATTTTGGGCATCTTATAGGTAGTAGAACACGACTAGACGTAACGGACATTTCATGGTACAGAAAACAAGTCCTGCAATAATTATGTACTCCTGATAATTAATAAAATCGATTAATTACATTTACCAGCATCTTATGTTGCATTATCTTATATTCCGTATAAACAAAACGACTGCCTCGGTGGCGTAGTTGTACTCCGGTACGGTTACAAAGCTGAGGTCTCGGGTTCGAATCCCGGGTTGGGCAAAGTGATATTGGATTTTTCTATTCATTATCAGCCCAGAGTCAGGAATTTGTGCCCGATATGGCGATAGGCTCGCCACCTATCACATCATGGGACGGAACATACAAGGCGAAATGTGGGTGCCCTGGCACCTCTGCCTACCCCTTCTGGGAAAAAGGCGTGAGTTTATGTATGTATGTATGCCGTATAAACAATGACAATTATTTCATTGAAATTCATTTCGTAATTTCAGATTCAAAGTATATTATTTATTATTTATTATCATTTTATCAATATTTTAAACATTCTGTGGTTAAGTGAACAACACACAATGTAAAAAGTTAAAATGTTACGTCAATGTCACTAGTAAATGTAATTTCTCCTTTGAATGTTAAGGACCTTAAATAAATAAATAAAACACATATACGTAAATTTATCACACAAAGTTAGTAGACAAAATAGTAAAGAAATAAATATTCAGTGGAAGATTTATGTCCCCTGTGGTAATATTTGACAGCTCAGCGAGTAAAAGGACTTTGAAGCAAGGTTTCAACTGCAGCCTTGTCGAAAAAGTTCTGGTAAGTTACACACTAAGCGGCGGAAACCACGACGGGAAACTTTGTAAATTCATTCAATTGCACACAAATTGTCTATGTAAGGACAGTTTTATCATGTAATGTTATGGCGTGATTTTGCATTGCAATTTCTAGTTATAGTTAAATACTTTCAAATTTATGACCATCAATCGGAGAATACAATTAACAAAGTATCCATTTACATGAATATAGGTACATTTCATTGTATCTCTTTTAATAAACAGTAACATCAGTATTATACAGGAGAAGTGAAGCATAAAAAAAAGACTCATTAATTCTACAATTTTAAAAGTTATAAATTTACACGGAAAACAATAACAAAAAATGAAACACAATAATATTGATAATTATACTACATTGTTTATTATGATATAAAGGATCGTATATAATAGTTTTAATCTGTGCTGTATATGAGACCAATAACGTGTTAAATATATTTAAAACTGCACACAATATCAAGAAGCAAATTGCACCGCTGCGCTGCCGGCTATTAGTTCATTTACGACCGTCTATTACCCGTCGCAGCTTTGAGGTACTGTCAGCTTTTTTCACCGCCTTCATAGCATCGGATCGTCTGGTGAATTGGCGATTTCACACACAAAATATATAGATTCGGAATAACATGCAAACTACAGGTTGATCTCGCTTGTGAGAGGAGAATTTTACTGGTGGCAGGTCTCTCATATGTGAGAAGCCGCCTGGGTAGGTACCACCGCATTGTCTGTTTCTCCCGTTAAACAGCAGTGTAAATTCACTGTTGTTTTTCGTATTGAAGGACATTGTAGCCAGAGTAACTACTGGACATATTGAGACTTACCATGTCATGTTTCAGGATGGCTAGCGCAGTGGAATGCCAAGTATTGCTTTGTAACTCAAGGAGTTATTTGGTTCTGCTACTGTTTATGAGCGGTCATGTCGCTTAAGCATCCCAAGTAGTAAGCGGAGTCATCCTAAGGCCCTGCTTAAAATATTTTTATGCATGTTTTTATGGGTAGATAGAAAACCCTTTTAATTATTTACATTTTAATTTTTATTTATTTCGTATTAACATACCATCAAATAATTCAACCAATTTTGTAGTCAATGCGTAGACAGATTTTAAAATTATCCCTCATAAGTAAAAGATTAAGAAACACCGCATTAGTCGACTGAGATTATTGATGGAATTCAATAAGAAAGTTAGTAGACTTCCCATATCTTCTTATCTCCAGGGGAGAAAACTGCGTGAAGGTCTGATAGACCAAAACCTAACCCTCCTCAATGATATTGCCCGTAGCGAGCAAAGGGCAGTTTAATTACAGACCTGGTATTATTATTAGTGATTTATAAGAACTAAGAGGATTATAACAATCACCATTTCCTTTTATGAGCGGCTAATGGAAAATGGCAAAGCTTTAGGCATTCAGACATGTTCTTTCGTAACAGTATATACATACAAAACGACCTTTCACTGTCCTTTAATATTGTAAATGCAAATATTACATTTGCATTTTAAAAGCATAAGGCCAATCTACGCATTTGTATGAGGGATTTTAACCACTTTATGTTATGTACTATTGATTACGTATGCATTTATTCGGCTGGTATATAAATATTACGTTTAGGCTCTTTCGTCAATTATAGTTTTAGTGAGGTAGCTCGGGTATGCATATGAAAATTGAATAAATGTAGAGAAATATCCAAATATTTTATGTAGTGGACTTTGTTGTAGTTTATAGATACACTTTTAGAAATATAGAAATCCTTAGTAACAGCTCCAAAGTTGCATTTTGTTTGGTTAGTAAGGTCAATGGGAACCACCCATATGATTTCTTACTTTCTTTATAGCCGACTGCTCAATTTTGACGCGTTTCAAGTTCAACCAATATTTAACTGGTTTTGAGCATTACTCTGCAATGGATACTCTATGGATGGCTCTAACGTAATCACATTGTCAAACCACTATACAGGGTGTTATTTACATATAATTCGTATTTAATTTAACCCACATGTTTCTCATCACCCCAGATGACATTTTACAAAATTGGAATAAAACCGATATGATATTTTGTATAAAGAGATGACAAAACGATAATTTCTGGCCACCCGTATAGATTATAAGTATTTTTCCCACAAAGCTGAATAGAACTTCAATTCGGGAACTTCGTTGAGCCATAAAAAGACTCCTACCTACCTATACTTTTCAATGAATGTAACCAGGGTTTGTTAGGAACACGTGATTTAAATACCATATACCATATGAATTATATATTCTCCTTTAATTATACATATATCCTTAAATAATAAAGGAAATATAGTGTGTAATTAGAACATAATAACTATTAATTTTTAATTATAAACCTATTATTACAAATTTCAAATCTTTGATAAGAAAAACCCGCCTTCAGAGATATCGTATTTGGATTGTGGTTCATAATAGTAATATAATAATGTTTGAGTGGGATGGTTACATTGTGGTCAATTTTGGCAGCATTGAACTAGCCGGCCCGACCGCAGTACAACTATCTAATGGAATAGTGACGTAAAATATCAGCTTTGCATTCATGTTAGTGAGACGGCAACCGTGGGGATATTCGTCTAGATTTTGTCTATGATATATTTTATACTAGCGGCCTGGTCTAGCATAGCGTGGGTGCAAATAGATTTATCTAGAATAATTTATATGTATTAGAGATAACCATCTTCTTGAATTACTCTATCTATTAAACAAATCACATGTAAATTCGTTGCGTAGTTTTAAAAATCTAAGCATACGTAGCGATAGACCGACGCGACAGTGGGAAGCGACTTTGTTTTATACTACGTAGTGCATGGTCGGCTAAGTCTAGCAGCAACAAATGTGGGCTGGTCTCAGGTTCGATTATCAGTGAAACAGCTTCTTTGTGTTTTTCAATTTGAATAAACATATGATATAGATACAGAACAGAAACATATGACCTACCCAGATATGATAACCTACCCAGATACTCTCACATATAAGAGACCTACCACCAGTAAACCTTATTTCGGTCCTTTGTGATTTATCTACATCTCAAGAGTGATGATGATTATGTTCGTTTAAATTGCTTGTCTACCATTCGGTACGAAGCAAGTATTATGGTTGTATATGCAATGTTACGTTGAATGATAATATTTTTTGCCTCATATAGCTAAAGATGTGCTAGAGACTTCAAATTAACAAGTACGGACATTCGTATGATATTTTTTTTTAATTTAAATAGACATGTACATATATAACCCACCCCCTTTGTCCAGGAGGGGTAAGTAGAGATGCTGGTAGCCAGTAAAACTACGTTTCACTTTGTGTGTTCCATCCCACTATGTGATAAGGGGCGAGTCTATCGCCATATCGGGCATAAACTTCTGACTCCGAGCTAATAATGAATTTAAAACTCTAGTATCACTTCGCCCGACCCGGGATTCAAACCGTAGTCCATCTACGCCACCGAGGCATTCGTATTATATGTATAATATTTTGTTATGTGTCCGTAGACTTTCGTTTTGTTCGAAACGTCTCGGCAGACCCAGAAAAACATGGCGAGATGAGTTGGAGCCCTGAGCTGGGACGAATGGGTAGAGAGGCCTTTACCCTGCAGTGAGACAGCCGAGACTGATATATGTATGTATCGTAGGGTAAAAAGCAACATTAAACGTTTTTTTTTTACATATTGTAGTATTAAATAAACGCTTTAGTAGTCACAAAGGGCGCATTATTTCACACACTTGAATGTGAATGTTTCAAGTGGAAAAACGGTCATGAGTTATCTCTTTGCACGTCTTGCTGTTATTTTAACCCTTTTTAACCAGTTAACCCTATTCGTAAGTGTTTACTTTATTATCGTTTATATAGGTAATTAAAAGTAAACATTGAAAAGAACGCACAAAAGGGTATCAAGCGTAAACACTGACTTAAATATTATGAATCCCCAAAACGTATAGTCGATTTAACTGAAATTTGTATATGGGGCCGAATATTAATTAAAATTCCAAATTGTTTCTTTCGGATCAGAATATAACTGTGGACAATAAAACTTAATATCTGCGGCTGGCAGCGAGTGGCGACAATGTTAGTCTGTAATGGCGCTAGAGTGCCAAATATTCTATTAAAATAGTGGTAAGTATATTCTTACATCGTAATTGTAAATAAAAATATTAAACGTTAGGAGTTTCACTGTTGAACGTTTGGAGAAATAAAAGTGTATAGCGTTGAAAAATGAAATTACGTAATCTATTTTAGGTCGCATCAGCCATCAGGTATCAAAAATAAACTGGACTATCTGGATCGCTAGCGGACAGTTTCATTCTGATTAATTATTCTACGTGATGGAACACCCGCCGAACTCAACTCCATACAACTTGACATGATTTCTCGTTTCCAATAATAAATTGTATCAGTAATCTTTACATCAGATACGATGGTTCGGGTAGATGAGTATAATATGATATTATAAGGCGCGAATAATTTCTATTAATATGCAGAAAATACTATTTATTTGTTATTTAGATGATTTTAAATTTCACATAATCTCTATTTCATTATATTATTAATATATATATTTTACTTGGACTACATGGCCTAACCACTCTCTATCATGCTCTCGATTTTAGAGAACGCCCGCACCCTGCAGTGGGACGAATACGGGCTGATACATACATGCTTGTTTTTTAAGATAGAAAGGAGTGAAATGATCTACCGCAATATTCTCGTTCTAAAATAATTTTGTTACAAGATTGTATATGTTTATACAGTAGAAACGGTGCAATGAATATGCAAGCATTATATTTCTTTCCGCGCCCTAGCATCGTCTCTGCCTTCTCTTATCCAGGTGTGTTAGCTGGCGCAACTATTTATCACTCGGAATTATTTTACCGTATAAAATAAACGTTATGTTTTTTTCTATATATTTTTTTATTAAAAGTAAAAAGATTTGTAATTAAAAATAGTATAAGTGATTTTAGTGACGATTTGCAAATATAAAAAATTGTAAACGAGTGATAGCAACAGATTATATATTAAGAAAAAAAACAAATATGTGAAACAAATATTGAGTGGATTTTATGCCATATACTATTCAATTAATAAAAATTATATAAAGGAACGAGGACATACACGCATACTAACATTTATAAAGATTTTTATATTTTAAAATAGATTAAAAATTTATAAATTAGCCGGACTCAACGGACATCGATCAAAAACTTCCAACAGGTCACGGGATTGTCATCATGTCCCCGATTAAAGCGGGTCCGCACTTAATCTCAGCTCAATTACAAACAGTCGTAAAAGTCATCGGACTTACCAGCGAGTTCGGAAAAATACCATTTCCGCTTTCCAACTTAGTGGCTCCTTTATTTTTTTTCAGATCAGTGACCTAATACACCGTCTACCCGTTTAATGTTACATTGTCTGGACTGTATTGACCATTCTTTGGTACTTATTTTGCTCTGTTAGGAAAAAGAAATTAACAATATATTGTCCTAAGCGATTTCACGGAATTGAGAATACTAGTGAAGCTGTCTACAATATAATTTATGCAAACAAATAAATACACCCAACAGTCACTTACATAGTCTTAGCCCCACGCTAAGATCTAGTCTTGTTTCGTGGGTATAAGGAACTACGAGAGACTTTTCGGTGCCACAAATACCCAGAACCAAGACACATACATACTTGTTAGCCACACAAACTTTTGTCCCGGTGCGGGGATCGAACCCGCTGCCTCTCGTTTCACAGTCGGCGTCTAACCAACTGCACCACGGAGGCTGTCAGAAATAAGTAATAATAAGAAGATATTTACACAATTAAAAGGACCAGATTGTTATAGGATTATCTATACAATTACTAAGGGTTTATAAAACTCGAGAGGCGTCTGATACAATACAATTAAAAGGTTGTTTGTTGAAGTTTATTAGATACTTGAAGTTCAACTTCGCGGAACGGAGATTTTCCCGATACCGTCGGTTGCCCTGTACCGTGTCGGCTCATCGTATTCGTTTAGTCGACCAGTCCAATATCTCGAGTCAGCTGGCCTCAGGGGTACATATATCGTTTTGTGCATACTCCCGACGAAAATTACTTTCTTTGTGATACATGAGATGTTACAGAAAATGTTGTACTAGACGTATGTTGGATACATGTGTGGTCAAACGCAGAGTAATAAAACTTCTACGGAGGATTAAAAAAAATGGTTTGATGTAATATTTAAAGGAGAATATAATTTTATGAAGACAGAATATTTCAGAGTTAAAAATATCTGTAGGTTAATTAGCAAGACACGAAACGTAGGCCCGCGAGAGAAAAGAAATGCCTATAAGCAATATTCTGAATGGAAGCCTTTATTGATTTAACCAATATTTGGGTGTAAAATGTTGGCAAATACTTTCGGGCCCTTACACGTTCCGAAGAAAAAATAAATACACATTCATATTATGCGATGAGGGGTTATTATTAGGATCATATCGTCGAACTCAATTTGGACGTCAATCTCCTGTCATCGTCCAAATTAAATTGCTTGGTGAGAAGTGAATTGTTTCACATGTTCTATTCGATTTAAATTTGTTATATGTCTTTACGCATTTGTACCGGTTTACTAATAAAATATTTTTTCACATATTTTATATTTACTACCAAAGAGGTCATCGTAATACTTAAAGCAAACGGCTCTGTTTCAAACTGAACCTATCTCGGCATTCTGCAATGTCATTTAACAGCAGTTGATCTTTATTGAAGAGCTTAGAAGCAGATGTGTCTAATATCTACGTACGAATTCGACCTTTGTCTCACTTGATCGCTATAAACGTTCAGTGACAATAGTTCATAATATTCGTTATTGATAAGGGTCGCCAATTTAATAACTATTCAAGTTAATTTGATAAAGCCGTATAATAGCGCTAATGAATTTCGTGAAATTATTTAGATAGCTGGAATTGTTAAGACGGAATAGCGATGTTTCTTTTTGTGCCGTTGCTTGCTGAGGCGAAATTAAAGTCGTAGATTAGAAAACAGTGTTGCAATCTTGTGCGTACCCGTATTAGATTGGCCTGAGTAAATTTGCTCCATGTCCAAATGAGACGATCCTTTGGGACAAACACATAACTGGAACTACGAAGCAGGGAGCAACACGTAAAGCTTACAACTTTCATTAAAAGGAACAGTTGATTGTCTTTTTGTTCTGAGGTAAAAATTGAAAATA
Organism: Hyles euphorbiae; assembly: GCA_023078785.2. Classification (NCBI taxonomy): domain Eukaryota; kingdom Metazoa; phylum Arthropoda; class Insecta; order Lepidoptera; family Sphingidae; genus Hyles; species Hyles euphorbiae. The sequence continues at coordinate 8,983,090 of CM041034.1, read as the reverse complement.
AACGAGACAATTAAAAAATAAACGTTGTAATGGTGCGTCCTACTTGAAGTCAGGTTTTTCGATTGCGGCCGTAATATATGACGTGCAACTAAGGGGTGTCCATAAATTGCGCTCGTGACATGTCCCGTCCGGTCCGCTCCGGTGTCGCGTGTCCATTTCAGTGTATGCATGTCCGCTTTACGCACCAATGAGCCCTACGAATAATATTTGATTATAAGCGTCGTATAATACTGTTTTTGTTGAAGAAAATCCATCGCGGTTCACTCAATATGCCAGGTTACCTTAAAAATGTTCTCATAATATAAAAATCGCTGTTTGCCAATTACGGTTATAAGAACATAACTATCAGAAAAAAAGAAAGAAGATGTTGATAAACTTGAAAAAGGTTTGTTTTCGAATATTTATCATGTTGAATATGTAACATAAATTAGAAGGCGTCTTCCTTAATTGCAAAACAATATATACTAAACCAAATAATCATTATGAATATGCGCTTAAGTAAATCAATTTAGTTCATTATTACGAGCCATGAAAGGAGGGCAAAATGTAAAATATGCATAGGCAAGTAGAGCTTGAAATGTAATATACACAGCAAACAGAAACCTCACCGCTCAATTCTAAACTTCGGTTTCTACACACCAATCAAGAATTTCTCGCACTACTTCATACGCTTGTTATAAAGCGTTCATATCATATTTTACTCACTATATTTATATAGCAGAAACATTTATTTACCACTATAAATTCGTCCCATTGTCAGCCGCCGTGCTATCAGCAAAATATCGAATGTACACATCAGAGCACGCTTTACGCATACGAAAACACGTTTAAATCGTATTATGCCTTTCAACTATAACATCGATTCTGTTTTAACAATTTAGGTATCGAGAACAACTGTAATCGATTATGTAAATATACTAATATTACATAAAAGTTATCTAAGTCATTCATTTAATTGAGCCTGTTACGTAAATTTTTGATTAAAGTCGAGCTAATCAATTACAGAGTAAATTGGTTATGTGAATAAATATTGAATGTGGTTTTCACAGTAAAATGTATTAATTGAACAAAAGATTTTATTTTATATAATTCACATTCAAAAACCTGAAACTTTTTCCATTTCAGACGTAACTAGATCTAAAGTTTCGTACATTATGAATAACTGTTTGAGAATACTTTAATATTAATAGAATTGTACTTTTTGTGGCATTCGACCGACAAACGAATAAGCGATTCACCTGGTTGTGAGGAGTGGCACACTATTACTGAAGAAGAGACGAAGAAAGAGAAATGTTTCTTGGGGAAGTACAAATAGTGTCTGGATAGCACTTAAAATTGCTTTTGTACACCAGTACCTACTGTGATCGTTTTCCGTCATAAAACGTCAAAATGTTGAGGAGGGCTGCAGGGCATAGTGTTATCCTTGTTGCCACTTTGTAAAGCGTTTGATTGTATGTATTTGTTCCTTGTCTACACTAGGTATAAGTACCTATAACAATGAAACTTTATCTTTCCAAAATCCATTAAGTAATAAACTGAAATAGGAAAATCGAAAGTAATATGTTTAAAATTTGGACCTTATAAAACCGGCATCCAATCCCGATTTTAAAGTTAGGCAGACATATTCGATAGGATTCCTATTAAGCCCGCATTGCACCCTTCATTCGGCTCGTAGCTTAGGCCTTTGACTAGTAAGAGAACTAAACAAAAATACATGACATGTGTATGCACTGGACGGGATAGCAAGCCGTAATTTTACCTTATAACATGAAGTTTTATAAGAAAATCTTTTCAGTATAACGTTATAGAATGCGGACAGCGGCCGCCTCTTATCCACGTATTAAAACAAAGCAACATATTATTATGCTTTTATTAAATATTTTTATTTTAGATAACACGTTTATTTTTCACGTCGAGGAAACTCGGTAAAAGGAATATGGTCCTAAATTATATTTTAAATAGCGTTATTAGATTAAGTTTTTGTAGGGTTCTAGCGATGGTCTTTTGTTTATAATGTTTGAATATTTTGTCATAATTCTGCTTCCGGATTTCTTATTAGTAGGAAATCATCTAAATAATGACCCACACTTTTCTTATTGAAAGGCGTCACAATGGCATTTTAACTAATCGCACATTGCAATGTTTAAAGAAAATAATTTATCGAAGCCTAATAAACATACTCTTTATGTAAATATATTTTGAATACCCAAGTAAACAAACAGAACTTTAAAAGAAGCAGATACATACATGTTACAACTCCAATGTAAACTTCAATAGACACGGGTAAGTGTATAAAGATTTGTACAAAGCGCCACCATCTCCTCAATCTGCATTTATGTACTGTACTTTGTTCTGCGAACATTCAGTGCCTTTTCGCCGATTCACAGCGGTTTTTATTCCACCGAGATAATTGTGATAATGTGATCTAGTGGGAGATTAAGCTTTATTAAAATTTTCTTCAGTTGCCCGTTTGCTGTTAGCTCTTTTGCGTTTTATTCTTTTGATTTTGTCTAATATTAAAATGTGTGTTGGTTTTATATTACGATTGAGTTGTAGTTGTTTCTAGATTTTATAGTATGAGGAATGAAATAATACATATACCATACGTATTAAATTGCTAGGCATGAGTCGTCTTGATGATTTAAATATTTTGGTCTTTCACCACCACTTACTTTTTGTTCTCATCACAGTTAATTGAAAAGGAATTATGCGGAGATCATACAAGAATGTAATTTCCCTCGTGATGTTTTTCTACACAGTTAAAGGCAAAAATTCAAGTTTCAATTTAAAACCTGCAATTTTGAAAATAAAGAGGTATGCTTTAAGCCCAAACCTCCGGCATCTTTTTGATGATTTTTCAGTCCTGTTCAGTGCTAGAACGTCGCCATATTATAAAATAATTGAAATTCTTGGACAACATAATAAAACTATTCTAAATTCAATTTAAACCTTTATATTTCCATCAGATAAAAAAAAAGAACATAACACTGTCAAGAACTTTTCCCTTTCATTGAATTTTGTAGAAATGCTCTTGAATAAAATCTTATAAATTGCAAAATAGGCAGGTGTAATAAAATGGTAAGAACAATCTTCCCAAGCAATCTGTCGGGATAACTTCCTATCTCTCGAGAAAATGAATGTTCACAAAGATTTATGTTTTAAACTTTCCACTAAACATTTTATAAACAGCGATTCACGAAATTTCACAAATGTATTTGTATAAAGTGAAATATAAATATCTGGAGCAAAAACAAATTGGCTGAGTCACTTAATCACGATCTTGTTTAAGGCTCGTCGTGTTTCAGCAAAATGGGAGACGTTATTTGCGCTTTTACAGTCACTGTTGTTGCTTAAACAACAAAAATCTGCTTTTGATACAAATCAGCCTTGAATTTATGACTCCAACTGACGTGGCTTCAAATAATATTAAGTAAATGTATATGAAAACATAACCACATAACGCATTTATAATAATGGTGCGAAATAAAATGAATTGAATTGTCAGTCTTTGAGAAAATCGCAGACCTACAAGCATACATACACACTAGATTATATAACAGTCAAAAACAGAACAAAAATATTCTTTCTTAGTAATAATGGTGGTTACTATTATATCGGGTATAACCAGACTGCGAACGAAAACGGAGCAAGGCGGTAGTTTCAGTGACTTCAAACACAACTAAAAATTTCGCAAAACAAAAAGTTATTATACTCGTATTTCTGTAATATTTTAACTATCGTCATGTTTGGATGATAAATACATCGTTTTTCCTATATTAAGTTTTTTCTTTGTTTTTCATTTTTAAAGACGTAATAGACTAATAGTACACATTACACAAGGGTTTAAATTATTATTTTACCAAAAAATTACGTACCCTACTTGACAAACACGACGAAAGTTAAAAAAAAATGTATAAAAAATTTCGCTATTTATATACGACATATTTTTATTTTTTTATTTGCGTGAAGTTTATAGTTACTTAAACTGTCACCTGGCTTCGCATTCAGTAGCAGTCTGGATATTCCCTGTATAATATATACGTAAATACATAATATGGAGCCTAGGACAGTATAACATAATAGTCGAGTTGTCGCAATGGGGATGATCTTATACTATTACTAATTATATCCACTTAGCCTTGTTATTTTAAATAACTTATGAGTATACAAATTCAATCATATGATATAATACTGAAACACCAAATGACCACCAATGTTAACCACACAAATACTAATGTTAATTATGTAATTAACTGCGAAGTTATATTTTTTTTTATGGCAGTGAATGGCGAGACTAGCATGCCGTTCGCCTGATGGTAAGCGTTGCGACCGCTCATGAACAGAAGCAAAACCAAACAACACCTTGATTTACAAAGCAATGCACTGAGACATAAGATGTTAAGTCTCAATATGTCCAGTAGTTACTCTGGCTACAATGTCCTTCAATCCGAAACACAACAGTGCATTTAAACTGCTGTTTGACGGTAGAAATAGACATTGCGGTGGTACCCACCCAGGCAGCCTCTCACATATGAGAGACCTACCACCAGTAAATATACCACCAGTATTATATTTGTTTAAACAAACTTACGGAACCCTTAATTTATAATCCACATGAAAATGAAATCGCTTCGTAAATTACCTACGTATAAAAAGAGTGACCCAACATTTCGTAAAGATACATCCATAAATTTAAAAGCAGGGTAATTTATTGTGTTATTTAGATGGACTAAATGGCCACAATTTTATTTTTTTTCGTTTAGTTGCCTCCAAACATAATTTTATTTTCCATTACCGTTTCCATCTTAATTGCCGTTATTAAGGGATTTTTTCTAAAAGTCATATTAAACTTTGTTAATTTAGAAACGCCATCACTAATGGATCAGTAATTATAATGAAAGTATTTCCATCGATGTTTTTGTTTTACGTCCTTTTATTTATACTCGCAGCTATTCTTAGATATTTACGATATTTTTTTCTCTAATGTAATCGCTTGTTTTACCAGTGAAAATGCCGTAAGAAAGCTTAATTTCATTTTTCTACTAGGAGGATTTTCTAAAGGAGGATCAATATGCTAATCACGTCAAACCAATGTGATTGATAAAAATTAAAAGCCAAATTGATCGTCTATGACCTTTGAGAAATACCATAAATCTTCCCATCGAAATTCTTAGAAATTATTATTTTGTTTTCTCACGCCAACCAACATACTAATACATACAACATTACAGATTAGTATCAATCATATATCTAGCGATAACGTTTACCGAACGCTGTTATCTAGACGCGTAAGCCGCAAGCTAAATACGACCATAGCTGCTCTATTAAAATAGGCGCTATTAGGCTAATAGGGGCTGATATGAAGGACCAATATCGCGCGCGGTTTGACCCAGGCGCGACTAGCCGGCAGTGGCAATCTCGACGTATACGACTATATCGCCGACCGGCCGGTCTCGGTGATTTGTACACTGCTTCCTATTTATTCATGCAGTTTCTAGAGACGATTACCTACTCCCACGGCTCATGAATAAATTTGAATAATTCACCACCGAGGTGTAAATGATGCAAGTTTTTGCATTTTAAACTGTTATTAATCGCTTTAGTTTTTCCGTTGACAAATTACGACCTCATTTGTTACACAATTATGGCATAAATATGCAATGAAATTACGATTGTTATTAACAAGATATCACGGTAATTTTTAAAAGCCTTTCCCGGGTGAATAGGGGATCCTAAGATATCTATACTAATTACTCTAACTTTTTGAATCGCATTCTAAAACCAAAACAGATAATCAAAGGGTTACGTTATACTAAAAAAGGTAGGTAATCAAGGTAGGTAGGTAAAAAATAAATGAGGAAAATGAAACAAAAAATACAGCCGCAATATAATACCAAAAGCGAAATCCACAACAATCGTAATATGCAAATGTATAGTTAAAGTTAGGTGAAAATAATAACAGTTAATTTATGCCTTTTTGCCCTTCGTTACGTAGATCACGCGGAATGGGCAGCAGTCACGGCTCCGTCCACTGATTAGCATACACGGATAGATAATCATATGAGTGTAAATTATGTACGTACACAAACTCCAGTCTAATTTACTGCGGTCAGGGGGAACTTATGTAATATTGATGTGTGGCCTGTAATCGCCCGAAGAATAACAAGTCGGCTACTACAAAGTTCTTGCGTGATTGTTGATGTATCTTGTGTTTTATATAATTTGCAGCTAATCTTAAATATTTTATTATAGTGCGGTAAGATTATAAAGCTCAAATCTCGGGTTCGAATCCAGGGTCGGGCAAAGTGATATTGGGTTTATATTGATTATCAGCCCGGAGTCAGGTGTTTATGTCGGATACGGCGATAAACTCGCACCCTATCACATCGTGGGACGGAACATACAAGGTGAAATGCGGGTGTCTTGGTAGCACCTTTGCGTACCACTTTTAAGAAAAAAGCGTGAGTTTATGTATGTATATGTATTTTTATATTCTATTTTAATATGTATTATTATTTTCATTTAGGCGTGAAAAGAAACGAACAGCCAAATTCTCATTACAATATTAGTATGGAATTAATCTCAGCGTTTATGTATGTATATATGTGTGTGTGTGCATTAAAATATACCTTTGTTTAGAAACGTAAAATGTGTTTACCTTAGTAAAAGACCTGTATATACAAAATACTTTGTCTGTTGTACCAGAAATATAAAGAGTCATGTTCTAAGATCCGTTTTCATAGCTTGCAAGGTTTGTTTCATATTTCCCCCAGTGAGGCATTTTCAAAGTGATATGTGGAGAGCTTACTGCCTCACTTTTTCAAATCAACGCGGACTGTTATTACTGGTAATGCTTGGAGTAGTTCTGCACTTGTTCAAAAAGGAGCTTCTTTATAATTAAATACTGTATTACTCAATGTATAGGATTAAGTACAAAGAATATTTTATATTTCATAAAGAAGTTAATTATCTAATTACCTTTCTTCTGTAACTTTAAATGTACGACTATTAGAAGTTTTTTTTTTCATTTTATTGCTTAGGTTCCCAACCATCCAGCTTTATGTTTAAAATACTGTTTATGGACAAAATGAAATTATATAAAAGTCAAAAGCCGCTAGTCGTAATGCGCAACAATACATTATTGTTTGTATCTCTCTGGGCTTATAAATGACAATTGGCGGACATCAAAAATTATTTCGATAACCTTTTTATTTCTTGCGGACGCAGCCTTGAGCAAAATGGCGGTCATATGGGTTAGTGGTAGTAGAATAAAAGGGGGATAGCATTATTGTTTACAGCTGTTGTGCAAAAGAGATGGACTAGATTGTACATAAAAAAGGGAAAAGAAAATCTTTTCATGCGAGTCGAAACATTTTGTATGTCTCCGCATCCCATGAAACATAAAATTAAATGCGAATGGCGTACAAATAATAATTTTGTGCCAAGACATTTTTGTTACTTATCTATTTAGAATTGATATAATTAACAGATTGCGAGCTTTAACGGTCATTTTACGTAAACAACATTAAACAACAATAGCAAATGTATTTCGTATTATCTGTAATTAGGACAGGGAACACAGGGCAAGTTTAGCAATATTACGTATATGGCTCCTTAACAGTTCGGCTCAGTAGAACGTATTAACCCCTTCCCGGTCCCCTGAGGATGCGAGAGGCCAGAGTGCTATGACTAGATAGACCGGGTTATGAGCGGCTAGTGTACTATTCTACCATAGTCAGGGAATACTGAAAGCGAGCACAATATTTTGTATCATGAATTTGTTATACACCGAGCCTGCTATCTATTAAAATTACTAAAGTACATTTTTATATTGAATATGTAAGTGCGCTTTCAGCATGCATGGTTCCCGGATTAAGATGTAGCATAGATTAATTCCGGGTAAGTGAAAAATTCCCCCGGGATAAATATCACAACAGGTGCGAAGCGCCACTGCTAACATTTTCCCGTATTAAATAGAATTCTCTTCTGGCACAATTGTTTCTTTCAAAGTTTAATACGTACATGTTATTATTTTAAGTAATTAAGTAATATTCTTCCCATTATTTTCTTTCTTTTATTAGTCAATTAGGCCCGCGTGGGAGGTGCAAGAGACGTCTAATTCTTTGAAGTACTGTGAGTTCTGACTATTGTTCGAGTTATCGATAAATATAAATGAGTCACCACTTTATTATATTTTGATATACATATCTATATTTAGGTATTCAAATGACGGACTAACTTTTACACCATTTTCTACATATTACCACATAAACAACAACACAACATACACAACATATTACCACTTGGGTACTTATACATCAAACTTACTTCGAGTATCTAAGCCATGCTAATTTAGAGAACAAATACTATATTAGATTTAAATGTATTCAAATTACGTGCTCACTTCTACAAAATTCCCTTACACATATTATCACCAAACTTAGTTTAAATATTTAAACCGTACTAATTTAGTGAAAATTGCTGTATGCAAATATTATAATTTTGCAAAATCCAATTGCGGCTACCGGTTGACGAGGCGGCAACCTCATAAAATAGGCTAATTTCGCCTTTCTTTCTTATTCGCGGCCTGGTTCTTGTCGAGCTGCTGTAGGCAAATTTTAATAACGCTTACTGCGCCAACCGCTCCGCTATTTCGCACCATTGAATCCTTGAGCACTTTTTACCCCTGACGGCACAGAAAGGGTCTCCGTGTTTTGGGGTGCGTTTTGTTTGTTTATGCGTCTATCTGTATAGATTCTCTAAGGGATTTGACACACAAAAATAATAGTGTTTCAATGTATTCCAACTGCTGTGTTAGTAAATATAAGCTTATCAGTTCCAAGTACAACTTTTTAAGATTAGTAAGGTTTATCAAATAACTAAACTATTTATGTTACCACAGCTGATAATTATAAGAAAAGTGGCTTTTCAGTCTTTAAGTGAAAAGAACCGTTGAATGAGTATTTTCCTGAAACTGCTTTTATCAAGTACCGCTAGATGTCATTGTTCTAAATTTTACTATTAAATCAAATGGTCTGAATATTCCTCGAAATAACCTTTTGATGTTTATTCTGATGAAGAATGAATCTGATAAAGTAACGATGTTCATTCAATACCATGAGATCGACTGAAGAGCTTATCTACAAAGTTTGTATCTTAAATACTGGTAATGAATCTCAGTTAAGGTTGTTGATCTAGACGCCATGTCGGGCGCGGGTGTCTTGAATATAAATAGGGATGATTAATGATTTCAACTCGTTCGTAGGGCCGTTGCCAATACGAGTGTAACTAAGTCAAAGGAATGTCGAAGGAATATTTATCTTGGACCTTTTGTGCCCTTGTTTTTACATGATTAAAACGTACCTTTACCTATTACGGTTCGGTTTAGGGATATTGTGGTTAAATATGTATGTATAATATCTTAATGAGATGTCTTTGAAAGAGAAAAATATTATGGATATTTTAAATTGACTTGATCAAGTACAGATAATTATGATAAAGAGTTGATTTCATGTAACTCGTACTATTTTAGGAGAATATAATATATTTTAAAATGTGTCTATAGATATTGATGTAATATCGTCACGGTTCGCTACCTATGTACGTCATCGTTAAATAAAGAGGCAAGATTTACTTAATTTCAACCATACGACCTTATGAAAAAGAACTATTTAATTTTGATCAAATTTTAATAATTTGTAATCAAATTATATGTTATCTAAACAAATATGTGGCATTCATAATAAAAGTTCTTGAAACATGTTTTATTGCAATTGAATGCGCGCACGATCATTATTCCCAATTATAGATCTACCTATCGAATCTCGATATATGAACGTAACTTCAACCCCGCTATCTGTAGAATTAAACGTAGGTATTAGTTTGAAATGGCAATACGAAGTGTATAGAATTCGACGGCACTAGTTGGCAACCGTCTACATTATAAGCCGAGCCCTAGTAAATTTACTCGCTCAACGATCTAAGAGCTTTGATAACGCGACGCAAAAGCGTCACGCAAAGACAAGATCGCGAAATTATCAGTATTCATAACTCAATGATAGGCTCACGTCCCGCAACTCGCTGCGGAGCTCTGTAAATGTTAGTATTGCTTTAAAATATATTTTGATATTCCCCTTGTTGGTTTTGTTTCGTTTCTCGGTTGCAGATTCTCCACAAATTTCAATATCGCAGACACAAACTCGTCGCCTCCGAATATACCGTCTCCACTGCAAATATTGTTCCTACAACACTTAGGCGACCCAAACAAAAATGGTTTTTGACTAAATTGATTCTCTGGCGTACAATAATATCGCGCTGATTTTACTCTTACATTTCTATTCGTATTTGGTTGGGACGGTATAAATGTAAGAAGTAAGTGCTATTAAGAAACTGTTCATCAATTTTATAGGTCCTAAATTTCTGACTGTAGGAAACTGCCTTGGAGCATGCGACAGTAAAGCTGGTTGGATGGTGACACCGCGACAATGAAGGACGATGCTGATAGCTACACACCTAATGGAAATAAATAGTGAAAAAAAACTCCATTTGCTTTTCTATTAATTTGATGTATTTTGTCAACTGACGCCAGAAAGTAATTAACAGAGAGGTGCGTTGTACTTGCTGAAGAGCTATTAAATTGATGTTGTATGAAGCCTGTTGGCATTTAGCGACATATGCGTAATGGTTCTGTGAACCAAGGAGAAATGTTACGACATTATCTATGGCGACATTTATTTTGTACACCGAAAATCATATTTATAGAACAGACGAATACAATGATTTTAATATGCACTTTATAGAGTTGAAACTAGCGCTTTTAATGTATTTACAATATTCAACGTTAAATATATATTCCGATAATGCATACGCTGGTACTTCAGCACGTAGGCATGAATATTGTTCAAACACATCTCGCTGTACGGGAATCGATTGTTCTCACGTTTTACAGCCTCTCATACCTTCACCTCGCTCGTAAAGCAGTTAAAAACACTCGTAAAAAATATGTTGTTAATAGTTTCATATTATTTCGCCCTATGCTGCATGCTATTATTTTTATTGCCTAGGCCGCTAATAGTGTAATATGGAAGTTTATGTTTTGTTACATCATGGCGCTGTACTAACTGAACGGCTTTTAATTAATTAACGAGAATTAAGGTTGTTTCCATAAACCTAATAAGTTCATAAAGAAATATATGTTGTATAATAGTCTAATATTACGCACAAATTGAAAAGATGCAAGAAAATATTTCAGTGAAATAAAATTCCTTGGAATATTGTAACAAAACAAAGCAAGATTGTTACGTCTTTCTAGCGTAATTGTTAAAGAACCTTAGGTAGTTATGGAGCGTTTGTAAGAATCTTAACAAAACGTTCACTTCGCTGGGCTATTCTTATGTTAATTCGACCTCACTGTCACGCGACCTTCTGTCCACACCCTGATAATATGCAAATTAGTCCCGTCTATAAACTGACCTGAAAATACTTCCTCATTAGCTCGATTTTGTCTTACTTCGAATCTATGGTTATCGATCTACGAGTGCACAAATTGAATATGACTCTTTCTATACAATTTAGTTTGCGTAATTACCAAAGGGTCGTAATTCGTTTACGTCTAAGTGATATTAGTGCATGTCACAAAAAACCTTACAGTTAATGAGTAAAATTCCGAAGGCCGTTAGTGTTAAGCCTCATGTCATTCTCTCGGTATAAACTTGAGCTTTTTACTGCAATAAAGTTTCTGACAAGCCATTTGTGGCCGGAAAGTGTTCGCTGAAATTAATCACATGACCCACAACAGGCCCTGTTTGCTTCTGCCTCCGCGGCTCTTGATAACTTCTTTATTTCGCTTCTGAATTAATGGCCCGTTATTTTCGTCTGAACTGTATAATGACAGTAAAACTGCGAAGAAAGGCGCAGTAGAGTTTAAAAAGAGCGTCACACGCCGCAAGGCAACTTAACGTGCTAATTAAGATTTGCAATTCGAAGTTTTCATTGTTCTTTGCAACGATATATTTCAGCGAGCCGTAAAATTAGTAGAATCAAAGCAACTCGTGTCAGACACATAATGTTTGGCGGCATTCACGAATCGTATTGAGAATTAAATTCAAAATTTAGAACTTTGCTTTGATATTTTGCCTATTCTTCTTAAGTCACGTATTTAATCCAACTTCATCGCTGGAATGCAAAATAGGTACTCGCTTGAGTTATTTGTTAAATTCTACAGTTCTAAAGTAGTATTCTTCAACAAAGAGAAATATTAAATTCAGTTTCTAAGAGAATTTGTTTGCTATAAAACTTTGTTAGTGCAATTTTCCTCGTGTCAGATTATCATAATGTGCGTGTGTGTGAGTCTACGCATCTGACATTATTCTTACAAATTGGTAAAGAAGGCTGAAGTCAGGAACCCAAATCAAATAAACCGGATTAGGTCATCGCTTTACGGCGAGTGGAAGTGGCGGGTCATCTCGGAAGAAGCAATTCTCGTGGTCGTAGATTGAATGCAAAATTGGATGAGATCCCACTGTTTTTACTGTATGGATCCCGGGAATTGTTACGTATCAAGTCGCCCGCGTTTTATTTTGTCGGGGCCAGACACTGTTTCAATGGTTTGATTGAATGTGACAATAGTTATTGTAAGCGACATTTCGGCCGCTTTCCACTTTCTTATTCCGTCGTGATTTCTATACAGAGATTTATTCTCATATGAATGTTTTAGCATAATATTTTATTGTTCCAAATTGCGATGAAATTTTAAATGTATATTACTGCACATAGAATATCGACAAAATTTATTAACAAGCATTTTTGAAGTATATTAAATGATATTTACTTTTCGAATTTCCTTGTTTCGTCAGTCTCAGGTGAGAGATTTACATGGCAGAAGTGCTTTGTGTTATGATGTTTTTGAAACAGCTGTATTTCCCGTAACAAAAGAGTACATTCCGGTCTCAAAAGTTCCGACCGGCTGTAGGTTCCTAACAGAGCCAATCACGTAGTGGGTATAGTGCGAGTTGCGAGTAGCTAGGCGGCGTGGAGCGGGGTCAAGTGGAACCTCCGTGTAGGCCATCATTGCAATGTTACCTTGTATTCATTTCAAACCCCACTCAATAGTGTTTTGATTAACTCCTACGTAGGTTACAGGTTTACGTACTCGTTTCAATAAATCCTTGTATTTTTATTTATTGAGCAGAGTTTTGATTGAAAAATACGCAGTTTTAGAAGCCATTGGAGCGTTTTTTGCCGTTTACATTTAAATTGCAGTGGTGACAGGGCTTGACTTTTACGCAATCTGGTATTTGATTAAACGTATGCTGTGAGAACCGAACCACTTACAAATGTGTATAAAACTTTTTTTTTATCATCTCCCTATAGTTTCGAAAGCGCGCGAATACATTTTTGTAGGAACATTCGGTGTTTTCGTGTACATGAAAAGATTGAAACTAGTTTTAGCATCGGCAATTCTTGAACACGATAAAGCTATATCGGGCATGTTCAAAGGCGTGCGTCGCTTTAAGTCTCAGTCGCAGGACTCCGTCGTTGCCACGCGTCGCGCCTCAGCTCCGCCCTCCTCTGTCTAACCAATAAAATTGAAATAAATGAAATGTGTTTTTTATTTTTAAGCTGTTATTTTAACGGTAAAGGAAAACATCGTAAGAATTAAACAGATAGAAATCTCAAGAATTTATGTGGTGTGAGACATGTGCTGATGATTTTTAGGTTTGTGTAATTTTTGAATACTCGAGCTAAACTAGTGTTAAGTTCTCTATACTACACTAATGATGTTAATTATTTAAACTAGTTTATTATCATGCTAATTAAGGCTTTGTTAAAATATAGTAAACCATGAATGAAATCCGCATCGTGCACGTTCCAACCAAAAGTTAATTTCGATTTTCATAGTAAATTAAGCCGGGAATATTGAACGATAAAAATATAAAGCCCACGCGTTTTCAGATAATTTCTACCGAGAACTTGGTTGCTGAGACTGTCAAATTACTGTCATGAAATTCTATCTTCTTATGAACAATAAATTACTCCAGTTTTGTTAAGGCTTCCGTCTAAGTTACTCATCTTCATAATATGTTTATTGAGTGTGATTATTTGCGATATAACTTCTGTTAATTAATATTAATTAATAAGTGCGTGGTGGCCTGTTGGTAAACGGACTAGACGCGGCTGCCCACATGTTCACGGTGGTCGCGGGTTCGAATCCCAGGGCACACCTCTGACTTTTCGGAGTCATGTGTGTATTGATAATCAATCACCACGCACTAAAACGGTGAAGGAAAACATCGTGAGGAAACCTGCATACCATAGCGATTTATAAGAATTTCTATGGTATGTAAGTCCGCCAACCCGCACTAGGCCAGCGTGGTGGACTATATGGCCTAACCACTCTCAATCGTATTCTCGATTGTAGAGTAGGCCCGTGCCCTGCAGTGGGACGTATATGGGCTGATACAGATACAGATACAGAATATTACAAAGATTTTATGTCAGAATAAAGAAGGATGAAGGACAAATCTCCAATAATTAGACTCTTAATTTTGACGATAAAAATAATTATTAGCTTATCATAAAAACTGTATAATAGCTTGAGAGCTGAGTGAACTTTACATTGTCACCGCCAATTGTCACCTTTATATAAATATGTTGTCCTATGTTTTATCTTATAATGATAATATTGTATGTAGTGTTCAATAAACTATTTATAAATAAAATAAATAATACTATACACTTCCCCTCCGGCGGGGGCACGGTGATGTGACGTGTTTACGTTCTCCTCATTTTAAATTGTATTTTGTGTGTTTGAAGTGGATTTATCGGCTCGTGGGTTGCTTATTGTTGCATGGTGTAGTATTGTGAGCAACGGTCTGTAAGTTTTTTAAAGTTTTATTGCGTAATTTTGTGAAAATAAGCAATTTATCCTCGGTAAGTACATTATATTCTATTTAGTGTGGGTACCTTAAAAAAAAATATCGCTCGGCCGGCATATAATCAGCTGTTGTTTCTTTTCAAAGTAATATTTTTTATTGTTTGTGTCATTTTATACGGTTAAAAATAATAAAATCTTAATTTCTTTTCGGCAAAATAATGTCAGCTCAAAATAAAGTTCCGCCCGACCGTGGGCCCAATCCTTTCGGTCAAAGTAAGCTGACACCTAGGTCACCTAATTCGGCTAAACGACTTTTTAGCGACACGACTTCACCAACTTATGTTTCCCCCGTGAGTTCAAAACGTTTGCAATTATCGGAATCGACCGAGACTTCATCTTTAGATAACGACAGCGACGCGAGCCGCGCGGACTATTGTGATTTGGTGTCAGATGTTTCCAATTATTTATCGAAAATAAATGAGCTTGTTAATGATCAGGGCTCGCGTATGAATGTGGCGAATAGGTCGGCAGTGTTAGATATAACGCAACGTGTTACATCCATAGTTTCATTACTAGCGTTAAAATCATCTTGCAATGAAACCAAGTTGGCCAATATGCAACGCGAATTAGACCAATACAAACGTCAGGATATTGTCGGTAATAATAATTCACTTTTCTCCGATCGACTTAAACTTCGTTTGCCGAAACCTGCACCGCTAGTGGAGTCGCGCGCGCCACGGCCCTGTATTGTTGCATGTCCGACGGACGAGCGATCAGCTGATTTGGCGTCATCGTCCGCAACTAAACAGGCGCTTTTTAAGGCAATAAATCCAAGTGATGACGGATTCCGAATTGTAGGCGTGAAGAAAACCACGAAGGGTCGCGTCGTGCTTCGTGTTGCGAATGAGCAACAAATAAAAAAACTCGAGTCTGTTGAGGCAATTAAATCGGCGGGATTACGTCTCGAAAAACCCAAGGGGCGCCGCCCCCGTATCCTCGTTAAGGATGTGCCATCCTCTATGGAAGACCGCGCTTTTATTACCGCACTATATCGTCAAAATATCAAGGACGAATTGCCAATAAAGGAGGATGATTTTATTAAATCCATTAAAATAGTTCGTAGACGTAATTTAGATAACGGTCGTAAATGGATAGGCATTGAGTTAGATTCAGAGATAAGGAAACATCTGGCAGATACAAAAGAGAAATTATTTATTGACTGGGCCACCTGTCGATTCATTGATGATTTAGAAATAGTGCGTTGTATGAATTGTCAATACTATGGGCATGTTCAAAAGTTCTGTACAGTAAAAACACCTACGTGTGCCGTCTGTGCTGAAGCACACGAGACTAAGGCGTGTCCGCACAGTTCAGACACAGATTTTAAGCCAGTGTGCGCACCTTGCAAGCGCTTTAAAAAACCCCACGATCATCGCTGTGGGTCTCAGGAGTGTCCAACGTACAACTACAAACTCCAACAACTATTTCTCTCGACCCAGTACTAACACAATATGAATAACTTTACCATCGGACAGTTAAACCTCCATAATGATAGGGTAGCAACGTCGGAATTAGATACGTTAATTCGCGAGTATAAGTTAAATATCGTACTAGTACAGGAGCAATATCAACATGCGCGTATATCTAGTAAGGTTGTACAACTTGATTGCAACTCACGAGCAGGTATTTTTGTGTCGGGTTCAAATCTTACCGTAACCTCTGTGCGTAATCTTATGACGTCACACTGTGCTGTCGCTGAGGTGTCTAGTCCGATTTGTAAGGTTTATGTTGTGAGCTGTTATTTTCAATACTCAGATCCTGTGGGTCCTCACCTGTGTCACCTCCGCTATGTCTTGCGGTCCCTCGCTGGACATAAAATTATTATAGGTGCTGACGTTAATGCGTCATCTGTCCTTTGGTATGGCAAATATCGCTCCACTGACACCGAGCGACGTTGCGCTGTAGAAGATTTCATTGCAGAGATGAATCTCGAAATACACAACACCCCCGATGCACCACCTACTTACAGTAGCCCTATGGGCGAATCTTCTATTGACGTCACACTTTCTAGTGGAGACGTCCGTATTGATAGGTGGCGCGTCCTACCGGACGCGTCGTGTAGTGACCATCGCCTGATTGTGTACGAGTTCTTGCCTAGATTGACGCAGGGTCCGGTACATAACAATTTTAATTTTAAATATAAATCCCGAGGCGCTGACTGGGATTTATTTAGCTCGCTATTTGCTCGGCATGCTGGGGACTTCACTCGCAATGATCTGTCAGCTGAAACCTGTGCGGAGATTATGTCGGACACGTTTACATATTGCGCAGACGTTACCATCGGTCGAGGTTCCATCACTAACACTCGGAGGTGTGATTGGTGGAATGATTTACTAGTCCAACTACGTCGGACTTTTCGCAGAGCGCGTAGGCGTTTTAACGGGCTTAAAAGACGTTATGTCACAGGGGAAGCAATTACATCTGCTTTAAATAAACTGAGAGTTGCCAGATCACATTATAAAGCGGCCGTCCAAAAATCGAAGGGTAATTTATTACGAAAAGTTGTGGCTCGGTTAGATAGTGAGGGTCCGTGGTCTCCTTTATACCATGAATTCAAAGCGAATAGGTCAATCAATTTGGCATATATTGAGAATTTAAAAATTGACAACAACTTCACCACTGGTATTGAGGAGACAACGGACGCTCTGTTACAATCGTTAATTCCGGATGATAATGTTGAAAATGACACAGAATACCACAAGCAAATTAGGATGTGGGCCGGGGAACTGCCGAACTCTTCGGATTCAAATCTCTCGTCGTTTGATGAATTTAGTGAAATCGTACGATCTTTGCCCCTAAACAAGGCTTCCGGTGACGATAAAATATCGAACAAAATGATTAAAGAGGCGTGTAAATCGGCAGGCGATGCGTTACTTACTGTTTATAACAGATGCATTGCTGAAGGGGTATTTCCGCGAGTATGGCGTACCGGTTTCATTCGGATAATACCCAAGAGTGGCGATAAACCTCCACATGATCCGAAATCGTATAGACCTATTACACTCTTGCCGTCTCTAGGTAAACTTTTAGAACGTCTTATCGTCCCTCGATTGCTACCGGGCGGACCAAAATTTCACGAAAATCAGTTCGGTTTTACTACGGGTAAGTCAACTATCGACGCGGCAATTTCGGTTAGAAGAGCGGTAAGTACATCGGTGTGCAAATATGTACTCGGTATTTTTCTGGACATCTCCGGTGCTTTCGACAATGCTTGGTGGCCAATGCTGCTTCTTAAGTTGAAATTACGAGGTTGCTTTAAAAATATATATTCACTTATTTACTCGTATTTCTCGCATGGAACAACAAAACTTAAACTTGGACACTATGCCGTGTCGAAACCACTGACGATGGGTTGTCCACAAGGTTCGGTCTTAGGTCCTTATTTGTGGAATTTAGGCTTCGACGATTTTCTTACAATCCCCTTACCGTCAGGGTGTTCTTTGACCGGATATGCGGACGATGGCCTCTTGCTAATAGAGTCAAACAGTAGGTCGGGATTAGAAAATATGGCCGACGCGTGTTTAAAATTAATATGTGATTGGGGACATCGTAATCGCTTACAGTTTGCACCACATAAAACGTTCCAATTACTTCTAAAAGGGACTCTAAAATCACCGCCGCGAATTAAATTTAATAATATCACTGTAAAGAGAAAAGAATCTGTTTGTTATCTTGGTTTAATTTTGGAAAGGAATTTTTCCTTTCTTGAACATATTAAGAACGTCGGGGAAAAGTCGAAAAGGAACTTTTTTGCTTTGACAAGAATATCGAAATCAACGTGGGGGCTATCTTTCAATACACTAAAAATCATCTATGGAGCAACTTACTTAGGATGTATTTGTTATGGATCTCCCGTATGGGCTGATAGGGCTACTATCGGTGCTGTGCGAAGAAAACTGCTCCAGAGCCAACGTTTGGCGTTGATATTCTTGTGCAAGGCATATAGAACTGTTAGTACCGAAGCTTTGCCTGTCCTGGCGGGTGTACTTCCAGTCGATCTGGAGGTGCAACGTCGCGCCGCCATGTATTATTCAACTAGGGAGAATATGGATAAAAGATTTTTAACTGCTCGTGAACTCTTAAAAGTCGACAGATTATTTAAACCACTTCCTGTGGTATATAGCGAATTATTAGATGAATGGCAAAATAGATGGGAGGTATCTTTGAAGGGACGGCATTTATACCAATATTTTCCTTGCGTGCGTGATCGTTTGACGAAGACTTGGCTAGATGTCGATTATTGCGTATCACAGTTCCTCACGGGCCATGGTAACTTTAAGTCTAAACTATACTCTTTTAAGCTTGTGGAATCGCCTGCGTGCCCATGCTCAACAGCTAATTGCGAGTATGAGCAGTCCGCGCATCATATACTTTGGGAGTGCAGTCTTTGGCATAATGAGCGTAAAACCATGCTAGATAGTATGCAAATATCATCTGGAGTTGTATACTACATGGACCTTGTAGAGACTAGAAAGAACTTCCGTGCTTTCCGGCGTTTTTGCCATACCTATTACTGGAATCAAGCATAACAGTTCACATAATAGGTCCCATTTAAATGTAATAATAATTTGATCCGTGGTGCTTTACAGCTGGCTTCTCCGGCTGTAAAAGTCTTTTTACGAGGTTATTTACCTCTTTATTTCATTGTTTTGTCACCCGCTATGCACGGAGGGAAGTGGACAATAATTTATTTCCAACTCCTCCTATTAATTTAACTTTCTGATTGATTTCGTTGCGGGTTAAAGACAAGTTAGACATTCCCGGAGACTCGCCGAGCTTCAATGCTCGGTGTCATTACATTGCGTGCCACTGTTGATCCTGGCTTACAGGAGTTGCAGTGGTGGGTGAGAGGGCGGGACAGTCTCCCATAAAAAAAATAAAATAAATAAATTAATGTACTATATCCGCTGTACAGGCTTACGAACACAGTACATCTGGTAGTTGATGCAATGTCGATTAGTGAGAAATGTTGCACTACGGTCGACACTATGCCCGTTTGCCTAATTGCTTCTTCACGCTTCGCTAAAAGGACCCAATATCGCAGGAAAGTCGGAACTTGAAAGCCGGCAATGTGTTTTGTTATATAGCTTGTTGCTACGACACAGGCATAAACTTTTAAAGACAAGACAGAACACGTGCTTCTTTTATAGAAAGAAGGGAAGGATTCACATGATATTGTTGAATATTTATCTCTTGTTAATAATTTAACAGCAATTTGATTATCGAAGTTTGCTTTCAATTGGTTCACCTTAAGTCTCCAGTTCAAAGGACGTAACGATAATCATCAACAGTTCTTTGAATTAAAATGGAAACTGTTTAATCAGTTACCACGAACCGCATTGAGGTCCATTGTTGACTAGGAGCGAATTTTTATCTTCAAACCAATTTTACTTTCCCAGACAGCATTCATAAGCGGAACAAACCGTGTGGGTTGACCGCAAAGGCTTTAAGCAATTCAGTTTTTACTGATATGAACTGCAAAGCACTGAAAAGACACGGATTCTGTGTTTATGTAAAGGACTTAATTTGAACTCCAGTAGGTATCCTTTAAGAATAAGTTAGGGTAAACGTGTTTTCGAGCGGAGATCACGCCTCGGCAAGCGTAGCGTAGGACGCCCTCCAATCAGGGAGCTACGATATTTGAAAGATAGCTGGTAGAAGTTGGAGACGATGGACCGAAGATCGAGCCCAGTGGCGTGCCATAGGAGAGGCTAATCGAGCAGTGAACGCCGGTAGGCTGATGATGATGATGATGTGAGTTGTTATTGTGCTAGACTATAAAAGGCATCTTTCTTATGTCCAAGTTAGGTGCCTTGATTAAGTTTGTCAAGCATGGACATGAGCTAGAGGAAGCAAGTAAGTTAAACTACTATTTCAAAGGCCTCAACGTATAGTAACCCAATTATTACACCTGTAGTAAATCTTTAATTATTACTTAACGTATCTACATCGTGCAGAAATATGACGTAAACGTTTAGTACTTCTTATTAAATTAAATACCAAACAAGAACCAGCCATCGATCAATCGCCGGCTGCCGAAAAAATCCAGTAAATAAAACCAAAATACTAAAGTGAATGTTGACATTATAAATTTCGTTATTCGAAATTCGTATGAAACTTTGCGTTCAAAACAATTTTTGCATGGCGGAGTTGACGGCTAGTATTTGCTCACTTTATTTTTCTGCCGGCGTGAGGGCTCTAGAGTTGAACACACAGTCTGTGCTCAAGTGACCCGCTTCGTTGCGCAGCCCCTGCACACCAAAGCTAATATAAGGTTATATTTTGAGTACTGCACTATACCTGCATATTCCTTTTACATATAACTTGACTCTGCGATTGTACGCTGACGATTTAACAAGCCTCTCTGGAATTCATACATTCCTTCGTAATATTCTTATTTATACCAAACTGTTTTCGTACTATCGACCAACTGAAGCCATATTTCTATAACAAGTATGCGAGGGATTATAATGAGTAACCCATTTCATAATCCATGCAGCGGACTGCGGGACGGTACGATGCGCCGTTTTTTTTCATAATAACATGATGACGCATGGCCGCCATAAGTTTGCCCAGAAAAAGCGGAGACCCGAATCCTTGTAATTAGACGCTCGCAAGATTTATGTCGCCGGAGTTTTCTAAATTCTTTTAATTTTTTGGCCGAGACACGTGCCTCCTTAATTTAATATTCTCAAACGGTATTCGGTAATAATATGCTTGTAAAATGTCTGCAGAAGCCGTATATTTTATCTTATGAGCGGAACAGGATCCGTTATTCTACATTCTAAGTAATTCAATTGTTGACTGAGGGAAAGAAGTCAGAAAAAACATTGTGTTTATTTGGGTCCAGTTTATTTCCACCGCCCTCTCGGGGTTCAGTTCATGTATCACTGCAGACGTCAGCTCAGGGTTAATTGTCTACGTGCGTTTTCAGTTGGAATTCGTCACGTTCACCCTACATACACTCATCGCAGTTTAACCTCTATCTAGAAAAATACATCGGCTACATTTAATTTAACTCCTTCCCGAGTTTGTATGTCATAAGTCATTAATGTTTCAGCTTAGAATACAAACTAGACTAACAAATGACAGTGGAATATGCGGATATTAAAGTTGCTTCTTATTTATTCAACGACACTAATTAGTTTGTTTTGCAATGTTCACGCTGCCTTTTGATGAAATAAAATGAAGTGTTCCCGGTTAACCGAGCGTCGTTGGAAGTAAAAAGTAATATAAGGATGGGTCGGTAGGTGTCGTTCTGAAAGGTACGTTAAATTAAGCGCGGAATATTTTAACGGGAGTATTAATAAATAATAATATCTATATTGTTCTTTGCAGAATGATTTAGAACGCTAATATACTATATATTATCTCCAGTATTAAAAGTATGATTAATAAGGCTGTATTGAAATTTCTTGAACAAAACGAGGCGATAAATATTTTATTATATTTCGTAATAGGAACATTATTCATTTAGTGAAATATCCAACACGGTTATATAAAAACGTTTCAGCATCAAATATTTGACCTGAGATTCGGCTTTGAATGTAGGGGTCGTGGAAATAAACAGGGTATTTTTAACTAGGCAGTGTGCTCGTTTGTGTTAGGAAACCAATCTCGTTGATATATCCATTAGCCAAATAGAGAGGGAGCTCGTACGCCGCCCTTAACAAAACACTGTGGCTATATGTTCGTGTAAAGAAGCAAAAATTATTTTGCTTTAATTTCTATAATGAACAGTTTAGCCCTTCGTACCTTTGCGTTAATGGAAATGTTGAAGTACTCTACAAACGGCTGATTAACTCAGTTTTAAACGATGAAAATGTTTATTAAATATACGTTAAAACTGCGCAAAAACGGTAAATGCTTTACTGTAACACCAATTTAGTTGTTATAAACTGTTTAATTAGCTTAATATTTAGCAATTTAAATACACAATAACATGATGCTAAATTCACGTTTCAAAGCTTAGGTCGTTTGTCATTAATAGTGGAAAACTCCGAATTATAATCCCACACACCATTAGCAAACTAACAAGCACAATAACGACTAATTTGTACAATACCAGCACACTGAACATTTAAACTATTCAGCCGCTCCACACATGAAAGCGATGTACGCGATCGTGCCATACAAATGTGTGGGTACGGTACTAAGCAAAGTGCTGCATATTGTGAAAACGTGAGAAAAGGTAACTATACTGAGCGCTGTCCGCACCTGTTATTGATGCCTCTATCGCAATATACATATGCGGTTCATTGTTGTTTCACTAAAAAATACACAGGATGTTTTGAAAATCTCAACAATTTTCGTACTTTTAATAATGCAAGAGTGAAATTAATATTGGAATATAATTGCATGCAGCATGGCCGGCTGTGTCGGCAGTGCAACCAACGTGTTATTATGCAAATAGTTTTCAAACTTGAACAGGTCAGTGTTCTTTGTTTCGTTGCAAGTGCTATTCAATTTCACAAAAAGTGGCCTCTATAAATACTAAATCAGAGTTCTTTTGTGCATTGTACCGTTTGTTTCGCTATGTACTTTCTAGAATTCGTCTTTACATAGGAAAATTTAAATTGGCCGTACAAACTTTATGTAGTGAGATTGTATTGGTTAGGTTTGCCTACAATATTGTAACTCTCAAAGTAGTAATGTGTTTTTATTACTTATCTGTCTGATGTGGCATTGCGATGATGTAAACTTCAATTTGAATATTGATTAGTCAAACACAACCTTGAATTCTTTGTGGTGCGACAGATAAAAAAAATATATTTTTATGGCCCCATCCTAATATAGTATCTTCATTAACCCCAAAACGTAAGCCAGACAAGTGCAAGTTCTATTAAGTTCTTAAAAATCTATTTATATTGAAATTGATTCATGAGATATTCACTCTAAAGAATGAAAGTCAAAACAGTGAGTAAACAAAATAAAACCGGCTCGAAGGACGGGTGACGGGTCCGGTTTTAGAAAATAAAAGAGGCCAATAAAGTCCTTGCCTGTGCAACAACAATCGTTCAGCGAGGCGGCCATCTGCATTTTATACTTTCGACGCCATCAACGAAGGGGCATTTTGTTACTTTAGTGTGGAAGTGTGCGTACGCGTGTATGTCGGACGGGTAGAGGTTTTCGCATTGTTTATTTAACGGATCGTGCGCGATGAACGGCCGTATTGAATATTATATGGATACGAGTTTGAAATATTCGATATTTTGCTATGAACCGGAGTGTCATTCATAAAAAAGGTAGGGGATGAATCTAACCCAGCCTTGCAGCGAAATAAATCTTTTGAAAGATAAATGAGGTAAGAAATCTATTGGTATATATGTTTATTATAATTGAATAAGCGTGTTAAAATGAAAATGCAGTGTCTCGTAACTTTACAGAGTATATAGGATACTTTGATATATTTTTTACCTTATGGTTTCCTTGCAATCATCGGTAGTATCTATTTATTTTCAGGGTGGTAGCGTCATCCCCAAGTTGTAACTACGTCAAAACAAATTGTATGGCGTCCACAACGTCCAAATCTAAACAGGATTGAAACTTGGACGAGAAGCAATCTAACGGGAACAACAGGACATACAGCGGTCTACCGGCAGTACCGCCGTGGAGCCCTACGTAATTTGAAGAACAAACAAGCTTCGCAACTAGGTTTACTGCAACAAACTCAGTTTTGACGCTTTAACTAAGTTATTTGTCGTTTACCTTACAACTTCATGTCTTGAGGATCGTCGCACCTTTTGAATTTAGAAGCAAACACAATTAATTTCGGCGTCCAATAAGGTCTTTACAGTTGGGCGGCCGATAAGCCCTGTCCTGTTAGTATATGAAACTCGGCGGCTCAAAAAAGCAATAGCAGTGTAGATGAGATCGGCTCAAGCGAAGCGTTATCAAGCCCAGTTAATCCTGTCTTCTGTATTATTGAATAAATTTTCCCTCCTGATGTACTTTTGCCGTTTTATATCGATTCAATGTATTGGAAAAATTCAAACGGTACGTGTAAGAAATGGCGTTTGTCTTCTCATTTTATATTCTGAAGTCAGTGAAATGTATGGAGGTAGTTCTTAATTAATGTTCGTCGATATTTAAGGTTTTCAAAGATGACATTAAATGGTAAAATGCTATTACATTTTGGCGCATTGGAGTCCGCATTTCATTGCTCGTAATTAATAGTTTTTGTTTACAATAGGGGAAGTTTGGGTGGCGCAATTTGGCATATTGAAATAAACGATGTATTGAAAATATTAGGACGCAGAAAAATAAAACATATAATTATGGTATACCGTAATTAATGTAATACTAATTATTTATTTTATTCTTATTATTTATATTATTTATTTTATTCATATTTATCTATTTTTTTTTATGCATGTTGTATGAATGTGTTTTTTAGTTTATTTTATATCATTTTTATTACATATATTATGTATTTAGATATGTTATATATATTGTCCTTTGACATCACGTACACCTCACAATACCCCACAGTTGTCTCTATTTTATCCATCCTATGGTTGGTTGTCTGGAAGAGATCGCCTCGAGCGATAAGACCGCCATTGTACTCTTTTCTTACTTGTTAAATTGTGTTAATGTTATTTCCTTTTATTTACTGGTGTACAATAAAGCTTTAAATAAATAAATAAATAAATAAATACTAAATTACTGTTGTATCTATATCAATAATAAATTTGTAACTAGTCGATGTCTGTATAACGCAATGAAGAATGATATGAAGGGACTGTATTCACGAAATATAACCTAATATAATTATTGTTAGATGTTTTGTCTGCTTACCTGTTTGTGCTTTTGTGCGCGCTAATGTCAGAAACGGCAAAACAATTATTCTTTAAATTTGGTATGTAGGTAGCTGATACGAATTAACACATAGGCAACATTTAATTTTATGTTCCCTTGGGATAAGCAAGGAACTCAAATATATGTATATCTTACTCTTTCAAACGCAATGAGATAGACTGGAACAGGAGCGGATATGGACATGAATCGAGTCATAGGCAGAATAAGACGGCACAGAACGGTATATAACAGGACCGGTCGGGAAAAGCAGAATAAATGCAGCAGTCGTATTGAGTTCAAATTTGAATAAATCAATTAGTAATTAAATATATTATGTGTGATGTGGACTCCTAAAGTATCTGTACCCGAAAGAAATCAAGCCGGCTTGTCAGTAATATATCTACGAAAAGTGAATTTCGATCATGTATTGATAAAATTTAAGTTTAAAATTAATAAACCATCCAAAAACAACTAATAATAGAACATACTCCCACACGAACACTTGAAGTTGCGATGAATACATTAATGCTCCAAAATAAGTATTTTCGATAAATTCATAACGTTTAATTATCTCCTAACAAAATTGTTTATAACATATCGTTTTAATATTTCCCCGCAGATTGCTATCATGGAGAGCTGAAATTTTAAAGCACACTAATAGCATAAAATGGAACCATGCGAGAGAACGCCAGTGGCGCTAACTACCGGAAATGTGGTGAAACTAACTGTGTTGTGAACAATGTCAACTTGAGACATGTCTATAATAGTTCGTGTAACGTATGTTTGGATATACACACATGCGTTTATTTAATTAAACTAAAATTTTAAGCATTTTACAACTCTTCTTCGTCAGGCATTCTTGGTGGAGCATTCGGGGTTGAACGGTCGGTAGTGGTACATTGAGAGTTGGATTCGTAGACAGTCCTCTCGACGATGTTAATAGCTTGCTTCTCCACTTTTTTTCGACTAGTAGCGCTCCGTGTGCAGCCTGTCATGGAGTGATGATGCCTTTATTAGGTCAGTCCAACGAATAGATGATCTGTCTTTAGAAATGTTTCCCTCTACCCATCCCTGAACCATAAGACTTTTTATAGACGCTTCGTTTCTAAAGATGTGTTAAATGTGTGACTTATTTTAAGTTCTTATAGAATAGTCGCATTGAAATGAAAATAAGTTACTGACTCCATGAAGATGTTCTACATTTTTTAGATTCAGTCATATTTTTTCATCTACTACCCGGTTTGGAAAGCGGTTATCACTAAAGAAGAACGGGCAAGGAACTCTAGTATGCTCTTTTCGAAACCAGTTTACAATTTAGTGATTATTATAAAAGTTATAAGTGGTTTAAATTAGAGCAGTTCATTAAAAATTTGTTATTATTGTTTGTTTACGTGATATTTAATATCGAGAAATCGAGGGAAGCCGAAAGAACGGAGAATCAGTATCCTCTGATTCTTGTGAAAACCTAAATTATCATTGGTGCGTCCCCAACACCACATATTAAGTATGTCAAGTTTGCAGCGTTCTTGTACCGGTTTTAGCATCATAAAGGCCAAAAAAAGGATCGACTACACATTTCATTTATTTTATTTAACAAGTACTTGAAGTCTTTTATGGACACTGGCCCAGTCTCCATAGTTTGTTAAATTATTGAGTGGTAAAAATACCTTTATAAGCATGACTAATACGCAAAGAATTGCCAGATTTCTGATTGGAACCAAATATGGGGGCCACGAGTCAAAAAATTAAGACACTGTATTTTCCCGTACACATTTTCCGTATCCATTGTTTACAGTCCATAACTTATGCCCCGCGGCCGATGTCGTGATGCCTGCCGATGGATTTTTAATGTCTGTTCCTTATTGGCATTTAAGAGATCGGAATACCGAGCTAATCCACAACGCCGTGTGATTCAAATTTATAATAGTTATTTGTGTAATAAATGTGTATAGGCCGATTGTATCAGCCGTTAAGGCGTAATTGTATAACAAACATTCAAATTTGCGCATTAATTTATAATGGGATTTGGACCATAAACTATTGAATTAACTATTGTTGCGGATACAAACTATTATGTTTTAAGCTTTAGTTCGCGGATATTAAAACGCAAAGAACAAAATACGAAGCCAGATACAATGCGAAAAATGTGTTAAATATATTCGTAGCGCAAAATATTTCTCTGCATGGCGCATTTAATGTGAATTGGAGTTTGATTAACTGCATTCAGTATCTAGTTCGCTATTGGATAACTCCATTTAGCCTATTACGTGTTCCTAAATCCTAAAATATTTGTTTTACATTTATTTTAACCGTGTTTTTCGGTGTGCATTTTTTACGTTCTCGAGAGCAATCAAATAAAACGAGATGTGATTTAGGTACCTACTAAATGTTGCGCTAACGAATTATTCATGATCAACCTATTGCTTTAAAATGAAATGTTATCTGATTTTAACGTGACATTGTTTTAATCAAAACTACAAGGTACATCGAGGCGACGAACAAAAATGAAGATTTTTTAGATTTAGTGATCTCATACACAAAATATATTT
Organism: Hyles euphorbiae; assembly: GCA_023078785.2. Classification (NCBI taxonomy): domain Eukaryota; kingdom Metazoa; phylum Arthropoda; class Insecta; order Lepidoptera; family Sphingidae; genus Hyles; species Hyles euphorbiae. Next base: position 8,954,809 of record CM041034.1, on the reverse strand, counting down.
TTTTTCTATCGTCGTATTTAGATTGTAAATATATAGTTTTCCCTAAAATAAGGCCCTTTTATTTTTAAAGATGTGGTGCGCAATGTTTGAATTTATTATTTTAGCAAAAACTATGGATTTATCACCCAAACAGGATGGATATAAAAAAATGACATGATTTTTTCGAAATGTTTAGTTGCATAGTGTCTGTAGTCACTAAAGCTATATACTGGGTATATATAGTTTTAGTGACTACAAACACAATGCAACTAAAATTTTCGCAAAGAAACGCGACAATTATTTTTTATGATTTTTATAATATCGTCATTTTTGAGTGGTAAATCCATAGTTTTTGCTAAAATAATAATTTAAACTCTTTTATACTTTAGAGAATTTATAAATAAAAGGATATACACTATTATTTTAGGAAAAAATGTATTTACCACCCAAATATGGCCATAGGAAAAAAATAAGAAAAAAAAAACTTTTTTTTGCTACTTCTGTTGCATTATGTCTGAAATCGGTTAAACTACCACCCGGCTTCGTTTTCGGTAGCAGTCTTGATATACCCTGTATATATTCAACATTACATAAGCTCTATTGCATAAGCTGTCTGAAGGAGTAGACAGATGTATCTACAAACCACAGTTGCCGCCCACATCTTGGGACCAGACAAACGCCTTAATATCTTAAATGGCAAATGTTAGGTGCTTCAAAAATAATCTTCGTAATTGAATCCATCTTTGTTTTCCCTGTTAGTTGTCAGCTAATCACTTACCTACTGTTTCTCAGAAGTCAATTAAACAAAGTCACTTCAAGCAGTAAATGTTCGTAGCATTGTCTTAGCAATTGCATTAGATGTACGCTTGCGAGTTACAGAACTTAGTTTGCACGTAGTACGACAAATGTCGAATTACGTAAATATTATTCTTCTGATCTTTTTTAGATCTGTTATAAAGTCTATGTATGATGTAGGTAAAACTACAAAGTAAACGGTGATTGAAATATCAGTACACTAATCAACGCTAAGCCTCAAAGTCACCGGTGATTGAATTACCAATTCATAGAAATGGTTTTTTAATTGATGAATATACAAATTACTGTCATCATTTAGTAATACCAAGTGTTTTTCACTAATAATGAACTAAGCGCTTTAGCCATTGGCTTTAGCTGATTGGGTCTGACAAGTCCTTCTGCTGCATCAATAGCATCTATAAATATTTGTCACATAAATTGACGTTTGATGTATTTGATAGATATGCACAGTTGGTTATAAAACAGTAGAACAAGATATTCTACCTTACACTTGAAATTCGTTATTCGCTGACCTCATGCAAGGGAAGTCAAAAGCAGAAGAATAACTAGAACAAAAGAAAGGAATGAACTAAATAAATTTACTGAGAATATTTCCAAACAGCCGTAGTTATTTGGCACTATTCTGTATTAATTCTAAAGTCAATGCGTTAGTTACAACTGTGTACTATTAGTACAACGCTTTCTAGTGCAAAGGCCGTATTGGTCTATTATATCATTGTGGCAAGCTACAAGCCGCCTGTGTAAAGTAATTGTTTATAATATACCTATATGATTCAATGTTCCATGCAACAATAAGTAGGGCGTATTCCAAACAATAAGCAATCGGCTAATATATATTTATTATGCAACATTAATATTATTAGCGGCCCAACTCAGTTTGCGCCTGTGTGCAAGGTTTTTCAATCCACACCACACCAGATACGTGTTATTTTTCTTATAAACAAGGTCAACTTCACACTCCTCTTGAATTCACTATATCTATTTTAAAAACACATAAAAATTCGTTGCGTAGTTTTAAAGATCTAAGCATACATACAAACAGACGGGATTAAACTTTGCTTTGTACTATGTAGTGCATGCTTACAATTATAAAAAATATGTGTAATACGTTGGCTTTCAGATGTCAAGTTTAGGAGATAAATCCCTATTCCCTACTTTAACAAATATGTTCAAATGATTTTCTGGACCTCCAGAGAGGTGATGAATTCTCGGGGCTTACCTACATCTCTCGCCTGTACTGTTACTGTTTAAAATTTTCCATATCATATACTCTCATTGTTATACAAAATAATATAATCATATTATCAAATTATAAGGCGCATTTTAAATAAGCTACTACAGCACACTTTAGCAACAGAAAGGTTAGTATTTACATATTTAATTGCACTTGTTTAAAGACTCCAGTTGTAAATTAATCCTTAATCTTAAGCAAGTGTTATGTCTTGGATATTTATATGGTGCACGTCTGCTAACTTAATTCTCTTAAGCCGTGCTCAAATGGTGCAAACACTGGCTCCAAGATTTGTTGTCTTAGACACAGTGATGCGCTGTTGTTAGTCTTCTCCGTGTTTTGATTTACCTGGACATAATGAAAGAGCTAATTAGGAATTAAAATAATATTTACTTACCCGAGTGATAACCTATTTCACTCATTTAGAATTTCAATGACGGGCTATTTCGTGTTATCGTATGTTTGTTTTAATGGGTTAATTAAAATTAATTGAATTGAATTGTCATTTTTTTTTTATTCATATAAACATATAACTATGTAAAAATATTAGCTGTTGATAATGATAAAAACAAAATCACAATCGCAGTAAAAAATAATATAAAACCTAACAGAGTCTTAATTTTTATTTCCAAAAAATCTCACAGACGAAAAATACAGTGCATAAATTTAAACCCAAACGCGGACTCATCTGAGGCTACAATAATTCCGTACCGCAGACGGCTAACGGTAATTCCTTAAAGCCAAGCTCCTGCCCCGGCTACACCTGCTTCAGCTTACTACAACACTTACGTAATCATTTTGCATTTTTTGTTTATTGTAAGTATTTAAGTGCGCACCAGGTGGCGCTAACTGGCGTCGGTGCAACGGAAATTGGCGTGGGTCGGTCTCGTCAGTGTGTTGGCTGTCGGACAGGGGAAACTTGGCGCGCACTCCGACCGCACCGCCGCACTACCGTAGGCCATTGTTAATTGTATCCCAACACAAAACAATTAGCGGCAGCCGTGTTTACAGTGCACGGGCCTTAAATATTACAGTGTGGCTCCAGACCAAATCTTACTTCAGCTCTTTGTGTTCGTATTTATAGGATACGTGGATCTGAATGTGCTATAAATAACCACGCCTGACGGGTGCTTCTGCTCGACTATTATATTTGCTCACCACGTTAATATCGCCGAATCCTTATTCTCTCTTTGAATTGATTTCACAAATCGTACTTATTTGATAATCTTAAAATACACAGCTAAATCGCTGAGCAATATCATTTCTCGTTTTAAGTGACTGTATTGTTGTTTTACCTATCATTAATTGAAACTAAATAGGATTTTTGCCAAATGGAGCCTGACATTTAAAACAAAGACAAGAACGGTAAACAAATGCGTAGGAATGAATAGGGCGGCACCGTTGCCTCAGAATGTTTAATGACTTTAAGCCAGCCGGGTGGGGAGGTTTGACGTTGCATTAACGGACAATAGACGCCGAAACTAAAACTAAATCCGCCTTTATCTTCACAATTGTTATAAAACACAAAGTGCTTAACTAGTTAAAAGCTTTCGGCGGAGCGGCGCGTTACATCGACATTCGGCAGTGGTTTGAGGTTGTTACTACGAACGATCGATGTGACTGCACCGACCTAGCGTACTGCTAAATTATTTTGTTATTCCACCTTCCTAACTCATTTATATGCCTCATTATTGAATATATCCGTAAAAATATCAGAGATAATCCCTATATTAAAATTACCATTGGTGGTCATTCATTAGATGTGCCAAACAATTTCAATCTCATCAATTATGGATTGACCTGAAGAATAATTGCCTGATCATGATCCAGATTTATCAAACTATACTGTTTATTTTTTACTATAACTCATAATAATTGATACTGGTCCTAAAGACACACAAAAAAAGGCAAGGACACGTTGACATCCTACTTCGACAAAGAAGGAAAAACCGAAAAAAAAATGACTCAAATATTTTATATTCTATATTTTAACTATTATTGTCAAGAAGCTTATAATTATTGTTGACAAAATGTTCGACAAAGAAAATATATTATTGCCACAAAATTTAGTTTCAATATTTCATGTTATAAACGCTACCATTATCACAATCCAATCGGCGTCTTTGTGAGTAATAATTACTGAAAATCTTCACAGAAAGGCAAGCTAAAACCAACTTTCATCGACAAAATTAATACAAGTTACCTCAAGACTTTCATTTGTAGCAATAAGAACAAATTACACGTCAAATCCAAAGAAAAAGTTAATACAACATAAAAAGCGTGACGTGAAAAATAAACAACATTGGATATGTTAGAGAATAGACAATACCAGTCTAAACATACAAGTTAGGCAATCGTTCCACATATGGCCGAGTATTCGAGAAAATACTTTCCAAAGTGAATAGAGTGATTGCTGGAGAACTGAAACTTGAGCGCTCAAGTGCATTACGAAGTTTAGTTTTGAAGTAATTAATCTGTAAGGTGCAAGAGATTGTTGGAGACTAGAAACCATCCGTCACTGGTAACAATGTATTGAGTTTGACGTATGGAAGGCGAGGCGACATGTAGGTAATGTCGTTACTCTCACCTCGGGTTAATTGAATACGTCTGCCAGACGACAGAGAAGTCTGAAAATTCGATTCGTAAATGTAATGTGTTCGGTAAGTATTGGTAAAACCAAAAGTTTGTTACTCTGACATTCGTTTATTTTAATAACGAGGGAGCACTCCGAAATAATTACTCACGTATTTATAATTTGCTTTTATTTGTTATTGAGTCTGATTGTAGCAAATGTGATGTAGGACGTCTAAGGCTGAGGTGAACAGAAGAGTCGAGAAACAAAGGATGGATACGTAGAACTATAAACTAGGCTTAGTGGCGTGTTTTGAGAGAAACGTTAATCTGACTATGAATAAACATGTTAGACAAGGCGTGGTATAATTTTCACCAGAAGTTACTTAATACAAAATGTATTAAACAAATCAATACATTCAATTCTCTAATATGAACACACAAAAAAAACATGAACTTTAAAACAAATAATATTCGACACAGTCGAAAAAATAATTTAATTAAATACTAATAATCCTATTGTCATGTTATTTCATCAAAGCATAACATAGGCAATTTTTCCTAATCTTCCATTATCTGTTACGTACTTCGATTATACGTATTTTCCGAAACAAACTCAATTGAGCGATGGATTAATAAATTTCTTGTAACTCTATACCAATCTAGCTAATTAATACACGTGAATAATTTGTAATGTAAATTAATCTAATGATTGTAATAGCAACAAACCTAACAAGTTTAATGAAGTTCAGAATTCTGCTTTAAATTGTATGAGGATAAAGTATCACCTAGACTCTAGATTATTATTAAGATTTAGGGATTATTTATTAACACATATTTATCACAAGTGTGGTCAAATGAAATAACTATTCATTCAAATTCATCAAACAATACGTGATACTTTGAGATCGCGAAAAAATAAGGAATAAATGTAATTTCTTAGTTCGAATTACTTTAAAATACATAAGAGCATTTTTGTCGCCATTCCAAAACATAACTACGTAACTACTTGGCGCATTCAGTTTTGAGGCAATTTCCATCTCGGCACAAACTAAAATGTCCGCAATTTCCAACCTCTAACCTTAAAGGAGGGATATTTTTTTTGGCCTACGTGTTCACACGTAGTTCTCCGCAATATCATGACTTTTAACCTTTATTTGAATTAGGATTAGCACAGGCCGCCATAACGATGGCTACTGTCCACACATTCCCGCTTCCCTCGGTGCTTACCGTTTATCGCGTTGCATAGTGCTTAACATAAGGTGCATTGCAGCTGTGTCGAACATTAAAAAACCCCGTACAGCTGTTGTGATATTAGCACTGATATATAATTTTAATAAGAAAGAGACTTCGTAATTGGATTTCAAAGAGTTAGGAGCCCTGTAGCAAGAAGCCTCGATAATCTTAGTAGAAGCTAAAGACCGAAACAACAAAGTGGTGAAATTAAACGAAGCAAGCGATTGCATTTAAGTGGTAAATGGATTTAAAATATGTTTAACACCCAACTGGATGCAGAAAATGTGACAGTAATGGTAGTGGCAAATACGCTAACTAGTAAAGGAATGGAAGCTAGTGGCATGTCAGTCAGGTAATTTGGAGGCGGGCTCAGATATTACAGGCAAGTGTTAAGCTAAAAGCGATCTAGCATGCAGTCTTGTATCTATTTCTAATATGTACTAGTTAATATCTGCGTGTGTATTTTTATTGCATAGTCCTTAGATTCCATAAAGTAGCTTGTTTTGAATTTACTTATTTTTAGTCGTAAATATTTCGGGTCGCCTTCAAACGTCAAACCACACTTGACGGAATTTGAAATTAGACACGGAAAGTGAATGGAAAAGAAAGAAAAAAAGGACATTACAAATCCAGACTTTTTACTTGACGACAGTTTTGTGCATGACTGGGTTTCTACTGGCCTAGTCAAGTTGACTCATTCTTAATGTAGGTGAAAGTAGTTTCAGCTTTTCCACTTTCAGGACACGTATTAAAAACAGCGCAATATGTTGATATGAAAAATGTAGATTTCACCAGTGCAGTTTTGCATTTAAAACCCATACGTTATACTACGAATGCAAAACATTAATTTTGTATTCTAATTTCGCACTTGTGTACTATGTTGCCACATGAAATACTAGGAATTGTATTATAATGAGATTGTGGATATTGCGATATCGTTTATTTCATTTATTCATGTGTAAGTAAATTTCAATATAAAGCACTATGTCCTATGTACCTGTAAGTCCAAAGGAATAGTGGGAGCGTGAGCAGTCTAAGCTCTTTATTCTTCATAATATAGAGTAATCGTTTTTTATACAATACTATGGTCTATTGTCACGTTACTGCAGAATAATATTTACCTTACCGGATATAGGTCACCGAGAACACTATTTTGTAGCGAAATTTCGTAGAATTGGTTTTGAGGTTGATCTTTAATTTATTTCTAATTTACGAAATTCCTTAATGCGGCGGATTTACGTTAATTTGTTCTTCGTAGATTTCTTTCAGCCGAAACATATCTGTTCATTGGCAGAATTAGCAATATGTTCAACTCCTATCAAAATAAAAATAATAATCCTACATACATTGGTTCACGCCTTATTCCTGAAAGGGGTGGGCAAAGACGTTACCAAAACTCCCACGTTTCGCTTTGTATTTTTCGTCTTACAATGTGGCGTATAAATAATTTCGCATTCTTTATTCATATTGGCATTACATTTATCATCATTTTCATGATCATGTTATTAAATTATGCCAATGGCGTCTTTATCAAATTTCGTTAAGCATCACCAAAATCAAATCAATCAATCATCAATGAATAAATGAATGAATAACGCCCAACAGTCACATACATAGTCCTGACCCCACACTAAGATCGAGTCTTGTGTCGTGGGTATCAGGAACTACGAGAGACTTTTCGGTCTCACAAACACCCAGACCCGGAAGAAATATTTGTGGGCCGCACAAACATTTCTTTCGGTGCGGGGATCGAACCTGCGGCCTCTCGTTTCACAGGCGGCGTCTAACCAACTGCGCCACGGAGGCTGTCAAATCAAGCAATCATCTTTACATTGTTGGTCTTCAATGTCTGCCCCGCTGCATCTCTTCACTTAAGCTACTATCATTTCACAAGCCCTAAGTGCTGTGGGTGCAGGAAGCCGCAAGCTTCAGCATGGCACCATGTACCGCTTGGCGTGTTACATGCTTCGCACACCTCTACGCTAATTGAATCCGTGTCTACTTCGATGTCGGTTTGGCCTACAACCTTAACCCTTTTACCATCGCCCTACTTGGTTTCAATAAGATAAAGAATAGCTTACGGTTCACTTATTCCAGCTTTAAAATCTTTATCTACTTTTGGATGAAAGAAAATTAAGTATGTGATGATGATTCCATCGACACGAATGGTACTGTTATTATTATTATTTTTAATAATTTTATCTAGTGTATGTTTGGTGAATGTTAATAGAATATATTCATTCAAATGTATTAATTAAAAACATTTCTACTTGATTTTATTAATGGTAAAAAGATCTTTTCTCCGATTGGGAAGATCCAATTTTCGCCGTAACGTAATTAGGTTACATCGCTCTATTTACTCGTATGTACAAGACAAAGAATGAAAAAACCCAAAGGTTTACCTTCATGTATTTATTTAGAAGAGGAAATTGTAATATCTTGTTCGAAATAATAAAGACAAATTCAGTATTCACTCGGCTTTACCGCCTCTGTGGTTTCAAACCACACATTAGATATTACTTCAATTAAATTTGGGTTTCGTGGGTATGTTTACTTTTGAATTTAGAGTCTTAAATGCAATTAGATGCCTGAGTTGTGGCAACTTATTTGCACTTAGTCTAAGATGTTAGTACTTAAGTTTACACATTATGCAGATGGAATGTTTGCTAATAAACAGAAAAACATATCTTATACCATTTCTAATTCAAAAAGTTCCATTTGATATTTCATACTTTTATCATAAATAACTTTGTGCAGACGTAACTCACACAATTTCAATAAAACTTTCCGTAAAACCATGGAATTATGAAGCTATTCTTATTTTATCACAGGATTTACAATCCATAATAACTAAATTTAAATTTAAATCCTTTGAATAAAGCAAAATAACCATTTTAAACAACATACTTTTTTACTAGACGTTATTACAAAGTCACGTCGTTAGGTCTTCCATGTGTAGAGTTGAGACTATGCAAACGGATTTGTATACGCATAATCGGTAAAAATATAAAAATAATCGAGCAGTTTTAATCCAGTTGTTTTCTAATTTTAAAAAGTACTGAATTATCAGCTAATAATAAGCATACTATCAACGAACAACCATCAATAAATAATGTAATAATACATACATACATACATAAACTCACGCCTTGTTCCCAGAAGGGGTAGGCAGAGGTGCCAGGGCACCCACATTTCGCCTTGCATGTTCCGTCCCACAATGTGATAGGTGGCGAGCCTATCGCCATATCGGGCACAAATTCCTGACTCTGGGCTGATACTGAATAGAAAAATCCAATATCACTTTGCCCAACCCGGGATTCGAACCCGAGACCTCAGCTTTGTAACCGTACCGTAGTACAACTACGCCACCGAGGCAGTCATAATGTAATAATAATTTTAATAAAAGGCAATAATTTAACAATTTAATAATTTAACAATAATTTTGTGTATGTGGTGGCCTGTTGGTAAACGGACTGCTGAGACGCGGCTGCCCACATGTTCACGGTGGTCGCGGGTTCGAATCCCAGGGCAGACCTCTGACTTTTCGGAGTCATGTGTGTATTGAAAATCAATCACCACGCACTAAAACGGTGAAGGAAAATATCGTGAGGAAACCTGCATAACATAGCGATTTATAAGAATTTCTATGGTATGTAAGTCCGCCAACCCGCACTAGGCCAGCGTGGTGGACTATATGGCCTAACCACTCTCAATCGTATCCTCGATTGTAGAGTAGGCCCGTGCCCTGCAGTGAGACGTATGTGGGCTGATACAGAACAATAATTATTCATTTAAACATGTAGCGATGGTACTTCAAAAACGTAGATAAAAATCGTGATGCGTCATCTTTTTCTTTCCCACATCTAGTACGAATTGTGACAGCTTGGAATACGCACGAATTATTAGTGAAAAGAAAAATAAAACTCAGTGGCTAGCGGCCCGGCCCACTGAGTTTTATTTTTATTTTTTAAATAAATCATTGCTTTTGTTCCTTAATACTAAAGCGACTTATGCAATTGTGGATGTCTCATTAGGATAAAGATGTACATAAAAAAAAACGAAATAATGTAAACTAAAAATATAAACTGTAATCGATTAATAAATACAAACAAATGGTATCGATATCTCGTTAATAATCGGATATTGTACTAACCGATTTATTTGACATCATCCCTATTTCACAATTTTGAGATATGTCAAATGGAACTTTTTGAATTAGAAATGGTATAGTTGAGTTTATGATTATCAAAGTCATCATCGGACATAAGTATTCATTGCGAAATAAAGGCTGCCTTAAGATGTTCAAAGCTATTTTATCTTATTTTGTCAGTCTAAAGTTAAGTTACACAGTCGAACTTGTTCAGTAAGTTGCAAAAAGAGCAAAAGTTAGGAAAAAACAAGTAAATTGTAATCTTAAGTAGTTTTAAGTTCGTTAAAGTTCCGAGACATACCGTATATTTGTGTACAATGTAACTCCCACAACTCGTGTCCTGTATTGATCTGAAGCACTTGAGAAAAGTGTGTTTTGGTTTGTGATTGCTCAGCCACTTGTTATTTTAGGTCTGTTCGATGTATATCCTTCAAGCGAGCACGAAAATCGGAGCGAAACGAGATGGAACAACCCGATTTCTGTGTATGTGCCCAATTATTTACCTGTGCGAATGTACGTAGTGTTTGCGACTCGCTATGTAATCAAAATGTTCTCAACCACATTCAGTGGATTGAATTTTCTGTTCATCTCGTAATGGTCGGCTTTTATTCCGTTTCTAGTAGCGATGAGATGGTTCCCGGGCGTTAGGTGTTCTGAAACAGTCGCGCTGAATACATTATCGATATTGATTACCCTCGTCTAATCTACAGTATCAAGTTCATTACTCACGTTGCCAATGTAACCGAAGCTAGAATTATTTATCATTGGTCTAAATACTTAGATACGGCAACGTTATTTATCAACAGTATTAATTAATTAAAACCGATCGGGTCGTGTGCTTTGCGGGCTTGCATACGGATTGTTATGATTTATTAAGTGATTTCCGACCTGTTTAGATTCTTATGGTGTTATTTATAATGATTTATTGTACAAGAAAAAAAAACAAAAATAAAGTAAAAATACAAACAAAGGACTTAAACTTAATATCAGTACAAACGGCGAGCTGTTCAATGTTCACTTCAAAACTTTCTGTTCACAACTTCATCATTTTTATCATTACTATCTCACTGATGGGCGTTTGCTAAATAGAGTTTAAAAACCCATGCCTATATATTATTATATATATATTATTAGTCTAACCATTCTAGACAATTTCTGTCGGACGTTGTCATACACATTTGTAATTAAATTCCTATACTTATTTTAACGGATTAATGTATAAAATTATTCAACGACTCACTCTGTACCTTACATTTAATAATATAACGCAACAGTTACTCATCTGAGTGAATTTTACGCGTGGGTAATTTTTTCATACCTCTTTTATGCTACAAACTCGATATTTTTCCACAAACTCCCACAAAGGTCCCATAACGAAGTGAAATAGCCAAATAAGAAGGTCTTAATGTCGCAGTTAGCTGAGAATTCTCCCTTGTGAATGCCGGGTCATTAGCGCTGTGTTATTGCGAATTACCCGTAAGACTCGCCGCCCGGGACTCGCAGTCACGTTTAACTTGAATTTTCCTTATAGTCTGGTATGTTCGTTTTATTATACATTGCATAAAATTTTAAAGGGCCCACTAACGCATGCAGAATTTAATCATATTAATACATTCAAAAAGGTATCCGTGCATCCGAACAAAAAGCTCACACCGATTCACGTTTTAAGCGGTGAAAATAAAAATATATTCTGTCTGTTGAATAATTCAATGTTTTGTCACCGAATTGTACACAGGTAATTCTGTGTTGAACGAACCTTGAACAAATCGGTCAAGATACACTCAACGGAATTACGCTTCGATTTAGTCACGAAAATATTTTATATGCTCGTCGCTTGAGTTGGAATTTATTGAGAACGACTTGCTTCACGTTTAACTGGTTACTAATAGCTTGTTATATTGTGAAAGCTTGCATGCAACTTCATCTTATTTTTCTACGTATTCTTGGGTGCACTATTTGGATTGCCACAACAAAGGTATGGTGAATATTCTGCATTAAATTGGTCTTTAAAATATTAGCTTGCCTGTCGAGTTATTTTTCTCTTTGAAAATATTATACAATCCCAGAAAATTCAAGAGTTTGAATTTAAAGACGTGGATCATTATTCAAAAATCAAACCTAGAATCTTGCCGGTCATAAATGCTACCCAAAAATAAGGTAATTCAAACATATCGAACGAAAACAAAACAAATAATTACATTAACTATATCCAACTCTACAGTTATTTTAAGGTATTCAACAAACCACGACCTTTAATTCCAAATCATCAATTAACATACCGAATATGAGCCTTTTGAATTCCGAAGACGTATTTATAGAATTCACTAATTTGAAATCTTATTTTAAATTAGGAAACCCCACGAACAAGTGGGAGGGGGGTCTTAAAATCCATCACGCACGCCGACGCGGCGCCGATCTTATTTAGATAAGTGGAAGTCAGCTGTCGGAAGGCCACCCTGCTTAGTTCGCTTGACTGATTGCTGCTAATGAATGTCACGGTTTAATCTTTCCGCTGGATCCACACTTTTTCAATAATCCCATTCTATGGAGTCCTAGTAGTTTATTTGAATGCTTAAGGCGATTAAAAACCTTTGGCAATGCTGAAATGATTTATTTTTAAAGTTCATTCATTTGGTTCATTTTGCTACTTCTCCTTATTCTGCTTTCCAATGCTCGTGCATTCGAAAGTGAATTCGTTCATTATCTTCGGATATTGCAAATTCTGATAGTATGATTTCTTGTAGAATAATTCAACTATCATGTTTATTTTTTTCTTACCATATTAATATATTTTTGAAGCTTTCATATTTATTTTTTTACAAAGAGATGATACTATTAAATAAGAAATATTAAGAACTGAATATTATTATTACTATGGAACGTAAGGAAAGGTCGGTCATTCTTTAGAAAATAGTTTCACCCCAAAATTAACATATCTGCGTATCGGAACTACACGTTTATATCATTCAAATAATACGGAATTATTTGCATTAATTAGGCATTACGGTACCACTCAGACCGCAGTTCGATCAACAACTCTGCATAAAATAAAGCGAGGCTTACATTATGAGCGATCGAATTAAGTGGGCGCACTGTCACCACAATAAACGCATAATATTGTGAATCTGAACGTGCGTTGAATAAAGTTTTATTCTGTTCACTTATATTATCAATAATTACGGTTTAAATAACGAATTTTAAGAGCTAATCATGATCCTTAACCACAGAAATATATGTATCACTTTATTTCCAACGAGTTTTGATGATATGATACGAACTCTCATGGATCGTAGGAAAACAACTGCGCTCGCTATCCTGAGACAGAAGATGTTAATTCTCACTATGTCCAGTAGTTGCTTTGGCTATAACGTTCTTCATACCGGAACCCAACAGAGCATTTACACTGCTGTTTGGGGGGATTGAATAGACATTGGCCATTGCGGTGGTAATTACCCAGGTGGTAATTGAAGGTACCTGTATTCAGCAACTTCCTGCAAATACAACTGATTTATGTTTGAGGTCACAGATTCGTCGATTTACAAAATCACTAATAAAATATATATTTTTTAAATTCATTAATTAAGTAGTTGCAACGTGATTTGATTTTGGATAACAACTCGTCTATTTCACGTCAATAATATTTTTAATTGCTATATCTATTTTTTTATTTTAATCTGTCCCTAGACTAAGATCAATTTGAAGACTTTTAATGCCATCGAGATACTTCGCAAGAATTCTCGAGTATGCATTTATCATCACTAAGAGTAGCACTCGACGTAAAATTCAGTGTTCTTCAAACCAATGAACAAGAAAGATTAAAGCTAAGAATCTATGTACAACCGTTTAGTGTTCGTGAATATTAATCAGAAGAATATGATTAACGTTCATAAAATATTTCACAGTTTACTCTACGAACTCTCTTTGGGAACTCATAATGTGCTTTTTAAAACTACTTGTACATTTATGTTCAGTGTTCACCCAGTAAGTTAAAGTAGGCGAGTAAAAAGACCGACTATAAAATTAGTTTGTTAGGCACTTTTACTGAAGCTGAAAACAGACTCGCGCGGTGTACTATGTGTTTAGGTGTTTTATTTCCGTTTCCGCTTTATTTTCACTACTGAGAGTAAAATGTTTAGTATTTTCTTAGGATTATAAAATGTCCGTACTTATTTTATGAATTTATTTGGTTCTAATTCCAAGTTAATAACATTGTACAAATTGTTTCCAAGCGTCTCGTTTCGGATTACCTAATGCCTAGTCACTTTTCTCGAGTAGTTTTCTCTTGTATTTAATTATTTAAGTTCCCTTGTACTTATTCATATTTATTATAATTACTTTCCGTGACAAGCTTAAAAAATACTATAAAGATGAAATTCTCAAATAGAACTGCATGTTATATGTTTGTATGTGATATTTGTTTTTCACCATTCCCTGCTCGAGTTAGATAAAAAAATGTAGTAACGTTTGTTTTAAAACAGATTTTTAGGAGACTGAGAATATAGTGTGGAAAGTCGCCAATATGAGCAATATAAATTCCGACCGCGCGATGGTCAAGTTGTCAGCCATGTCGAATGGATGGCTTAAAAACTCAACGGAGGGGTACAGTCGGCCCATTAGTTTTGCGTCCGTCAACATGCATTGCATGCGTGTGTAGTGTTAAACCCGCACAATGTTACGTGAAGTATTGACATCTAAAGTACATAGAAGCGGTTATAAATAAACCGATAGTAGGGTACTAGGAGACGTGCTGTTGTTATCCTTACTGATATGTTAATGTAAGCTTGTTTGTTTGTTATGGTTATACGCTTTATCTACACAACTAATCTTCACGAATTTGCTTACAATGAGTAAGTCAAGATTATATAAAATTACATACGATTACTTTTATCTTCAGCAATTGACATTTTGTGGCTGAAGAAGTGAAAGCACAATCATAACACTGATGAGGCGGCGACAAATAAATACATATTCTTCATTAAAAATCGTCATAGTGAAGTTGATTTATAATTACCAGCTCAATTCCTAATCTTGTAGCCTCGTGTTTCCGGCGTCTTTAAGTCTCCATAAACTTTAATAACTCTATTATTCGAACTTATATAAAACTATCGAATAAACCGGTAATTGCTGTGAAACTGGATATTCTAACGAATGTTTTCATTTTCACAAGCTTAGATTTTACTCAGAAGATTAATATTTCTATAGATTAATAAAAAAAAATTATAATCGGCACTGAAATCTAGTCTCACTTATGCCGTGTAATGTAATATGCATAGATAAAAAAAAGTATGTTGATATCATCATAAAACCTACTTATTTATTTATGAATAAACTTTGAATACTGAATTCATCACGATAATAATATCTTTTCTAAATCCAACACAATTCGTCAAAACTCCGTTTGAATATAATTACGACTGAATCTAAATAGTATCTGTTACAAACTAAAAGTAAACAATACGAACTTAAACTCCTGTGAGAGTTTTAAAGCTAATAAGCGTTCTGCGGTTTTGTTTCGTATTGTAACAATTGGTGGATAAAGGCGAACTTAAGTTCGGTTTCTAGGGCTATTGTTGGCTACAGTTTAGGTAATTTATTTTCTGGCCAAAGTTTGCATAGACTAACTCATTTAATGAGGATAATATGGAGATAAAGGATAGCTATGAACAATGTCATGATTATAGATATCTATTGAATTATCAAATTGTTCTTCAAGTGGAAATATTTGGTACAATGAGTTCTAAAGTTGAGATCTCAGTATCTATGAACAATTCAAGGAGTTAAGGTATTCTTTTCAAATATGCCTTGCAATTCAATAAGGTAAATATTTTAGATAATAATTGTGATGTAAAATGGACCCGATTTGGCAAAATTGTTGTCGAGTTCGGACCACACAAATACTTATGAGCCCAGTGTTAGCGAAAGAATGATAAAAACCCATACGGATGACTAAGGGGGTGCCGCGTCGGGGATCGGCGCCACTTGACACCGGGAGCGCCGCGGAGGAACCGTGCGGGGTCCGCTACGCCGAGCCAGCCGCACGCCGAACTACTACAAAGTACAAACAGTCCACACCGTTCTCCCAGAGTGTTAACACGTTACTTATAATTTTTGTAATCACTATTACTATCGCCAATAAAACCAAGAAAAAGTCTTGCATTTATATTCATCCCTTACAAATTGGTCCTTCGAGCCGGATCGAATACGCAGCATACCACCAGCAACGTTAATGGTTATTACGCGAAATAGCGCGCGTAAGGAACTCGAAAATAACTGCAAAGACGAAGCATCGACCAGCCAGCAGAACTCACCACAGAAGCCAACTTCGCGAGCAAAAATGAACGAAACCGAAAGCGTAAAGGCCGAACAACAGCCACTTCAGATACGCGGAACAACTAGTGCTGAAAGTTATATATCCAAGAAAACATCTTCATCTACGCGATCTCAAATAGCCGTGCTGAAATTACGTGCCGCAGAAGAAAAAGCAAGAATTCAAATGCAGCTGGTCGACAAAAAATTGGCAATAGAAATAGCTGATTTTCAAGAAGAAACTAGTGAACATCAATATGAAAAGACGCATAGTGAAGTGGAGAGGTGGTTAGATAGCAGCCAACCGGAACTGGAGCATTTGCAGCCCGCCCACGACAAAGGTCGCCAAGAGGGCAAGCTGTGCGAATCAGGGACTTTAAACCCTGATACTTGTGATCCAGTTCAGGAATCAGATGCCGCACTTAAGGAACTTACCGCCAACCCTGCTAATGTTACGTCTACAAAAAGGCGACAAAATTGCGACCGACATGAGCTGTGTCATCCAGGTACTTCAGATGAAACAGTTCAGATGCTAGCTAGCGCACTTAAGGACCTTGCCGCCACGTCAACAAACACTACGTCAAACGCAAAATTACTGAGCCGCATAAGCACGCCGCGAGACCTACCAATATTCTCCGGCGACCCGATGGAGTGGCTGCAATTCAAGTATGCGTACGAAGAATCGACGGAAGTGTGCAACTTTAGTACAAAAGAAAATCTCTGGAGAATACGCAAATGTCTTCGTGGACCCGCCAAAGACGCCGTGGCAGCTCTATTAATTAGTGCCACCGATCCGGACAAAATAATGGCAACTTTGGAGCTACGATTTGGAAATGCCGACGTCATTATCTCAAAAATAATACAAGACATTAAGAAGTTATATCCAATGAGTCAAGATTATCACAAGGATATCGTAACATTTTCCATAAAAATACAGAACTTCATATTTGCTGTAAAAGCTGTGAAACGCGATGAGTATCTACAAGGAATAAATATTGTGTCAATAATACTGACAAAATTACCTGCAGTCCTCATAGCAAAGTGGTCAGACTACAGTTTTCCTTTGATCACCGAGGGGAAGAAATCGCGCATGGAAATTTTAGCAGATTTTCTAAATGAAGAAGCAGTGAAAATATCGACAACGGCAAATATTAACATGATAAGTGCCCGAAGTGACTACTACAAAAACAACAACTATAACCGTGCGAACAACTCGGTACTAGTAACTACGGAAGCCACTCAAAGTGTTCATACTGCCACTTATCAGAACATAAATTAACTGACTGCAAACGTTTCAAAAGACCACGACGCATCGAGCGCTGGCGCTACGTTAAGAGTCATAACATTTGCTACAAGTGCCTGCTATCGCGCCACGATCGAGATACATGCCCAGCTACCGCGTGCGATATAGATAACTGTGGAAGACCGCACCATCGCTTGTTACATTCACCCATGTGGAAAAACTCTCTGCCACAAAACAGCGTGAATATCACAAACGTGACCAAAGATGCAACAGTGACAAATACCAATTTGACGCACTGCAAAGTACTTTTGAAAACTGTATCCTTCAACATTCACGGCGCTAAGGGTGTGGTGAACACAACGGCGCTTTTAGACGACGGTTCAACTGTTTCATTGATAAGTCACGAGCTTGCGCAACAAATAGGCCTCCGTGGACAAAAACAAACAATTCGCGTGAATGGTGCTTGGAACAATAACACCTTAGATTGCGTCAGCGAAATAGTGGACTTCGGAGTATCAAACAAAGAAGGAACTGTTTTCGACATCCGAGCACGCAGTGTCAAAAATCTAAACCTACCAAAACAGGATGTAACGTCAATTGACTTATCGTGTTACGAGTGTTCCATGCCGAATATAACAAAGCTTATTAATGTGAACACATGCAAACCTCAACTATTAATAGGGCAAGATAATTATCATCTGCTGATGCCACTGCAAATAGTAAAAGGAAAAACCGATGGATTGTATATCACACGCACCAAACTAGGCGCTTGTGTACATGGTTGTATACGCGAATCTTTATTTCATGAACATGCCTCGAACTCCGAATCAGCAACTTACGCCGCTTTGTTTCTTTACGATAATCCAAAGATGGAATGCTGTGACAACAATCAGTTATTGAGAAGTCTGGAGGAACAGATACGCTTATCATTCAACATTGATTCCATGGGTGTCAGCATCAAACCTAGACAGAATGCCGAGGATCATCAAGCTATATTACGTCTGGAAAATACAGGCGTACACAAGAATGGGAGATGGCACGTCGGCTTACCATGGAAGGACATTAACTGCAAAATGCCTAATTCTTACCCCGCTGCATCGTTAAAATTAAAAGCTGTTGAGAAAAGGCTGAAGGAAAATAAAAACGTTCAACAGTATGAGTCATTTATACCCGTCGTCGTGCTCGCCATTCATAAACAACATTATGGAACAACATGGAATTTCATTCCTCCGGTTAGCCCCCACTGGGGTGGAGCTTGGGAGCGACTTATTCGATCAGTCAAGCAGTGCCTGAAAGTTGTGCTGAAAGAAAGAGCGCCGCGAGAAGAGACACTCATCACTCTGTTGGCTGAAGTAGAGCAAATGGTCAATAATCGCCCATTAACACACGTAACAGTAAGAGCCTAATGCAAACGAAACATTAACATCGAACCATTTTTTATTAGGCTCTTCATCGAATTCACCAACAATAGGGTCATTTAACATGGCCGATTTGTGTTTGAGAAAACAATGGCGAATATCTCAGATGCTGGCCGACATGTTCTGGAGGCGTTGGATTAAGGAAGTGTTGCCTACTATGCTTCCCAGAAAAAGATGGCAACAAGAATCAAACCCACTGCGCATCGGAGATTTGGTGATAGTTGCTGATCCTGATGCACCCAGGAATACATGGCCTAAAGGCGTTATTCAGCGAGTAATGGCTGGAAAAGATGGACGTGTAAGATTAGTTGAAGTAAAAACGGCTTCGAACGTGCTACAACGATCAGCAACCCGCGTCGCTAAAATACCCACTGGTATGGAGTGCTAAATATAGCACTGGGGTGGAGAGTGTTAGCGACAGAATGATAAAAACCCATATGGATGACTAAGGGGGTGCCGCGTCGGGGATCGGCGCCACTTGACACCGGGAGCGCCGCGGAGGAACCGTGCGGGGTCCGCTACGCCGAGCCAGCCGCACGCCGAACTACTACAAACAGTCCACACCGTTCTCCCAGAGTGTTAACACGTTACTTATAATTTTTGTAATCACTATTACTATCGCCAATAAAACCAAGAAAAAGTCTTGCATTTATATTCGGCGGCTGGCTCGGCGTAGCGGACCCCGCACGGTTCCTCCGCGGCGCTCCCGGTGTCAAGTGGCGCCGATCCCCGACGCGGCACCCCCTTAGTCATCCATATGGGTTTTTATCATTCTGTCGCTAACACCCAGCATAGACTTTTCAACCCAGGTTGACTATACCATTTCTAATTCAAAAAGTTCCATTTGACATTTCATACTTTTATCATAAATAACTTTGTGCAGACGTAACTCACACAATTTCAATAAAACTATCCGTAAAACCATGGAATTATGAAGCTATTCTTATTTTATCACAGGATTTACAATCCATCATAACTAAATTTAAATTTAAATCCTTTGAATAAAGCAAAATAACCATTTTAAACAACATACTTTTTTACTAGACGTTATTACAAAGTCACGTCGTTAGGTCTTCCCAAGAAGCTTATACCCAAATGGAGATTGCATTCCGTATATAATGAAAATGACTTTTTGTTCATTCATTGTCACTCGAAAGAAAAGGATAGCAATCAGTCGCAACGTCATTCGAGGTCAAATTTTTGTGCTTCACTTTTATATACGGAATGCAATCTCCATTTGGGTATAAGCTTCTTGGGTATTCCATGTGTAGAGTTGAGACTATGCAAACGGATTTGTATACGCATAATCGGTAAAAATATAAAAATAATCGAGCAGTTTTAATCCAGTTGTTTTCTAATTTTAAAAAGTACTGAATTATCAGCTAATAATAAGCATACTATCAACGAACAACCATCAATAAATAAAGTAATAATAATTTTAATAAAAGGCAATAATTTAACAATTTAATAATTTAACAATAATTTTGTGTATGTGGTGGCCTGTTGGTAAACGGACTGCTGAGACGCGGCTGCCCACATGTTCACGGTGGTCGCGGGTTCGAATCCCAGGGCAGACCTCTGACTTTTCAGAGTCATGTGTGTATTGATAATCAATCACCACGCACTAAAACAGTGAAGGAAAACATCGTGAGGAAACCTGCATACCATAGCGATTTATAAGAATTTCTATGGTATGTAAGTCCGCCAACCCGCACTAGGCCAGCGTGGTGGACTATATGGCCTAACCACTCTCAATCGTATCCTCGATTGTAGAGTAGGCCCGTGCCCTGCAGTGGGACGTATGTGGGCTGATACAGAACAATAATTATTCATTTAAACATGTAGCGATGGTACTTCAAAAACGTAGATAAAAGTCGTGATGCGTCATCTTTTTCTTTCCCACATCTAGTACGAATTGTGACAGCTTGGAATACGCACGAATTATTAGTGAAAAGAAAAATAAAACTCAGTGGCTAGCGGCCCAGCCCACTGAGTTTTATTTATCTTTTTTAAATAAATCATTGCATATGACAGCCTCCGTGGCGCAGTTGGTTAGACGCCGCCTGTGAAACGCGAGGCCGCGGGTTCGATCCCCGCACCGAGAGAAATGTTTGTGCGGCCAACAAATATTTCTTCCGGGTCTGGGTGTTTGTGAGACCGAAAAGTCTCTCGTAGTTCCTGATACCCACGACACAAGACTCGATCTTAGTGTGGGGTCAGGACTATGTATGTGACTGTTGGGTGTTATTTATTTATTTATTTATTTATTATTTATTATTTTGTTCCTTAATACTAAAGCGACTTATGCAATTGAGGATGTCTCATTAGGATAAAGATGTACATAAAAAAAACGAAATAATTTAAACTAAAAATATAAACTGTAATCGATTAAGAAATACAAACAAATGGTATAGATATCTCGTTAATAATCGGATATTGTACTAACCGATTTATTTGACATCACCCTATTTCACAATTTTAAGATATGTCAAATGGAACTTTTTGAATTAGAAATGGTATAACAACTGTTTGTGAAGAGGCTTCTTAAGGTGTGTCCAAACATTGAGCGGCAATCGAGCGCGGCTGCCGCGCGCGGTCCGCCGCGCTATGATTGGACGACAGCCGCATGTGAAGGCGTCTGGCTGCCTGCCACGCACGAACATTCTTAGTAAACATTCGTCAGTATTAATGTTTGGACGTATTTCTGCGCACAAACATGGACAACGAAACATCTATTCGTTTAATTGAAAAGTATGGATCTTTTGAGGAGTTATGGGATCTTCGAAAAAAAATAAATAAATAAATGACACCCAACAGTCACATACATAGTCCGTAACCCCACATTAAGATCGAGTCTTGTGTCGTGGGTATCAGGAACTACGAGAGACTTTTCGGTCTCACAAACACCCAGACCCGGAAGAAATATTTGTGGGCCGCACAAACATTTCTCTCGGTGCGGGGATCGAACCCGCGGCCTCTCGTTTCACATGCGGCGTCTAACCAACTGTGCTACGGAGGCTGTCAATAAAAATAATACCATAATAAAAACAAAACACGTATTGTAGGCTAGAATATGAGTCTCATGTTGCCAAATACCGCAAAGTTATAGCCAATCTCTCTTTTGTTGTAATTGCTTTACGCCAATACGTATATTCTTTTTTAATATGCGGCTCAACCAGGCTATGTAAATGTTCAAACTCTTCTAAAGTTAATCTTAAAAACTGTGGTGTTCGGTAATGAATTTGGTAATTTATTGATTCAATATTTTGTAACCTCCGCTAAAAAAGTAGTTTCGTCCAGCATTTCCTCATTAAAATATAATATGTTTTTTCTTAATCTTTCTCCGCAATTTTTTTAATAATAAGCAGAGCTACGACACATGCAACAGTTTTCATTTTAGTTCTGATGCCAACTGAAGTGCGCGGCGTGTCTTGGGTGTGCCGCGCAATACTGCCGCGCAAACATTAGTCGGCTTCGTTCTAACTTGAGCGCGGCAGAAATGTGTCCTGCAAATGCCGCGTGTTGCTGCCGCGCTCTTGCCGCTCAATGTGTGGACACACCTTAACTTGAGCGCGGCAGAAATGTGTCCTGCAAACGCCGCGTGTTGCTGCCGCGCTCTTGCCGCTCAATGTGTGGACACACCTTTAGACGTAGACCGCTTAACAAATGTTATTTTAGAAATTTGTAGTAAGGTGAGCAGTAGAAATTTTGTGCCGGACTATGACTACAAAAAATAGCACGATAATTGTTATGTCAACTGTCTATAGATAAACATTTGTTATCATTCGATACGCTGAATTACAGTTGCTACAAAATAAAAAAATCACTAAATTACAAAACACGAACACTACTGAGAGCAAAATCATAGGGTAACAGAACGCAATGGTGATTCTCGACTATCGTTAATTTAGGAGCCAAATGAAAGGCATTGGTTTGGTTTTCGGTGTGGGTACATTTGATCCCGTTGGGACTCGACAACGTTGTTAATTACTGGGCACCCGGAGCGGGCAGAGCGTAACCAAAATAGCACCGTAAACATATGTAACGGAAACATTCTTCCGGCTTCATATCAAAATGAAATTTTATTGTTTGCAATGTTTTGCGAATGCTTACGTGGTAAAATAAGAATTAATTAGCTAGCTGTATCAATATATGTGTCTTTTGTTCACAAGAATCAATATTTGCGGAAACCCTGGATTCATATTAAAAAGCACAAACATTTATTTTGAACGATATACTATACATAATAATAATTTACACAAATGAAACAAGGCTGTATGGTTTTGAAGCCTTAGTTAATTATTTGAAAGCAAGTTTATAACCCTTTTTTATAAAGTGATGTGAAACTATTCCAGCACATAATGTCGATACATGATTGCGGAAATCGAAACTAATAGATGCGGTGGTTTCTAATTTCAAATTATTACCGAACTAAAACTAGACATTATCAACTAAATTAATAGCGGTTTTGTAGCGATATTGAAACAAATTGTATACGAAGCTATTTATCAAAACAGAAGGGTAATTTGTCGGTTTTGTTACACTTACAGATTTATGGGCGATTATTTATGTCATATATTGTTCGGAGTTAATTCAATCTGCTTCATTCTGTTTTTACATCTTGTGTATCATGTTAAATAAAAGGCTTTGTAAGAGTTATTACACCAAAAGCAAATAATAGAGTATTTTTAGATACCCAAAAATAATATTTCCTGTTTATATAAATACGTGGGTGACTGCCTCGGTGGCGTAGTTGTATTGCGATACGGTTACAAAGTTGTGGTCTCGGCTTCGAATCCCGGGTCGGACAAAGTAATGTTGAATTTTTCTATTAATTATCAATCGGGTGTTAAGAATTTGTGATATGGACATAGGTTCAACCTCTATCGCATTATGCAATTATGAGATGGCACATACAAGGCGAAATGTGGATGTCTTGGTACCTCTGCCTAATCCTTTTGGAAAAAAGGCGTGAAAGTATGTATGTATGTGTATATGTTACTGTTCAATTTAAATTCCTTTTTACCTTTTTTTTCTTTATTTTTTTGTCTTGCGAAAGACTACACCTCGTGTTCTTCCTTCTTTTCATTATTTCAGTTAAAATTTTTTAATGTAAAAATCTTATTTATTTGCAGATGGCTTGCGTTCTTGTCTCTGTATGAATGTTTCTGTTAAAAGTATTTTATATAAAGGCGTGTAAATAAATATTAGACACATAACTCAAGTTTCTTATATTATCAATATTTAATAAAGATTTCGGCTATATTAAATCCCCGTGAAGCGTATAATATGCACTAAGCGGGGCGCCTATTTACATTGGTGATATTAATTTTGTTTGTTGATGTATGATGAATTATGTTGATGTATGATGAAACACTCAAACTCATACATATCATGAAGGATCCATTTTACTGGTAGTAGGTCTCTCATATGTGAAAGGTCGCCTGTGTAGGTACAACCGCAATGACTATTTCTCCGGCTAAACAGCGGTTCAAATGCATTGTTGTGTTTCGGATTGAAGGACATTGTAGCCAGAGTAACTACAGGACATATTGAAACTTATCATCTTATGTCTCAGGATGGCGAGCGAGAGTTTTAAGGTGTTTTTTGGTTTTGCCACTGTTCATGAGCGGTCGTATTGCTTACCATCAGGCGAACGGCATTCACTGCATAATAAAAATAAAAAAAGCATGCTAACATAGATTTTTCAAAAAGCTCCGTTGAAATCTCTAGTTTTTATATACTTTTGTAACAAATATTTTATACCACTGTTGATTATGAAAAGTTAAAAAACTGTTGAAAAGTAACCTAGTATGTCTAATTACAGTTTTATTTTTGAATTGCACTAATCCGATACCAGACAGAAAGTGAATAATATTTAATTAATGAGCCCATTAACTTGCAAGCCTCCCGTCGTATATCATGCAATAAAGCTTTATCCTCATTTATAATTTAAAGAAAGACAAATGCAATGAAAGGCTTTCCTATGATACTTACATGATATATACATACATAAACTCACGCGTTATTCCCAGAAGGGGTAGGCAGAGGCACACTTCACCTCCTAAGTTCCGTCCCACGACGTGATATGGGGCGTGCCTATCACTATACCACAAATTACGGATACTAGGCTTACAATTAATAGAAAATCAATATCACTTTATACAACCTGGGATTCGAACCCGAAACCTCAGTGTTGTAATCATACCGTAGTTCAACGCCAACGAAGCAGTCATTCATATTCATCTTTACAATTATACAATAACACAAACTGTTTCCTCTAAGCTCGTTACATGAATGTTTGTATTCCCCTTTACCTGCAGAAACAAAGCATATTATGTCGACGTCAGATGGTTAGCGAGAGCTTAAGGCACTTCAACTAGAATAAAATTCTAAACAACGAGCTGAAGGCAACGTAATTACTATACTAAGGTAACCCTAATAACTAACCTAAATTACGGCAAGCTTCCCACGAAAATTTATTAAAACGAGTGGGTAAGACATCTCGTCTAAATAATTTACACAGCTAATACTTACATCAGATCTTTTTAAAAATTCCGGGGGAACAAATGTCAACGGCGCTCTACTTAAATGTTCCTGAAGAAATATGTAGGATGCCATCGTCTCAAAAGGCGGATTCGTCGTCGGAATCTCGACGGCTGGTTTAATTAGCCGTTTTAATGAATGTCGAGGCACGTACGCTGTAAATGCGGCCCATTACCTGTGTAATTCACGCAATGATAACAAAAGCGGCGCGGCTGCGAGGCGATTTCGTACCAACAAATATCACAACAATGTTCCCTCCTCTCGGAATACACAGGGAATATTCGCACTCTTTCTACTATTCATTTGATTTATCGACTTGGGCGCATGAGTATTTTGGTTTATAAGTATTATAATAAGAAAAGATAACATTATATTATTTATCAATCTCTATTATAAAGAGCGTTAATTTGATGGATAGCCGATCTGGTTAAGGTCAACCAGGAAGTGACAGGATAAAGGCAACTTCTAACTGTCAGTGTGGAAATTGAGGGAGTTGCATTCAGTACTGGACTTCCTGAAGAGTGGCTAAACAGAGGGATAATTATTTAGAATTTTTATTTCTTAAGAGATAAAATAAAATAAATTATCATCTTTATCTTCAGACACAGGAAGTTCCCATTCGAATAACGTTATTTAATAGTATTACGGTTTGTTCCCGGGCATTGGGGTGAGGTGAATCGAATTAAATGCATCGACTGCGTCTGGTGGAAAAGAATTCAAATTCCTAAATGCTCGGGGCACGTAAACTGCCAGTAGGAATTGTTCAATTTCAGCTACTGCAGCATTTGTAAAACCACCAGAAACAATACAACACCAAATACATAGAGGTAAAAACCAAGATTAATTTCAAAACTATTCATAGCGTAATATGCTTAGATAATTAATGCAAAAGATCTAAGACTTGTCCTGTAAAATTATCTACTTTAGCGGAACACAATATGTACGAGTATATAGGGTAGTTATATATTTTTAGATGTTTATTTTTGGTAAATATTATTACTTCAGCCTCAGGACGTCTGTTTTAGCAGAAAATCGGCTATCCCAAGGATTTCTGCAGCGAACTGTATATTTAGCCTTTAAAAAAGTATATTTGATTTTGAGATAGTTTATTTTATAATAATTATGACATACTGTTTTTTAATAAAATTTAGCAAAAGTTACGGTAAAATTTAAAAAGAGACCGCTGTGTCCTTATCAGCTTTCTATTAATTGAAATAGACGTTGCTTCTCGATCCTGTTTCCATTCATCTATAAAAAGCAGAGCGGTTTATTAGCGAACTTAGTTCAACGTACGTTGGGTAAAAAAAAAAAACTTGGCATAAATATAATTTATCTCCTCTTTGTTACATAATGTCGTATTATATCGAAAATGAGAAATTCAAGGATCCTACTTATCGACTCTGGAGTTTTAAATAATAACAGACGAACGAAACAAAAATATGTACCTAATACGAAAGTTCATTGACTTATGACTTCAATAGGAAAATTCCTCCATCTTTATGAATACAGCAAATGGTAGAATATTTACGAAATTTATTATCAAATAAATAAATGTACGGTAACCATTAATTTAATCACATTTCAACGGAAAACTTTCCACAAACGTCTAATGAATAACAATGGACGGAGACAAAAGTTACAATTTGAATCAGACAGTGGATTATTAGCCATAATTAAATTACAAAATAAAATTCCATCGATGGCAGGAAAATGAAATTATCACATTTACGCAGCGTTTCTTTTAAAAGCTTCTCGTGTTTTCGTTTATTTATGGTAATCTAAAGTCGGGAGTAATAATATGGAAAAAATATAGCCGACGGAGACACGGGTCTCCATAAAATGGCATAAGTGGGGCAAACTTGAAACATAATTTAGCCGTTTGCTGCTCCTTAAAACGTGTCTTTGCTCTCATGTGATAATAATTTTAACATGAATAAAATTGTTTTTTACTTCGCGCTGCGCGGAGTTTTAGTCCTATGAGAGTTTTTGTTTAAAAAGGATGATATACGCTAAGTATTTGTTGATCCGACGCTGTTTTTGAATGTTTGTTAATTTTCATTAAATCTACCTACTTACGTCTATAAATATACCGTACGGTATATTTATTCATGTATTCATCAACTTTGTTGGGTGTTATAGATGGCTACTCTATAAGGAGTAGTTTTGCATAAAGTTAGTGTAGACAAATATTGGTCTTATCGGTCTTGGCAGTTTCTTACAGACAACCATATCTATTGGTAGGACCATGCCTACTAAGAGTTAATATATATGTGCAAAATTCTCCAATGTATGAGCATTTTGAAGAACGAGAACTGATTCGGACGTACGGATGGACTCGACATTTTTGTTATCAAATTCGTTTGAATCCTGAATCCGTAGAAATGTCTGCCGTCGCTCCACTGTTGTACTATCAAAAATTGCCATCTACAAACTGAGCTACGTCTTTGTACTATTATTTACTTCTACAAATGTGCTCGTATTCTCAAGTAAAAGCATTTGACTAGAGACGGTTATAAAGTATATTGAAATCATTAATTTTAACAAAAAACTAACTATTAATATAAAGTAGGTCATAAACAGAGCAAATAACTAGCAGATATCATATAAACGTTTATGTTTACATGAATCTATACACGCGAGTCAATATTTGCCTTGTACGAGTTACATCAGTTTTGTCGGCGTATATTTCAGTACAGACGACAGAAGCTCGTCACAAATTTACAAATTACTTGAGTCGTTTGAAGACGCCGTGTTGTAAGAATTAAATGAGCAATAACACATCGCTAAAGAGAGCTCATTCGAGTCTCGGCTCAACGTGACAAAAGACTGTTGGCCTCTTAAGTAGCGAGCAGTTAACAAGCACTTCTCGTTTGCTCAATCACTTTTCACTTGGGATCTGTTACCTTTGTGGGCGGGTTTATGCTTTTCTCATGTTTAGCTAGCTAGCATACCACGCATATCTAGATAATAAAATAAAATAAAATAAATACACCTAACAGTCACACACCTCATCCTGACCCCACACTAAGATCGAGTCTTGTGTCCTTGGTATCAGGAACTACGAGAGACTTTTCGGCCTCACAAATACCTACACCCGACAAAAATGCCTGTGGATCACACAAATATTTGTCTCGATGTGGGGCTCGAACTGAATCAAAATCAAATCAATCGAATTGGATCTAGGCTTAGATTTTAATTGTGAATAAACTTTGATTTCCGAATTTTAAACGTCGTTTCGTAGTATACTTAGTTCTTAGTTTATGAAACTAAATGTCCATGTTGTGGGCGGATTGCTTTAGAGTAGCTAGTAATTGTGTTTTCTCCGACATTTCCTTTCCTTTTGACATGTACTGAAATGTATAATTATTTTATGATGTGCGACTAAATATCAATCACTAAGCTAAATAAAATAAATAAGCTAATACTAACACTTGATAATTGTCTTTTTCACGTATTAGTTTCTAGACTGAAAACTAAAGCAACACTAATTAAAGACTTTAATGTTATGCGTACTACAACAGGTGGTTAGAAAGTGTCATTCCCGACGTTAATGAATAATGGATGAACTAAGCGTTACAAAATTTGAACTTGAGCTTTAAACTAAATTAGAATTAAATATAATACATGCACAAACGTATGACTTTTTCCCAGAAAGGGTAGGCATAGGTGCCAGGACACCCACATTTCGCCATGTATGTTCCTTCCCACGATTTGAAAGGGGGGGGGGGGGACCCTATAGCCATATCGGGCAGAAATTTCCGATTCACAGCTTATGGTGAATAGAAAAGTCCAATATTACTTTGCTCGACACGGGATTCGAACCCGAGACCTCATCTTTGTAACCGTTGCGTAGTACGACTATGCCACCGAGGAAGTAGTTAATTTTTTTTTTTATTTATTTACGATCACTTTAAATTGACAAAATCCTTACAGACCAAATAAAAATATCGAATGTAAATGTTTTAGTAAAAAGTCAGTAGACGATAAAACGGTGGTGTCTTCCCTTCTTACTGTGGCTGGTCCATATATACATACACTACAAGTACTGTAGGTAAAATTAAGGCTTACTCTGTCTCTTAAACACTCTACCACTAGGCTGCATATGAATGCTTGTCAGCATTCATGAAATCAGTACTTATAGTATCGGAACAAAGGCATGTTTTTATCGGTATAAGGAATAATGAAGACATTGACAGCCTCCGTGGCGTCGATTGTTAGACGTGGCTGTGAACGAAAGCCCGCAGGTTCGATTCCCACATCGAAAGAAATGTTTGTGAGCCCTAAAAGTATTTGTCTCGGGTCTGGGTGTTTGTGAAACCAAATCTGTCGTAGTTTTCAAAAACCACGACAAAAGACTTAATAGATGTTAATGTAGGGTCAGTATTATGTATGTGACTGGTGGGTGTATTTATTTATTCATATAAAAAACAGAAAAAAATAAAATTAATGTGTTTGATGAAATATACTTTAGCGCATTGTTACCAATAGCAAAAATTGTATAGAAACTTATGTACATATAAACGGTACCAAGTATGAAAATAATTTGCTATTTTTGCGACAAAGTGATATCAAAATATTTAATGTACATATTATCAACCAAATCCATTATCGATCCTCTTCGATTTGAAGCAGCGTCCCGAATCAACATATTAATAGGAAGTTCCTGAAAAAAATATTTGGATAGGGCTTATGGCACCCCGGATTTAAAAAGTAAACAATGTTTTTGTTAAAACAAATAAAGTATTAGTTTTTTATAAGTATTAGTGCCTCTTAAAATTTAAACACATTTCTAGTTTATTTTTAATAAATACTTATTCAAACATAGCTAAAAACATATTAAAGCATCTATAAGCGCAAAGGATAATCGCCAGATCAATTTAGCTATTCAAAGAACCCCAGCCTTCGAAATCCTTTTAATAATAATATTTTATATATAGGTATATAGTTTACACTATAAAACTTAAAAAAAAACATCTAATACCGTTGTCATGTCAATGTTAAAAGCCGCATTCAAAAACATGCGCTCTAGCGAGTTATTTTCTGCAAGTAGACTAAATAATCGGTAAAATATCATTAAATATTACACAAATTCTACACATATGCGATTTATTTTATTTTACTTTATTTCGTGAACCAAAATATAACAATTTATGTTTTAGTTCGCAATAAACTGTGCTGTGACTAACAATAAAAGCGAATTGTATTGACTATAGGTACCTGTAATGAAAGACCCGTTTTTTATTCTTTAATCTTGCCAACGGACAAAAGTGTGGACAGGTGTTCTTTTCTTTTAAACCTGAGCTTCTCGAGAAAGTTTCTCTTTTGTTATTTTTTATTGTATAATGGATTAATGTAACCGGGCTCTTAACCTTAGATAAACTTAAGATTTGAGCACTAAATTGTACTTCTACGAAATCGTCTGAAGTGAATGCTCAATTCACGTTCGACGAAAGTATTTTTGTTTACTCTTTAACGTTAGTGATACAATCCACTTTGATGTGGCACGATCTTTAAGAAAAAATAAACTTTATTGACCTATGTATAAATGGAAGAAAAATATGCGTTGGATTTCGCTGTCTCTAGAACACCTACAAATTTACTTGTTATGTATATGTTATGGGCCAAGTGATAATTCGGGCATTATTCATAATGCCCGGGCAATATGATAAATAGGTGAGTTTAGCTTGGCCCGATATGGCTCGGCAATATTCATACTGCCCGGGCATTATGAATACTGCCCGCATTAATCACTTGGTACATAACATATATACATGTAGTAATATCTTTGTCATTAATAATCATTTAGCTTACAAGACAATTTCAGAGACAATCGAAAACGTTTTCTATTGCTAACGTCATAATAATTATGTATTATTTAATTCAGCTCAAGCTCATCATCTATTTACTATTTCTGGTTCAGTAGATAATTGAAGTCCACGTCATCATCAATACACAATATATTGTGTAAGCGCTTAGACTTCATCCAGTTTAAGCTGGATTACCTACTAAATAATTGTAATATTCAAAATCGTGGCGCTTGTGACTTGCTTGCATTGGTATTTGGTAATACCTTATTCTCAGGCTCAGCTAAATTTGGAAAGTAACTAGCATTTCACGCTAATAAAACTCCACTGTGAATATAACAAATACAATTTTTATTACGTACAGTAGTTTCCTAGTTTCAGTAACATGTAATTTGAAACCTTCCGGTACTATCCTATTACAAGATATTCAGCTTAACGTTACAACATAAATTTCTAATAAAATCGATAATAACATCGTTTTATTACACTAAACATTATTTCAAAGTAGTGTTTTATAGTATTCGATAGAAATAAATTCTTACGGCACGTCAATTGTCATCGTTTATAAGCCTTAAAATTGTAGTAAAATATTTTATTTTGAATTTAACAACTACCTTATTGCTGTCGTAATTTGTTACTGTCTCAAAGCTATTCTGTTCGCTGAAATTATTAATTTTCCTACCAAAATTTATCGTGCTACAGGCAGTAAGCTAAATCGTTATTGAAATAAAACTATTATTTACGGATTTTATCGCGGATTTGATTTAATTTTTCCATCCATTGGATCAGAACGCGAATACAGATTAGTAATTAAAATTAACTTTTTAATTCAATAATTCAAAATTAAGGGTAGTTAAATTGTAATAGTCACTGAGTGGGGGACTAATACCGTCTCAGTTTGCTCTCACGATTCAGTCCGCTGTAAAGTAATCGAAACGCCGGGAACTCAAAAAAAAAAATAATGTAAAAATTAAACTCTGCCTTGGTGGCGTAGTTGTACTATGGTACGGTTACAAAGCTGAGGTCTCGGGTTCGAATCCCGGGTTGGGCAAAGTGATATTGGATTTTTCTATTCAGTATCAGCCCAGAGTCAGGAATTTGTGCCCGATATGGCGATAGGCTCGCCACCTATCACATTGTGGGACGGAACATACAAGCCGAAATGTGGGTGCCCTGGCACCTCTGCCTACCCCTTCTGGGAACAAGGCGTGAGTTTATGTATGTATGTATGTAAAAATTAAACTAAATCCGCGATAAATTCCGTAAATAATAGTTTTATTTCAATGTGTAACATTCGCGTAAATCTAAGAAACCATTACTAAATTGTTATTTTTTAAGATAGGTTTTACTAGTGGTATATTATTCGTCTTTAAAGTGACCACTGTATACAAGGTGTAGCAACCATTTACTTAAAAGTTCATATTCCACATTTTTATGTTTTTTTTATTAAATTAAAGTAAAAATACAACGTCAGAATGAAAATTAGATATGATAATAACTAAACAGCTTTTAGAAATAATTTTTGATACCCGTATGAGAAAAATATGTTTCAAAACGAAGAAATTATACCGCGTGTATCTAAGTATTTTCTCTCTAAGCTCAAAGGTAAAAATATTCATAGTTATGTAAATGTTGGTGTAGCAATTAAAACTTAGTATTATTTTACTAATATTTCGTTGCTTCTAGATTTTGAGAGAAAATTGTGAATATATTCATTGGTGGTTTACTCCACTAGTTTTTAATTATAATTTATGTGCACAGGAGCTACGCTTCATACAAGCGGTAAAGTTGACTGAATATGAGAAACCGACGCACCGTGTTCAGGATTCCAACCCTGCATGATGTGTTAGATATTATGGTCTCGATGTGATTAATTGGATTGCGATCACAGCGAATATTAACATCAAGAAAGGTCATTCCGCATTGAGTTTGTATTAGCATTGCAAGTTTACTTCTAATGCTGCAACAATCATCAGCAAACCAACCGTTATACAGGGTCCTCTATCCTGACAGTATTAGTATTCTGTGATCCTGACTGCGAAAACGAAATTAAGTGGTAGTTTTAGAGACTTCAAGCACAAACCATCAAAAATAATTGCAAAACAAAACGTCTATTTTGTTCTATCCTCGTTTTTAAGTGGTATATAAGTTTATTTTTTTAAATTAAAATTTATACCCTTTAATTTTGATAGACGCTATGGTACACAAGAATTTAAATTATTATTTTAACAAAAACTATGTATTTATCACACAAATACTATGATATTTATTATATATTTAAAAAAACATAAAAAATAATCGTAGATTTTGAATATTTTCAATTGATTTGTATACTCTTTGGGGACTTTTAGGATTTTAAATAATAATGATGGTGTTCTGAACATTTATTCTATGATTTTTTTTTTACCCTTGTATTGTTAATTGACCGAAGTTGATTTAAAACCCATAAATAGTGGAACGCTTCTTTCGTTCGTTTCAGCCACAAAAAGTCCACTGCTGAACACAGGCCTCCTCCAAGGATCTCCACATCGACCTGGTGAAAGCGGCTTGCATCCAGCGACTACCAGCAACCTTAATCAAGAACGGTTGCTACTGACACGTATAAGTACGATATCTGACAAACTACCTTTAACATATTTGTATCAAAACAATATAAATATGATTTTCAAATCGTCGTTTTTTCTCTTTCTAGATGTCTAATGCGTTTTAATTCCTTTAAAAGCTTGTGTGTTTGTTACAATTGCTGCACTCACTGTCTTTTTATGTTCTTTGAAACTATATACTCCGATCTATAGGTACTATTGAGATTAAATTTTAAATCAATTGCTTCTTCATTTCAGTATTTCACACTTATAAATGGATGCTCGAGACGTTGCGCTCAATGTTGCAAGCTATTTATAAGATACGAGATCAATTAACTGTTTAACTAAACAAATTACAGGCCCTTTAAACAATGATAATTATATTAATAATGAAAATATTTTTCATAGAGAAAGTATTCACTATATTCTAATATTTTATACTTGGAACATTTGTACTAATTTTTCTATATTTTAAGACC
Organism: Hyles euphorbiae; assembly: GCA_023078785.2. NCBI lineage: Eukaryota > Metazoa > Arthropoda > Insecta > Lepidoptera > Sphingidae > Hyles > Hyles euphorbiae. Next base: position 8,920,448 of record CM041034.1, on the reverse strand, counting down.
CGTTGATTTAGCAAAGCAAGCGATTGACAGAGTCCGCGTTATGCGATGGATTGGTTGGAGATTCTGTTGAAGTGCCGACGAACTCTTATCATCTTTTTGGAGAGGATAAAACGGCCCATAGGTCCCATGGCCAACACGATAATACTGCCGTCCACTTTCGTTTTGTTGCGAATAATTTAGCTAAGTTCAATAAATTGTTTAATTTCATGAGACATTATTACATCAAGCACAGTCTTAACTACATCGGTACAAAGTTTAGATATAAGATGAGTGATACTTTTATTAAAGAGTAGAAAAAAATGTGACATGATTGCAGCATTGCTTTAAGAAACTACACTACTCACAAAAGTCAAAGGATATTTTTTTTTATTGAGAATTTTTTGGTGTTTTTTGAGAGTATGTATCTTAGAGAAAATTGATTGTTATCTTGTCTCTATCTCTAATCCTTGCAGTACAACACAGCGTGCTCAATGCAGATGTATTTTTTACAGCACCGACAAGTATTTCTAGATTTCCTGTGTTTTTTGGCAGGACAATCCAACCTTCTTTTTGCATTAGATATCTTCACAGGTGGTTCCTCATCAGGTTCTCCTAAAAATCTCTTACCCTTTTGCGCCGCTTTTGCTACGCTTTGTCGTGGTATTATTGTTCTTCTTATGTATTATGTATGCGTTTATTCCAGACATTTTGAGCTACTGGTTGAACACCTGGCACTTGTGTTATGATATTTTCCGCCCTAGTTCGGACATTTTGGCGGGTAGGCCTCTGCTGCCACTTGGTCCCGTCTATTCCAAAAAAATAAGATGTTCATATCTGACTTTCAGAGGTGGTGGTAGTCAAATAAGTATCAAAACTGTGCTGTATTTCAGACGTCGAAGAATGTAGCTGATAGCATAGTTCAACAAGGGGCACATCGTCACTGTCCGTGTCAGATACATCTTGATCGGTGTCACTTTCCTGGTTGCAAACACTCAGATGATCGTCCTCTTCATTTTCTGATGTAGAATTTTCATATTCGGAGTCGGATTCTTGCAGAATAGCTAAAATTCGCTGCTGTTCGAGTTTTTCGCGATCCATAATTACAAAGGTTCTGAAAACAATACAATAATACGTTTAAAAAAAGACGGCGCAAAATTACCACACCAGGTGTATAGTTGGGTCTTATTTACCTTTCTTGTGTTTATCCGCGTCTATCCACCGCTGTATACACGATACCACTGTAAGGCGATATTTGAAAGGAAGAGAAGACCATTAGCTGCAGCTAATGAGAAGTGTAGCAACGTCGCAAATTTTTTTTATAGTGTGCGTACATTTTCAAAAGGCGTGGGTACTATAGACCCAACTGTGCGATCGCCGGGTTAAGAGCGTTTACACCTTGTGCGCAAAGTCAACTATAGGCATTTCTTCGTCAATTTCACGCACACATAAGCGACCAAAGCTGTGTGCGAAGAGCTGCCGCGTCGCGTCGCGTCGGCTCGCTATACAGTCAGCTCAACCAACTTTGATCCGTGCGCTTCAAAATTCTCATATTCAATTGAAATGTAACTTATGATTTATATATTGGTAATATAATATCATAAATATTTTTTTTGCATTATAAGTAGACATATATTACTGTGCAAGCAATGAACAATACAAATTTAGATACTAAAAATATTTTTGTTATTACATTGTTAAGTTGCATTCAAATCAGTGTTCAATCAGTAGACACTACGGACGTTAAATTAATTTTAATTAATTGTAATTACTTTCGCATTGTTTAAATTTTTATTTTTCAGGAACTAAACACAAAAAGATTATTTTTCTCAGCAAAATCCCTCCATAAAGGTCTTATTAGTCTGATAATATTTTTATTTTTATCTTATATTTAGTGATTTCGGATATCTTAAGCTTCTAAATTGCCATTTAAAGCCTAAATAACGAAACTTGTGTTCAGTAATCCTTATTAGTATTCACAAATTATCTATCAATCTATAATGTTTTCCACCAAAATCCCTAGATGACAACCTTTTCTAAAATTGGTACTAATTATTTTTCCTTTAAATTGTTTATTGGTGGCTATTAACTCGTTTGAAAAGTCCTGTTTTTAAGCCAAAAAGCGCGCGGAAGGTATAAACGCTCTTAATAGTAAATAGGTATCGTAATTTTGATGTCATAAGTTTGTTTTTATTCATGTACAAAGATTAACTTCTATCACTAGCCCATAATACTTACCAGGAATGTTGCTGATCGGGGTTTTCATCAGAATCAGCGGTTACTCATAATATTTTTTTCAAGTAAATATTAGTTGATGTTGATGTTCATAAATTACTTAAATAAAACATAGGTATCCTTGTATCTGTATCTTAGTAGAATATAAAATATTATTTTGAATATGCATTTTTGTTTTATTTCATAACATTACAGTAGGCACACTCGTTACACTAAAATTCAGTACCTAAGTAACCAATTTATGACCTGTCTACAATTTATTAGACGTTCTACGAGAATAACGCTACTTGATGTCTGCATATAACGATTTTATTTGTATGTAATGCTGATAATAAGCGGTTACTGAACCAATACTGATATTCGCAACAACGCTTGTTGGACCTTTTATAAAAGATATTTTCGGAAAAGAAGCAAGCGACTGGCCGATAACTAATAAGTACAATAAATAAATATATCCAACAATCACATACACGTCACGTCACGTCACGTCTTGACTCCGAACTAAGATCGAACTCATTATCGAACTACAAGAAATTTTTAGATCTCATAGACATCCACACCCGAAATAAATAGGTAGGTACCTATGGTTTACAGTTCACAGAAATATTTGTTTCGGTGTGGGGAGCGAACCCACAGCCTCTCGTTTTTCATATACGTTTTTGAAGTAACCACGCTTCCTCTATGTTATAAATACGTAGGTACTCAAGGTACATAAGTACCTTCATTGATAAAGGTAAACGCAGTTTAATATTTATATTTGTAGTTTACATAACATACGTTTACGTACTACGTAGTACATAGCTTGAAGGTCTCATATGTCTACATCTTGATATGCGTCCTAGACGGAAAATATAAATATGCGTAAAAATAGATTTTAAAATATAAACAATTAATATACCTATATCTACACTAATATTATAAAGAGGAAAACTTTGTTTATTTGTTTGTTTGGTTGTAATGAATAGGCTCAAAAACTACTGGACCGATTTTAAAAATTCTTTCACCATTCGAAAGCTACATTATCCACGAGTAACATAGACTATATTTTATTTTGGAAAAAAATAGGGTTCCGTAAAATATTTGTATTTTTCGGACACAAACTGAAAAAAATCAACCAAAGAAGTTACTTATTTTGCGTACGCTGCCTAAACTACAAAAGATAGAACCATAAAATGTTACAATTAATTGTAGATCTTATAAATATCTACAAAAAAGTCTGCGACACACTATACCTATCTATGTCGAGTGAGGCACAACAACCACATTTTTATTTAAAAATCTTGAATTATTATTTTTTGGACTACATTTAAACGCGTTTATTTTACTCATGCTATTAATCCTTATCAAAATAAATTATTTCATCAATAAGTACAGTTTATGTTGATAATATTTGGTCTTTGAATGATTAAAATTGGACGTTTGGTTTTGAAGTTGTGGTGAAATTAAAATATTACGATTTCTGCTGCACAAAAATTTCATAAGGCAATCTTTATATGTACATGTATATGGAGAGACGGGATATAATAGAGTGGAAGGTACGGGAGAAGGCTGGGATAGCTGACAGATTGGATAGGACGAAATATAAATGCACGTTATAAGACGGGATGGATAATAAAGAGAAAGGACGGGATGGATTGGGAAGAGACTGAACAGACGGATGAGACGGGATTGAGCCGGACAGTAGGACAGCTACGTCAAGTTTAGGTATACAAGAGTTTATACGAAAAATAACATGTATTTGGTGTGGAGTGGAATCAAAAAATATATGCACCCAGACGAAGCTGGGCCGGGCCGCTAGTATTTAAATAAAAGCAGACCAACGCATGCAACAGTTAAGCATTGCTATTTGCTATGTTTCTCGTACGCGTTATAATATTAATACGAATATATACCAATATTATTTTTATAAGAATAAACTGTACAGATTTCAACGCTTTTGACTTTGAAATAAAACACAACATAAAGATACAATATCACAGACCAATTAGAAATACAATATGCAGATTGTCTTATAATTCTAGTCTGTGGTCGCAAAAAATATTTTTCCTTCTGTGAAAATATTTATAATCTGTGCAAAGTAATGGCCGTGGTCAGTGTTCAGGTTGTGCAAATTTAATATTCTTAGCATGATATTATTATGCTATGCACTCACACTTCAGAAAAGTTGAATATTTCATAAATAATAATTAACTTTATATTTTAGAGATATTAATAATTCAGTGCTGTACCGCTGTAACCGTACCCTAGTCGATCGTTCACATTTCATTGACAAATCTGTGCATTGACATTTCATTTCTAATTGGTCTGTGACATTTCACCTTCATCTGTCATCAGTCATCTCTACAGAATTTTAGCTTTATGTGTTGTGAATAAACATAAAAATTTGTGTCTTATCCAATTGTGTTAAATAATATTTTTACCATGTTTCGCTACATCCTAGCTATATTGTTGATAAATACCTGCTATCGCAGCTTGGGGACTCCAGTTCCTCAACGTGTATCAACATCAATAACGGCACTTAAGCTGCATTGTGAAAATGCATTTCTTAACAATTTGATTCAAAGTAAGATAAAAGAGTGTACAGCAACAGTGCCACCTTTCAGCGAAATACAATTCCAATGCCTGATTTTTTACGATATGAGCTCGCAATTGTGTGCGGCCGTGGGTTCATCGCAGTTAGTGCTGAACGAGGACTACACCACCAAGATTAACGAAGAACAGGATGTAACCACGCTGTGTGAGACTGCAAAGCACTGGGAGTTTAAGAATTTGGGCGAATTTACACCTCACAAGCAGCGTCTCGAGAGCGCGTTCCAACATCCAGTCATCTGCGGCAAAATTTGCGGACCAGAGGAGATAACTACAAACGACGCAAATTTCTTCTGCAAATATTTCAATTGGGGCTTGGCAGCCTTGAAGACAAGTGTCACTACCACTTCACAGAAAAGTGTCAATATTACCTTGTCTGCGCCTATTTCAGGCCCATCGACTGACGCCAAAAACGAACCCTCGGAACCATCTAACGAATCGCTAGACATCCCGATAAAAAATACAACCAACGAAAAACCAAAAGTGACTGAAACATCATCTACATCTACAGTGGAGAAGGTCAGTGACCCTGTCAATGCAGAGAGTAAACCAGACTCATTAACAGCAGATAGTAAGCCAGACACATTAACATCAACAAATAAGGAAACATCAAGTTCAGTTGTTGCTCCAAAAGCTGAAAAAGCTGAAGAAACTAAATTTGATGAACCGCCAGTTTTGCCTGATAATGTGTCTGGTAATGAACCAATTGAAAAGGAAGTTGAGAATAGCCTGCCAGTTGCTAAAGATGATGCTGCTAAGAAGGATGCTTCTCACAATATCCTGGAAAACCCAAAGAAAAGCCCTTCTAATGATGGATTTGATTATCAGGACACTGAAGTTGGTAAGTTTCCTGATATTTATTAATCTAAAATGTTGTTATTTTTGTTGTTTTATGAATTCCTTTTTTACATGATTGTATTGTTCATATGCCAGAAGATTAAATTCTTAACTATCAATTATTATAGCTTGGAGCACTAGAAGTGTACTATTATTATTTTTATTTGCTGGGGATATTATCTATATTAACCATATTGTGACATTTGTTATTTGCCTATTTACACGTATTGTATAATTAATTTTGCAATTTAACACACATGACTGATCTATGCAGTGAAATTTATTTGATACTAATATTTGACATTGGTGTGATTGCTATGCATTTATTTGCTATTAACTAGTATTAAGAAATCAAAGAAATTTATATTATACTATACTTTTTAAGCAGTTTTTTTTAAATACAGCTTGGTTGTGGTTTAATGAGAGTAATTTCCATTGCAATATTGACTATTTAAATTCAACTTTCACCATATTTACATGTACTAGCCCGGACTAAATACATCTAATAATCCAACAAAACAATAAGAAAGATAAGAAAAACATTGAAATAGAACTTATTAAGTTGAGTTTCAAGTTATGTATAAATACTGCTATGTAAAATATGGATTTCACAATATATTAGTCATCAATTCTATCATAGTATTGCATCATTTTAATTGTTGTTATTTGATATGTTTTTTGTGAATTAAGCTTGGTTTATAATTTCATATTTAATACTGATTTTGCAATGTTTTTTTTTTGCATGTTTTGCTGTTACCTTAATCCTATGTTTGTGGATGTGAAAGGTGTTTTGACTGAGTAATGTTAAAGGTCAATAACATAAAATAAATTAGACAACAATTCTTAACTTCTTTACCTGTACCACATACTACATTTTAGAGTAACTAAATTGTAAACAACTGCACATCGTTTTTAAATATGGCCTTGACTACATTAATGATTTGCATGTTGTTTAGTCTTGTTGAATATAATGTTATTTATTTTTATTAAGTGTGATTAGATTCTCAATGATGACTACCATAATCAATGACAGTCAACATAAATTATATGCATAGTTATGTAGATTATAATATTATGTTATTGCATAACTTGGTGACAGGAATGGTACAATGCATTTTGTTAATATTTTTACAGAATCTGACGAAGGCAAAGATGGTCTCATAGACATGCAAGGTGGAGACGATGGAGAGGATCCCATGATTGATGATGCCAAAGCCAATAAAGAACAGGCCAAAGCAGATGACCACAAGGAACCGAGCTTGACATCTTTCAGCCGAGATGTTGTTCAAGGAGGTATATTATGTTTGCATTATTAAAGAGTGGAAAACACTCACCAGAAAAAAAAACATTTGATATTGCAAAAGATATTATGATACAAGGAAAATAAATGTGCAATTTGTTTCAACATTGATAGTTTTGTATAAATGAACAATTACAAAGAAATCCAAATAAGGATTTATGCAATTCTTTTATTATTATTTTTCTATTATTGCAATGATTGGCGAGACGAGCGTGCCGATCGCCTGGTGGTAAGCGATACAACCGCGCATAAACAGTAGCAAAACCAAACAACACCTTGAATTTCAAAATGCTTGGCATTCTATTGCACTTGTTATCCTGACACATAAGATGTTAAGTCACAATATGTCCATTAGTTACTCCGATTACAATGTCCTTTCATCCGAAACATGACAGTGTATTTTCACTGCTGTTTGGAGGGAGAAATAGACATTGTGGTGGTACCTACCCAGGTGGTCTTTCACATATGAGAGACCTACCTACCACCAGTATTTTTTAAAATTCTTAGTAATGTTTTTTTAAAGACAGCATTGTAAATTGAATATTATCACATTGGATGAATCCTTGTACAGTAATAGTTTTGAATTACATATTTAAACTTGGGTAAAATGTTAATACTGGTACAGACATACAGCAATTGTGCTAATTTTAGAAGTTTTTATACAAACACCATGCTTATGAATGAGGTCGATGTTGTTTATGCAGGTGTGTTTCCTTGTATAAAAATGATTTGCAATCACTTACTGGAGTATATTGCTCACTATCTGTTGATAAGCCTAATTAGTGTAACATGTTTATGTGAGCGACTATTATCATTAGAAATCTTTACAATCAATTGTCGAGATTTAAATCAGCCATTTATTGAAACTATCAAAGGACTGGCTCGCCGACGTCGAATTGACTAACTCCATTCCGGGCACCAACCTTTGATTTTTTTTATACATGATTGTTCATTACCAGCAACCCGCCCTGGCTTCACCTGGTTGCAGTTTTTGAGTCCAGTCCAAATCAACAACATATTATTTCGTGTACTTTTTATAATATGATAAGTGATGACCTTTTCACACCTCTGACTTTTCGGAGTCATGTGTGTATTCATAGTCAATCACCACGCACTAAAACGGTGAAGGAAAACATCGTGAGGAAACCTGCATACCATAGCGATTTATAAGAATTTCTATGGTATGTAAGTCCGCCAACCCGCACTAGGCCAACGTGGAGGACTATATGGCCTAACCACTCTCAATCGTACTCTCGATTGTAGAGTAGGCCCGTGCCCTGCAGTGGGACGTATATGGGCTGATACAGAAGTGATGGCCGGTGACTATACTTATTGCTTTTCCCGTCTGGCCCTGTTATATCCCGCTCTTTGCCGCCTTGTTTTGTCCCATGACAAAAAAATAATGCAATCCTATTTCCTCATGTCCCTAGCCATCCATTCGAGTTTGAAAGAGTAGCAAATATGTATATTTAAATTTCTCACTCATCCCACGTTTTTTGGGTAATAAGGTATCTTATGCGGTTAATCCAGGTTGTCAGCTACACCTATACCAAATTTCACAGAAATTGCCCAGTTGTTTTTGCCTGAAAGAGTTACAAACTTTCTTAATTATATCTTCGATCAAATATACGCTAGATACACAGTTCCGTGTAAAAGTTCTGTTAAAAAGTGGCACCGATGCATGACATGAAAAAAGTAAACAAAAAGATCACATATTCCATATAATATATTAACACAAATTCCACCTTATTTCTGGAGCTTAAAGTAGCTTTTCAAATAATATTGTCTGAAGTTCTGCGACGTTTTAGAAGCAACGGTCCGTGCGTGACTGAAGGCGAAAGAGTGCTTAAAGCACTCTTTTTTGGTGCCATTTTCTAAGCGCTCATGTTGTATCCAGTGTATATTTGATCGAAGAATTATATAAATAATATATTAGTAAGGATTTATGGTTACTCTAAATATTTAATTTGAATATAAAACTGAATTTTGAATATATGTTTAATATACTACTACACCTCAACATAGCTATAATTATTAAAGAGGTACTGGCCAGCAGTTCATCTATAATAGATAAAATATAATATTTTAATATAATAAAATATTTTGACTCATTTTATATTTTATTTAGACTCGAGTTGATCTCTTAGATCAATATTTTGACTTATATTTATTTGTTAATTTTAATTATTTATGCATTTTGATTTCAGATTACTATCATACAGTTCAAGACGGATATTCGGATGGTGATGACGATCACTTCTTTACATTTTTCCTGACTGCTGTCATCATGGTTATCTTGCTGTATGTCCTTTATCACAACAAGAATAAAGTTAGCAAAGTGGTAAGTTTAATCACTATTAATAATTTAGAAAACAGACATTTAATTTATTATTTATTCACATACTCCTTGTACTACGCCTATTAACAGTAACACTTGATTAAGTTTTTAATACCTTTCCTTGCTATTACAAAGTAATTTAAGTGTTCTTTAACATTATCAAAAAACATTAAAAAATATAGCTATATATTACTTTTATTGCTATAAAGTTTTACAATTAAACTTTGTTTGGTAAGAAACATTCTTATAACAGATAAATTAACATGCTAGTGCTATTTAACTATTCCGATAAATTAATATCTATTGTACGTGTTTTTTTGCATTGATTGCACAGGTCATGTAAGTCAACACTTAATTTAATGGTAGTTGATTACTGTAATCTTTAAAAGTTTAACGTTTACACTTATTAGAATATATATGCAACTACTCCATCGGTTTAGGTACTTAACTAAATGTAAACAAACCAGAACATGTGACGCATGGTTGTTCAACATTTTATTGCAATGTTCAATTTACGAATATTTTCTTAGTCAACCAAGTAATAAGTATTAACAACAATTAACAGCAGCTTATAACAAATAATAACTAAAACACAGTAAAGAACAACGATGAACACTTCCAAACACTTCACCACTTCACGAAAACAGTAAGTACATTAACGCAATGAATAATAATTGGCTGCAATGGATAACATATGATGATGCTTAGTTATCCGACCTAACGAATTATATTATCTTTCATTTAAATGGTCGCATTACGGCAAAGTCGTACTTCTAGATTTTGTAGCATAATATTTCTTGTAACTTTTATGGAAATGTTTTGGATGCCTGACTGTTTGGGTCTTTTTTTATAGACAGATTGCATTATGTAAAATTAGACAACTTAATTTAGATAATTTAATTATGATCTTAAATAATTTAATTGTTTTCAAGCTCACACATTCATAATTATAATCGTTATAATAAATTTGAACATGCAATGTAGTTTTACATTTACGTAAACATTTTTTTGTCTTCAATTAATTTAGAAATGAGAAATGGTAATGTTAAATAACCTTTTTTATGGTTTGTTTACATTTAGTTAAGTACCTAAACCGATGGAGTATATACTCTCTTAAATGTAACTAATAAGGGAAGGAGATAGGGGATTTCAGGCGTCCGAATATCTTTACCAATTAACGTACATATTTGATAAATATCTTTATACATATATTATATACTTGATATATTTGATACATTTATATACTTACATATTTGATTTATTTCCAGTTCTTTGGATTATTACTGGAAGGACGTCAGACCGGTCGTCGTCGCAACAGCCGTGGTCACGCCTACCGTCGCCTCGACACTCTTGAACAGGCCATGAGCACAAACACAGCCGCGCCACCCAGCAAAATTATTTATTAATTGTATATATTTCCTTTCTCAATGAGCTATTTTGGAAGCCTTGTGGTGGAGATGGCAATAATGCTTATGATCATAAATTCTTGGGTTTATGGTATAGGACTGACAAAAGAAAAAAACATTGCGTATGATGGTTAGTAGTCATTATCAACCCATAATGCTCAATATTGTAATGCTGTTGCTGGATTTTGAAAATGGATTTATCGCAGGATTTGGGAATGGGTGGGATGAAAGAGAGGCTAGTTTGTTTTGAATGTCTTGGAATTTCACTGACCAAAATAAAACAGTAAAAGCTTTGCTTCATGTTGCACTGTTAAGAATTTATAGACATTTTTATAAAATAAGTGTTTGTCCAGTGATTGTTTTCACTTTAATGGAATCAGAATATATTATGTAAATAAATTTGTTTAATCATCATATCAGCCACAGGAAGTCCACTGCTGAACATAGGCCTCCCCCAATGATCTCCACAATGACCTGTTGGAAGCGGCCTGCATCCAGCGACTTCCTGCGACCTTAGTCAGATCGTCCGTCCACCTTGTAGGCGGGCGTCCGACACTTCGCTTGCCTGTACGTGGCCTCCACTCGAGAACCTTTCGGCCCCAACGGCCATCGGTTCTACGAGCTATGTGCCCGGCCCACTGCCACTTCAACTTGCCAATCCTATGGGCTATGTCGGTAACCTTGGTTCTCCTACGGATCTCCTCATTTCTGATTCGATCTCGTAGGGAAACACCGAGCATAGCCCGCTCCATGGCTCGTTGAGTGACTTTGAGCCTTTTAATGAGGCCCACAGTGAGAGGCCACGTCTCGGTGCCGTATGTCATCACTGGTAACACACAACTATCGAAGACTTTCGATTTTAGGCACTGAGGTATTTTGGACGAGAAGACGTCGCGAAGTTTCCCGAACGCTGCCCAACCGAGTTGGATTCGCCGATTGACCTCTCTCTCGAAGTTGGACCTGCCTAACCGGACCACTTGTCCTAAATAGACATATTCGTCTACAACTTCGAGAGTCGAGCCCCCAACTCCAATGGGGGTGGGCACAACATGGATATTCGACACACAAAACATGGAAATTTGTTTAATATATGTAATGAATAATGTTTTATATTCTACTTAATTAAATTGTGATTAGTATATCATTATAGCCTCCGCCTACCCCTATTGGGTACAGGTGTAAATTATTATGCATGTGTCAGTAGTATATTTCATATGAAGCAAATTGGTAAAGTAAATATTCTACAAGCATTATTGCTATCTTCACTTGCTAGGCTCAATTAAAATTTGTCTCAGTTTAGAACACTATAGTCAGGTGGTGTAGTGCGTAATATTTTCTACAGTTTGTACTTCGTGTCTAAAAAGGCTATTGTGATAATGTGCTTGTTATTAGAAATATTCTTCATATGTCCATTAATCTAAGGCCAGTCTTATATTTTAAGAATTTCAAGATTTGGCATCCGTCTGTGTAGATGTTTCGCCTTTTTCGTTTATGTTCAAAATAAATAAAACAAGGCGTGGAGTATTATTTGTGTCTCTTGGCAAACTACACCACTTCTAATGAGAATTTGTATCCGAATTTGTTAGCGCTTAAGATCTGTCTTATTGTAGAAAAGTTCATATACCCTCAGTAGATGTATTCGCCATTATCCTGGTATGAAGTGATTGTCTATTAAACCGTACGGCGACTGTTAGAGAAACATGCAAAAGTACAATATTAGGTTTTAATAGTCATTGATGTTTGTGCAAGGTGTACACTTGTCTAAGTTTCATTAATTTAAAAATAATTAAAATTGAATATTAGTTGTACTGTGTAGTTGTAACTGTGATTTTTATTACCTTTTTATATTGACATTATTGATTTTGAATTTGAAATTCTAATACTTAATTATATTTATATTATCACTATGTGATTAAAATGATTCTAAGTCATTTTGCTGGTGGCAAAATACTTTGGTTTTAAATCCCCTTTTGTTGGTAGTCTTGCACCCTACTGCTAGAGAAAAATGTTCAAGTAACTTAGGCTGGCTTTAATCCTAAAAATGTAATATCTAATGTGGCTTCTTTATATTTGTGCCCTATGAAATCATTGCAGCTGTTGTCATTAAACATGTAGAATTTGTAACTATCTTAGACTATTATTACAAACGGGCGATTCTGGACAATGTGAAGTAATTACATTAAAAATAAGTGTCAAAATTTTTGGTCTGGTCCAAGAAATATAGAGATTTTGTTTGGCCCCGGTTGTGAATAGTAGCAATATAGATGTTAAGTATCCGAAACGACCGAGTATTAAATCATTTAGAATTTCATTTGTGTAGTGTTCATTATTTTCATGTTGTACATGCATCCTCGATGTTCTGTTACTTTATTACATTATTTTATTGAAAACGTCCTGTAAGGGCTAGCGATTAATGATAAGATTAGAAATAATTTATTTTACTTTATATTTCAATAAAAATGTTAAAATAATATCGTTGTATTGTTTTCCTGTGCACCCGTTCTACTTACTACTATTTTAAAGTTTTGGTTCAGTATAGGTTTGGTACTAAATTTTAGTTTGAACTGATAACCTAGCAACGGGAAGTTATATAACAATTAAAGCTTGTAAGTTGCTTGCATGTCTTTGCTTCTATCAACCTACCTTTTCCTTGGTTCACTCACCAGTTTTTAAATTTTTGTTACAATAATAACGCTATCAAATTAAGGCACGACATAGAGCCATCTCATGGTCATATTGAGTAACAAATAACTTGTATTTCATGGAGGCCCGTAGACGACGAAAAGGCCTTAAAATAACATAATTGAAAATAGATTAATAGTGAATTGGTAGATGGCTCTGTACAGAAGGATATCGCAAATATCTCTTACTAGAACGACATCTGTTAATTTTAAGTAGATATTGAATAAAATTAAAGAGCTAGTTTAAATGAATGAGAAATAGCCCTTTGAATTGTGTACTGTATTGTGTATTTCGGATTAAGGGCCTGTCTCTATATCCTATCTATCTTTAACGAGAGGTTAAATTAGCTATTATTACTATGTCGGTACAATCCTATGCTTCATTAAACAAAGATCAGAGTATACATTTATCTTGCCAACGTATCTATAAATATGTCTATATATCTATGTTTTTTGACTGAAAAATAATAAGCAGTGAAATATCTACAGAAATCTCTTGTTAAAGATATATATAAATTATAGAAACCGGCCGTTAACTACCTATCTGTTGAACTCGGAACTTTATGTAAAATTATAATTTTATTTGAAATAACATCATTCATTTGTATTCGAATAAGTAGAAATCGCCTATACATTACCTACGTTTTCAATGTTCATGTCTATATGTAGTTACCTACATACCATTCCTTACCATACCATACGTACCTAATGTTGATTAATTTTATTTCATATATTTACTATAATACCTAAGTATATAGGTATATGCTTTTATACTAAATCTATGCTTTTACATAATGTTGAATAACTTAGTAAAATAGTGAATCACATGAAAAACATAGAAGTCATAAGACTGAAGACGTAATACACGTGTTTGCCTTTCAAGGTAGCTGTGACATTTGAACTTTCCACGTTCATCTTAAGGGGCACACCTAGTGTGAAATTTCAAAAAAATCGATCTCTTGTTTTTTTCATATTTCGGTAGATTACACCTTTACAAATAACATATTAAAATTTTAAATCGATATCTCAAATAGTTTTTGAGTTATAGCAATTTAAAGAGCAGCCGCTCGGCAGCTAGAGAGTCTCATTAGCTACGAGACGTACCTGACGTATTGTTCAGAGTCTACTGTCCCTTCCAGCCCCTATAACACGATTCAGGTTTCTATTGTTGGCTCTCAGGTATACTAAAATATATCATTATAATAATTTCTAGAAATTTCTAGATGTTTTTCGTTCACTGCCACGTAAAATATTTTCGGAGCCAGACACATCTTCATAATGGCTTCAAAACTATTGAATTGTCAAATAATTTTGCAACTGCAATATTTAATGACGGTTATTCGTCAATTTTGAAGATATTCAATGTAATGGGAGTGATAGTTGGACCTGCAGCAAGAGATTTTGCGGCTCTTAAGGACGAGACGAGAGTACGAATCGCTGATCATCGCCAAAGGGCTTCTTCAAAAGAAGGTCGATCATCTCGAAGAAAAGCTTCTTCAGCTGAACAAGCCCTTTTCGAGGAACAGGAAGGTGAATTATATGGTCCTGGAATAGCAGATTAGCTGTAAGTATGATTTTAAACCACTTATAACAGTGAAAACGATCATTTTATCTTTAAACGCGTTTTTCTCGAAACAGCATTTTCCGAATTTGCTGCAGTGATTACTCAAAAACAAATGATCCGATCACTATCGATTTTTTTTTACATGTTCTATATATAGTTCTCCGTACAATGACCTATCGATTTTTGATCTGATCAAAAAATCGAATTTTGGCAGGCCAAAAACGACCAAAATGTTGGGTAAAATTCGACTATTTTTTTTAAAACGTCGCCATATTGTCAATTTTTGATTTATTTTTTTTATCGTAGGTCATTGTACAGACAATATTATCTAGTTTAACGAGAATTTATTTTTTTTAGATTTCATCCACAGAGAAGGCCGGAATCACTGCAGCAGTGAAGGACCTTTTTTTTTTCGCGCCGTTGGAGATCGACTATAACTTAAAAAATATTTAATTTTTTTCTTCAAAAATTTCACTGTATATTCTTGATACATGTATAAATATATTCTTAAAATTTTGAAATAATATATAAAGTACTTTTTTTAATAAAAATTCCCAAAAATCACCTTTTTTTTAGGCCATTACACTAGGTGTGCCCCTTAAAGTTTCATTATCTTCAGTAGGACGACAGCGTGAATTATATGATATCATTCCTTACAGGTACTAAAACTTTATTTTGCAGGACTTTTCCGGTAGTTTATGATTTAAAAATAAGAGCAACAAAGCATTTAGTGATTATACGACACAGTAGGTACCTACCCACCGTAATTGATTATACGGTACAATTAGTGGGTAACCAAATATACTAAACCACCAACCAAATATTAACAAAAAGGTTATTAACATTAATTAATTGGTTTTCCAAAGCTACGACTTAGCTACTTTATAAGAGTGGATTCTTTTCCTTGATAAGTAGTGTTTCAGTTATCAACTGCAGACTCTTCGTCCACATGTATGGTTGTTAAAAGCTATAGAGTCGCAAGTCGTTGTAGAAATAGTGCACAAGAAATGCTGGTACGGGCAACTTTGAACAAGTGTACGTGGCTACAACATACGTAAGTACATAGTCCTTAAAAATAAGTATCTCCTTATTTTTTCAATTTAATACTTGCTTTAATAGTGCACGCAGAAGACCGGATACGTTTAACGACATCCCAAGTCGATCATAACCGTAGGCTTACCAGAATTTATGGAGTGGTTCAACGGTACTTACTACGTCGTCATAAGCAGGCTTATTATAATACGATATAGCCCTGAACTTGGGAATTTTGGGGAAAATAAAAGTAAATTCTGAACATAAGTACGTCCGTAAATTGGTATCCGGGTAGGTATATGTATGTCTGTTTTTATTACAACAGTAAAACTTAAATTCCATTATCATTGCTACCCTATTATAGTTAAATTAGTAATTTATTGTTCTTAGCATTAATATTTGTATAACTTGAATTCTGTAGTCATAAAACACAGATTAATTTTCTATTTTGCTTAGAACTTAAGCTAAAGCAGACCATAGTTGTAGACCAAATTGCCACTTGCCTAATTGCGAGTTAATGGCGGGATATAAATTTTAGAGAAATGGAAAACTAAGTAATTATGAAATTTTAATAATAGGAGGCGAGCCACTATTTTTTCAATTATTTCATATTTATTTAGGCGTAGCTATCGTAACCAAGAGGCTGGACTGTTTCATTATTTCAAGTTTCCTAACATAAGTTATTGCTACAATAATTTGTACTTACGTTATTCATTATCAGACTTTGGGGCAATATAGTATAAACCTTAGATCAATATTCAATTGTATATAATGTGTATTTAATTATTTTTTTTGTACCGTAGACGGAATGTTTTATAATATGAGTAAATTAAGACCTACAAATCACTAGCATCACGGCTGTTAAATAATTTTGTAATTATTGCGTCTTTTCAAACCTATTCCTCAACTTTCTGAATTAGCTACGTTACTCTAGAACGTACAACTTGCAGACCAAGAAGCCTTTCTCGACAGCATAAAAGTGGAAGTAACTTGAACCTACAATAGCTATTACATATAAGTCTTTAAGTACCTTTGTATTAGTTTACAATAGCTGTGGTCGGTGGTAATTTAGGTAACACTTCAATAGAGCGTTAAAAGTAATATGATCGCACGTTTAGCTCTCGGTTAGTTTATATGGTTTTCTGAAAGTTTGTACGTTGTATACAGCATAGTTACTATAAGTACCTACATTGTTGTGTAAGTAAAGAGCCTGGAAATACTAATATTTAACTTGTCTATCAGGTTTTAAGCTATAGAACTCCAGCGTGTTTTAATGATCCATCATCCAGGGTAATGTACGTTACATGGCATCCCTTTTATTTTTCGAGCTATGAATGCATTCGTGGACAAAAATAATCGTTGATTGTTGACATAGTCTCGAGTAGTACGTTATTAATAATAAATCTTAAAGTGACCCATAAAATTAATATTAAAACAGATACCTAAGTACCTAAAGTAGAAAGACGACTAAATTTGAAAATCTTAAGAGAAGCGATCTATTTCAATATCAACCCTTTATTTGCACAAATTCAAACAACAATAACCTAACAAAATACTTCAGCTGTAGTTTGGCAATATTGCCAAAAGTTATTTAGCTAAAATCCGTGATGCTAAGTTCCTCAATGATAACCTCAATTATAATATAAGCTTTCAGGCGATTGTGTCGCAAAGGTTGGGCCATTACCGTTGACCCGAAGCGAATGAGATTCGCTAATAGTTTCCGTTTACAAACTAAGCGACATTGGGTCTCGTCCTATCTTTTATTATGCACTTACGTGAAACCTATTAGTAGCTTATAGGAATAAGGCTTGAAATCAAGCCACAGGAACAGGTGTAAGTATCCCGAGTAACTACGGTTGATCAGGCTATTTCAGTGATTTGATTTCGGAGTGTACATTTCGTTTTATGTCTGTTATTTCACTTATCATTAATAAGTAATATTTATTTACCTCAGGCGAACATGTTTCCGGTCACCAATTATTGTGCAAATCCCGATTAAACATCTGACTTCGCGTAGTCATGTGTCTATTGACATTCAATCACCAAGCACTTTAGCGGCGTAGGAAAATAAAGTGAGGGGAAACCTGTATAACGTGACGATTTGTAAGAATTTCTATGGTATGTACAGTCCGCCACTCCGCACTAGGCTAGCACGGTGGACTTAAATATTGCCTAACCACTTGTAGTCGTACTTTATATTGTAGAGGAGGCTCATCCCCTGCAGTGGGACGTATATGATTAAGATTATTAAATCAAGTCTGCTATTCCAAGACTGCCTCGGTGGCGTAGTTGTACTACGGTACGGTTACAAAGCTGAGGTCTCGGGTTCGAATCCCGGGTTGGGCAAAGTGATATTGGATTTTTCTATTCAGTATCAGCCCAGAGTCAGGAATTTGTGCCCGATATGGCGATAGGCTCGCCACCTATCACATTGTGGGACGGAACATACAAGGCAAAATGTGGGTGCCCTGGCACCTCTGCCTACCCCTTCTGGGAACAAGGCGTGAGTTTATGTATGTATGTGTATGTATGTCTGCTATTCCAGCAATCTTATCTGTGACATAGCCAGATTACATAGAATGATTTAAAGGCCTTTAGTTCTTGATCTCTTTAAAAGAGATTTAATGTTTTAAAGTAATTTTGAGCCTTTATTTCAAGATGTGTGGGAGGTTGTAAGAATAGTTACTTCGGAAACGTACTATCGTTTTACGAACAGAGCGATTTGATTAATATGTGTGATGGTTTCAAATGAATGATATTTTGGTTATAATAGATTCGAGTATAGATAGAGATATATTTTTGGTGACAACAATTTTGAGTTATATTTGTTCCGTTATTTACTTACTTTACTCTTTTCGTGTTCCTATTGACTTTACCTAATTTTTATGTTTACTATGAACAAAGCTATCCAGTTCTTAGATCTATGTGTCCCAATTTGATGGAAGTCGAACATTTCTATTGTTGTAGGTCGAGTCAGCGTAATTCTGTATTTGTGTTACAAAAACAAATGTCATCTTACATTCGACTTTATTGTATAATTCATTATGCCGTGGTATATTCTGCGTTGGTGTATACTTACTTATCTAGTTATGTATATGTATGCTAGGAGCAAAATATATAGGGTATATCAAGACTGCTACCGAAAACGAAGCCGGGTGGTAGTTTTAGTGACTTCAAACACAATGCAACTAAAATTTTGCAAAAAAGGCGACATTTTTTTTATATATATTTTTAAATATCGTCATTTTTGGGTGGTAAATCCATAGTTTTTCCTAAATTAATAGCGTAGGTATACCCTTTTATTTATAAAGATTCTAAGGTATAAAAGAGTTTAAATTATTATTTTTGCAAAAGCTATGGATTTACCACCGAAAAATGACGATATTAAAAAAATATAAAAAAATGTCGCGTTTCTTTGCGAAATTTTTAGTTGCATTGTGTTTGTAGTCACTAAAACTACCAGCCAGCTTCGTTTTCGGTAGCAGTTTTGATATACCCGATATGTAGTACCGGCTACTGTTTTGGTTATTTCGATGGATTTTCTATGGTTTTAACCTGCGTTTAGTAATTATCTCGTGTGATAACGCCACATGTACTATTATTTTATTGTGTCATTTCTTAATTTTATATCTGTATAGTGCAAAAATATTATAAGTAATAAGTAAATAAATAAAAGTAATAAATATAAAATAATAAATAAACAAAGTAAATAATAAAAAGTGCGTGGTGGCCTGTTGGCAAACGGACTAGACGCGACTGCCAACATGTTCACGGTGGTCGCGGGTTCGAATCCCAGGGCACACCTGACTTTTCGGAGTCATGTGTGTATTGATAGTCAATCACCACGCACTAAAACGGTGAAGGAAAACATCGTGAGGAAACCTGCATACCATAGCGATTTATAAAATTTCTATGGTATGTAAGTCCGCCAAGGCGCACTAGGCCAGCGTGGTGGACTATATGGCCTAACCACTCTCAATCGTCCTCTCGATTGTAGAGGAGGCCCGTGCCCTGCAGTGGGACGAATATGGGCTGATACAGAGTAAATAAATAGTCAAATAATTGATGGAATGACGAGTTTCTTAACATCTAGGAGTCTAACAGCTGCACTCAGAGACAGTTAATGTCGGTTAAACCGTTCCTTAGTAAAGATTTTGTATGTAAAATCTACACTAAATTGACACTAAAGGAACATATACTATGGAATTGTCGGCACCCGACATTATATTTTGGGCACGTTACCGAAAAACCATCATATAATTTTTTCTTAATACAATAACATATTCAGCACTCGTTTGTTATTATAGTATAGCTAGTTTTTTCCAATACCCTAATATTAAAATCAACATTATTTATATTACGTCTATGGCTTTATTATACATTGTTTTTATTAAAAAAGGCACATTGCTAGATAAAGGTTCTCTATCCCTGGTGTAGGCTTATTGATTGAATTTAAAACTTTTTTGATACCATAACAACATTTGTATACTGATTGTAAGCCACTGAAAGAGATTACGAACAACAAACTTTTAGTTTAAAGTGCAGTAGTTTAATGCGAACAGGGCAGGAAACTAATTTTTTCGCGCTTAAAATAATTCAAGCACTTCGAAACTGTTTGTCGGAAGTTGTCGCGAGTTTTACTTAATTAAAGAGATTATACGAGTTTTGGAGACAGGGCGCAATTACACTTGCTATGTCAAGTTGAAAATGTGTACTGACTAGAGGACTTTAATTTAATGTATATAAAACTACATTTTGTTTGTTACAAAAACGTTTGAGGCCTTAAATGTTTCGCCAACAAACAAATTTGGTTTTTAATATCTTTTACAATATTTGAATTAAAATTACAATAAAATAATCTTATACACCATCCGAGCTATTTTGCGTGAGCCATGTCATAAATACCATTCATTATGTGCTTTACAAAGGTACTCGTTACTTTTCCTTAGCTCTTGAGCTGGGAGAAGTTTAAAAAATCTTTAAGATTATTTGTGTTTGAGCAAAACTTTTGAAAAAGTTTTCAAGAATGATTGATTGTCATCCAAAACAAAGCATCTATTCGTTGCGTTTATTAACATTTTGTCTCATGACGTAAACTAGGGCAAAGTTGCAAGTAATCTGCAAGTAATAAAAGATTCATTAATTATAACATCCCTTCATTGATGCAAGGGTTGAATCAACTTCAAAAGGCCTTGTTTGTTGTCTGCAATCACAGATGGCGTTGGAAGTCACACTGACATAGTTATCTAAGGACGTTATTTAAATAGTTTTAAGGAGTGAAACCAAAGAATACTTTACTAAAAGGTAAAATTATTCAACCATTATGTATAGTTTAGCTTAGCTTAAATATCTTATTTCACATTTATTTTCTTTGAGTTTAAGGTATTATAACCCCCGGCACGAATCTTGAGCGCTCGGCGACAGAGTGGGGATTGCTTTGCGCATCGTGAACTTAAGGACAAAATAAATGTATACCGATTTATTATTATTAATTTATTCTTAGTTACTTATATATTATTATTATTTTATTTTATGGGATGAAAGGAATATTTTATTAGAATTATGAATATATTAAGAGATATATTATGTCTTTTACTTTTTTCATAGCTTGCTCACTTTTTTTCATAGTATGAAATAAATCCATTACACATATTACAAACATATTTTGTAACGTATAATAAACTATTTGAATTTTACAGTTACCAAAAAACTTTAATGTATTTAAAGAAAAGTGAAATGGCTAAATAAAATGCAAGCTAGTATAATTTAGTCGTAGTAAAGCACGTGCAGCAAACGCAATGAATGATTTTTTTTTTTTTTTTTTTTTTTATACTGGCCTGGCATTGTGGCGGCATTGCACCTGATGGAAAGTGTCAATGCCGCCCAGGCAGAGTATCCATTGGCATTGGACGGCAGTCCCATGCCAATGGAGACAAAGGCATAACAACAATATGGCGTTGCGTAGTGAACCAATCACAGGCCGATGCGATAATGCCCCCGCCCGCTTACTTCATCATACCACTAAAGAGACCCAAAAATCGACATCTGCGCATGTAACGGTCAGCGCTCAAGATCCGTGCCGGTAGATATACTAATCGTGTGTTACTCCTTGTAGCATAAACGTAGGTATTGGTAAGATATTCTCCGACAAGTTTCCTCGGAAAATGTTCGTATAGAACTTCAGATCATTTTTCATCGGAAGTTGTGTTATTCATGTATTATTTATCTAAAAGTATCTAGTAGGTATATAAGTTTTGGACAAGACATTTTAGCAAGCTGTTACAAAATGTTAAACGGTTTCAAAAATATTGAGGGTTGACCTACTGTTTAAAGGTCTCTGCTTGCCTTCAGTAAAGATAAATATGGGTTTATCAAATTTGATATGAAGCGTGAACTTTTGTTCGTCTTATCCTTTTGATGTCGTTTTCCCTCCCTCCTTAAATTCATTTTTCGTTTTTATACAGCGTTTTTCCTTAGGGGCGTAACTTGTTTTTGCTCGGTTTCATTAATTTTAACTGTTTAAAAATCTAACTTTCAATTACACTGTGTTTGCCTTACACTATTATTTTACATTCCAGAAAATCTTTCCCATATTTTTGTCAATTAAATCTATTTGTAACCAGTACCTACAGACCAGTCTTTTAATAAAAAGATCATGTTAAGTACTGAATTCAAAAGTCGTTCGAAAGGAATAAATCGATAGCCTAATTTGGTTTATTAACTGTCTATGAATGAGAATAATTAGGCAGATAACGTGTCTAAAAATATAAACTCAAGCCAATACGGCCATGCCATACAGCCTAATTATAATAACATCGTTGATAATGGAAAATATCCTAAACATCAACTTTATTTGAGCATATTTACGTATTGATAACGTTTTCTCCCGCCAAACAGCAGTGTAAATGCACTGGTTACAATGGCTTAAAGATATTGTAACCAGAGTAACATCTAGATATTTTGAGATTTAACATCTTATGTCTCAGGATGGCGAGCGCATTGGAATGGCAAGCATTACTTTTAATTCATGGTGTTGTTTGGTTTTGCTACTGTCCATGAGCGGTCCTATCGCTTAACATCAGCTATATCATTAGGCATGCTCATGTGACCATTCATTACAATAAAAAAACATAACCATCTTTCTTTTGAAGTCAGGTAAAAAAACCTTTTGTGGTTTACTACAATAAAACTGTGATTTATAAAATTCCTTACATTTATACAATACGCTGATAATAAATGAAATATTGGTATGGTTCCGTAGAAAGCAGGAAAAAGGAACATGTTTTGTCGACTTTCATTTTATGCTGATATGATTAAATTCCGTATACATGGACCTAGAGTCAAAGAAATTCATTGAAAAATCATTTTTTTCTTTAAATTATTTTGAGTTCGTTAGTTTCGCAATAACTTATAATAGAGGAATTTGCGCATTAATATGAACGTGATATAAGTAGAAGAGTGATATGAGATATGTATAGTAGATAAATAACAGCAAAGACGATTTATTCAAAAACAGCGTATTAGTTAATTCTTTTACATACAAGTAATGTAAATTGACTTGAGCTCATGATTCATTCCTTCTTCTTAGAAAACCTATATTTAAACAGACTGTGGAAGAAAGGTAATAAAATTTGCATGCTACATCGTTTACCGACACCGGACCCGCGGCAACACTGAAAGATACTCGCTTCCGTTGTCTTAGTCATGAATCACAGGGCTGTTTTTCTTTTCTTATTAACTTCTTTAGAATGAAATAATGTCTGAAATACAAGTTTTCTTTTTACTAAAAATATGGTGGGTATAAGATAAAAGTATAAAGGAAGTTCCTGCTAAGATAGATATGTTGTGGTGTAAATGGTAATCTGTTACCAGCCAAACCCATTTTACAGGTTAAACTATTTTGCCTAAGCTATACTGGTTGGTCCAGTGCCCTATCGCGTGTAAGGTGAACTGGTTAGAATAAATTGTTCTATAATGTATAAGGAGAACTTGTTTAACTTATTTAAAAATAGTTGATTGAAAAGAAATGATAATAATTATATGTCAAATATAGCCAACCATATTTTTAGGCAACGTAGTAAAGTACAAATGCTTACAAATTGTTTTGATATTTATTCTCATTCAGTCTGTGAAGTAATTATAACTTTCCGTTCGTTAAATAACTTTGCATGTAGTGTGGGTAAAGAGCATAAAATTGTAAAGGCATGCCACGATTCTCATTTACCGCCACAATAGATTGTTGAGAAGAAGTGCTGTAAATTCTAAAGTTTACAAATAACTCCGCCAAAAGGCTGCGGAATAATTCTAATTCAGGTTTAATGGCTCAACGCGGGCGTTCGCGTAGGCTTGAGTATTTTACGCTGAGAAAATTGCACAGACTTACGTTTTGAATAAATATATGTATTTTTATATAAAGCCGGGATTTGCGTGCTCTCACATACACGGAGAATATTGTGGCGAGCTCTGGATGTATGAAAATTACTTTGAATCGTTTTTGTAAGTATGTTTATTTGAAATGTTTCGGTAGGAGCTGGGGACATCAATTTTGGTTGCTATATTAAAGTTTTTTATGAGCAAATATGTTCATAGAAAGAAAAAACATGACTCACTGTCATGTTCTGTTAGACCCGAGCGTAGAAGCGAGTTCGCGATACAAGTGATATAGAGGCACAATCGGCCTAAGCCTGTGGCCTAAGCCTGTGGCCTAAGCCTGTGGCCTCAGCCTGTGGCCTAAGCTTTTTATTCAATTCATAAAAGTATGCAATCTTTCATCAATTTTCTCTAATGACGTTATCACGTAAAATTATCATCCGTAGACCGACTTCATAAACAACCATTTTTAAATATTATATAATACCCATTCTATGGGTTAAAAGGTCTTCAGTAGTGATCACGTACTGGCGAGCGTAGTGCAGAAAACTCACTACCAAGACGGGTAGACGATTAGAGGTCACAAGGGGTCAATGCAACTGATATTAAAAAGCATTCATGGAATAACTACTGTATTCATTTTAATTAAAAAGTTCCAGTACAGTATAAGGTGTATCGGTACAGATATCATGTCCTATGTTTCAGTTTATTAATGTTTGTGATTCTAATTCATATTAAAATATTCATATATTTTTATTATTATATATGAATTTCATTTCGTTACTTTTTAATTATATACTGATCCATTGCTACTTCCTATCACACGTAAAAGGTTAGAGTGTGTTTACTCAGTTTTAATTAAAAACCGTAACTGAATATATCAATCCGCGGTTGCAAAAATTTACATAGAAATTTTCTATTACCGTTTTTTCATTTAAAATGTTAGTTAGAGAGACCTAACTGAAAACAGGCTGCTATCGACAGGTTCTATATGGGTGGAAATTATTGGGAGAAGGTCTATGTATAGCAACTACTTTATATGTGTGACTATGTTAATATTCCCTTTTAAAGCGTGCATTAATTAACGCTAATAATATCCTACCTTCCACCACATACTTTCAAAAGGTCAGAGAAATAAATACACTGCTATATTTACATTAACTGCGATCCTTGAAAGGAAAATTCAAAGACAAGTTCACAAAGAGAACAAAACACGTGCCGGGAAAATATGACTGCTATTATCTTGGCTCACTATAGTGGAGTAGCCAGTTCATCTCATACACAGAAATTACTCTTTATACTTTAATCCTAGTATATGTTTGGCCAAACGTGTAATTTCGGCTATGACTAACTATGAGACTAACTAGGACTAACTCAGACTAAAGTAGGACTAAACATATTAACATTGGATATTTTCGAAGGTAAATATCACTATGTAGCCAGATAATTTCGATTTCTAGAAGCTAAAGCCTTCGAGCTTATAGACTATTCCGGGAACAACACATAAATATTAGTATTCAAGATGATTCTTTCATAGAAAATAATAAATGCAATTTCATTGTGCGCTGTCAGAGGTCAGTAATATAAATTCAATGAATAAATTGCTAATTAATTTAAAACGAGGATATTTCTTTATAATATTAAAAAACGGGATAAATTCTATCCGTGGTTGAGCTTATATTAAAAATACTAAAATTTAATATTGCAGGTTACTTTTCTTATTTATCTTTTGACATAGATATCAAATTGAAATGAAGAGCGTGGTGGTTTGTTGGTTTCTCCCGTGAAACAACACTGCTTAAATGCACTGTTGTGTTTCGGATTGAAGGACATTGTAGCCAGAGCAACTACTGGACATATTGAGACTTAACATCTTATGTCTCAGGATGGCGAGCGCAGTGGAATGTTTCTACTGTTTATGAGCGGTCGTATCGCTTACCATCAGGCGAACGGCTTGCTCGTCTCGCAATTCACTGCAATAAAAAAAAAATGTGTGTATTGATAGTCACCACGTACTAAAACGGTGAAGGAAAACATCAAGAGGAAACCAGCATGCCATGGCGATTTGTATGAATTTATATGATGTGTAAAGTCGGCCAACCCGCACTAGGCCAGGGTGGTGGGCTAAAGATCTAACCACTCTCAATCGTACTCTCGATTGTAGAGGAGGCCCGTGCCTTGGATCTATATCGACTGATATAGCCAAATATCGAACCGCGGTCTTTTGTTTTACAACCGCCCATATTCATCACTATACTACGTAACTTAGGCAAACAATAATTTATGCGGGAACACGTACACAAATGAATTCCGATTGAGTCCGCTATCCTTCCTCATAGTTTTAATATTTGACAAGTCTTATTATTCCGGAGACCACAGCTTGGTTGATATATCAATTTTCTTTATTCTAATGCACTTTAGAAATATAAAGTCTATTAAACGAGTGAACTAGATGCCTATACATTCAAATCGTCCTTTTAGAGCAAACTAAGTATTTATAAAAAGACTATTGAAAATACGAGTAGTTTAATTTCTCATTGAGACGACGTTCGGCGACTTACGACTGAACAGCGTCCGTTTTCAGCCAATTATAGGGATATAAGGATATTAGCTATCTACGTTCTAAATTGCAGTGTGAAGCAGTATCACTACATACTCGTAGTATAAAACAAAGTCGCTTTCTCTGTCCCTATGTCCCTTTGGCACTTGTCTCACCGGCAACGATTAACGAGTAACGAGTAGAGCTAGAACTAGAAACGAGTTAGCGAGACGCGGGGAGCGAGTGCGTAGTTCCGATATTTGTGTAGCTCGGCTATAAGCGAGTGTGCGAGTGAGGCGGGCGATTACACGCATCACTGTAGAGAAATGACCACTGGTTGCTCTCTCGGCGTGAGTTCTAATCGCTTGGCGAGTATCGCCGAGCGAGTGTTATCTTTCATAGTTCTTGTCGCTCAGCGACAAACTAGTGAAGCGAGTGCTCGCCGGCAGTGTGAACAGTCAGCGATCAACTGTTTGTATATTCATCTCTTTTGTTCACACGGAAAGTATATCTATTGTACGTTTCTTGAGCGAGAAAATAGCCGATAGTTAGTCGTTTTCTCGTCGTTGGTGGGACAACTGCCTTTGCATGCTTAAATCTTTAAGACTACGTAACGGATTTTGATGCGGTTTTTTTAATAGATAGATTGATTTGGTTTATAGATATATAGATAGAGTGATTCAAGAGGAAGGTTTATATGTTTAATACGTGCATATTATTGTACATAAATTTATTTGTACCCGGGCGAAGCTGGGCCGGGCCGCTAGTTAAACAAAATACACAAACTCAATTTAAAACTTTTGCACTTGTGTCACTCTGATTTTGTTTATACTAGCCAATGATATATTATACAAATACGACGTAGATATCGCACTAGCACTTCAAAAGTGAGGCGTTCAAATTCGGGCAATTGGTGTAATTTCATCTAGTCGCATAGCAACGGCGACAGAGGGAAGACCTCAGTGCTGTCAACATAATTTATTTCGAAAATATTGTGTAAAGTGTCGAAAAGTATTAAAACAATGGTGCAAAAATATGAAACTAAATTGGACCTACACACCATACGTAAGTATATAAAAACCACACAAAATTTAATTTTTATTTTAAATTAGTAAATACCGCCTTCAATTGTGTAAGAAGGATCGCCTAATACAAAGATTGTGAAGTGCGATAGGGACAAAAAGCGTACGTCATAGATTAAAAAGTCAGAAGTGAAACCGATCATACAGAAAATTGACGATGAAAGTTTGAATGGATTTGGATAGTTGTATATTTGTTTCTAATTCAATCATATTTAAAACGATTAAGATATTTGTTATGAATTATTTTCATAATAAATAACTTAATCCAACCACGAACATTACAAAATACATTAGCTTCCCCATATATTTTGAATAACTATATTTACATATATCATTGAATGTTTCCAGATTTCCACGGGATGAGCTTTTGAGACGTAAATGGATATGCACTAAGCACAGCTCGGACAAAAAGAGGGGATCGTGACTGGATGCCTTTAAAACTCAGCGGCGTGCACAGGATTATGACACTGGGTATGCGGCGGAGTACTCGGTCACAAAAAGTTTTTCTTTTATACTTTTTTAGCATAGCCACAGCCACGTGACGGATCTCTAAGTCGGAAACCATGCCAACATAACAAGTCTTAGATGTACTACTATTCATGTCCATCTTCTACGGCAACGCAGACAAAACAGCGATCGATCGTCGCGGCGGAAGAAATTCTAATAAATAAAATAAAAAAAACTCACCTAGTCAGCTTTCAATTTTCACATATTCAAGGTTCCGGTTAGTTGAGATTACTATACCTATCCCGATGTAAATAAACGCAAGATTTCGGCCACCTCATTCATTCATTTGATTAACATACATTTTTAACACAAACCTCGCAATCAAATAACATTTGAAAAAATAAACAAACACACCAGTAAAAGCAAATGACTACAATTAATATCGAAACTTAGTAATAAACTGTTAAATGTACACACATTCAAATGTTAAAATGAATAATCCGTTAAGAAATCTATTTGTTTTATAAACATACTAATATAAAATAGTAAACAATGCAAAAACTCATAAAAAAAGCAAAATGGCCCCCGCGAAACACAAAACATTTCTATTTAAACAAATAAAACCAAACTAACCAAAAATGCATAATGTGCATAGGTGATTTATTAGATTCCAGCCTGTTAATTTTACTCGGATTATAGGCAACGAACATTTACGATTATTCCCGACAACTGCCGAACTCCCGAGGCCTGCCGCAGGAGTCGCGGCTTTCAATATTCATGCGTGTGTGCGTTTGCGACTGTGCACGGACACCAAAATTACTACACACATGCAAACAAATGTCATGCGGGACGCGGCGGCATGACTTGGTTGATTAGGTACATTATTTTGCTTTGCAGCGCCGCTTGCTTTTCGCGTGGCAACCATAATGTTTGCGTGATTGCAAATAGGTGCTATTTATAATATATTAGGCGTTTTTAAGTTATTATATTTTGTTTATTCATTTATTTACTATAAATTAAAGTCATCTAAAACGTACGAACGTTATAATAAAATATCTGTGAATGGCAAGTAAAGCACTGCATTTCTGCCTACAAGGAGTGCACGCCCCTGTTAAAACTGATTAATATTGGTTTAGCACATTTAATTATGAATAAAAATATACAACTACGAATATATATATATCCACCTTAAAAAAACCCTGCACCATCGGTTGTAGTACCGGTTGTTTACTAGTGGCAGGTCGCTCATACGTTACCACCATGTGTAGGTACCACCGTAATGTCTATTTCCCCCGCAACGCGGCAGTTTAAATGCCATGTTATGTTCCGGTTCAAAGGACATTCTCTCCCGAGTAATCGCTGTACTTATACTTAAGATCTTATGTCTCGGGATGGCGAGCGCAGTGAATGCCAAGCATTGCTTTGTAATTTAAGGTGTCTTGGTTTCGCTTATGTCCACGAGCGGTCGTATCACTTGTCATCATCAAAACAAAAAAAAAATATTAATAAGAGACATTTTTCAGTGCATGCTTACCATAAACTAATATAAAAAACGGCAATCAATTTATTTTTTTATTTTATCAAGGTTGTAAGCAAATAAAAATATATTTGTTTCAGGATGGCGTACCACAGGTAGACTCATGTAGCAACCTCAAAGTTAATATATTAAATACTTATAAAACCAAATAGGTAATTTTATTTATCATTACCCTTCTGTTTCTATCGCTTCGATTCTATGTTTGGATAGCGCAATGCTATCTCTTTTCGTCTCGTACTTTCTGTATAATCTGTTTCATTCACTAAAATTGTCATAAAGTATTAACAAATGAGTATGTATATGCATAGCATGTTGATAGCAGTCTTTGTTATATTTGTTTGTTTCTAATTAAAGTTACTACTTTCCTTGTTATTTTATATGTTATTGGCACTGGCAGATGAACTTATAAATTGAAGAGAAAACTATAATAAATATTATTTATAATTCTATTTTGATTTATATATTTAGGATTTTATATATATATTTACTATTACTATTATTATTTAAATATTATGTTATCTTGTGATAGTGATAGTGACAATGATAGCTTTCACAGTGCAAGCAGTGATAGTAGTTTTAAAAGTATTCCATCTTTGGCAAACATGCTTGACAACCAATTTTCTGATGTTCTCGAGACCTTTAATGTCGTTCACATAAATGCTCAAAGTATTCCGGCTCATTTCCCAGATATGCTGGCCAGCTTTGACTGCAATAATATTCACGCCATTCTTGTTTCCGAGTCATGGCTAAAACCATGTCTCCCTTCCATTTCATACACCCTACCAGGATTTAACCTAATTAGAAACGATCGAGCTGTTGGCGGTGGAGGTGGAGTTGCCATATATCTCCGCAGTTATATCCAATTTCGGATAATAGATATGTCACCACAACCAACACCGCCAAACGCTGGCGAACATTTATTCGTTGAGGCAGAAATGCGTCATAGCAAAGTCCTGGTGTCTATTACTGTCCTTCTCTTCGCATCAACTATTTCAGTTCTTTCGAAAAACTTTTGGAAGATTTAGTCCCCGCATACAATCATACAATTATTATGGGTGACTTTAATACATGCCTTTTAAAAAATGATTCGCGTGCTAAGTCTCTTCTTTCGATTGTAGAATCGACTAATCTCTCTATCCTTCCTTTAGGCCCTACTCACCACCTTCCTAATTGTACCCCGTCTTTACTTGACCTTATTCTCGTTTCTTCTTGCGAATATGTTGCTAAGCATGGTCAATGCTCAGCATCAATGTTTTCTCACCATGACTTGATCTTCACTTCTTATAAAATTCGTCCCCCCAAGGCAAAGTCAAAAATTCTTCTGCAGCGCAATTTTAGTGGAATGAACTTAACAGATCTTTGTGGGGCTGCTAGTAGTATTGACTGGAGTTCCCTTATTGCGTCTTCATCAATTCATGATAAGGTTAACATTTTTACGTCTCAATTGCCGCAACTTTACGACCTTTATGCTCCTGTTCGCGCCATAAAAGTAAAGCATTTTCCGGCTCCTTGACTTACAAAAGAAATAAAGAAAATGATAAATCTTAAAGCTAAAGCCAAAGCTAGGTTAAAATATCAACCAACAGCTGTCAATAGAGACAAGTACGTTACTATAAGGAATCACTGCAACAAGATGTGTAGGAATGCACAACGCCAAAATATCCATCAGTCCATTGAAAACGGAGATCCATCAAAGGTATGGAAATTTCTCCGCTCTATAGGGGTTGGGAAGACACGTCAGAATTCTTGTCCTAATGATTTAGACATCGAGTCGCTTATCCAGTATTTTTCCAATTCGCCCCATTGTGACGGGACAGCTAAAGACATGACTTTGAAAAATCTTTCCTCTCTTCCAACTCCTAAATATCCACCTTTTGTCTTCAGTAAATTTTCCGATTGTGATGTTAAGAAGTGCATCCTGTCCATATCGTCTAGTGCAGTTGGGAGTGACGGTCTTAGCCGTAAAATGATAACTCCTATCCTTGAGGAAATCCTACCCATTATTTGTCATATTTTAAATTTTTCTGTAACCAGCGGCGAGTTTCCACATTCGTGGAAAGAAGCCCAAGTCATTCCTTTACCAAAAAAGATTAATCCCGTGTCCTTTTCCGATTATCGCCCTATATCCATACTTCCATTCCTATCCAAAGTCCTTGAACGACTCACCTATAATCAAATCAATTCCTTCCTCTATAAAAACAATCTCCTTAATCCCATGCAATCCGGTTTCCGTCCTGGTCATAGTACCGTCACTGCTCTGATCAATGTTACAGATGATATTAGGGCTGCCATGGAGAATGGAAATCTTACGGTACTTACTCTATTAGACTTTAGTAACGCCTTCAATACTGTAGATTTTGATATTCTCCTTGGTATTATGCGCTCTCTTAACATATCTCCAACGGTAATTGATTGGTTTCACTCTTACCTGTTTGGTCGCCGACAACGTATATGTATCGAGAACACCTTTTCATCGTGGTGCGATACTACAGTTGGTGTTCCTCAGGGTGGCGTTTTGTCTCCTTTACTTTTCGCTATTTTTATAAATTCAATTTCTCAAAAACTTACTTCATCCTACCATCTTTATGCAGATGATCTCCAAATCTATTCGCAGGGACCCTTAGCAGGGTTGCCAGAAACGATAGCGAGAATCAATGCTGACCTATCGGAAATTTGCAAATGGAGTAAATCGTATGGTGTTAAAGTAAATCCCATAAAAACCCAGGTCATTATTATTGGTAGCCCCAGAATGATTTCAAGATTGGACTGGACTCGACTTCCTCAAGTGTCTCTCGATGGAACAATCGTTCCATTTAGTGAGACATATGTTAAAAACCTGGGGATATTAATGGACCCTAAAATGTCCTGGAATTCTCAATTACAGTCCGTAAGTCGCAAGATTTTTGCTGCTGCAGGGTCTTTGCGACGACTTCGGAACTTCTTGCCGTTTACCACTAAAATTGCGCTTGCACAGTCTCTTCTTCTACCAATTCTTGACTATGCCGATACCAGCTATCTTGACCTCAGAGAAGACCAACTAGACAAACTTGAGCGGCTTCAAAACTTCTGTATAAGATTTATATTTGGACTTCGTAAATATGATCACGTTTCAACATTTCGCGCTAAGCTCAAGTGGTTACCAATTCGCTTTCGTCGGAATGCTCACATACTTTCTTTACTTTATAATGTATTATTCAGCCCTTCTTCTCCATTGTATCTTAAAGAAAGGTTCCAATTCCTCAGTGAAAGACATACGAGATCCCTGAGGTCATCAGAAAATCTGAAGTTGCATATACCAATCCATACCACAGCATATTTTGACAAATCTTTCACTGTTCAAGCAGCTCGGTTATGGAATGCATTACCTTTACATATTAGACTTGCTAAATCTCATATAAGTTTTAAATCACTAGTCAAAGATCACTACTTATCCCTTCTTCATTAAGAATTGTTTTTATTTTTTTACTTATATTTTATTTATGTAATATTGTATATTAGCCTATGTGTAATTTTATAGTATTTATTTATGTATGTAATTATATATGTATGTGTATATTTCACTTATATATTAATGTGTGTATATATCTTAATATATATAATTCACGTGTCACGTTGTTTGTCCTCGATGGACTCCTAAACCACTCAACTGATTATAATGAAATTTTGTAGATATGTGTTATTTGTTCCAACTTAAAGGTGGGATAGTTTTTGTCTCGATTGAATTGACGAAAGTATAAAAAAAAGGAAAAAACATTTTGCCATACAAAATGTTCATGGGTTTGTAACTGTCAAACATATAATGTTCATACCGTCGATACGGTAAACTCTTCCCTAAAATTAAATAACGTATTTAAATAAAGGTTTCGAATCGAAAACATATATCCACAATATTCGATTAGTGGCATATTTTAGATTTTAAAGATGTAAATTAATGACAGTAATGAAAAGTGGTTGACATTTAAATTGGTTGTCAAATATTTATGCATGCGTTCTTTTTAAATTTATTTTGTGATATTGTGTTATTAGAAATTTATTTTGTGTAAACTAAAAAGTATATTATGAAGCTAAATAAATATAGTACGATCAAATAAATAATATTCACACGTAAGAAACTTTACTTCTTTTCAAGATAGAATGTTACTTGAAAATGAAAAATCTTTAATAAAATAATACATAAAAATAAAAACTGAACTGAACTGAATAAAATAACAATTTTATATAATCATGGATAATATTGCAGGGATTCTCAAATTAGGCGTTGCCTGTGTCTTGAGAAACCAGTTCAATATAATTAATTGTGTGTGTGAGTGTGAGTGTATTTCTATGAAAATTTATATTTCATCTCTTTATTACTCACAAAAAGTAATGGCGTAATATTTTTGGAAAACAGCATAGTGGGGGTGAAATAATGGAATATTGCATGGATAATCAAAATCACTAAAGTGTTTAATGCCAAAAATTTATAAGGCACACTATTTGGATATGGAGAAACGGGATATAACAGAGTGGGAGGTAGGGGAGAGGACTGGGATAGCTGACAGATTTCATAGGACGAAATGTAAATGCACGGTATAAGACGGGATGGTTAATGAAGAGAAAGGACGGGACGTATCGGGAAGTGACTGAACAGACGGGATGGGACGGAATTGAGCAGGACAGTAGGATAGCTAATTCATGTTTAGGTATACAAGAGCTTATACGAAAAATAACATGTATTTCGTGTGCAAAGGTGGATCGGGCGTTTTTGCTATGCTAAATAATTGAATATAAAATTAATCATATAATAACTAAGCCATAGCGAAGCGTGGTCGGGTCGGCTATGGTATCTTTTAATTGATTTCAATGAATGTCGTCGGAGTAGTAACAGTGTTATAATATCTCTGTAGCAAAATAATGATTTAAATCTGGAGAGATGGGATAGAATAGAATATAAGGTGGATAAAATGGGACATAAGAATAGATACAGGATGAGATTGGAATTGGATAAGCAGCTTAGGCAACGACTGTCATATTGATTTTAAATAAAATATGGACTGGAATCTGTATTTGCACCCAGGCGAAGCCGGGCCGGGCCGCTAGTATATATATATATATATATATATATATATATATATTATTTAGTTTCTTTTGTTAATGTACTCTTGTTGCACGTCAAGCCCTATTTATTACTCCAACAATTCCTGTTCATCCAAAGGTTGCCAGGAAGAAATCGCTCAATGCGATATGGTCACCCATTGTACTATTGAATTTTTGCCTGTTATATTTATTTATTATGTAACTTAAGATGTACAATAAAGAGTATATATAAAAAAAAAAAAAAAATAGCAGTACAGTTTTTAAACGTCACGCAATATGGATATGCGCAATGATATATTATACAAATACGACGTAGATATCGCACTAGCACTTCAAAAGTGAGGCGTTCAAATTCGGGCAATTGGTGTAATTTCATCTAGTCGCATAGCAACGGCGACAGAGAGAAGACCTCAGTGCTGTCAACATAATTTATTTCGAAAATATTGTCTAAAGTGTCGAATTGTGTGTTTTAAGAGTGTTAAAACAATGGTGCAAAAATATGAAACTAAATGGGATCTATACACCACACGTAAGTATACAAAAACCACACAAAATTTAATTTTTATTTTAAATTAGCAAACACCGCCTTCAATTGTGTAAGAAGGATCGCCTAATACAAAGATTGTTAAGTGCGATAGGGACAAAAAGCGTACGTCATAGATTAACAAGTCAGAAGCGAAACCGATCATACAGAAAATTGACGATGACAGTTTGAATGGATTTGGATAATTGTATATTTGTTTCTAATTCAATCATATTTAAAACAATTAAGTTATTTGTTATGAAATATTTTCATAATAAATAACTTAATCCAACCACGAACATTACAAAATACATTAGCTTCCCCATATATTTTGAATTACTATATTATTTACATATTATATCATTGAATGTTTCCAGATTTCCACGTGATGAGCTTTTGAGACGTAAATGGATATGCACTATGCACAGCTGGTACAAAAAGAGGGGATCGTAACTGGATACTTTAAAACTGATTAAAATCGGTTTAGCACATTTAATTATGAATAAAAATATACAACTATGAAAAAATATATATCCACCTAAAAAACCTGCACCATCGGTTGTTTACCAGTGGCAGGTCGCTCATACGTTAACGCCATGTGTAGGTACCACCGCAATGTCTATTTCCCCCGCCACACGGCAGTTTAAATGCCATGTTATGTTCCGGTTCAAAGGACATTCTCGCCCAAGTAATCGCTGTACTTATACTTAAGATCTTATGTCTCGGGATGGCGAGCACAGTGCAAAGCCAAGCATTGCTTTGTAATTTAAGGTGTCTTGGTTTCGCTTATGTCCACGAGCGGTCATATCACTTGTCATCAATACAACAAATAATAATATTATTAAGAAATCGATTTTTCAGTGCCTGCTTACCATAAACTAATATAAAACACGGTAATCAATTTACTTTTTATTTTTCAAGTTTGTAAGCAAATAAAAATATATTTGTTACAGGATGGCGTACCACATGTAGACGCATGTAGCAACCTCAAAGTTAATATATTATATACTTATAAAACCAAATAGGTAGTTTTATTTATCGTCACCCTTCTGTCTTTACCGCTTCGATTCTATGTTTGGATAGCGCAATGCTATCTCTTTTCGTCTCGTACTTTCTGTATAATCTGTTTCATTCTTAAATTGTCATAAAGTATTAACAAATGAGTATGTATATGCATAGCAGTACAGTTTTTGAACGTCACGACATATGGATATGCGTCATCTTTATTAAAACATCATTGGGATATGCGTCATCTTTATTAAAACATCATTGATACTAGCACAGCACAGTGACAAAGATATATATTTTTATATATAGGAGGGCAAAATAGCATGCGCTTCACGTGATGGTGATCACCGCCGCCCATGAACATTTGCAACACCACAGAGGATGGAAATGTGATCCTAGCCTTTAAGTACGTCCGTTTTTTGAAGGCCGCTACGTTGTATTTGTCCGGAAATGCCGATGCCAGCAATCATAATAATAAATGCAGCCCCATCCACATAGAGTATCTATTGGCGAGGTATGGTTATCCCTCGTTTATCGACATTTTTATGGCAGTCGACTATAGCTGGATATAGGTAGACTGAAACAAAAACGCGACACAAGTACAGAGGTCCCTACGGTAGGATTTTCACCTTCGTTTATGATGTTCGCATTCTGGGATATAATTATCCCTACTACAAACTATTCTTATTCCATTAATTACAATAAAGTATTTATCTGTAGGATTGTAATGAACACTTAATACCGACTACAAAGGTCAATAAACTAACTAGCGATTATTTGTGTTAGCAACAATGGATGAACGACCCGTCCTTTCAATACGGAACAATAACATAAATATTGCGAATCACATTAAACAGATTATTGGCGGTAAAATAGCATTGATTTAACCGACCAACGAGCGCGATTTCAT
The DNA here is from genome assembly GCA_023078785.2 of Hyles euphorbiae. Classification (NCBI taxonomy): domain Eukaryota; kingdom Metazoa; phylum Arthropoda; class Insecta; order Lepidoptera; family Sphingidae; genus Hyles; species Hyles euphorbiae. Next base: position 8,882,998 of record CM041034.1, on the reverse strand, counting down.
GTTCAGTATCAGATTGTGGTTTTATTTAATTATGCAGTGAATTCATTTAAGAGGCATTATACCGTTTTTGGGTGTTAATAAAATGATATTAATAAATTACACGCGATTACATAGAAAATATTATTTACTTAAAGATTTGGTTATTTTGTTTGGTGGACTGCACTTCGTTCTGGGCATGAATTGAATGAACCAAAATTATGTAAAATTATTTGTATAAAGTTTATAATCAACGTTCAAAAATAAAAGAAATCTCAGTGTAAATACATATACCGACTACAAACACATTGCAACTAACAAATTCGCAAAGAAACGCGACAATATTTTTTTATGATTTTTTAAATATTGTCATTATTGGGTGGTAAATCCATAGTTTTTGCTAAAATAATAATTTAAACACTTTTATACCTTAGATTATTTATAAATAAAAGGGTATACACTATTATTTTAGAAAAAAATGAATTTACCACCCAAATATGGTCATAGGAAAAAAAAATGGCGCTTTTTTTGTAACTTTTTCTGTTGCATTGTGTCTGAAGTCGCTAAAACGACCACCTGGCTTCGTTTTCGGTAGCAGTCTTGATATACCCTGTATGTAATGGCGCATCTTCACTGTCGCCGGTGATGGGCCACAATGCGTTCAGCAATATGCGACATAATTATTGCTTTTCCGTAGACAAGCGTCTCAAGGAGAGGCGTTTTACACGTGCGTTAAATTACACGTTCCGCGCTATAACATACATACGTACTAGAGTCGCAATTCATCTTCATCCAGTATATGCACGCAGGTTACTGAGGGTTGGCGTATTTAGAAATGATTAATTATTAGGCAAATTCAATGCGAATCTCTGTTTCTTGGATACATAAATAACTTATCGTATCTTACGATTTCACAGGACAATTTCACTGGCATTCTAGATAAATCGCGCATAGAATCGCGAATATAAAATGGGTGCACCATAAGTTTAAACGCAGAGCTTCTACTCGCGCTAAAACGCATATCTGCACAAGGTATAACTTCAGAACTGTCAATTGATAGTTTGAAATGTTTTAACCAGTCTCTTTTAGCGTCCCGCGATCTGCGGATGTATTAACACGGTTCCGCGCGAATCGTACATTGATTTTTTTGAAATTGAATACGTGCGTCTGACACTGTGGACAATACAGAGCAAACGGATCGGCTACGATAACAGCCGATGATTGGTTTTCTCTCTCTATTCTCACTCTAAATTTACCTATCGAATACAATGTTTTAAGTTTTTACCAAAGTTGTCAATAATTCAGATAATACCTCAATCGTGTGAAATCAAATTCAGCTGGAGCTTTTGTAGACTCCCACTATGTTGTAAAAATGGGAATTACGATAAATTACTTACAAATTAAATAAAAAGAATTATATGCTTGAAATGTATCAATACCTTAACTGTATTACGAATTACGAGCTCATTTTGTGGTGTGTTTAATTCGACACACCCTTATTAACCTTACAACTGATATTCGGAAATTTGATATTCGGAAGAGAGAAGAAAGAGTTGATATTCGGCAATAATACTGGTCACGCAAAAGTTTGGGATTTCGTAAATTGACTTTAGCAACACAGTTGACATCACCAAACATCGGCGAAGATAGCCGTCATCGTCTTTAGTGGTCGGTGCTGGGCCATTATGTGGACGAGGCATAAGATAATATCTGTTTACCCAAGAAGCCTTTTGTAATACGAAGCTTCTCGAATTGTTTCTCATGTACAATTACAATATATTATACATTAAGGTTCTTTTAAGTCGTTACAAAAGCATACAATTTTGTTACACTATACTACACACACACACATACACAGTAGTAGTACTGGACATATTGAGATTTAACAATCTATGTCTCAGGATGGCGAGCTCTTGCGAACGGCATGCTTACCTCGCCATTCAATGCAATGGAAAAAAAAATTCGTGCTGCTTAAAACCGAATGTTCAATACAAATATTGCACCCGAAACGTGACAAACTTACATAGTTCACTGTAACAAGTTATCCATCATCCTATACTATCCTTACTATCCCCGGATAGGTCTACTGCAAACCAAACAGCGCTCTCCTTAAAAGTAAACAACATTTATACGACTCACGCCAACGTTAAATTATGGCGTGACGAAAACAGTTCCGATAGCGTCCACTAGTCTTTATCCAATTACCGAATTGTTCTCGAATTCGGAACATCCGCCCGTCCAGTCGACATTCAGGCGTCTCGAGAAATTTCCATTGGTCATTAGCACTGCCCTATGTTGCAGGACAGCGATGGCATATTAAGGCGTGGCTTCTTTAATTTTGTGATTTTGTTATGTATGGAAGATGCATGCCGTACGTTTGATGGTAAGCAATACGACCGCTCGTGGACAGTTGCAAAATCAAACAACACAATTAATTACAAAGCTCTCTGTATTCTGTATCAGCTTATATACATCCCACTACAAGGCAGGGCCCCTCTCTACAATCCAGAGTACGACTGAGAAGGTTAAGGCCCCACTCAACAAAGCACATATTCCAAAAATGGTTCCCTCTAGTTTTTGTTAAGCTTTTCTATTAGTGTTCGCTCAACTTCAATTAGTGGTACCGAGAAAAGTTCCTAGGTACGCCCTGATAGAAACCTTCTGTAAAACATCATATATGACAAAAATAACTTTGCCATTAAACCAGGCCATAGATATAAATATAAGTATTATAATTATATCTTCAATGTGTCTATTGGGAAACTTAAAACTTAAGGATACCTTATTAATGCCTTTTAAGCGTGATTGAGCTTGATCAGCTTATTAATCCATCGCCTAATTCAGTTTTGATTTTATAACTTTTTAATTGTATTCCTCATTAATTAATAATTATTATTGAATGTTTATTTCCATTTTGTTTAGTTTAAGTAAATTGTTTTAATATAATTTGATTTTTCCAACGCTATATAATGAATGTTGTATACACCTGTAAGGAAGAATATTGAACTGTCCCAAACTTTAGTGTCGTAAGTTTTTGTATGTCTTGTGTTTCTGTCATTGGTGTGTCTTATGAATAAATAAAAAAAACATATTAACCCTTACTTTACGCATGAAGTCATATGGCACTCGGTTTATTCCCTGAGGATGGAATTAAAAACCCATTGTTCACTAATTAACTTTTAATGACGGTATTAGTATATTCATTTCGCTACCCTTTCGCGAGGGCATTCTGCGCTATTTAGAGACACACAATACGGGATATATTTGTAATGCTATGCTAAATATCTACGAGACATAATAATATACAGGGTATATCAAGGCTGCAACCAAAAACGAAGCTGGGTGGTAGTTTTAGGGAGTTCAGACACAATGCAACTAAAAAATTTACAAAAATAGCGTCGTTTTTTTGTTATTTCTTTGTTATCGTCATATTTGGGTGGTATATTTAAAGATGCTATCATACACAAGGATTCAAATTATTAGTTAGAGAAAACCATGGATTAACCACCTAAACACGATGATATTTAAAAAAACCCTAATAAAAATTGATGCATTTATTTGCGAATTTTTTGAATTGGTTTCGACTTCGGTAGCAATCTTTATATATTTTGTAAAGTATTAACAATCTGTTTCCGTGACATAGTCAAGGACGTCATGGACGATATATATATATACCTACCGAAAAATATGTCAGATATCGGTGGAGTTCGAACGATTCAAGACCAAAATAGTTCCTACGCTTCAGATAATATGATAGTTATGGTCTGAGTTTACAGATGAAGTAATTGAATGTCATATTGTTTTTCTTTCTTACTATTATAATTTGGTGCGTGAGTAATGGAAGTTAATCGCCTTTACACAATAAAGCAATACCAAGTTTCGATTGAAAATTGCGTATTCAATTAAAGAATGATTTTGAAACAACCTCCATGATTTTCTAGAAAAATCGCAAATCATTTTGAAGTATCTCATTACGCGTTGATAAGATTTGAGCGTTATTTAAAAGGCCAGAATAAAATTTGTACTTCCTGAAAAATATCGTATTACATTTCTGTCTTTAAGACAAGCAATATTAAATATAAAAACTCCTAACAAGATACAATTATAGCAGCAGTTTCGCACTTCATTACAGTCTCTAATATAAGGTCAATACATTTCAACTACATACAATATACGAGATCATAAATGCATAATGCATTTAAAGCCATCACTTCCAATAAAAATGTGACATTTGCCCATTAGGGTTCATTGAATGGTTTAACATGAAAATAATAATTATGTCCTTCCCAAGCTCTGCGGGCTGCAAGTTCAGTCGACTCTCGAACGCGGTTCCGTTAGCACGGGCCTTCGACGCGAGTGACAACCCTAAAGTATAAACAAAATAGTGCGAATTGTTTTTTAAGTTTATTGCTTAGCGATATTGAAATTTAGTTTAAATTATTATTAAAACAAATCCGTGGGAAGTTTAGTTAAAAGTTTTAAGGTTAAGTTTGTTGTAGTTTGTATCAGTTATATTTTTTATTAAGGTAAGGTATATGTACCTCTAAGAGTATTAAAAAAAAACAAAGAAATCTCATAAAAAAATATTATTGCTCGTTTCTTCTTAAATTAAATAAAGTGAATTAACGTATTGCGAAATAAAAACGTTGTTACCTATTTACTAAATTGGACTTAATGCCCATAGGGTCGTAAAATAAAACGACTTGTTTAGAACTTACAGGTCATTTCCAGGCTACAGTCTTGTTGTGTTTTCTGATTTATAGTTTAGAACAATTTTAGTATATTATTAGTAACATCTTCTTTGAATACGTGAATTATAATTTTAATATATGTATATATTGACAGAAATTATATTAGGAATATATACCCACTTTTATTATAAATTGTACGAAGTACTTGGAATGAAATATTTTTTGTACTACTTGTTTTAAATATTTAAAAAACTTTGATACTAGGTATTTATAATTTGTATTAATTTTTCATATATTATAAATTGTTATCATACAGATATCAGTGCCTACAAATTTCCTGCGTATAAAATCGCAGGTATTTTACAGTCAACGGAACATAAATCACCACTGGTGTAAACTATTTTCTTAACGTCTACATTACAGCGTCTAGAACAACAAAGCAAGAATAATATTGTTGTTTAGTTTGTTCAACACAACAAACTTGGCCTATCTGAATGAATATGCTGGCGTATAAATATTATTCAATAGTAATTTATTCATTCATAGCCTTGGGGTTTACTGGGAAAAAACTGAATACATACATGAACTCACACCTTTTTCCAAGAAGGGGTAGGCAGAGATGCAACGAGGGCACCCATGTTCCACTGTGTATTTTCTGTACTATAATGTAAATTGCATGCAAGCATGATGCTTGTTAAAATATTTGAATATAAATAACATGGAAAGCACATAGTTTTACAATCTAGGATGCCAAGAACCAGGCAGAGTGGCGAATATTAAGAAAGGATTTAGATCCTGAAAACAGCTTTGATATTTTTTTTTATTGCAATGAATATTGAGACGAACATGGCGTTAATAAGCTGTAGTAAAACCGAACTATACCTTATATTACAAAGCAATGCTTCCACTGCTCTCGCCATCCTGATACATAAGATGTGAAGTCTCAATATGTGCAGTAATTATTCTGGCTACAATGACCTCCAATCCGAAACATAACTGTGCATTTGCACTGCTCTTTGACGAGCAGAATAGACATTGGCATGGTACCTAGGGCGGCTTCTCACATAATATAAAAGACCTACCACCAGTAAATTGCAATGTAAGGAAAGAGATAGAAGTTGAAATAACTTGGAATTTAGGACAATTGGTTTTCTATTTTATACTTTTGGACCTTTTTTTTCGGTTGTTTTATATTAGGCAAAGGCTGCAGTCGATATGCCGATTTAAAGGCCTTTTAGGTCGATTGAAAGTAAACTAGATAGGTATTTATTGAGAAAATCTTTCAGGCATCAAAAGATTAAGCCAAATTCTCGTCATACAAGTGGGAGTGGTTCCATTGCTACCGCTCGCACATTGTGTGGGCGGTTTTAAATGTAGAATATATTTACTGAATCCAAATTAAACTGTAATAAACTTTATGTCAAAATTAAATTATCCAGTTACTGATTAATGATAGTCGTATTATTGTCGATAAGTAATATTGATGACAATAGTTATAGTTTCAAATAACACAGTGGGTGTTTTAATATATCGATTTCAGAAAGATAATTAATAAATTGCGATCCAATTCCTGCAAAGTATAACATATGCATGTAAATTATGATACTGTTGTACTCGGCACTTCAGAATAAAACCTCGTTTTTGGAGTGGAGCGTAAGAGCCATTTACTTTTTCCTGTCAATTTCTCGCCGATTGAAATTTAAAATGAAAATGTTTAAAAATTTAATCTTCTATATTTAAGAATAATACTTGTTGGAGCTTAGAACTGTAATTTTGACGTTGACGTGCTTAGTATCTAGGTCTTAAGCGTGATCTTAACATCTGTGATTCGAACTCCATCGCTTTAATAATGGCATCTCACGAGCAAGCAGTAAAACGTCAGCATACGATACGATACACGTTTCTGACTAACTATCTTATCAGCCCATATACGTCCCACTGCAGGGCACGGGCCAACTCTACAATCGAGAGTACGATTGAGAGTGGTTAGGCCATATTGTCCACCACGCTGGCCTAGTGCGGGTTGGCGGACTTACATACCATAAAAATAGAAACGTGTATTCAAGTTGATTTGTAAAGAAAGTTTTTTAAATTTTGTCATTATTTATTTTACTTATTTATATTTATTGGAAAACCAACAGCTTACATACATCACAATATAGAATAAAAAGTATACAAAATTGAAAGATGGCCATTTACAGGTTTTCACAAACATTTAACCGACTAATAGTAAGTACAACTTAGACAACAAGAAGGAAAATAACATGACGTCGCCGGCTCATGTTAAATTATTTCGCGAAGAAAGAAAGGCTTGTTATTGTTATAATAACTAAATAAAAATATTAAGCAAGCGTACTTGTATTATGTAAATTCCGGGAAATTGCTGAACAAAAAGTAACAAATGGAACATAAGAGTTACCAAAAAATAATAATACATTATATATGTAATAATTAATTATAAATAATTTATTATATATGTGGTTTATTAATTAACTTAATATGAAGAATATTCAAGTAAGTATATTACATTTTAACGGGAATCTTTTCTATCTTCTTATTTTTATCTTTTTATAAACCGACTCACTTTCCTCCCCTTTGTATATCTGTATCATTAGTATAAGAAATGGATTACTGTATTAATAAAAGCAAAATAATTTTGGAAGAATAACACCAGCTGGCAATATCGTAGATTCTTTTAAGGAAAATGTTTTTCCTTATTTTCTCGTATCAGTTGATACGGTCAATGCGGCTGTACGCAATCGTTCCCGGATTTAAGTCATCCTGTCCACGATTCATAGAAATTCTTATCAATGGCCCTATTCATATATTAATTTACTCCAATTCGAGTCCAATTTGGAATCCATTGCATTGATAGAATCCGATAAGAATTCAGCTGTGAAAGCGATAACAATTCAGGTATCTGGGGGCACGGCAGTGCCCCCTCCAAGTCGAGCTAAAAAGCGGCACAGCCGTACTATCCTTTTCTCGAACCAATTCAGACCATTTTCAACCCCCCATAACTTCGTTGTGGTTAAAGCAAGAAGCCTGAATTTTCAGTTACTAATTAGGCATTGTGTAAACACGGTATATTTAAAATTTCATTCAATTAGAACCAGTAGTTTAAGAATTATAACTTGTCAAACTTTCGCAATTTTGTCACTCACTGACTGACTGACCGATCATCAAAAGTCTAAGGCACTTCTAGCAGACATAGAACCTTCAAATTTAGAATATAATTAGTGTTTAGTGTCTAAAGTAAGGAAAAATTCAAAAATTTCATAATTTCTGTCTAGTTTTCTAGATACACCAACTGCGTGAATAACTTTGTAATCTCATATAAATGTATAGGATTACAAAGATACATTTGCAGTTAATGATTCGTTGTACCCGTATATAATGGAATAATAGTTGTAGATTGGTATCTATATATATTATATATGAGGCATAACAGGAGGGGGGTATAAAGAGGGAAAGGGTGTATTCAGCCCATTAAACTGTACAACATTCCTCTAGAAAAACATGACAAAGATAACCTTGCAAATAAATAGAGTAAATAGCTCGAAAACAATCACCATGAAAGATAGAACACTAATAATCAAATCCGCTATATTTGTGATAAATTGATACCTACAAAAATAAGAAAAAACCATAAGACAGAGGCTTTAAGAAAAATCATTATATATATTCTAGAAATAAAAAGTACCGAAAAGGAATAAAGTAGGACTCTACAAAAAGACGTGAGATCCCATCAAAAACATCCTGTAAAAAAATTCCAAGTCTCGCAGCTCAGTTTTTCTACCGCAAAAAGTTGTGAGATCCATGTAATACCAAGTCGATTAATTTATTTAGTCCTTGATTAAGGGACGTTCTGTATAAAGTTATTACGTAAGTTATTATCATATCAATATTAAAAATTCTTTACGTTGTAAATAAATAGATCGACTTGGCCAGTAGCATTATGCATAAATTGTACGATACATTATGTTTTCATGCGATGGCCAAGTCGATCTATTTATTTAAAACGTAAAGAATTTTTAATATTGATATGATAATAACTTACGTAATAACTTTATACAGAACGTCCCTTAATCAAGGACTAAATAAATTAATCGACTTGGTATTACATGGATCTCACAACTTTTTGCGGTAGAAAAACTGAGCTGCGAGACTTGGAATTTTTTTACAGGATGTTTTTGATGGGATTTAATTGAAGTAAGTGGCTTCAATAAGAAAATGTTGGCTTTTCAATAAAAAATACCAATTACTTACCATGTCTCATCGTCTTTAGGACCAACTATGTATGGAAATTGGGCATTTCCCTTACAACAATCGTATAGAAAAGTGTTGTGCTAAAGCAGGTATTCTTAGAACTGTCACGTATTTGCAATACGATTACTTTTCATGCGATACGAGGCGATCGCTTCCAATCTTCGCGCTGGGTCAATAGGAAATCTTTATACCAACTTTTGTATGACAATCACCGCGTCTTTTTCGGGACAAATGATACGATCGCTTCTTGGAAATAAATAATAAATCCCTTGAAGTTTCATCTTGAGTGACTTTAGTCTGAAACTTGAGAAAGTATTCGGAATGTTGTATTGTGACAAGTACACAACAGATTACGTCTGTGATACTTTTGTCATTATTACGATGCTTTGCTTTGTTCCGATTTTTTATTTTCGTGTCTAATAGGGTATTTGACTATTATCGATTTTTGGTATTATTTCGCTTAAAAACACAAATACATTGAAATAAAGCCTTGCTGTCAAAGAAGTATTAAAGTAGCTTGTAACATAAGGCAAATATTAACATTTAAAATTAAGGAGTGGGGGTGTAGTGGGGATATCTTGCTGTCTATTTCACACCCGCACATTGTAATGTATAATAACCCTAGTGACGTCACTATCTTGGTCTTGAATTTCTTTTTCGTTACCCCCACTACAAGATTTAAAACGTTTCTAACTTGTTTAATTCTGAATGGATTTATAAATTTCTTTGTTTGTTAGACCATAGCTGTGGAAACATTTTGATAAATACAATTAAAAAAATGGAGTCAAATACCCTATTCTGTAATGAATACGTAACTGTTGTTTTTTTTATTTCTTCTTTTATTTTTTTATATTGCAATGAATGTTAAGAGAAGAATGCCGTTTGTCTAATGGTAAGCGATAAGGCAGCTCATGGACAGTAGCAACACCAAACAACACATTGAATTGCAAAGCAAATTGCGTTTGTGTGTATTTACGGATAATCTTAAACTTATATAAAACATTTTAAATATTCTTTCCATCATTTCCATTATTAATTCCTGTATCTAAGGCAATACATTGTAGATTATTATATCCACGGCAGAAGACTCTTCAGTGTCTAGAATATGTTATATATTTTTTTATATTTAATCCGTGACCAATTAAATTCTTCTAATCAACGCCGTATACAAAACGTTTAATTGACACCAATATCCGCTAATCTCTGGAGGATTTAGCCAAAAAACGAACTGTATTTTAATGAGCAAAGGCCGAAAAAACTGTCCAAAAATCTCCCTCTACCCTTGAGCTAGCATACAGAATATAAAAACTGTACAGCAGGATATTAATCGATTAATCTGACGTTTTTTTCTACAAAAGCGGGAGTAATTTAAGTAATTTTTATCATCCCAACGGCATTCCATATGGATAATGAAATTGTGTGGCAATGTGTTAGTTTTTTCTCTTCTAATTAATTATATCTAGGCAGTAAATAGAAACTTTCTGTAGCCAGTATGAAAGCTAATTGGAATTAATTATCTGAATGAGATTGGAAAAATAACTAATCGATTCTTTTGTTATGGAAGCCTTTTTTAAAGAGAAAAAGTTATTAAGCTCCGATTTGGGTAACGCAGGGGAAGCGGAAGGGATCGAAACCGCTACTAACTATACCTACACCAGCATACTGACTAAAAACCCCTCGATGACCTTCACACGCATTGTGTGTGGCATCGGATATCACAGGGCGAAGAGCCCCGATATAAGTCCACGTAACCGCTACGAGCGAAACCTTTGCTGGTCCTTCTATTATAGGGAGCGCGATTCCTTCCACTCACGTCTAGTTTTGGACGGACCTTTAGGGTCTTATTAAGACTAGGCTCGATCTTACGTCCCGGAGTCATATTCGAGAGGGCGTACAGCCCTCGCAGTGAGTCCAGTGACTTCGATGACACCTTTAGGTTGCCTCTTACGACAGGGAGAGGATACCGTGGTCAAATTCTTGCAGCGCAGACCACAGGGTAATTTGTCATCGCAGTTAGAATGATAACTGGTTTTAAAAGTGTTAGAATATTCGCTATGATATTATAAGAGTGATATGTATTTAAGAAGTTTGTTTGTACATGCAAGGGATACAAGCTCAAGCATATAAAGTTGTGTTAACTGAAACTTAACTTCGTAACTTACGGAACATGTATAGAAAGTTCGGAGAAGTGTGCTGATTAATGTCTTCATATTAAAAGACTGCACACAGAATTTTGCTTAACACACGAACAAAATATGTAACTTAAAATAACGTATCATGGCTTTGATTGTATTTCCATCGGCAGCTATAATTCTATATTAGGATTAATCGATCGTGTTTCCACCACATGTGCGGCGTTTGTTATGTTTTGTTGTTATGGTTGAGGCGTAGGTGTGTATCCATGGTGTAATATGATTATCATGCATAATTTACAATGAACATACGAGTTTATTTCATACTGGTAGGAAGAAACCTATAAAGCCCGATCTTCATATGTCCGGTTTATGTATTTTTATAAATCTCTACAGATTTTTTTGTTGGTTAATTTAAAAATAATTATTTCATTGTGTCATTAGAACTTCTCGACCTTATAATTAGTTTACAGCTTCTGTGGGTAACTCCTTGTGACCTTTCGTTTGCAATGACTAACATTTACGTAAATTTAAGGAATCATTGGGAACAAAATCTATTTAGTGGTTATTGCATGATATAAATTCCATCGTAATAAAATTCTCTACTATAGCAAAATAATAAATAAGATTTTGCATCTCATACTTATTCAACTATTAAATATAAGATAAATATTATTCCTAGAAACTTTCTAGTTCGGAAACTTCCGTCAAATAGTTTCCCATTGAAAAGCAACATTTTCAGTTCCGAAACATTTCTATTTGATTTAATTACTGATGCGTTAAATATTGTTATTACGTTTCTATGTTAAGACATCGCCTCCAAAGTCTAGTTGGTTTAGACACCGAGTACAAAAAAGGGGCCTGGGGTTCTATCCTTGCTTCTAGACCATTATTTGTATGTCAAGTGCCACTTTCAAGATGTCGTTATGATAATCCTCTTTGGGAAAGCCCTACGCTTATCAGTTGACTTTTTGTAAATGATAATGATCATAGTCAGTCTATGTCCACAACTTGACGTAGACCTCTTCTAATTGCATTTTATTTTCATTTTGGTGAAGAAGATGAAAATCTACAGTCAAGTATGGTCAAGGATTTGTTGTTAGATAAATATCTTGCACGAGTTAAGAATTAGTCCTCCAAGTCGAAAGCCTCTTGAATTGCGAACCCGAGGCCAAATTGTCCCACTTCTGTCTGCAGTCAATGGTTCTGAGTAGTTTAAAACTAAATGTAATCTTTTAAAGAATGAGGCATTGTGTATGATATCGTCTGGGTATATTATATATATTCAAAACTGTATTTCACCTTCAACCTTTTAAGGATAATCAATCTTAGTACTCAGATGTGGTTTCTCGAGAGTACATCGCAATAATATGGCATTCCCACACCTCATTTTTCTAACGTACATACATTTTTTTTCCCCGAAGGGGTAGACAGAGGTACTTCTGGTATCAATCTGGACAAACACGATTCGCCTTGTGTGGTCCTTCCCACGATGTGAAAGGGGTGACCTTATCGCCATCATCATAATCTCAGCCAAAGGAAAACCACTGAACATAGGCCTCCCCCTCCTCCCCTATCGCCATATCGGGCATGAAATCATATCTCTGGGCTGATTATGAATTAAAGTAACTAACACAAACCAATGTTACTATGCCCCACCCTCGAGACCAAGTCCTCAACTATGCAATCATACTGTATTACAACTGCGCCAAAAAGGCTGTCTAATTTTTAATGTTTCTAAAAATAGTTTTCTGTTTTGTTTGCCGTAGTTTATGCACCTTTTGCATTTTTATTATTTTATTTTTTGCAATAAATAGTGAGACGAGCATGCCGTTCGCCTGATGGTAAGCGATACGACCGCCCGTAAACAGTAGCAAAACCAAACAACACCTTGAATTACAAAGCAATGCTTGGCATTCCACTATGCTCGCCATCTTGAGACATAAGGTCCCAGTGTGTACAGTAGTAACCCTGGATACAACGTCTTTTAAACTAAAACACAACAGTGCCTTTACCCAACTTTTGGCGAGAGAAATAGACAATCCGGTGGTCAGCCTCTCACATATGAGAGACCTACCACCAGCAGCATTCATAAAATTCGTTTTGAATACTATTTTTTATTAAAGCCATAGCAATAATAAAAATGCAATAATTTAGAAAAGGTTTACGATCTAAAGTTTCAAATCTCTTTTTGAGCAAACATTTACTTGCAAAATTTTAGTAGTACAATGTTTTATTCAGTCCGCGAAGATGAATACTTACATTCTATTTGTAAGCATTTTAGAACAATTTTATTATGAGTTTTGTTATTTACGGCCTTATTATAACTGTTTATTTATTACTTTCACTATTACTGTACAACAGTTCAATCTGACTTGCAGATAAAATACTAATTTCATTAGGGTGAATTTCGTCCGAACATGTTCAAAGCGGAAGACAAAGCTAATCGCCTTACAGTGGTACACAATAATAGCCCGTATAGGCGATGCGCGAAAAAAACAAAAGAGACTATTACTTCCGGACAAAAAGATACAAAGAGACTGTATTGTACCTAAAACAAACTGGTATCGTTACATCACCAGCGAGAAGTAGATTATTATGTACATACATACATGCATAAACTCTAGCCTTGTGCGTGATGGCCTGTTTGGTAAACGGAATAGACGTGGCTACCAACATGTTCACGGTGGTCGCGGGTTCAAATCCCAGGGCACACATCTGCCCTTTCGGAGTCATGTGTGTATTGACAGTCAATCACCACGCACTAAAACGGTGAAGGAAAACATCGTGAGGAAACCTGCATACCATAGCGATTTATAAGAATTTCTATGGTATGTTAGTCCGCCAAGCCGCACTAGGCTAGCGTGGTGAACTATATGACCCAACCACTCTCAATCGTGCTTTCGATTATAGAGTAGGACCGTGCCCTTCAGTGGGACGTATATGAGCTGATACAATACAAAAAAAAAATAGAAAAATCCAGTATCACTTTGTGAGATCCGGGATTCAAAGCCGGACGTCGGGAATGTAGTCAGCTGTGCCACAGAGGCAGTTTTTATATATAAGCTAAAAGTTTTTATGTTGTGGAGCCATACTGTATACAGTATGTTAAAACTCAAATACCAGTTTGTTCGCTTGCCTGAGATACTTGTACCACTGTCTCATAGCAAATCGACGTGAAGTATAAGTAAGATTTGGGCTTAGCTAGTATTTAATTTGGTCAAACTGATTAGGATATCGATAATCTTCTTGGCACAGTTGATTAGATGCCGTCTGTGAAAGAGTCCGCGGATTCAATCCTCGCACCAAAACAAATATTTGTGTGATTCACTACTATTTGTTTCCGGTCTCGTTGTGAGATCGAAAAGTCTCTCGTAGTTACTGAAGCCCGCGACACAATTCTCAATCTAATTGTGGTGTTAGGTATATATAGGTATGTGATTGTTGCATGTATACGAGTATATTTATTTAGATTTGTATCGTCTAGTGAAAAAGTCTACCGTTCTGCATAGATAGGTATTCTATTTAAATTATACTCAAAGCATATATTTATTTTAGTTTTTTTGTAACACTCCGATTAAAGGATTAATTCGGGAAGGTGTTTAATCTAGTAGGTAATACACATGTATTTGTATTATATAGATACATACCTAATGAGATAAATTATGTGAAATTATTCGTATATTACCATTTTTACTTATTCATTACATTACGTTGTTTTTCTTACAAGAGGATAATAAAGGTATTTATAATATAGAGAGAAGATTTTTCCGGAGCCGGTTATCATGTTTATTAACATTTTGCCAAAGTAAACATCCGAAATTCCTATATTTTTAGCTCGAGATATTACAGGTGTTTCATTAATAAATGATTCATATATTATTGTTGTATAAATTAATTTCAATATAAACTTGATAAGGTATAAAATAACAAGTTCTACAAAGCAAATTTGAAACCACTAAAACAATTTAATTGGACAAATTGCTGTATGGAATTCGCAAAACATCCCCACTTTATTAAAAACACGCAACGTACATAATTAATTATTTTTCTGTATAATAAAACCGGAACTTTTAAAGAGCACTTTGTGAAATGCGAATACTCGAGACCGGCGCTTGTGCGGAATTTCGACTAATTGTTTCTAAGAATCAATCTCTGACATCCCCAACCTCAATTTATCTGGTTAATTTCATTTACAATATTGTGATCTGTAATGTTACTTTACGTCTTTTTTTTTTATTACCTATGCCCCATGAACATCCACAACCCTTGTATCATAGTACAAAACGCAACAAAAAAGTTGTCACTTTACGTTAATCTCCTGTGAGACAGTGGTACCGCCCCGGACGATCCTGCCCTTTCATGCTTAGTCATGACTGACAATAGCGTGGCTCTGCCACTTCTAATTGCTTTGCTTTGTAATTTATTACAGAGTGGAGGAGAGACATTAAAATTCTGCAAAATTATAACATCAATATAGTAAAATAAGTATATCAATATATCTATTATAAACTTGCTTTTTAAAAAATCTGGTAGTTAAAAGCGTTTCCTACTATTTGATAATTTTCGGTGTATGTATTGATGACGTGATACCCTGTATGTGATTTCAATTAATCTCGCCATGTCTACGCCACTTGTGTAGTGTAAAGAGTCCCCAAACGCTCCTTATTTAGCGCCCCAATTGTGTTTATATTACGGTTAATTAATCTAGTTTTAATTATTTACTTCCTAGCCTATATGATCAACAATTGCATTCGACTTTCTCTCTTCAAAGAAGTTAGGTATTAGTTCATTATGGAAGTCATAGAGCCAGTTATATTAGTGCTTTGATAGATTATTCATAAGAACATAACGTAGTTTTCAAATGCCGTTAATATCATCTGACTCAAAAACATCATTCATAGACGTCTTAAATCACTAATCAGCTAGTTATAGAGGCACAAAGTTATCTGACCCGGTGAGAGAGTCGCTGTAATCGAATTTGGTGTTGCCATTAAAAATAGATATAGCAATAAAGTGGGTAAAGTAAGATTTTTCAATCCGATCAATAATGTCGGGAAAATGAGTGGACCAGTTTCATATGCATGTTTTTTCCTTCACAAGATTTCTAATCAATCGCTCCCCCTTAAAGAAGTCAAAACCCTTAAAAAGTTATCTGTATCAGCCCATACACGTCCCACTGGAGGGTACGGGCCTCCTCTGTAATCGAGAGTACGATTGAGGGTAGTTAGGCCATATCACAGGCTATATAGTCCGCCGCGCTGGCCTAATGCGGGTTGGTGGACTTACACAAGTACCATAGAAATTCTTATAAATCGCTTTGGTATGCAGGTTTCCTCACGATGTTTTCCTTCACCGTTTTTGTGTGTGTTTATTGACTATCAATACACGCATGACTCTGAAAAGTCAGAGGGATACTCTGAGATTCGAACCCGCAGCCACCGTGAAATGTGGTTGTGGTCATTGGTGGTCCATTTACCAACAGGCCACCACACACGTAACGATGAATTTTAGTTTAGGATATGAACTAACATCTATTGTACTAGTACGTACAAAGTTCTGTTTTCGTTGAATTTATTTTGAAAAGCTGACAACACAAACTTGTGGCAACAGCTACACGATAATACAATTTTTCGAAGGGTATTATTGGTATCTAAAGCCGATTTTCTTCCTACGTAAAATTTAATACCTGAAGTTTAACATTCCTAGCATCACTTTTTAAAGTTTTCGGCAATTTTCACTAGTTTTAAATAATGCAGGAAAAATAAATACATTGAGTAAACAACTAATGGCCGATATGACAGCGACTGGCAGATAGACTGACATTCTAAATGACGTATTTGTTTCCACTTTTGGCCACCGGGCCAGGTATCTTTGTGGCTCTATAATAGCTTATTAACTTAAAAATGGCCGAGACACTTGATTAAAAAAAATTGAAGCAGAAAGAACATCGGCGAAAATGGACCATGAACGGGACCAGTTATGAATGGTACATCAAAATTTTTTATAATTTATTAGAGTCAAAATGCATATTTCAATTTATTTTTAAAAACCCGGATAAAAAAGAAAAACTAAAAGTGCTCTTAATAATATTGAACGCATACGAGTGCGTTCCATCAGTCATACTTTCTTTTATAATAAGGTTTTAACTACAACGTTGAAGGTAGTACTAAATTAAAAATAAAGTGTAGGCATTTTCTATTACACTTGACTTTTCTTTGCGCTGTCATTTTGGTTTCTTGTGATTTCCGATTTACGACTACTTTTAATTCTCTGTTTATATTTGTGACTTTAATCACGGCCTCCGATATACCCTTGTATTTCTGACCACTTTGTAAGATTAACCATTGTATAACGATAACGCTTTGTGATTTGGTTTAAAGTGTGAAGTATTACCATGTTTCCAACATCCAACAATTTTTGCATTGTGTTCAATGCAATACTCGTCTTATTATACTCATTTCGATTCGATTCGATAATCGAAGTTTTTATTTAGCCATGAATCTACAAGGCATCCTATTTACCATTTAGTCAATATGGTTTAGTATCCTGGAGTTCCCACAAGAAGTGTGTGTGTTTTGATGAGAAACAATGATGCAAAACTTCCAAATCAAGCATAGACGGAATAATTAAGTATTGTTGTAATTGTGTAGTAGGACGTCGCATAGTAATGTTGCTGTGCCCACGTCATGACTTTGATGTTGCTGCCCCTGCAGAATTCTTAGGTTCTATTGTAATAAGAGAAGATGAGAAATAATACATTTAAAAAATGTTTTTGTGTTTCGTTTTATTTTGTGTTTTATTTTTGTGACCACTGCTTATTATATTCCTATATTAACATATAGGTGTGTGTGGATGGACAAATACGAAACTATGAAGAATAGCGAAAAATACTCAAAACAGTCTCTAATAAATTCTGATAAAATTCTGCCGAAATAATGACAGCAAAATACTACACTTTCTCTCATTACATTAAGGTAACACAGGTATGGTGTACACCATATTCAACAGCTAATTAGTTTTATGACAAGGGAAATTATAGAGCATAGTAATTAATAAGCCATCATTATGATTTAGTACACTTTTCTTCCTAGGTACCTGATAACCATAAGACCACCCTACATTAGGTATATTTGACAATGACAATGACATTATAATGTGCTATTTTTTATTACTATAATCGTAACCTAAAGAGTTACAAATATATGAAATACTCTAAAATCTCCGGCTTTGCAGAAATCTTTTTGTAACTGGACATCACTCCTCGTGTACTATACAACACAATAAACTATATCCCAGCTGTGTACAATATATTTCTTTGTCAGGTCACAAAATGTATGGACGTGACCGATGTTCATTGCGGACTTTGGTCAGCTGGACGTTTACTATTACTGTCAAGGTTTGTGAATAAAATCATTTTTTTCTATGTACTAGCAATATTAGTTAAAATATGTAGAAAAAAAAAAACAATTATGTTTAACAAAACTTATCACCTAGTAGTCTATAAAAAGCTTTTATCCTTTTCAATTATTGTTAGTTTTTATTTCAAATTGTTAGTTATTTTTTATGATATAGTAATACATGGCCAATATAACAAAGTTTGAAACCTATAAAGAAAATAAAAATCCGCTTTTATACATTCGGTTGCGAATTTAATATTCTTTTCCTGCTTTTTAACCAATTAATTCGTTTTGTCTAAATAAATATCTGTGCTTGATCTCTCTTATTGGTATTCATATTTAATGCTATCTGTGTAGTATTTTATATAACCTAATCAAATAAACAATAAACTGACATAAATTAGATATCAACAATAAATCTTAGAGTTAAATTAAACTTTTTATGGACTATTCTTTTGCCAATATACTCGTACGTACTGCTTCCTTCCTTTTAATTAGGCACTAGTCATATTAGTACTCAGGTATGTGGATGCGTCAGGTACAAGTAGGTCTCATTCCAAGGCCGGCGTAATCCTGCTGTATTACCTTATTACTTCGACGCCTCACCGAAAATAGTTAATATTGGAAGGGTCAGGCCCTTCCAAATGTTCCAGTGTTTAATTGTGCGGCTGTGATGCTGAATAGTGAGTAGTGAACCCTTTAGTTCTGGATATTTTAAGCCCCAAGTAATAATGGTCTATACACGCCCTCTGAACGAGTATATATATATAGAAACATAAGTATTTATTTATTTAGGCTACCTGTCAGATTCAGTGAGTTGTTCATGGAGAAATGTTTTACCTCCAGGTTCTCAACATACTTCTATATCTGTATCGGCCAATTTGCGTCCCGCTGCAGGGCACGGGCCTCCTCTACAATCGAGAGTACGGTTGAGAATGGTTAGATAGGTTCGTATAGTCCACCACGCTGGCATAGTGCGGGTTGGCGGACTTTACATTCCATATTTTTTTTTTATATACATTACGGTAGACATGATTTCTCGCGATGTTTTTTTTTTACCGTTATATTGCGTTGCGGTTCAATATCCATACACACATGACTCCGAAAAATCCGAGGTGTGCCCTGCCACACTATGAATAAGTACCAACATGAAAATTATTTATCTAACATACGAGTAATATACAATACATACAGACAGAATACAATCGATAAACTAACAATATACCTAACAGCTAGAGAACCAAGAACTCGTGAATTATTTCTTAAATTCAAGCAGTTTGGAATTGATTAAATCGAAATCCAAGGATCACGGCATTTAACTCTTTTGCAGCTCTGATGAAAAATGCATTCTGTAATTTGATGCGATTGTGGTATATACGAGCATCAACATATTATACCTACAGACGTTTGAATAAATTAAGAAGCTTACACACGATTAAAAATATAAAACTAATAATATAATTATAAAACAGTAGTCCTTGCAATTTACATGAAATATATGTTTTCAATTTATAACTAAACGTGCGATGTAGATATATACGTATCTCTACCTATTTTTATTGTGTGTAGGTAGGTATGCATTATGCAGGCCGGATAGAATAAAATCTGTGCAGAATGAAAGCCTGAAATCCCGTACGGATAGTGGCCAATTTTAGAGACTTTAACATTAACCTTTATATAGTTCAGTCTCATTTGTTGGTCGCAACAGTGTCAGGGTCGGAACGAACAGCTTAAAATTATCATATTAAATGAACCTTGTCCAAATGCAATCTGTCTCCTAAGGGAACTAGGACACCGTGAAATTAAAAATCGTCAATAGAATTTTCCGATAGCATCAAAGTAATAAAATGATGGATACATTTTTATATACAGTTGTAGAATAATGGTCGCATATAAATGTGCCTATTTACTTAACGCGTATATTTTAATCTGTAATAGATTGCGGCATATGGGTACGCCCTCTGTTTTTATAATGAATAAAGAAAGAAAAACTGTTTATATTTATTTGTTATTAGCAGACAAAACAATATTCATGTACAGATGTAAAAAAAAAACATAAAAAATAAACGAAGAATTTTGCATGTCGTGGCTGTGACTCACTCACGGAGTTCGATACTCCTTGCTCAAGAGTACCAACGCTAAGCGTTGAATTTGGAGCAGTTTTTTCCCCAAAACTGTGATAGTAGCCTTATCAGCCCGTATGCTGGATCTATAACCAATACACCCTAAGTAAGTTGCTCCAAAGATGACTTTTAATGTATTAAAAGATAACCCCCACGTTGATGTCGATATTATAGTGAAAGCGATTTTTTTTGATGCAATGAATGGCGAGACGAGCATGCTGTTCGCCTGATGGCAAGCGATACGACCGCTCAGGAACCGTAGCAAAACCAAACAACACCTTGAATTATAAAGCAATGCTTGGCATTCCACTGCGCTCGCCATCCTGAGACATAAGATGTAAAGTCTCAATATGTCCAGTAGTTACTCTGGCTACAATGTCCTTCAATCCGAAACACAACAGTGCATTTAAACTGCTGTTTGGCGGGAGAAATAGACATTGCGGTGTTACCCACCCAGGCGGCTTCTCACATATGAGAGACCTACCACCAATAAGTAAATTTAGTAGTAGATAATCATTCAGCAAAATGTAAACTACCATGTGCGCGCTGCGGCTTATTCGATAAATATTCAGAGGAGTGGCGGCTTAATGCGTTTTAGCTTCCATTCCATGGCTTTGGCTATGGCTGATGCGTGTACAGATACCATATGGCGTTTCTTTGAACATTCCACGTTTTTACTATAAATAATATAATCGGAACTAGGTAAATAAAAATCGGAACCGCTTACTATTTCGGAATAATTGTAGCATGTGTCTGTATGTTAAAGGTGATTTACAGAGTAATTTATAAAAATAAGGTATTATCGTCACTTACATCAATGCTTTACAACTGGTTATCATATTGCGAGATGGAAATAGCCTCCGGAAAAATAACCAGTCTATTCCTACACAATTTTAATTTTAGTTCTACGATGATTTCTTATATAGGCACGTGGGAAGGTCTTTACATAATTGAACACAGTTTTCATAACGGACTCTTTAATTTCATTATAAGTATTATAATTTGTCTAATATCACAAAGTCAAAAAATAAATAAATTAAATACTAGACAATATAGAACTTTTCAGGAATCTACCAAATTCCATATTTTGTTTGGACAGAACGTTTTGCCCCAAACGTTATTTTTCGGCCAACTACTTTTCGTGCCAAAAATTGTTGGCCGAAAATTTGCATAATAATGTGTTTTGTGTATTTTGTCTTAAAGGCAAACACTTTTGTATAATAAAAACGAAGCTTTTGTTCGCTAGAAATATTTAAGCTCTGAAATTAACGCTTTTATGTCTACTGTATAAATATTTTATACACCAGGGTCGTCATAATTTATTCTAGTTTTAACTAACCTCAACTATAGAGATTGGTTGTATTAGATGTGTACTCTTCTGAATAGTAATCTCGATCGTAGATAAGGCTCGTGCCTTGCAGTGGGACATACATACATAAATACATAAATAGATACATAGGTTTCAGGAATTAGCGTCAAATTTGTGTCGACGTACGCTTGAGTTACCGTCCTATGTCCATGATATGTGTGGGCATTGAGCAGTTTACGGGCTTTCAGCAGTAATCAGAAACTACGATGTGAGCTAATTTATATAGTAGGTAATGCTAGTATAATTATTTGCAAGAGATTACAGAGAAATACGTTTCAAAGCGTATTTCATAATAATAGTTAATAATAACGTTTCACTTGAGAGTGAAAATATAATTCTGCTAATGGTCCTCTATTTGTTAATGGAATGCAGATTATTCCTCACATATGATTAACGATGATGCTCCTTCTGCGTAGATCGGATCGCAAATACAGACTAACTATTTAAATTAACTTTTTAATTTAATATTTGTAAAATAAGGGTAGTAAAATTGTAACAGTCACAGAGCGATAACCCATAGATTAGAATTATATATAGAGATAGATGCGCAACTCTACTTTTTTATTTTCCGACGTGATTTCGCCATCAGAGTGCACGCCAGGCAAATGTGCGAAATTTCATATTTGTTATTCCAACATTTCAAAATGTGGATCTTTCGTAGCCTCTTGTAATTTTAACCAATATCAAGTTGAACTTATTTTTTATAATAAGAAAGTTCATAATATCAACATACAAAACATATTTCTTGGTTTAGTGGTACATTACCGCCATTTAACAATTGTATTTAAACAACTTACAAGATAATTTCCCGTTCTTGCTAGAGCGTGGCACTAGGATCGAAATAATCGTTTTTAATATTTTTCATGTACGAAGTCGCACCCCTATGCTAATACCTCAGTCTGCCCCGTGACCACGAAAGCTGTAAAGTAATCGAAACGTCGCGAAGTCAAAAATGTAAAAATTAAACCAAATCTACGATAAAATCCGTAAATAATAGTTTTATTTCAATGAGTAACAGTCGCGATAACCTAAGAAATCATTTTCCTGTTATTTTCTAGGCACGTCTTTTTAACATTCAAAATCTATGGGCTTTAAGCCATATAGTTATATTCATTTTCTTTTACCAAAATACTTGTAAATAGAAGATAGATTTTTCTTATCAAACTAATGGCCGACTGCCAAATATTTCAAAATGTTTTATTTTGATATATCATAGATTATTTTATGTCATGTTTATAAACGTAATAGCAATGCTTACATTCACGACTTAGTACTAAATATAATTTCATAAGTCAATTATGTATATTATACAATATAATAACCGCCCGATAAGTACACCCAGTACTAAAACCAGCCTTAATTACCTTCAGAAACATGAAAATCCCTTTTTGTTAAGGACTGTCACGGGACAGGATAAACGACTGATAACGTATAATCGCCTTTATTACAGTTGGGAGTTTTCATTTCCTAATTATTTTAGGCTTTTTGGCGACGACAGATGCAAAAAGTTAATGTTAAATTTTATTTGTTACATTCTATTCCCCACCATATTGGAGTTTTGTTTGCTAAAATGCGTAGTCACGAATTCAATTAGACTAAATTATTTTTGAATATGATTTGATGATGCATGTATTTTGCCGTTATTTTGTTTTTAGCGTGAACAGGAAATCTTTGGATCCGAGCTTTAAAATCTAAGATGGGTCACCTCCAATATTAATAAGTGATTTATTTAGATAAAGTGAGCGGTAGCCTGTAGGTAACGAACTAGACGCGGCTGCCAACATACCACGGTGGTGCTGTTTTAAATTCCAGATCATACCTCTGACTTTTCGAAGTCATGTGTGTATTCATAATCAATCACCATTGGCTGTAACGGTGAAGAAAAACGTGGCGAGGAAACCTGCATACCAGAGCGATTTATAAAAAAATCTATAGTATTAAAAGTCCACCAATTCGTACTAGGGTTGATTGGTGGACTATATGGCCTGATCTCTCTGAATCGTACTCTCCATAGAAGAGTTGCCCGAGCCTTGCAGTAGGACTTATACGGGCTAAAACATAAAATTATTTCAATGGCTAGGAAAATATTTCCAAGTGTAAGGTACAGCAAAATACCAGCTCTGAACTAGATATGATGTTTGGTTGTTTAACTAATATTTGTTTAGGGTGAGGTTTGTATGGGACAGAAATGTCCTTCATAGTTTCCGATTTACCACAGGACAATGAGGCGCCAGGGCTACGTACGTGACACCTCGGTGTATTCAATAAAATCATTTCCTTCTTCAAAGATGAATGAATGATGAATCAGCTGTGATAATATTACAAATTGTTTTTGTGGTTTAATAATCTCTTTTAGTGCACTTACAAAACACATTACAAAAAAATAGCAAAAACGTCTACTTAAGTTACTGAAAAAGCCAGATTTTTCATAGTACTTTGTTATTTCCTAATTTATCTCGGTAATAATGATATGTCATAAATACTGGGTATATCAAGACTGCTACCGAAAACGAAGCCGGGTGGTAGTTTTAGTGACTACAAACACCATGCAACTAAATATTTTTTTAATGATTTTTTAAATATCGTAATTTTTGGGTGGTAAATCCATAGTTTTTGCTAAAATAATAATTTTAACTCTTTTATACCTTAGAGTCCTTATAAATAAAAAGATATACACTATTATTTTAGGAAAAAAATGAAGTTACCATCCAAATACGACCATAGGAAAAAAAAAAACAAAAAAAAAAAATCGTCGCTTTTTTTTCAACATTTTCTGTTGCAATATGTCTGAAGTCACTTAAACTGAAGTGCGTGGTGGCCTGTTGGTAAACGGACTAGACGCGGCTGCCCATATGTTCAGGGTGGTCGCGGGTTCGAATCCCAGGGCACACCTCTGACTTTTCGGAGTCATGTGTGTATTGATAATCAATCACCACGCACTAAAACGGTGAAGGAAAACATCGTGAGGAAACCTGCATACCATAGCGATTCATAAGAATTTCTATGGTATGTAAGTCCGCCAACCCGCACTAGGCCAGCGTGGTGGACTATATGGCCTAACCACTCTCAATCGTATTCTCGATTGTAGAGTAGGCCCGTGCCCTGCAGTGGGACGTATATGGGCTGTCACTACTACCACTACCACTTAAGCTACCACCCGGCTTCGTTTTCGGTAGCAGTCTTGAGATACCCTCTATGTTCTACCCTGTTGTAGTTAGCAGTGAAGCTCAAAATATCTCATGAGCACAGAAAACCACTATTACTACTAACAAATTATAATCACAGAAAATTTCGGACATGAGTCCGAATCATAATCATCAAGATAATCGTTAGCCGGACTTACACAGTAACATCTACCTTTAACAATTAGTGTGTAGCGTATAATGATGTAAATCATGACTTAACTAAGGCAGGAAGGAGTCCAGCACATGTAACAGGAACTTAGGATACGAAAGTCTAACTGTGACGCCTTTGTTTAGATAACACTACACTGTTGTATCTGGAAAACAATGTGTTGAGGTACACAAATATGTGTATTTCTTTTAAAAAATAAAGAATATCATAAATATGGTCAGCTGTACTTAATAAAGACGAGCAGTGCTCCATAAGGCTCTTAAAAAAAACTTAGCTCAAACAACTCCACTCTTTCATTACAATTTAAGTTTCTACGTAAATAATGGGATGCATATTACTACATACTTAGTCGGGTTCCCTTTTCTGTGGCCTGTTTGTCCCTCCTAAACTTATATAGTTATTACTTATAAAGTTATTTAGAATAACAATGCCATTACTTCATTTTTTATTTTTGTTTGGAAAGTCTTACTTCTATAAAGATATTCGAGCGTTTTTCTATTATAAAGCACAGAAGCCAGTTCTTTCTACAATGTGAATTAAACTGCCTCGGTGGCTTAGTTGAACTATGCTACAGTTACAAGGCGGAGACGGGTTCATCATCGTGGAAAATACAAGGCGAAATGTTGGTGCTCTTATACTGATAGCATCTCTGCCTGCCCCTTTGGGAAAAAGGTGTGAGGTTTTGTATGTATGTATGAATTAAAAGACACAATACCCACTCATAAAAATTGTAAAAATGGCAAGTAGTTCTACAAATGTAAAATATTTGGCATCACATGGTAGAACATAAGTTCTATTCAGACCATTTTTTACTGATATATTAGAATTCCTCTATGCATAATGGTTTCTTAGATTTACGCGAATGTTACACATTGAAATAAAACTATTATTTACGGATTTTATCGCGAATTTAGTTTAATTTTTTACATTTTTGACTTCCGCCCCGTGACCACGAAAGCTGTAAAGTAATCGAAACGTCGGGAAGTCAAAAATTTAAAAAATTTAACTAAATTCGCGATAAAATCCGTAAATAATAGTTTTATTCCTCTGTGCATAAATCATAAAGATCGGGCCAGCGTAAAATAATACTGTAAAATATGATTATCTTTTAAATATGGTAGCACATTTAAAGAGAGCATAATTTGTTTTTATGACACAGGCTGACCAGTATTGTTCAAAAATTATCAACGGCTATCCTCCAGAGATAATAGCCAGTTTCAGTGAAAAATATATTCATCGTAGCCTGAATAATATTGTCTTGACCCAGTTTTATATTAAGAATCGTTAATAAGTTCGTTAAGGTATTGAAGGAATCAGATTAATATTTACAAGGTTTTTTTCATACTAAGTCGAGTTCAAATCCTTTTGAACTCGTTTGTCGTTGCTAGAATACGTTTATCTATAACATACATTAAAATTGATAATCTGAACAATAACAAAAAAGTATTCAAAATAAATTCAAATGGTATGCTAAGATTACCCTCTAAGAAATTTTAAAACAACAGACAATTCACTACGGGATGAATTTTTAACGCTTGTTTGTTTCCTATGCAAAATTTATTACATAAGATTCAATGACCCTTTCATAAAATAGCTTACACTGCTGTTGAAAAAGATTTATTTTTAGTTTTTTAAGTTATTGTTAGTCATCGAAAAGTTTAAAATAATTCATGGTATGAACAAGGTCGGTGGTAGCTGCATTTTAAATATTAAATTTTTACTGGTTGTCTCATACGTGAGAGGCCGCCTGGGTAGGTACCACCGCAATGTCTATATCTCCCGCCAAAACAGTACTGTAAATGCACTGTCGTATTTCGGTTTGAAAGACATTAAAGCCAGAATAACTACAGGACATATTGAGACTTAACATCTTATGTCCTAGGATGGCGAACGCAGTGGTAGATGAGGCGAGTCGAAGGTGTTGTTTGGTGTTGTTACTGTTTATGAGCGGTCGTATCGCTTACCACCAGGCGAACGGCATGCTCGTCTCGTCATACATTGCAATAAAAATAAATATTAATTAACTTTACCTACAGCTTGTGTGTTGAGACTCGTACCGCAATGATAAAGTGACGTAATACATAGTTAATAAGTGAAGTATCAGTGATTAATAACAAAATTACTTGCGTGCCAGTGAAATAAGTGAATTGTAGTGCCATGGACTCTGAAACCGACATCCAGACATTTATAAACTGTACACAGCAGATCCTGGAACGGGAGAAAGCCTGGGACCACCTCAATGTAACGCAGATCTTAGACCTACTGCCCACACAGCTCCTCGAGGACATAAATCTCAAGTAAGTGCCGACTTAATTACAAAATAACATTAATTAGTTATTAATTGTATCTAATGTCGCAGGAAAGTGAAGCAAATTGGAATCCTGTTACTTTAGCACGTGTATGGTTGGCTTTAGTAGTACTTTTTAAAGACTTCTTTTGAAATATTACTATAATGTTATGTCCAAGAATCCAATAGATTCCTAACGAAATCGTATAGGATCATAATACCGAATTTAAATCGACAATTCTTTATCATATATTTTAATATAACCACCGGTTTTTGATCAAATATATCAAACAAAACTTTAACTTCATTATCACACGAAAGCCATCATTTAGAATGTTAAAACGCATTTCATTTGGAACAAAAATAGTTTAAATCTATTTTCACTAAACATTTAAAGCCGCGAAGCACAGCCTCACAGCGGCCAATTCAATTAAAAACTTTCTATGCAAACGAAGTTGAGCGCAAACGCTTCTAGCGTAGTTTGGATTCGGACTAAATACATCATTCGATTCGTAACGCTGGTGTTTTTAGAACCAGATATTTTTAGTGCAGTTTATTTCAGTTAACTTAACCGCAACCTTTCAGAAGTAAACAGAGTGTAACTTGCTCTTGTTCTTAATGTATTGCCATTGGTTTCGTGATAAAATTTTGTCTTCGACACTATGTACAGATTTCGGTCCACCTACCGAAAGTTACCAAAGTCATTTCATAGCAATTTTGCAATGCCTATATTCAATTCTTGAATACGCCTACCCACGGTTTCGCCTTCCTTAAATACTCTGACTTGGATTATAATTTAAATAATGAAATAAAAATATCTTCATCTTCATTTGAATTTTAAATTTTAGTGGGATAAGATTAGAAGCTTATTTTTAAATATTCTTAAACATAGCACTTATAAGTCGATCTTTATTTATACATCTTAGGGATTTTACAAAATTAATGATTTTCTCTGCATCCTCTGCGCAGTTCAGGACTTACCTACATTCGAATTACTGGAATATGGAAATTGGAATTAAAAACAAGATTTGTAAAATAATAGAATACCTAAAATAGTGAGACATAAGGCTGAATTCTCAATACGTTCATTTAATAACAAATGTTTCAGAAACATATTTTTTAACAAAGAAACTTGTCTTTCAAAGCGGAAATGAGATTGTCAGTCCATTTTTATCATGTCACCGCTAAAGTTCCCTATCGATTTCGTCCAAGTTTCTCCGAGGGATAGATAAAATTTGTGCTAGGTTTCTCATACGTGAGAGACCGGCTGGGTAAGTACCACGGTAATATCTATTTTTCACACCAAACAGCAGTGTAAATGCACTGTTGGGTTTCGGTTTGAAGGATATTGTAGCCATAGTAACTACTGAACATGTTGAGTCTTGACATCTTATGCCTCAGGACGGTGAGCACAGTGGAAACCAGGCATTGCTTTATAATTGAAAGTTTTTGGTGTTGCTACTGTTTATACTTTATGAGCTTAACACTTACCATCAGGCGAACGGCATGCTTGTCTCGCCAGTAAATGCAATGGAAAATAAAAATACATTCAATTATTCGATGTTTTTTCGAGTAACGAATATCAAAATTAAAAGCTATTTGACGCCTGTCTAACAATTTGTGCATTTCAATTATTTCAGCCACGGAGTCGGATTGTTGATCGAATTACCAATAATCTTGTTAATACGTTTCACTGTCTATAGATGTCAATACTTTGGCGGCTGTTTCAGTCGCGCAACTCAGTTAAATTACTGTCAGCTTCCGTTCTTAATTAGATTTAGTTGGAAAACACCTCGTTTTGTTGTACCTATACAATGTTTTCTAGGGATTTTCACTGACACTTATAGGAGAAATACCAAGCGGAGTGTAAACGAACTGAGCTTTATTATAAAGAGTTTCTTTTTAGTGATAAATTGCACAACCTGTTTCCCTTACGGAGTGAAATTATACCTTACTCAATTGTCGCTAGCCTGAGTCTTGATTTAACAAAAGCTAAAATTAATTTCCACCCAGTTGACGTGTTCGTGTGTATAAGGCGTCCCCGTTGCACCTGCAGAACATTATTAAGTTGCAAGTCATTTAGCTTCTTGGAAGAAGAACATATTCAGCATTGTAATATCTGCAACTGAGCTGCTTAATTATAGACATGAATTTGATTCATTTTAGGTGTTTATAGGGTACGTCTTTTGAATATAGTAAGTATAATTTATCTCATTAGCCCAGTTAGGGCTTTGCTCCATAGCTGGCAACACTTTGAAGTAGTTTTTTAAAGTAGACAATAGATCATTCACGTTCTTTTAGCGTGCGAATGCGTGGTTGTCATACTATCAAAATATTATGAACAGTTTTTCTCTCTTCGCATTTTATTATATTGGACGTATTAATACTATTAGATTACAAGTATAAATGCGTGTTTATTTTATAAAAAAACATATCTCAAACATTGTGGGAAATAGAGAAAAACTGTTAATATTTTGACAATAGGATTACAATTCGCAAGCCGAAAGACCGCAGACGATTTAGCAAGGTATATAATAAAGATTATTATAGAAAGTAACTAAATCACCTGTTCATGAAAATTGTTACAAGTTAAAAATAATAGTATTTTACTCAAAATACTAACACAAGTAGCGACTTAGTCAGATATTATTCAATATTAAAGTGGAAACACTTCATTTAACAAAGATACTACAAAACATAATATCACATAATAGCCCTAATAGGCTGGCAAAAGTTTCGTAAACAAAGTAATTTAGAGGCCTACACTTAAATACGCTATAAATCATCAATTTTATCAAATTGGATACCAGCAAAGTGAATTAAACACTAAAGACCTAAGTAGTTTGGTTAATTAAGAAACATAAATGTTGATGTTGGGTTTATTTACTTTTCGTGTACTGCTAATGTTCAAAATGACCGGAGATGTGTACATAAACAGTACGAAAGAAATTCTGTAATTTGACCAAAGACCGTCGCGTTGCCGTCTTCACCCAGACGTTAAATCTTTGATTAAACCGTGGCATAAAGATGTTAATGCGTACCGCTGTCTTCGATTTTTAATCTAATAAAAATAATTTGTGTTAATATATCAGGTTATGGAAGTACAATTGCTGTGCAATAGATCTACTTTTTGATTGAAAGTTTACTATTGGGTAGGTTTTACCACTTGAGGTACTTATAAACATTTGGAATTCCGGTGTTGAATTATGTTTACCATTATTTTTAATATTCTTAAATGTGTAATAGTCAATTATGAACACAACACTAGTCATTCAGTCCAAAATTTAATTGACTCAAATATAAAAGCAAAATTATTGCGAATACACCAATTTTAAGCCGCGTCATTATTATAAACAAGATATTTGAATATGTTAAAGCTCTACGATGTTATCATAATAGGCGGGAAAGCCTGTGTGTAGATAAAAGGGATTACATACTCATGCAAATGAGAATTACTTTAAATAGCAAGACATTCAAGGATAATACATATTTATAATGGGTAGTAGCTCTTACCCGAGACTTCGTCTGCGTAGAATTTTGTTGCAAATTAGTCCCACGGGGACCGTGAGTTTCTTCGATCATAACTTTTTGATTTTGATTTGATTTTGACAACAGTCACGCTACTTAATTTATCCACTATTGTAATAAATATCAGCCAGCATACATTTTTACAACATATTTAAGTTAAAGCTTATGTTCCTGAAGGGGTGTGTAGATGTGTTGTTCCACCCAACAATTATTGAAGTTTTTTCCGTTCCCAGTGTACCATGCCAGGTTACAAATTATGTTGATAGTGATAAAAGAATAATTGGGAAGGACTAATTAATACCTATTTCCAATAATTGCTTCGATTAAATTATTTTTGCATTTTGTTGTATCAGCCCATAAACGTCCCACTGCAGGGCACGGGCCTACTCTACAATCGAAAGTACGATTGAGAGTGGTTAGGCCATATAGTCCACCACGCTGGCCTAGTGCGGGTTGGCGGACTTACATACCATAGAAATTCTTATAAATCGCTATGGTACGCAGGTTTCCTCACGATGTTTTCCTTCACCGTTTTAGTGCGTGGTGATTGACTGTCAATACACTCATGACTCCGAAAAGTCAGAGGTGTGCCCTGGGATTTGAACCCGCCACCACCGTGAACATGTTGGCAGCCGCGTCTAGTCCGTTTACCAACAGGCCACCACGCACTTTATATTAAATTAATTAATCGATTAAATTAATTAAGGAATACTATGTTAACATTTATTCTAACTGTTTAATAAATGTTAAACTGTTATTTATTGTAACATTTATTCTTAAAGTTTTCTGTTTTCAATTTCTTTGTTCTTTTCTCACGAAAATAGCATGAAGCGTAATGAAAAAGGCTGAATGAGGTCGGCGAACTCTCCTCGGATCTTATTACAACGGACTACAATAAACTTCTTACTTAATATCGACTATCGCCCGCAAGCTTGCGTAACTACGTATAAAGGATTCAATAAAACTAGGCTTCGGTTGATCGCTGTCGAAAGAATGTGAAGATCGGTTTCTTGCTTTGGGGCGTTGAACATATTTAATTTTTCACCTCATCACTTTTACGAGATTTGCTCCGATCATGATCATTAGTTCCTTATTTCACGCTGAGGATTAATTTGGATAGGCTGTATAATTATGTTACTTTCTCTAAAGCGTACTACACGCCGAAGCCGCCGACCTGCCGGCACATGTCAACAACATTTTGTTGGCGGCTTAATCGGCGGCTTCACTCAATGCAAGTCAAAAATCTTTGTTGGCCTATTCTCATCGGCTTTGGGGTGCAGTGCGTATATGTACCTGTGTTGCAGATTCCTGCACAAAAATTAACTTTTTTTAAATTTTATTTCAGCTTGTAAGTTCAGCATGGTTCGATTAAAAGTTGCGTCATTCATACTGAACAGTGTTCACATTTCCGACACAAATAACGATGAAATTAAATGTATAACGTGGAAATGGATAAATGTGTTGAATGTAAAAGTTTCCTCGCTTTGTTTTAAACTTACTGGTGTTTGTAATATCCGAGAACAAAGTGAATACATTTTCAATTCAAAGAACCATTGCTAAGTTGGAGGATATAATTTCAGTCAACAATAAATCCTGTATTCGTGTGATTTGCCACGTTTTGTCGCAAACAATTGTTGTCAAAATAGGTTGTTTAAAAATGTAAATGTCTATGTAATATCGGGTACTGCGATGTTTTCCTAACATTTTATTTGTTTTCTGTTCTTATAAATCTTACGATTATTATTTTTAATTAATTTTAAAATAGTGTCATGAGGATCAAAATTAAATGTGAATTAGAGACTAATAATAACTAATACTGGTGGAAGGTCTCTGATATGTGAGAGGCCATCTGGATAGGTACCACCGCAATATCTATTTCTCCCGTAAAATAGCAGTGTAAATGCACTGTTGTGTTTCGGATTGAAGGACATTGTAGCCAGAGTAACTACTGGACATAATGAGACTTAAGATCTTAGTCTCAGGATGGCGAGCGCAGTGGAATTTTGCTACTGTTTATGAACGGTCGTATCGCATCATCAGGCGAACGGCATGCTCGTGTCGCCATTCATTGCAATAAAAAAAGACTTGACTCTTGTAACAACGACACATATAATAGTATTCATAAAGCCGAATGTGAATTTAATACTTTTATTTTGTCAATACATGAAAATATTGTGGCAAATTCCTATATGTTTTCCAACTCCCAGATTAATAACAACATGTCAAAGCGTTAAATACGTTGCCTGAGAATTGTAGGATGTGTTGGGTTACCTATTCAAAAGTGCGATTGCATACTATTCATTTAGTTTGGGAAATAAAACTCGAATATGTGGGTGTTAAAGAACGGGTGAAAGGCACACAAGTATGGAGCAAAATGGACTTAGTTTATAACTATTTCTGTATCAGCCCATATACGTCCCACTGCAGGACACGCGTATACTCTACAATCGTGAGTACGATTGAGAGTGCTTCGGCCATACAGTCCACCACGCTGACCTAATGCGGGTTGGCGAACTTTACATACCATAGAAATTCTTACAAATCGATATGGTATGCAGGTTTCCTGACGATATTTTTCGTCACCGTTAAAGTGCGTGGTGATTGACTATCAATACATGACTCCGAAAAATTTGAGGTACGCCCTGGGATTCGAACCTGCGACTATCGTAAATATGCTGACAGTCACGTCTGGTTCGTTTACTAACAGGCCACCGCGTACATAAAACTCTTTCATTGCTGTTTAGTTTAATATATCCGGAAAACAATAAATTTTCAGCACGTCGGTCCAATTGTGGCTGCAGGACCTTGACGAATACTTATCAACGATTTATGCCACTAATTCTGTCAGTAAAAAGTGGATTTAACTTTTCGTAAACTCATTTAAAACCCACCCAGAATCACAACAATGTCTCTTGCCGCCTAATCAACAATGTCGCGGTATGAAAACTTTTCTGTTTTACGACAAATTTAAAGCGAAGGGTATTTTGTTTACTCCTGTTTTACGTATTGTAAAATACAGGTTGTCTTTGATGTAGAGATTATTTGTGTGAAATGTAACATATTTATTTGTATAAGTAATAATGTTTGTAGTGACTTCGTTTGCACGGCGTTGATATCGTAGTAAATTGTATCAGCCCATAAACCTATTGATAGGGTGATAGGGTTATTCTTGTCATTCTTTGCATAGTAAAATATAAAATATTTAATTATGTAAAATGCCTTAAGTGTTTATTTCCTAATAACCGGGACACTACATATACATAATATAAAATAGACCTTTGTCTACAGTGTTTTAGAAGCAACCTCACTTCACTGAAGTGGAACCTTGAAAGTGGGCCTTACTACTTGAACTGTGATCCTTTTAGTTTAGTAATAATTAAAATTATATTAACTATCCTATTAAGTCTAACTCCACTTTAATTTAAAATATATGTTACTCACAATTTAGATGCGTTTATAAATGTTACGAATTACGTAAATTTTTTTTATGGAAATTAAGAACGTAACTGTGTTTATTTTTCACGTTAAAATGATGTTAATTAAGTAAATTTATTTAATAGGACTGACAATTAATTGTGAACTAGTTAAAATGCCTCGCATTTTTAAAGATTGTAATAGTTTAAAACCCAAAATGTCTTGTTGGATTCCTTTTTTGTTGTTACTGTTATTTACTATTTGCCAAAGCCATTGCAAAATACATTATACTAAAAATCAAATTTACTCAATTTGTATTAGCTTTTTCAAATTAGTTTTTTAATTTTAAACTGGATTTGTAAATTTAAATTTTCGGTTTCAAGTACTAGTTACTCTAATTTACACCGCACTTATTTTTTTTAACTTCGTAATTAAATTCACAAATAAACCGTTGAGCTATTTTGGTATGAGTTTAATGTCATGACGTGAATAGTATTTTCATAATATTACAATTTAATATCACATGCTTTTGCGATAACCTAAAGGGATAGGCTTAATATAAATTCCGACTTCTTTCTGTAAAAATACCAACAGACAGAAAAAATACAGAGTTTATTGTACTACATTACTTTTATATTGGTATGTATTCGTGGAAATATAAAATAGAAATAATTTGTCAAAATGTGGGTGTATGTGTGTTCTCATGTTCGTGAGGATATGTTTTTTTTAAAGGGCAAAGACCAGCTTGCCATTAGCAATACGGCCGCTCAAGAACAGGCAAAACCAAATAACATCTCGAATTACAAAGCAATTCTTGGCATTTTACTTCGCTCGCCATTCCGAGATATAAGATGTTAAGTCTCAATATTTCAAGTAGTTACTCTGGCTCCAATGTCCTTTAAACCGAAACAAACAGTGCATTTACACTGCTGTTTGGCAGGAGAAAAAGATATTGCGGTTATACCTGGGTAGGTGGCCTGCCATCTGAGAGAGACCGGTCATCAGTATGTCGGATCAATTGTTATTAATTACAATATTTATTCACGGATGCGAGACAGTCTCTACGCTCTTACAGCACTATTTTCAGATGATAATAATTGATCTCTCCATACTGCTAGTCATTATATTGTTTAAGAAGTCCCTGACATCTCCAGTCACAATTTAGCGTGTAAATTCTATCAAAAAAAATAACTCGGAAGATTATAAATATATTCATAAAATACGAAGAAACCCTTACCAAGAAGTAAGTATAACTTGCACCTAATCTGAGCTGTGTTTTTAACACAGCTCTTAACTTTGACTCCGTTGTGGTGAAGTTAAACTCGGTTTCCTAACTAAAAGTTAATCAGTGAGAATTAATTATAAGTGACGTGGAGTAAAGTGAAATTAATTTCCGTTTTCCCACTTATGTGGTATTACGAAGGTTACTTTAGATTTCAAATATTGTCATAAACGCGTTCTTAGTCTCTCACCAATATATAATCAACGAATGTCAATAAAATGTAACATATTTTTATTATGTTATTAAGACAATGTAATCAAATATATACATAGATGTGGGGGTGTGTGTGATGTGTAGTGATGCACCATTTAGAATATATTTTAATGAATAGTTTATTTATTTATTATTTGCCAAAACAACTTTGTCTTAAATGACAATAAAAAACCCAAATCTAACATTTATAAAAATTGGTCTTACCATAAAATTAGGTAGATATCAATAGAATAGGAGCGGCCTACCTATTGGTAAGCAATAACCAAGCAATATATCGGGCTTTCTTGCTTCTATAATTATTAAATAAAGTAGTTGCAAAATTGTAACTTATAAATAACGTGACCATTTTTTTTTGTGTCAGGGCGGGACATCTGTGTAATGAAATAATTATAATAAAGTTTCACAAGTTTTTATATTAGTGTGAGACTCGGAATTTTCTGAAAAACTTAAATTTTCATAATCAAAATAGTTTTCATTACTGCGATACTCAAAGCCACGGTTTTAGCATTAGTTCGCTAAAGCATTTTGAGCGAGGGATACATTTTAAATTATCGTTTTGTCTGTTTGCAAGAGCGGGACTATATTGGCCTTGCTGGGGACACCGGGACAGAGTTCCTGAAAGCGGGACGTATGGTCACGTTACTTATAACGATCATAAAGTTTGATCAGAAAATAAAATATTAATTAGTACATAAGAATCATTTAATTGAAACATGGAAGAGATTTAATAGCATCGGAATTTTGCTTAACAGAAATTACAAACATTTATTAACTTTTATTTCGCTATTATTTATTTTTGATGAAATTCGGCGTAGGACAGTTTCGATATTTATTTAAGTGAAATTAATAAATATATGTACTTATAAGCTCAATCATGTGTCCCCGAAAGGGCAGGCAGAGATACCATTTGTGTCACCCACAGTATACCGAGCTTATTTCAATACCAAGATGTGATAGAGTCCTAATGTAACTGCCATTCATCACCTCCCAAACAATCATGTAATATTTATAAAACTGAAAAACTGATAAATAGTCCCTGATCCCGCCCTAAAGTCTGGTAACGCATCTCCATGTCCTATGGTGTTGCAGATCCTTATGGGTGGCGATGACCACTTACCATCAGGTGAACCGTAAGAACCGTTAAGAGTTTCATTGAGAGAAAAGTTTAAAGAAGTAGATATTCTTACTGTTGCATCTCAATATATTTATGAAAATTTATTATATGTTCGTAAAAATATAACTCAATTTAAGCGTAATTGTGACATGCATAGTAAGAACACTAGGAACAAACATAATCTTGCCTTACACGTTACTCGTCTCCACAAGATAAATAATTCTTTTATGGGTCAAAGTGTACGCTTCTTTAACAAGCTTCCCAACAGTTTAAGAGAACTTCCAATTAATAAGTTTAAAAAAGTAATAAAAGCTAAGCTGTGTAAAAAGGCATACTATAGAATTTCAGATTATGTGGAAGATAAAACTGCTTGGGAATAAATTTATCATGTTTTGAATCAAACTGACATTATTGTAACTTGTGACATGAATCATTTTATTTGTAAATGGCGATATAAAAAAAAAAACAAAAATAGAAAAGGAAAGAAAAAAAGAAGACAGTTCGTGTTGCTGAGGGAGTTTCTTGCGCCGCTTCTTCTTCACAGCCACAACACGTTCCGAAGCGGTGGTAGCAGAAAAGGACGATTCAAAAGATCTTGTGAAAGACTATTTGAATAAAGAATATTTTGATTTGATTTGATTTGATTTGTAAGTTCGCTTGTCCCCATAATATGAAAAAAACAAAAAACACAAAGCGTTCTGCTTGACCAGGAGGTCGAACTTAGGTCCTCCCGATACATAACCCAGACATGCCGCAACTAGGCTAACAATTTTAGTATTGCAAGGTGCAGCTAAATTGGTTGGCTAAATTCTGCCATACTACATCTTAGTTTAGACACGAGTAAATTGCTTTTGAAGTCTGGTACAAGTCTTTTGATGATAGTTATTACGCATTTACTTAAAGTAAATTGATGTTCATTTCTCTTCGAAATTCTTTACTGCCAGTATTCCAGTTGAGTGAATCAAAACGAGCTTTGTTTAGTTTGGTTTAATAAATTGGCTAATTTTATGGAATTAAATTGTTTTATATTTTTTATTGTGGATGTTAAGATATAGACAATAGTAATTCCACGCAAGGCTAGTCTATATGATAAAGACTGTCGTGACTTGAGCTCATAAAAAATATTCTGTTGAAGATAAAAATAGATTAGACACCTAGACAATATCATTTAATTCTTATACTTTGTCCAACAGGATCACCTTGGGAAATTGTATGGGTCTCGGCGAGCGTCCATATAGTCCGCCATGGTGGGGTCAACTGGCCTGGTTTATGGTCTTCGCCGTCATGCTGCTTCTCGCCGTGCTCGGGAACACTATGGTCATATGGATTGTTTTAGGTAAGAATAAAATTACATTGAAATCATGGGAGGACGATGAGAGAAAAAATAATAGCACCTACCGTACCACGATGTGTGTTTTTGGCACTCCTACGCACACTCTATCTTCTGTCTCTTTCTGTTTCGACTCCCATGTTTCTCGTTAGTGATAGATACAGATATAGTGCGTATAAATTTTGTTTGCTTAGTCCAACCAGTATTGACCTCAATATAAATTTAAGATTTCCCAATGGGCTTAAGGTTTGGTATGATCACATCTACACATCTTGTACTGTCTATTCGAATATTGAAGGCTGGTAGTGAGCTCAATATCGACACGCCCGTAAAACAAGGTAGTATGTGATCAAAAGACGAAACCACTTTTTTTGTATATTATTCTTTAGAAAACAATTCTTTATCAGTACAGCTTGAAAAAATAAAATTATTATGAATACTTTCGGAGATATTCAATCGGACAAAGTTGTATCTCAATATTATTCCAACGTACAATGTCATTATAGCACGTACATTCTTGTCGCCTACCAGACGAAAACGTGTTTGGATCAGTAAGCTTCTGCGTATCCTCAGTTGTAGCGTTGTCTGATGGATTACGCATGTACAATGTTCACATGACTCCAATTTTATTTTAGTTATAAAAAATGTTATTTTTAGGTTTTATAGTCAATAATATAATAA
Organism: Hyles euphorbiae; assembly: GCA_023078785.2. NCBI lineage: Eukaryota > Metazoa > Arthropoda > Insecta > Lepidoptera > Sphingidae > Hyles > Hyles euphorbiae. The sequence continues at coordinate 8,843,835 of CM041034.1, read as the reverse complement.
ATGTATAAAACTAGGACGTATGTTATGAATCAACATTATTCTACGGAATTCTTAAAAATATATTTATCTCAATACTTTATTTTATATTGCACACTGTTAATTATATCTTATGTATTTATAACATTTAAATTATTTATTAAGTTTTTTAAAAAACTGTGTCGTATATAAGTTATGCCACGTTTTTGTTTGAAATTTCTGTAAATCATTTAGATCATATGTACACATACGACGTCTTACTTCGGGTATTCGTTGTATTTTTTTAGTCGTATCATAGTTTACTTCGTTGTTGTGTGAAGCAAACTAAAATAATACTTTGTTCCGCATTTATAAATGCTTTTTACTTTATTTATATTACACTTACTGTTTATAAAATACTGCAGTTTTTTAGTTCATGGAATTAACTCATACTTTTGATTAAATGTTAATTTCTTATGATGCAGATTTTGATGTTGGTGGTGTGTTGTGGTTTGATACATCACCTCTACCACCAGGTGTAGAAAATTTTTTATTCAGCTAGCAGGTGTCTGGTATGATGTTATTGGCGATTACAATATAGAAAACTGTGAATATAATGAGAGAAAATATTATATTCATCAGTTATCTGTACCAAATCCATTTATATGAATAAGAAAATCCATAGAATATGATGATCCCAACTTTAAAAATGTACTGCTTTTTGTTATACAAAAAAAATTAAATATAGCATCTATATACAGATAATCACTATTAAATATTGCAACACCAAAGCCTTTTCGAATTACTAATCACGGCCACTGGAATGTTTTATTTTGTGCATTGCTCAAGAGCGGTCGGTTTAGCTTAATGCTAACTTCATAGGCAATATAAATATTGTTTTTTTATAGTTTACCCGAATTAAACGGTAATCTGTTCTACTCCTCAACATGGAAAGAACGCAAAATATGTAAAGATACATGTTTAGAAATGAGAAGGATATGTTTGTTAAATCTGGTTAAGAATCATGTTTTAAAGAAACGAAACGTTATACATTAAGAAGATATGACTGAGCCTTGCAAAAATAATTATAAATATGTATATGAAATTTCTTATAAACAATGATTGAATTATTTTATAGTATAGTCATTGATATTGGAACCTAGGCCTTAACGAAAAGCAGTAGGCGTTTGTTATAAAATATACACTTAAGCTAAAAGAGTTTCCGATACCTTAATTAGGATCATCCGAATAGGCGCAAATTTAGCTACTGTTTATATTGTTTTCTTCTTTTCATGTTATAATGATACAACAACTTTGCGCTAATCTTTGTTTTAATTAGCTATGTATGCTGTTAAGCAGCTGTGTACTAGATTTATTGTCCTAAAACCCAAAAAGTGCTTTATAAAAAACTGATTTATCGTGGGGGACAAAATCGATACAGAATTGCTTATTATTTTGTACATTTATGCTGCTAAAAAGTTTAATTTGATTATTTTTCAAAGATTTCTCGTAAAACAATCAATTAGAATTCTAATATGGGCCAAAACAAATTCGAATCTATATTTGGTACAAAATATGCACCGCAGGTCTCTTTTGATGTTTAATCTAAAATTTAAAATATGCTTGTCTTGAAAAATATCAGTAACGAAAAAAATATCATGTAACAAAATAAAAGATGTGTATAATATTGATAAAAATGATCCTAGTAAATAATTTATAAATATATTCTAAATAAAACTACCGTTACCTATAGTTGCCTGATTGTTGTCCACATCTTTACAATTTCATCTTTGCACGTTTGAAATAATACATATATATAACTCTTGACAAACGATTTCGAAGCTTATAATAATGAGGTATAAATAATGATATATTTATTTTGTGTATTGTGACCTCTATTATTTCTGAGCACTTATTCTTCAAATGTTGCATTAATGTTCCCCTTTAAATTTGATGGGTAAAAATATTTATTAAGAAATTAATTTTATATTCTTGTATATGATTTTATATAATATTAACATTTACATTACACTATGAATATGTATCTTTTTTATAATTATGATAAATTATTAGTTTGAAGATCATAAGTTAATAAAGCTTTATGATCGTTATGCTAAATACAACGGGTTGAGAAATATTTATCTATGCTGTACTATTTAGTTTTAAATGGTAGTCTTAAAGATAATTGCAGTTTCGTTTTGATAATTTGATACCAAAAAAATAACTTAAGTACTGAAAAATGTAATAAATATACAGCTATAACAATAATTACAATATATGATTTAATATCTAACGTTAAATATATATATATATATATATTAAAATAAAAGATTTTAATTTATTTTTCAGTTCAAAAACTGAGTTTTGTGCTCAAAACAAAAACATACATCATCATTTTTCGTTCACCATTCCCTACAAAAAAGTCGGTAGTGCACAAAGGTAACCCTAATTTTCATAGAATATTGCCGTAAGATAACAACTAGCGTTCTCATTTACGTAGTACAACGTGGAATGTTCTCATAAAACACCTATTTTTTAAAATAATTGATAAATTTTCTTCATATTTATTTATAAAAAGGCTTGACATTGGAGTATAAACTTTTGGTAAGTTATATTTAACCGCAATAACTAGGAATAAAATAATTCAATAAAAAGTTTTTCTAAAACTTCAAACAGCTCTTCTGTAAAGTAGAGATTTTGCAAATCCGACTTTGTTCTACGACAGTGTCGATATGTCACGGTGTCTTTTTAATAGCGTAAATATTGCGCCGTGCACAATCCTTCTCCTGTCTGAGATGTACCGCGTCTAGAAGAAAAATCATTAAAATTCGGCAAATTCGATCCTTGATTTCCACAAATACATTGTTATATATTTAAGATTTGTACATGATGCCAAGAGGACTGTAATTAAAAACATAAGCCAAATGATTCTTTGCCATGCATGGGGAAAATACCTTAAAATTGCTGCATGTTATAATAAAGTTAAAAATTCTATAAACGCGTATATGCATATCAGTTGATGTGTTTTTTTCAGAAACATCAGTTAACTATATAAACGCAAAGAATATGAACGTCGAAAACCACAATATTACATTTTTGTCTACGCCTCTACACGAATCGCTTACATAATGTATTCGTAGCGGCATTCTAAGATTTATATTATGAAAAAGATCCAAAGATTACTAAATGAAATGTATCACTTTCGCGGACACAACGTGATTGTACGTCATGATTTGAGATTTTGATACGACACAACGTATCCATACGTTATTATACGTTGTGTCCATCATAATACATATCCCACGACACGACGTTTGCAAACGATAACGTGATAAAACGTTTTTGTCATATTGTCTTTTTAACATTCAATATTATAGAACACAACGTATTTACACGCCAAATATATTTGTATGGCAATTTATTGTGTCATATTAGAATACAACTTGAACTGAGACCGTCCGCGAAAGTGGTATTTTGGTCTAACTTTCAATAAAATCAAAATCACTGATATGTATTATTCTTCTTCAGCCTATACAGGGTATATCAAGACTGCTACCGAAAACGAAGCCAGGTGGTAGTTTAAGTGACTTCAGATAAAGTGCAACTAAATTTTGTGCAAAAATTTGGGACGATATTTTTTTGTTATTTTTTTCCTATCGTCGTATTAGGATGGTAAATACATAGTTTCTTCTTAAATAATAGTATACCTTTTTATTTATAAAGAACCTAAGGTATAAAAGAGCGAAATTTATAGTTGCATTGTGTTTGTAGTCACTAAAACTACCACCCGGCTTCGTTTTCGGTAGCAGTCTTGATATACCCGGTATATCCACCCTAAGTGTAGGCCTCTTGTAATGCACGCCAGTTTGATTTGTCCAGGACAGTCCTTATGCAGTTTCTTCTAACCATGTGTGACCAGGTCGTCGGTGCACTTCATCACAGGCCTGCCCCGGTTTTTATAACCGGTTCTTAGTCTTTGATATGTTGGCATGTTGAATATACAAAATATAGTAATTATCCATTTGCAAAGTGCTGATGAAATGATGGCCTTTTCATTCGGCTACTGGAATAATAATATTAAATGTCGAGCTTACGATATATCCACGCAAGCATACAAACAATATGCACTCAAATTGATGATTGGTGACATGATGAAAGGTTTCACTAATGATCTGTTTTAATTTATAATTTTAATGGATAAATCCATGCATTTTGAACCATTCCACGCTTAGGTTTCAACCTGAATTAAATTGTCCACTTGTCAGTTACTGTACATGTCTCATTGTGAATTCATAATGACGAGCTCGCAATAAAACTTTTCATCGATACCTGTGGTGGAAGTATGTACTACGAACTGATAAATGAGTTGGCAGTGGACATCAATTTAAAAAAGATAAATATCGTCGGAACGTGAAGAGTTCTCATAATATTTTATTTCAAAGACTTCAGAAAGATTCAAGTTTTTAAAGACTTGTTTTAAAACGTGTTTTTTTTTTTTATTTCAGTCAATTGAAAATATCAAGTAACTGTTGGCGAGAGCATTGAACTGACCTAAAAATATGCCGATGCAATTTATATTACTACTGTTATGCATCTTATAAAGTACTTATTTATTTGAAAGAATGTCAGTTCAACTATTTTTTTATATTGGTGATTCACACTTTTTTAACTGTTAATTTATTAAAAGTATGTTGATCACAATGGTGCCTCAGTGGCGCAGTTATATTACGGTATGGTTGCAAAGCTGTGGTCTCAGGCTAGAATCGCGGATCAGTCAAAGTGTTTAATCAGCCCGGAGTCAGGAATTTGTGCCTGATATGGCGGTGGGTTCGCTATCACAACGTGGGTCGGAAAAAACAAGGCGAAAGGAGAGTGCCCTTTTTGCATCTCTGCTTCCGCTTCTGGGAAAGAGGCGTGAGTTTATGTGTGAATGTTTTACAATGATCAAATCATCTTTCCTCCAACAGCACATCGCCGTATGAGGACAGTGACAAACTGCTTCCTAGTCAACTTGGCAGTTGCTGACCTACTAATGGCTACTCTGAACGGAGCGCCCAACTTCGTGTTCTTGGTGACTGCACACTGGCCCTTCGGGTCGATCACCTGCACTGCTAGCAACTTCACGGCAAACCTGACTGTCTCTGCGGGCGTCTTCACCCTCGTCGCTATTACCGTTGATAGGTAAGTTACTAGATAATAAATATAACCTTCTAGTTTTACTAGGGAAGACATAGAAATTGAGCGGTGGCATGTTGTTACTGAACCAGACGGGGCTTCCATTGTTGAAAAATTGGGCATTCCTCTGACTTATCGCAATCATGTGAGTATTAATAGCCAGAAAACATTGTGAGGAAACCTGCATACCGTAGCGATAAGAATTTCTGCAGTATGTAATGTCCGCCAACCTCCACTAAGCGAGCGTGTGGTTCTGTAGGGCCTTACCCTTCTCGGTTGTACTCACGATTGTACAAGAAGCCCGTACCCTGCAGTAGGACTGATGCAATGTAAATGAACCGATACAGAAAGGATAAACAACATATTTGTAAAGTAATACTGTTGCGATAATTCTATGTCTAAATTTCTCGTCGTTCCACTGTTTATCTTTTCTTCTGTCTTTTTTTTCGCTTGACTGAGTAGACCTTCGCATGAACTGTTTCCTTTAACGAAATTAATTTAAATGACTAGCACTAACTACTAAAAACACTAAAAACTAAAATTGCTTATGTTCGCAGTTTCAGTGATGTGCCTTATGTTATACTGTTATATTTTAAAGACGACGGTAGGCGATAGTGAAATGTGTGATCTGCGTGGACACTTTTAACGCGCACAATAGTTGTTTAAATTGTGTCTTTGGAAGAAACTAACGTCTAAAATACAGGCTAGGCCTAGTTTAGACGTTAGTGTAAATCTTATGATGTAGTAATGTGTATCAGCCGCGTAGTGTACTATGCAGCTAATTAGAAATATAAGTATTTGTTGCTTTTAATTGTTCAACGATATAGTGACAATCTAAATATCCTGTTTATGTGGAAACATGTAAATTGTAATATGAATGCTAGTGTCATGTACATAGGTATCTCATAAGGTTATATAGTGTACTTTGTATGTGTTAAATAAATATTTTTATTATTATTATTATATTGTAGGTAATGTTCATCTAAATTATTGTCGTCATGATGGAAGTTCTTATGATAATTTTTATGAATGTTGAAATGGATATTTTATTATATTACTAAAAAATAAAAGTTAAAATTATTGAAAAGTCACGCTTTAAGATAATGATATAATTAATTGTAAAATCAGTTAAGTAAATAAATGGTAACTAATATTATTGATAAAAAGCTAAGGGTGCTTACAATAATTATATACCATCAAGCAACCAAGCTTTGAGTCCATTACTAATGATGTTTTTTTAAGTTTTTAAACAGAAATGACTATCATATTCAAGAAAGGCAGCAGCCGCGCCGATGACCCTTTAAAAAATTTCGTCAATAAGTGCAAAATCTGAAAGTCATGTTTACGATAAAGTAAAAATACTTTTTAAATTGTTGTTCTGTTATCGGGATTTGATAATTGTGCAAAATATCAAATCAACCCGACGCGACGTTTAGAAGTGTTCGATAATCGACTTCAAAGATTGCGTTATATACATACATACAGGCAAAACTAATATAAGAGAATTAAAATAAAAATAGAAGGAGAAAGCAATGACAAAATGTGAAAAAACACGCGACCTCTCTAAATAATACTGCTGTACAAACTCGGTGTCTGCTATTTATTTTCACTTTATTTCTCAATACGGCGTTTTAATGTTCTTTGTATCTGTCAGTATTTTATATGTTTTCAATGTTTAATATAAAACCAAAATAAATGTTTTGTTTAATTTCGCGTGGCAGAATACAACTTTTGAATTCGTTCGAGACATATTTTCATGGTTGATTACCTAATACACTATTAAAAAGTTGATTCAAACTCGAGAGGCGTTGTAACTTTTATATATGGACGCATATAATTTTGGACAACCTTTTAAGCCTTTCTTATAAGTGATACCCTAGGGCAAAAAACTTAAAAAAGTTTCTTTACTGAATGTTCATGAACTGAAAGGGATCCGTAGTGTTTCTCTCCACGAATAAAACTTTTACTTTAATATTTTTTACGTTTAGGTTTGGATAACGTAATTTTACAAGGAACATTTACGTAGGGTACTGTAAATTGGAGATTTTGTGTTATCTTATCTTTTTTGGTATATGTGTACATGTAGTTCTGAATTAGCTGGATACTTCGTAAAAATAGGTCAAGGCTATAGATGATAAGTAAAAAATTTAGCCGACGCCGATTGTATGTCCTTCGATCTTATATACCTAATGAATGTCTCCAATTAGTTTACAACATATACAATAAATATAATATCTATATTTTACTGTTGCTAGGTCTACCATATGTGAGAAGCCGCCTCGGTAGGTGCCACCGCGATGTGTCCCGGTTTGAAAGAAATTGTAGCCAAAGTATTGGACATATTGAGACTCAACGTTCGTGATTACCTGCACAGTGGAATGCCAAGCATTGCTTTGATAATTCATATTGTTGTTTGGTTTTTCTTCTATCCACGAGTTGTCGTATCGCTTACCATCAGGCGAATGGTAAGCTCGTATCGCGATTCATTGCAATAAAAAATATCTATATATTTTGGAGGACGTTAAAAGCATGAAATATTAATGCGAAAATATCTTCTTTTCTATTTCATTTACAAATTATCCCTAACACAGCTATTTCCGATGTACACCGAACTTCAATTTCTTGTAGTCTCTCGAGACCTCACTTATTTCGTTTGATAATTCAATAGGATTCGTTTGTAAAGATCTAGTATTATTCTCTATCTCCCCAAGTGGAACTACGTCAGATTTTGTTAGTGTTTTTACTTTTAATATAACATGGGAACCTGTCAGCTTTGGCCCTTTGTAAAATATATTATAAAATATATTTCTGTTAAATATTTTTCAAGCTTTCTTCTCGCGGTAAAGTAGGTACGTTAAATATTATATTTTTGACTTTATAATACGTAGTAGTTTAAAATCATTGATGATCAGAAGTTTTATACTTAAGTAGCACTTTTTTCGGTAATATAGAGAAAAAAACATTTTATTGATAGAAAATACGGCACGAGAGAATTTTCATTTCACCATTTATGTTATTTAGTAACTTTTATCCTACAGAAGAGAATATTGTGTTCATCACTAAGATACAATGTTAAATATAACCTATTTTCACTGTAATTCGGTCAAGGTGCGAGCGATTACAAGCTCTCAAATACGCGTGCTTAACTACAATAAATATTAGTCATAAATACAGCCCCAATGCGACAATTGGACGGTAGAAAGGAGGATCGTTTTCATGGCGATAACATTTCAATTTCTATTATAACTGTAATTATATTAACCAATTTCACTGAGTTTTACAGGTATTTATGTTTATAACTCGAATGCGCAATGTTAATCTATACCAATAGTATAAAGAGGAAATATGTATTTGATTGTTTGCACTGAATAGTCTCTTAAAGACCGATCTTGAAAATTATTTCACCATCATAATCCAAGTCCTGTCCTGAATGTGGGCAATATAATAGTTTAGAATATTTTTATCTAACCAGCCTACATTGATTTGTCTCAGTGTTATAGCACTGTTATAGCACTTGATGTGAATAGCAGAGTGTGGTCTATATGACCGAGTGGCCACGAGTCCTTTAGACATATTCTAGCATGTTTTTAGGCACACTTAATACTTGTTATATGAACCATGTACTTCTGAGGTGGTGATAAATACCCCCGACGAACATAATTAGGTACTCACGTAAGTTACTTTATTTATTAAGGACCATCAGACGGAAAATACAGTGACAAAGTATACATTTACATGAATATAGGTATATTTTCATTGCATCTCTTGTAAAATACAGTACAACATAAGAAGTATACAGGAGTAGCGAAGCATTATCTTAGTCTTGTAGTAACAATAAAGTGTTATTTATTACTGGATATCGTACATCTAATACGGATTCCATATCTGTAGAAACATTTAGTTGTATTTATGAGATTTTTATTTGCTGAGTAAACGTAAATGTTGAACAAGTCGTTTGTTTGTTATTTGAACAAAAATAAAGTTTCTTTGAATTAAGTTCCTTTCCTTCTCTTTAATAAGTAAAAACATTATTTCAGTTAATAAATCTTTAGTACTAGTACATCGACTTATTTTTAAAGAAACAAAATTAGACGGAAATACTTTAAATATGAGAGTGCGTGTTTACTATCAATCAGATTCACAGTTATTGACAATATCATTATGCCGTGCCAGAATATACACATACATTTCTAACAATGTAGACTAGGCCATTAGCCTGCAAACACACATGTTACGTCGGCTTCCTTCCAGGGTTTTAATAGAACATAAATAAGTAATTTTTAGAATACAATATGTCACACAAAATATTTAGTAATAGAATAAATTATGACTACTATCGCCCTTGAACATCTAGAGAATCTAACAATAGGATATGACTATGATTAAATTATTTAGCGCACAAACACAAATACCATGAAAATAAAACATGTTTTTATATCTTTCAAAACAGTATTAAATGCGTGGTGGCCTGTTGGTAAACGGACTAGACGCGGCTGCCCACATGTTCACGGTGGTCGCGGGTTCGAATCCCAGGGCACACCTCTGACTTTTCGGAGTCATGTGTGTATTGATAATCAATCACCACGCACTAAAACGGTGAAGGAAAACATCGTGAGGAAACCTGCATACCATAGCGATTTATAAGAATTTCTATGGTATGTAAGTCCGCCAACCCGCACTAGGCCAGCGTGGTGGACTATATGGCCTAACCACTCTCAATCGTATTCTCGATTGTAGAGAAGCCCTGCAGTGGGACGTGTATGGGCTGATACTGAAAACAGTATTAAATTAGCTTCCAACATGAAGCAAATATTAGTATTTTAAAAGACAGAGTTGGAGCGTAGTGGGTAGAACATATCGTCTATAGCACATACCACACGCGCACATATTCTTTATGTTATGCATCATAGGATGCATAATATAAAGACTATTGACGTCACTAGTTTTGTTTTGCATCCCTTTTCTTTTATTCCCACTGCAAGATTTGAAACTTTCTTAGTTCTTTAATTCTAAAAAGATTTGTTTTTGTTTGTTGGATTTGATTTATATATTTTCTAATAAAAACAATTTAAAAATAAAGTCAAATACCCTATTTATCGAAGGGAAAGGAGTAGGTGTGGCAGCTACAAGAAAGTAATTCGCCTCCGTCATAACCGTAACTGCTAACTACGTACCTACGCAATCTTTATAAGTACCTAAATATGGTGTGTCGTAACAACCGAAACAAGCACGTTATTGGTAGAAATAGGAAAAAAATAATTTTAAGTTTCAGTGCTGCTCTAAGATTCTTTTCAATTAGTCCTTGGTATCCCCTGCCGGTAAAAAAAAAAATCCATTAAAATCTCAGGCCTTTACGTTAGATTTATGTAATGAATTGAAACCGATCTCATCAACAGGAGCTCAAGGTACAGTATGGCTTGTTAGGAATAATTATATTTATAACATAGATATCCTTTCTGGATTGCACTGCGCTTCCCAAGATGTACAAAAAATTTATATGTTTTGACGTATAGAAACGGATCCTATATTTACCATCTTTATCAGTTCGGAATTATTCCTCTGTCTACATTAGTTTTAATTATATTACCAAGACAAAAGACACGGTTAAGTATAGCTCACAGCTGCCAATAATTGTCCATGCGATTAATTTCAATTACAAAGGCTGTTCAAATAATATTAGAATTGCCTTCATAAGGCGCAGCGTGGAGACGAGGTCGAACACCACAAACGTTTTGTGGCATCGCCTTTGTTTGAAAAAGGGTTGAAAAAGGCTATTTGTTGATTTAATAAACTCTATTATGATTCATACGGTCATCGGAATTCACAATTGATTTAATCCTTTGGTTTTATAATTGGGAATTCAATTCTATTCTTTTTATACCTACCTAGTTTATATAAATTTTAGTTACATTATGTAAAGACAAATTCCTAATTATATTCTTCCTATAATAATATTCTTTCGCATAATATAAAGATATTAAGGGAAAACAATTTTCAATTTATGCGAGACTTAATTGGGCCAGTAGTTGACATAGGTAAAGAACATCGGCGAAAATGGACCATGAACGGGACCAGTTATGAATGGTACATCAAAATTTTTTATAATTTATTAGAGTCAAAATGCATATTTCAATTTATTTTAAAAAACCCGGGTAAAAAAGAAAAACTTTAAGTGTTTTTAATAATATTGAACGCATATGAGTGCGTTCCATCAGTCATACTTTGTTTTAAAATAAGGTTTCAACTAGGATTCTCGCCACGGTGTGTCCTTGAGCAACACGTGTGACTAGAAACTTTTTTTGCTTTTTCTTTTTGCTTTGTTTTTTTTTAATATTTTATTAGTGTATTAGATACTGTAACATATTGTGAGTGTTTTTGTGCAGTGTTTTTATTTATTGTTATATTAGTTATTTAGTTTGTATTCATAGTTGTGATTGTACTTTGACGTTTTTAGGTTAGGCTAACATAAATAACATTAAAAATAAACCCCCCGATCCCCCCGATCCCCCCGATCCTCCAGATATTCCACCATCGCTTTCCCCAACCTTATCCCCATCTCCTGTTTCACATGATAATCGACTTTCACAACTCGCTGAAGTCGCTTGCAGCGTAATGGAAACAGAAGATATTCCACAAACAAACAACGCCCATAAACGTCCGGCAGAGGACCATAGACCTTCTGACATCCGACCATCCAAACAATTAAGAAGCCAAGTTGGAAGATCTAGATATAACTCAATAGATAGGGGTCCCTTATGTAGTCCATGTTTCGAGAGTGGAAACTCAACCAAATTCCGGCACGACCCTGCACCCTGTAACATTTGGCCTTTTCCTTTTTAATAATAATATTCACAACATAGTTAAGGATGGTGTGAAGAGAGTGGGAAGAAACAGAGTCTCAGTTGAGTTTTCTACCCAGCAGGATGCTAACGCCTTTCTCACAAACAATCTTCTGGCGAAACATAAATATAATGCCTCTATCCCAACATTCAATGTCACCAGAATGGGAGTAGTATCAGGAGTCCCTGTTGATATGTCGGAAGAGACTGTTAAGCAGTATATAACGGTTCCTCCGGGATGTGGACACATCCTAAAAGTCAGGCGCATCAACAGAAAAGCTAGCAGAGACGGGGTTTCTGAGTGGAAACCAACTGAGACCTGTGTTCTCACTTTTGATGGTCAGATCCTGCCAAAACGAGTATTTTGTTGTTATACTTCTCTGCCTGTAGAACAATACATTTACCCGACCATACAGTGTAGGAACTGCTGCAGATTTGGTCATGTCGAATCTGCTTGCAGATCTAAACCTCGCTGTAATAAATGTGGCCAGGACCATCCAGGGAGTGGATGCGAAGTTTCTGAGAGCGAGGCTTTTTGTGTGCTGTGTTCCGGTCATCACTTTGCGAACAGCAAGGCATGCCCGGAGTATGGCAGACAGAGGGCAATTAAAACTACCATGGCAGAGAAGACAATATCGTATGCAGAAGCAAGCAAAACCATACCAACAGCTACCCGTAGCTATGCCGACTCCCTCAAAACTCCCCAAACTCCACTCTCCTATCGCAAGACTATTCCTAGGCAATCCAAAACTCACGCTCCACTGTCCCCGTCCTATAACAAAGTTACACATCGTTCTATTGTTTCCTCTCCTCGACCATCGCAGCCCAATGGCTGTGCTTTGACTACCCCTAACACCGAGACTAACCCTATTGAAATTATTATCCAACTTCTTACATCCCTTTTAACATTAAATTCCTTCCAGAACCCTACATCCTCTACTTCAAATCAACCGTCCAACGTTGCCCAACAAATAATAACCACACTAACAAATTTTAAAAATGGATACCCCAATTGTATTCCTTCAGTGGAATGTGAGGAGCGTGGCTCATAAGAAGCACGACCTCACCTTCCTCTTAAATAAATATAAACCTCTGACTTGTGCCTTAGCTGAGACTTGGTTAGCCCCAAACCTCAGCCTACGTATCCCACACTACAACATTTTTAGATGTGACAGGCCTGATGGCTACGGAGGTTCTGCATTGCTAGTTAATAATCAGAGCCCCTTTGTTATATCCCCTGTTAATCCCTTGATACAAGACATAAACATTGTTGCTGGCAAAGTGGAGGGTATAAATGTAATATCCATTTATATCGCTCATCCTGATCCAGTCTTCCTCCCTGTTATCAGGGACACACTACAGAATACAAACAGACCACTGCTAGTAATGGGTGATTTTAACTGCCATCACTTCAGATGGGGCTCCCATCGCTGTGATTCTTTCGGAACAGGTTTAGTTGACATTCTGGATGATCTCAATCTTTGTGTGCTCAACAATGGTTGTTCTACTCGCCGAGTTTTACCTGGTCAACAAAAAAGCTGCGTAGACATCTCCTTCTGTTCACCGGACATTGCTGCATCTGCTTGCTGGCAGTGTACAGATCTCACACATGGGAGTGATCACTATCCCATCGTTATTACTCTTACTCAACAAACCTATCTGGAAAAACCCCCTCCCCCTCTTCTGAAATATAATTTATTAGATCCGGATTGGTCAAAATTCGCACAATTACTGGAAAACAAAATTCTAACCTTGCCTAAACCCAATGACCCAAACCTAATTCCTCCTGACCACTCCCATGTGAATTTCTGCTGTGAACAATTTGTGGAAGCTCTAATATCCTGTGCAGACTCCTGCTTCCCTATTAAAAACAGTAGTAGGCATAAAATACCATCTCCACCATGGTGGGACCGAGAATGCACTATAGCCATTAGAGAAAGAAAATCGGCTGAAATTAGATATAACCATGATATGAGCACACAAAATTTACTGAGTTACAAACAGATATTTGCAAAAACACAAAAAATACTAAGGCGAAAGAAACGCGTTGGGTGGAATAATTTCTGCAGCTCCTTATCACCTTCAACTCCCTGCTCTGTTGTGTGGAAAACAATAAATAGATTTAGGTCTGGATGTTCTCCATCAGTTTCCGCTCCAATCTCTCGTGATGTTGCCGACCTTTTTTTTACAAAAATTGCTCCCCCTTACGTACCTTCGTTGCCAGAAATGTACATATGCCCGATAACCACATCAGATGACCCACAGGACGCTCCATTTACCGCTGATGAACTGAATTTGGTTCTAGGCAGTGTCCGGGACTCTGCTCCTGGTTTTGATGGATTGCCTTACTCTTTTTTTGTACATTCTAGTACAAATACCAAAAAATATTTATTAGAGTTAATAAATTGTTGTTACTTGAATGGGCTAATTCCTAAACTCTGGAAGACCCAAATAATCATCCCAATATTGAAACCCGGAAAGCATGCCGATGACCCAAATAATTTTAGACCAATAGCCCTGTCATCTACAATGGCCAAAATATTTGAACACCTCATCAAGAACCGGTTAGAGTGGATTACAGAGTCTAGAAACGTGCTGCCGAACTCCCAATTCGGGTTTCGGAAGGGACTTGGTACGATGGATAGCATAGGGACATTAGTGACTGACATTCGATTGGCCCTATCCAAAAATAAGTCAGTGGTCGCAGCTTTCTTGGACATAACTTCTGCGTATGATAACGTCCTCCTTCCCCTTCTCAGGCAGAAAATGCAACAGCTGAGTTTTCCGGCAAGGATGATACAGTGCATATGCTTAATGCTTATGTCTAGAACTTTGAACCTAAGAGTCCAAGGTGAGGAGTTTGACCAAAGACTTTCATGGAAAGGTCTACCACAAGGCTCAGTACTTAGCCCCTTGCTGTACAACCTATACACAGCTGACATAGATACTTGCCTAAACCTCAACTGCCATATTCTGCAATATGCCGACGATCTGGCATTATATGTATCTAACTTATCAATTTATAATGCAGGAACATCCCTATGCCTTTCCTTAAATTCCTTAAACCAATGGCTTTTGAGACATGGCCTGAGCTTGTCAGCTCAGAAAAGTTCTATTGTTGTATTCACCCGCAAAAAACAACTCCCTCCAATAGAAATTGACATTGAAGGCTACAACATCCCAATTGTTCCCAAAGCAAAATTTTTAGGAGTCTATTTGGACTCAAAACTAACAGGAGTTAACCACATTAATTATTTGGTACAAAAATGTGAACGTGTTGTCCCTATATTAAAGGCCTTAGCTGGTGTTTGGTGGGGTGCACATCCCGTTACTATGAAATTAGTCTATAATGCTTTGATCCGAAGTATTATAGACTATGGTATCTTCTTATTATTCCCATGCAACAAACTAGCACTATCGGGACTGGACAAGATTCAGGCTAAATGCCTCCGAATCATCTCCGGCTGCATGAGATCTTCTCCGCTGAACGCCTTGCAGGTTGAATGTGCTGAGCCTCCTTTATCCTTACGGAGACAATATCTTGCCACTCGGTTTTGGAGTAAAATATGCAGTAAAAGCCACCATCCCCTGTTCAGAAAAATAGATAAATTAGATCTTGCTTGTACTACATCTAGTTACTGGACAAATAAGGAAATTCCTCTATATCTCCAGACTTACCGCTCGTTTAAAAACCTTGAGGGTCCAGTTACTGTATCCCAAAAACTTCCAATTTTCAATGTCGAATTTGATGTATTAACTTTTAGACCAACTGTTCTCTTTGACATTGGAGTCTTCAAAGACTCAGTATCAGCAGACAGGACATTTAATGCCTTAGTAGGAGAGCACTGGTCTGATTACCATAAATTCTACACAGATGCATCTAAATTTTCTTATACTGATTATACTGGGGTTGCAGTATATTACCAAAACTCTAAGATTATATTGCAATTTAAATGTCCTAGGGAGTCCTCAGTATTCACTGGAGAATGCATTGCCATTTTAGAAGCTTGCTCCTACATAGAAAGTCATAACATCACAAAGGGTATTATATTTACTGACTCATTGAGCTGTCTTAAAGCCTTAACCCAAAATCCATTCAAAAGTAGATTGCACAGTTCAATACTCCTACAAATCAAACAGCGTTTGTTCTCTTGTGCAAAAATGGATAAAATAGTCCAATTGGCTTGGATCCCAAGTCACTGCGGCATACCTGGGAATGAAAGTGTGGATAGATTGGCGAAAAATGCAATCTCCTCTGAACTGGCTGACCTAAAACACTTTGTTCACCATCCATACGACTTGCTGAGTCTTTCCCAAAGGACTTTGATGAGGTCGTGGCAGTCGTAGTGGAACAGCTCGTCAAAACGTGTAGGCAAGCATTATTACGCTATACAACCTGTGATACCACCTAAACCCTGGTTCTTTAAATATAAAAAAGTTTCGAAACCGGTTTTATCGACGATCTGTCGTCTCCGTATTGGTCACTGCTCATCTCCTGTGTTCCTGAACAAAATTCGGGTTCGGGATTCATCGTTATGTGAATGCGGCTTAGATGAGGGTACCCTGGAGCACATTTTCTTTAACTGTCCCAAGAACAATCCAGCACTGGATTTGTACCAAAATATAATTATTTTAAATATTCCCGTCCCTATTAATTTTCCTTCTTTGTTAACCCACTCTTCTCCTGAACTTCTTGAAGCAATGATAACCTTCATACGAACTAATGCCATCAGACTCTGACCCTGCAACATCAGAAATGTTTATGTGGAATACAATATTGTTTTTGTTTTTTTTTGTTTTTTGTTTTTAATGTAATGGTTTTAATAATTTTACAATATATTTTATTCAAATGTCTTAAAAATAATTCATATTTTTTCATGTAATTTATTATACATATAATTTGTTTTACCTTTATATATATGCAAATTCTCTCGTTTCAGTGTACTAACCACGTTGCTGTAATTTAATACATTTAGTTTAATTTCCATTAAAAAATTCAACAGTCGGAACGAACGTATTAAATTTGAATTACTTTAAACACACGAGTACTCATCGCACATTCGACTTTGGCAGAATTGTCGACATCGGCACGGCTTGCCATTTTTAAAAAACTGAACTGAAGGTTTCAACTACAACGTTGAAGGTATTAGTATATAAGTACTAAATTAAAAATAAAGTGTAGGTATTTTCTATGACACATGATTTTTCTTTGCGCTGTCATTTTGCTTTCTTTTGATTTCCGACGACTACTGTTATTTCTCTGTTTATATTTGTGACTTGGCGGACGGATCACGGGCTCCGATAAACCCTTGTATTTCTGACCACTTTGTAAGATTAACCATTGTATAACGATAATGCTTTGTGATTTCGTTTAAAGTGTGAAGTATTACCATATTTCCATCATGAACTCGGAGCAACAGTGTGCTCCTCAACAATTTTTGCATTGTGTTCAATGCAATACCCGTCTTATTATACTCATTGCTGTAATCAGTGAGTGGGTCTACCCACTAATCGAAGTTTTTATTTAGCCATGAATCTACAAGGTATCAAGGTATTTACCATTTAGTCAATATGGTTTAGTAACCTGGAGTTCCCACAGGAAAAGTGTGTGTGTTTTGATGAAAAACGATGATGCAAAACTTCCAAATCAAGGAGAGACGGAATAACTAAGTATTGTTGTTAACTGTGTACTGTGTGTGTAGGACGTCGCATAGTAGGTAATGTTGCTGTGCCCACGTCATGACTTTGATGTTGCTGCCCCTGCAGAGTTCTTAGATTCTATTGTAATAAGAGAAGATGAGAAATAATACATTTAAAAAATGTTTTCTGTGTTCAATGTCTGTGTTTTATTTTATTTTGTGTTTTATTTTTGTGACCACTGCTTATTATATTTCTATACTAACATATAGGGGGATTTTTCAAGTGTGTGTGGATTGCCAAATACAAAATTATGAAGAATAACGAAAAATACTCAAAACAGTCACTAATAAATTCTGATAAAATTCTGCGAAATAATGACAGCAAAATACTACATTTTCTCTCATTACCTTAAGGTAAAACAGGTATGGTCTACACCATATTCAATGGCTAATTGGTTTTATGACAAGGGAAATTATATAGCATAATAATTACTAAGCCATCATTATGATTTAGTACACTTTTCTTCCATAACCATAAGGCCCTGCGCAGACGACAGACTATCCGTGACGCACTTTTTAGTCTGCGAAAATAGAACCTATGCAATTATATGCAGTAACGCACACGACGCGCAAAAAGTCCGGCGCACAAAAAATCCGTGTAATTCGGGCAGACCGCACCGCGCCGCGGCGCGCCGCGCCGCTCCGCACAAAAAGTGTGTGAAGAAAATTGAACGTTTGCTTCAACGCGCGCTAACGCAGACGGCGCACTCTTTAGTCGGCAATGTGCATTTGCTAGGGGTGGGTGGACGTAACGCACGCGATCTATTATCATGGCGCCAGAGGTCGATGTAACTATGTTAATTCAAGAAATACAAAACAGACCAGCAATTTATGATATTTCTAAGGCAGAATATCATGATAAAAAAATAACCATGATTAATTAACCTAACCAAAATCATGATAAAATAAATAGCAACTCATCAAATGTAGGAACAGACATTTTATAAAACTTGAATAAAATTGCCGGATGTTGTTTCGGAATTGAATGTTTAGTATGGAACTGTCCCTTCAGTAATCTTTCCGAAATTATAGGATGTACCCAAAATTCTCTATTTCTTCTTCTTTTTCTGTACTTCATGTACAAAATAATACTTCGCGATCTCTGCACGATTTCCATAGCGTCTACGTCTCTACAGCTCTGCCGACAAAATGATCGAAGATGTGCGTCGTGTGCGTTGAGTCTGTGAAAAATCCGCGACCGACTTATTGCACGCCATGCAGACTTTTTGTGCGCCGCAGACTCGATCGCACAAAAAGTGTGCCGTCTGCGCAGGGCCTTAGACCACCCTACATTAGGTTTATTTGACAATGACAATGACATATAATGTGCTATTTTTTATTAGTTTATTCGTAGCCTAAAAAAGTTACAAAGTTACAAATATATGAAATATTCTAAAATCTCCGGCTTTGCAGAAATCTTTTTGTAACTGGACATCACTCTTTATGCACTATACAACACAATAAACTATATCCCAGTTGTGTACCATATATTTCTTTGTCAGGTCCCAAAATGTATGGACGTGACCGATGTTCTTTGCATATCTAACACAGGTGTTTAATCATACAGGCTTTGATCAAATATACACTAGATACACAGTTCCGTGTAAAAGTTCTGGTAAAAAATGGCACCGATGCATGAGATGAAAAAAAGTAAACAAAAAGATCACATATTCCAAATATATTAACACAAATTCCACCTTATTCCTGGAGCTTAAAGTAGCTTTTCACATAATATTGTCTAAAGTTCTGCGACGTTTTAGAAGCAACGGTCGGTGCGTGACTGAAAGCGAAGGAGTGTTTAAAACACTCTTTTTTGGCGCCATTTTCTAAGCGCTCATGTTGTATCTAGTGTATATTTGATTGAAGCGTACAGGCCTCAAATATGATTCGTGCTATTTGATGTGGTAAAATATGTCACATAGCACTAATTGTATTTGGTATTTAAAGGTGGACGGACGACCTGGCTTAGGTTGTACGAAGTCGTTACGTGGCGATCAATTGAGCCTATGTTCAGCATCTTACTCCTTTGGCTGAAGAGAGAAAGATTTACATTACTATATTCAAATTTAAGTTTACCTACCCTTTTAAAATTTTCAGTTTTCTGTTCCCATCTACAGAGTTCATCCAGACAGTGCGATCGAAAATGAAGCCAAGTGTTAATTTTAGTGAGTTCAGACACAACGCAACTACCTTTTTACAAAAAAGAGAAGTGTTTTTTTTTATTTGCGTCATAAATACTAAATACACATTTTTACCTAAAATAATAATCCTTTTATTTTTAAACACACTTGATATACCTTGTACTCGTATACTGCGTTGATATTTTTGCTAGTATTAACAAGTGAACTAGTATTAACACAGGCTACATAATTTCGTATCATAAGAAAATATGTCATAAAAGTTTTACATTAATTAGTTCAGCCACTTGCCTTGATTGAGTAGTAAACGAACAACCCAAATTCATGTGTTTACTATCTAACGTGTAAGATAAACACACAAATGTGCCTCCATTCCCCGGGAGGCCATATATGACAGATGCGCACTAAAATAAAATTCTTTATATCGTAGTTATGCTTCCGTCCTGTTGTGTTTATTTCGAGTAACTTTGGCATACGCACTAACATTGCTCGGAAGACAAAAGGCGCTTACATTTTTAGATTGGAGTTACTCGAGTGACACAATAAAATGTACGTGATATACATGTATTCAATATATTAAATTGCTGAAGCAGCAAACGTCATTGTGTCAGATAGCTTTCTTTAGCTCAGTTGATTTCAGATTACATTTTCCTTGTTAATCTCTCAACTTTATAATATATTTTTCTTTCTCGTCGATTAGGTGATTTCATAAAGGAAATGCTTTATGATTTGATTAGGTTAACTAATTTTAAATTTATTATATATTACACTCTAAGGTGGCCGTAAAGTTGTCGCTTTAAAAAGATCTAAATTGAATTTATTCGAAGTCACAAAATCAATGAAAGTTTCCGATTTTCATAATAAGGAATTGCAGTGATTGCTCAACTTTCTAAACATTTATACATATTTCTATCTTCTTGGTTGTTAAAATGGTATGGGCCAATGTATCTTAAGTAAAGCTCTAGCTCTAGCTTCAACATACACTTTGGTTGATGTAAGATTAAATTATAGATAATTTATGATATTATGATTCATCACCATTTGAAAAAATACAGTCTAAATCAATTTCATCTTTATTGTTTCGTTTTCTGTACTCACATTTTCGAAAAATCAGATGCTTCAAAAATATTTTTACTATATTATTAGTATCAATAACATTTATTAGTAATTAAGTTTCTTCAGTAAAATTATATACAAACGATTTGTAAAAAAATTACTGAAACTTGAAGATCCAAGTATACCTAATGTAAAATTAATGTAAAAAAAGAGTTTCTCCATAGGATTCTACGTTCTAGTCTATTTTAGTATTTACTGTCGGTAACTTCAATTATAAACACATTAACAATAAATTTTATTACAGCCGTAAACCTTAATTTAGTCTGAAACCCATCAAACCAATTTAGATGTATATTGAACAAAATTATATTGAATAGAATTTTATAGGAACGACATATATTTCCCTTTTTTGAAATTGCTTTACCTTTTTGTTAATACAATGTTTATATGATATCTATGATATCTAATATTTTCAATATTGAGTATTCTTTCAAACATTGCAATGTCAATTACGTTAAATAAATACTTTTATTTTAATACCCCAACCCAGTTGGGCCAAGAAGAAAAAAAAGTGTTCTGGCGCTTTGTAAAAAGGTACGAACATTAGTAATTCCAATTAACTATTTTATAATATGAAATGCAATAAAATTATATGAGAATTAAGTCAAAAAGAATTAAGTTAAAATACGGAAGATAAAAAAAATACTTCCATTGTGTCTAAAGTCGCTTAATCTATTAATAATTCATTAAGGTCAATAACTAAATCTAACAAAGGGATAGTTTTAAGAGAAACTGAAAATAACAACAACTTATAGGTTCAAAACAAAATGAAAACACAAACTGAAGGCTAAACAAAACTCAACAGGATTTAAACTTTGAATAATAAAATCACTTTATCGCTTTCAATACTTGAAAACAACAGAGAAAGCAAACAGGTCATAATAAACAAACTCCTGATAATAGTATTATTATAAATTGTATTACGCTGTCCACAAAAGTTGGAAATATTGGCTTAGAAAAGGAATTATCAAAGTATGCTATAATTACACCTATAACACATACCATTACGAGTTTTGTTAATGAGATGTCTCCTAAATCCTAGTTAGGTTTTTACGAGCAGGTTATGTCGGATTTTCATCGAGGGAATACCATGCAGTGAACTCTCAAAGAAAATGGAACCATTTGAATGCGTTTCGAAATTGAATCAGTGCTATCTAGAAAGCATTTTATAGTTCATATTCCATAAGAAGTCCAAAATTGAAGTTTCTTTCAGTAAATGCATAAGGTTAATATTTTTGCTCCGATAATCATAAATATTATTTTAAACCACATCAACAGTTCATGGACAAAAAAGGGTTCGAAAAAAAGGACAGGTTTCTTAAAACAAAATATTACGTATATTTTCTATCTGGGGAATTTAATGCTTGCATGGATATTTATAACTAGATATTGTAGTACGAGCTAATATAATCAAACAAAACAATTATTGTTTCCAATGTCAGCTATATACAGGTGAATTTTTCATATAGCCGTGAATGTCCAAATCCCAATTTATGAGGTATAGCGAAAAATGCTAAAATAAGAAATGAGACCGATTGTAATCAAAACTATAACTACGTACTTAGATTTGTGATAAGTAAATATGCCTATCGAGGAATCTAACCAAATAATTTTTCAAATAAAACACACCTGTATTATCACATCATTTGATAATGTTACTTATAAGGTTCCAGTTCTGGAAAGTGGTGACATAGGGCAAACTAATGGAAAGAGGTTTTTAGGAATATCATATTTTTTCTCCCAAAAATTGACACAGTGTCTCCCTGAGTTGATTAATAAGCAAGTACCTTTTGTTATGTATTGATAGATACTGGGTTTACTCTGTAGTCCGACACGACGACAAATATTCGGACATCGCACGTAAAACTGTACGAATGTGCCTAAATACTTTACAAAATGTTAGAATTTTAACTAATCTATACTAGAATTTTAAGACTAACGGCCGTTCTCTATATCCTATCTTTCTTTAACAAGAGGTTAAAATGCATATCGTTAGTATGGCGATACCACTGTATGCTTCAAAAAACAAAGATAAACATACAATATTATCTTGCCTAGATATATATAAATATATGCACCTTATCAAAATATCTCTTTCTTTCTTTATTGAAGCAAAAAATGTATTGAAATTTCGAGAGAAATCTCTTGTTAAAAATAGATAGATTATAGAAACCAGCCGTAAGTTTCTTATAGAATAGTATTGATTTTAGAAGTGGAAATCTTTTATCCATTTTTTTTGTCGTTCTTCGTCCGAACATCCGAACTTCGTGTAACCCCCTGTTGTTAACTCTCGTTGGCCTTGGCTGTATTGTAAACATATATCTCTGTTTTATGTTATTATTTATAATTTATAAAAAATGTGTGAAAGGTAGGTCAAGATAATTATATCGACCAATGTGAGAAATCTAATCGGTACATTATCAAGTTCCGTGCGGTCATTTGCAGACGAACCAGCGCACTTTAGTGAATAATTTATGAATGGAACGTATATTTGATCCTTGGAGTGAGAAATTATTAATCAAAACATGGCTAGAATATAGATTACAGGATATGATTGTAAATATTTAATATTCGATAGTGACACTGTTACCCCTTGAGTAAATTAGCTGAATAGTTAAACAGGTATGCCTACGTATATTATCTGATCAGGTGAGTCAATAATTACCCGTTACAAACATATTAAAAAGAAAGTATGTTATTGTGTTTCTATAAAAATTAAAATCAATCCATTAATTTTTCTACATAATATGCACACATTTCCACACCACCTGTGAGGCAGTGTACTCGGCGCGTTTTTTTTAACGTGGTATCCCCGGTAGGCCTATTCCACGAACCTTTATGACGTTATTTTCAGGAACAATAATTATTTAATAGTATGAAGATTATTGATATGGGTTACTGAGTTTAACTGTCGTTCTAACTTTTTTTTATTACTTTAATCTGACTCATACTCTTCATATTCAACTTCAACAATCATGTTTTCTTCAATTTCTTCTTGTTCTTCTTCTTCTCCTTCCTGTTGATGAACGCTTAGAAATTGTTCAAATGAAGATGAATCAGTTGTCTCTTCATCAAAATCACATGAATTTTCCTCTCTTGTATTGAATTGAACATTTGAGCAAGAGACACCTTGGCAATTGGTACACGCTGGAGAACACTGCAACCCTACTTTTTTAGAGCCACATTTGGCACTACAACCTTTCTTGCAATTGCAAAAAATAGTGTTAAGAAGTTTTTCTGGAGCAGGGGGCAGTAAAGTTCGAATCGGTTCCAAAGTATTATTTATCAATTTCCAACCCCAGTCTTCAGGGTTCAGTTCATTGCCTTGCCATGTCTGAACTTGATAGTATACTCGAAACAAATGTTGAGTAGCAGATGCCGATGTTGAAGGAAGACAAGATAGCTAGCTGTACTTGCTTTTTGTTTCGTGTATTTTTTACAAATGTTAAATATCTGTACGTATCTATGCAATCAATTTTTTTTGGAGCTCCATAAACCGCAAGAATAAACCGAATTCCTTTAGTAATTAGTATTTGAGGTGAAGAATTAATTTCTGTAAATACTTTGGCGCAGTCAATCAAATCATTTTTTTCAAATAATTTTAATACATATATGGCATATGTGTGCATACTATGTAGAACATGATTCTTACAAGCGTGATATCTGGGAAATGGTGGGTCTTGGAGAGGAAATCATGGGGACCATTTTTATAGAGAATTTTGAGATCTACAACTTTGCTCTGAGGTGCTTTTTCGATAAAACTTGCCGTTTTCGAGAAAAATCCAAGAAACCTGAAATTTTTGCCTTGGGCCCCGAATAAGTCCCTAAGCTCACATGGGACTGATGGGGACTTTTGACACTTTGTTCCTTGTGGTAAGCCTAAGGTCTCTGCGAGGATTTGGCTCTGTCGGAATTTTCTTTATTTCAATTGTCTAAAATGACCGGACTATAGTTTATTGAGTTGATATGTTGTGTTTTTTTTTTCTTATTTCTTATGTTTACCTATTATTAATTGTGCAATTAGTTAAGTTTATTTTTTGTTTTATATTTTTATTGCAAGAATTATTGTAACAATTGTAGGTAGACTTTTCATAATAAATAAATAAATAAAAAAAAAATTAAGAAAAATACTGAAACGCCTATGAATTTTTAATTTGACTTAACCAGCTCCAATTCCTTCCTAAATTACCTCCACTCAAATGTACTCACGACTTGAAGATCTTCGTAAAAAACCTATTCGATAAGTGATCCAATAAAAAATCTAACTCATTTATGACATATTTTTATAACACAAGATTTTGTAGATGCTTAGTAACAGAGAAACAATAAAACGCCGAATAGTTTTATGTTCCGCAGCAATATGCGTGGTTTATGATGCGGCCAAAATATATCTCCTTGGCTATTAATAAAGGTTTCTATTACTCGTTGTTATGGGATTTTTTCCTGTACATTCATTGTATAATTGTTTATATTTTTTTGGTACTGACACCGCAAAAAGACTAAAATTTTCAAGCCAAGCAAGAAATATTAAAGCTGCCAGAAATTTAACAATACTATCAATATTTCATTTCGAATTATGACGAGTCCGACATCTCTTTCCACCAAAAAAGCAGATATAAAGTAAGCATGAACTTGACACAGAGGTGGGAGATCTTTTAATTAGGCATACTGCACAAGCCGACATAAGCTTCAACTGGCTCGAGAAAACCATTTATCAATAAGAACTCTATTGTGGAGATAGATAGTACTGCCTCACAAGAAATCGAAGTAAAGCAACAGCTTTAGATATTGCCGGATGCCCAATACCTATTTCCTCTTCCTATACTTTTTCCATCCCATTCTCCTCCCAATTTGATGAGCCGGCAACACGTCATTGTTCCAAGTGTTGCGGATGTTTATTGGCAGCAGTGATCACTTACCATCAGGTGACCCTTTTCTGGTATTTATTTATTTATTTATTTTATTTACACAAAACAGGTTACAATCTTAAAGCTGCTAAATAGTTACAATAATGTTTTTTATCTTGAATATAACCCAAAACTTGTGTTTCACGAACAATATTATACTACGAGGCGAATATACTGCTATATAACTATATACTGGACATACAATAATAAAAAATAAAAGAAAGAAATTACAATACAAAAACCATGAAATAAAATAAAATACGGTACAAAAAATATATAGTTCCAATTCATTGTTGATTTTTCGATTGACATGATTAATTCATTGTGTTTGAAAATAATGTTTGATGTGAGTTTAAATATAATAGAATGAATACAGCAGAAAATCCCCTACAAATTAAAATCCAGATCATAGAGGAATTTTCGGATTAAGTTCTTATAGCTTAATAGATTGCCGTTAAATAGGTCTATAGAGGATTTTTTGCTAACAAGCTCGTTATATTGCCGACAAATGCGCACGACAGGATTAAAATAGGATGTATTATTACGAAATATTTTGAGTGAGAAAACATTTGGTTTACGACATCTATAATTCGTATTAATATTTATAGCAGATAACAAAGCTGGAGAATCTATGAGAGAGTTAATAATTTTGTACAAATACACAAAATCGTTAATTAAACGCCTGGATTCTAGAGAAAGAACATGAAAGTGAGTCAACCGATCTTTGGACGATTTCAATTTACGATGTAAGTTATATCTATAACATAATATCTTGAGGCAAGTTTTTTGCAGTTTTTCGATACGATTTATGTGTACCTTATAAAATGGAGACCAAATGACTGCACCATACTCCAAAATGGTCCTAACCAAAGTATTAAAAAGGTAAATAAGACTAAGAGGATTTTTAAAATTCTTTGTTATTCGAACTATGAAACCAAATATTTGTGAACTTCTCTTGACTATATGGTCATAATGTGCACGGAAGGAGAGTGTATCATCGAATAGTATCCCAAGGTCCTTTGCTAGTGTAGTGGGTATGCCAGACCTATGCAATTAAAAAAAAAACTTGATACAAATTGCTAGTATAAAAATTAAGCCTTTTTTGTTTATAATCAATAAAAAAGTGTTAAACATTACTCAAGCTAATAATAACTGTCCAATCGAGTTAGCCTATGATGCGTTAACCCTAACTTTGCCTTGCGATTATAGTTGAGAACTAAACGTAAAGACATAGAAGCCTACACAAAGTTGTAGATTAGATAACTTTAATAACTTCTCCGGAACACGAGTTTGGTTGCTACACGTGTCTTCGACTTTTGCGTTATCTACCTATATTTATACTTAAAATAAAGAAATTCTCGACTCAGAATATTCGGTGCCATCTCCATTTATACATTCCTCTAAGGAATTCCTACCAACCTCCACCACAACCTCTGCCAACCCCTTCTGGGAATTTTATGTATGTATGTATTTAATTCATAAAAAACTTGTAATACTAGGCTTACTGGTAGCAGTGGACGCGAATAGGCTGATGATGATGATGATGATGGTAGTAGTCAATATTTATAGATCATTTAGTAAGTAGAAGTTTAAAATATTGCCTCGGTGGCGCAATGTACTCCGCTATGATTACGAGTACAAAGTTGAGTTCTCGAGTGCGAATCCCGGGTTGGGTAAAGTGATATTGGATTTTTCTATTCATTATCAGCCCGGAGTCAGAAATTTGTACACAACACATCGTGAGACGGAAGACACAAGACGAAACTTTGGTGTCCTGGTAGCACCTTCTGGGAATAACGCGCGAGTTTATGTTTGTATGTAAGTAAAAATACTATAGAATTATTTTTTTCTTATGACACGAAATATGTATTTTTAATATACATATTATTCGGGAATAATTTAAGCAGTGGTAGAAGCAGTCACGTATTCGTTTTATGACAAATCTATGAAGAGGTCAAAGGACAGGCTTTTCAATATTTCACGCATCAGTGCTGACAAAGAGAGACATTCTGAATGAGAACTGTCCCTTGTTAAGTTCCTCGAAGCGGTATTATCATGAATTAAAATATTCTCACTAACATGTTTTCTAGTAGTGTACCGTACAAGGATTGCAACTTATAACATGGTATATGAGTATCAATAAGTAGCTAGTTTTAATTAATATCTAAAAGTAAAGACAGAGAAGAAACAATTGCAACCGCATTTTGTCGCAGACATTTCTGCTACTTCGTATATGGCATTAATCTGTCGTCATTTTGTGGCATGTTACCATGTTACCTTTTCACTGACATTAACTCACGCATGTGTCCTGTAGGGGTAAGAGATAAAAAAAACACATGCCGTCTTTTTTTCGTATATTATAAGGGACCGCCGTCTATAAACATAATATGCAAGGCCATAGGGTAAAGAGATGCGCAAAAATTCTTCCCTCTTATTATATTATATTTTTTCTCTTCGTGCAGGTCAGTCGATTAAAAGAACTCCTTGATCAAACTCAGAAGTTTCCACTCAACTAAATGTAAACAGACACAAACGACTACAGTCACTATCTTCATACCACAAGCGCCATTAAGTATATGAATTTCTCCGTCTCAGTACTTCAAAAAGCGCACGTAATTTTTAACTTAATTTCTTATCTTCGTGACCTCGACTTCGCACTGAAAGGGCAACCTTTTGCAATATTGAACATCGTTTGATGACACAATTAGTAATAATAGTTGTGTGCCATTGGAATATTTCAATTTCTTTTCATAATTGAAGTTCATCGTCGCGTGTTGTTTCACCTTATTGAATAATTAATTAAAGGAAAAATCCCCTTATTGTGTCAAGATAGAGTACTTACTCCTCCATTTTCATAAATTAATTTAAAGGCAGTCATGAAACAATGCACCAAGGATTTATATTACTATTTATTTCGTTAGGCGTTTTTAATAATTTATTATGTCGTTATTATTTTTTAAAATGTGAGAAATAAATCATGAAAAGAGTTCATAATCCAATACAAGACTAAATTCACACAAAATATATTTTTTTATGTTTAACGAATGTTTCAGGAAACACGCCTTATAAACTTTGTTTTGAAATTCATTTCTGTTGTTTAATTAATATTGTGAGACGGATACTTTACGTTTTAACAATGTAAATTTCCGCTCGTAATGTTATTCCATATTCTGTGTGGATGTAATTTGAATGTAACACGCTATTGTACTAATTAAAGATTACGCTGAATTAAAAAGTAAAACTCACAGATTCTGTAGCTAGCTTTTATTTTTAGATTAAGAAAAAAATTACGGATTAAATTTCTGCTGCGAAAATATAAGACTGGACTTTGATAGCACAGTTAAATTGTTCTAGATATTTATGTCAAAGTAAGGAAGGAAGTTATCAGAACTTGGTTATTCAGTTTAATTTTTATTATTTACTAGCGGTCGGGCCCGGCTCCACCCGGGTGGGTACACGTTTTAAAATGGCGGTCAAAATGTTTAATTCTGACTATCAGTTTAGAATATCGACTAATCGGACCACGAAAAACGAACAAAATTTCCTCGTATTTGCTAGAAATATCACTACTGCTTTCCTCCTATAGGTCATAGTGTAATGATATATAGCCTATAGCCTTTCTCGATAAATGGACTACCCAACACTGAAAGAATCATTCAAATCGGACCAGCAGTTTCAGAGATTAGCGCGTTCAAACAAACAAACTCTGCAGCTTTATAATATTAGTATAGATTACAAATAATTTGTAGAATCACAATTGTATTTCAATTAATTTGTCATTTTTATGTAGGTAGACTGGTAAATTTTATTTTAAAAGTCAGTGTATTGGCACAGAATGTATTGGGTCATTTTACATTATATCCAATGACTAGAGGAGACTGGAGGATTTTATTAAGCGTGGGGTTCTAGTACGGTATATAACGAATAGTAATGGGTTGAGGAGGGGTTATTGTGTTGATTGAGTCGAAGTGGTCGTTAAGGTGTGAAAGTGTTAGTCAAGTGCAGGGTGCCGCGAACTTGTGGCTGGTAAGTCTTATTAATATGTTGTTATTTTTTATTGTTAATATTAACTGTGGAAATCGTGTAAACTTTCTTACTGCGAATGTTTTTCTACCCGCATGTATTCTGGCGGCATCCACGATAAAGCCATATCGAGCGATAATGTGTATTAATTTTATTGACAGATTTATACTTTTCATAATTTTATACAAGTTAACATTATTTTTAATTACGCTAAACACTGACAAAGGCAATGCATCTCAAAAGAAAGGAAATGTAATTTAGTTGAGATTTCAAGTGAAAACGAAGTAGTTTGAATCGAATATTTGGGAAATGCAGTAACAAACTAAATTTAGCTACACTTTGTTATATTAAATCTTTTATAGTCACAATGCACGCTTGTAATTTTTGTATGTAAAGAAAATCTATGTGTAAATATCTGAGGGGGCTTTTCGTACATAATTTTCTATTCCGCGAAATAAGTGTTCCACTTACAGACGATTGGGTGCATCGAACAAGTCTTCGCTTCGTGAATTTTATTATTACTTGAAGGATTTCTGTAAAGTTAAACAATGATCTGAAAGACGTTTAAATTTCCCTGTAATACGATATTGTATATTGATGGTTATTTATTTCTGTCGAACTATTTTTATAGTCTAAGTTTTCCATAAAAATGCAAATCTATTTCAGCTTGTACTTGATCTATATTTCTGGCAGTTCATGCTTATTTAGTTCAGATCATAATATATAGATCACCTTCATATCCCTTTTTAAAAAGTTTTGCCACAGCTAAGAAATCTTATTGCACCCAAGGCTCCGGGTTCTATCGGCAGTCTGGGTGTTTATGCATAAACAGAAGTAATTTTAGTATGAATAAAGTCAGTTTTTCAATGTCATTTATAAAATAATAAATATACAATGAAGGCATTTTCCATTCAACTTGTTCAGGCGTGATTATGAACGCGATTATATCCATTATGAAAATAAGGCTTCATGTCTCATAAAGACTTCTAATTGACAATGTTAAAAGTAATCAGAAATAATACCTGATGGGATGTGAATCTTTAATATTCATCTAATATTATAAATGTCTAGACTTTTCTACCCACACACTCACCATTGCAATTCTTGTCATTAGCTGAATGAGATACCTTTGCTGGCACAATGATTATTCTTATTTTATTCTTTATTAATTTATGCACCTTTATTATATTATATACTTGTGCACCACAGATGCTATTTTGTAAATAGATGCAGCAGATATAGATATATAAATATATTATGATAAACATCTTTAAATATTGCATACCATCTTTCAAACAAACATATCGGTTGATTTGATTTTTAAAAAGCTGTTGATTTCAAACACAGTTCAGTGTATAAATAAATTTCAAAGGACTTCTACGGATTTCATTGAAATTCTTTTTATTCATTGGAAATTCTGCTCTATGGACTCCTTGAAATCCATTTTGTACGCGAAAGGAAAATGTTTATTTTAAAAAGTTGCATTTATTCTTATCTTCGTCGGTTATTTATAATACCAGATAGAACGAAATGTATTTAAGATATATAATGTAGTGAAACGATAGGTTTAATATGCAACGTTACAATATTCCTGAGAACCACCTCTCATTTCTAGAAGCCGAATTAGTCCAAGCTGAGCCATTGCGATTTAGAGACTTTCCTGCCCGCCTGCCCTCACACCCGCCACTGCAACTCCTGTCAGCCAGGATCAACAGTGGCACACAAAGATTTGACACCGAGCTCCGGAGCTCGGCGAGTCTCTCAGGGATACTAGCTTGTCTCTAACCCGCATCGAAATAAATCAGAAAGAAAAACAAAAGGAGGAGTTGGAAACAAATAGTTGTCCACTTCCCTCCGCAGCAAAGCGGGTGACAAAAAATATTGAGTCGAGAGGTATGTATCCTCTGATATAAAGATATACAACTGGAGAAGCCAGATGTATTAAGCACCACGGGATAAACAAATTACATGGGTCCTATAGTTTGAGCTGCTAAATTTGGGTCCAATAATAAGTGCGTGGTGGCCTGTTGGTAAACGGACTAGACGCGACTGCCAACATGTTCACGGTAGTCGCGGGTTCGAATCCCAGGGCACACCTCTGACTTTTCGGAGTCATGTGTGTATTGATAGTCAATCACCACGCACTAAAACGGTGAAGGAAAACATCGTGAGGAAACCTGCATACCATAGTGATTTTCTAAAATTTCTATGGTATGTAAGTCTGCCAACCCGCACTAGGCCAGCGTGGTGGACTATATGGCCTAACCACTCTCAATCATACTGTCGATTGTAGAGGAGGCCCGTGCCCTGCAGTGGGACGTATATGGGCTGATACAGAATAGGTATGGCAAAAGCGCCGGAAAGCACGGAAGCTCCTCCTAGATTCCACGAGGTCCGTATAGTATGCAACACCAGATGTTATTTACATATTGTTCAACATTATTCCGCGTTCATCGGACCAGCGATCACACTCCCAAAGTGCAGTTTATTCGTACTCACAGTCAGGTGTAGAGCATTGACACGCAGGCGATTCAACCAGCTTAAAAGTGAATAGTTTACTCCTAAAGTTGCCATGTCCCGTTAGGAACTGTGATACACAGTGATAAATTTCTAGCCAAGATTTTCTTAAGCGATCACGTACGGACGGAAAGTATTGATATAAGTGACGCCCCTTTGAGGAAATATCCCACCGGTTCTGCCATTCGTCAATTAATTCAGTGTACATAGCAGAATATGGCTTAAATAATCAGCTAATCTTCAAAAAGTCTCGGGATGCAATAAAGTTAGTGTCTATTGTCTCTCTATTTGAATAATATAATGCGGCGCGTCATTGCACCTCCAGATCGACCGGAAGCACACCTGCGAGAACCGGCAAAGCCTCTGTACTAACGGTTCTGTAAGCCTTACAAACGAATATCAAGGCCAGGCGTTGGCTCTGGAGCAACTTCCTACGAACAGCGCCAACAGTAGATCTATCGGCCCAAACTGGAGAACCGTAACAGATATAACCCAAATAAGTTGCTCCATAGATAACTTTCAAAGTATTAAATGATAATCCCCACGTTGCCCTTGATATTCTCGTCAAAGCATAGAAGTTATTTTTTTATTTTTCTCCGACCGTTCTAATGTGCTCAATAAATGAGAAATTTCTCTCTAAAATTAATCCGAGGTAACAAACTGATTCCTTTCTTTTAACTGTTACATTATTAAATTTAATACGCGAGGGTGTTTTTAAAATTCCTTTTAACAACATTTGAAAAGTTTTTTGAGGTGCGAATGTTAGTCGGTTTCGTTCACCCCAATTCAAAATTAAACGCAGACTCGTGTCAGCCGAACTCTCGAGCCCGGCTCTACTATTGGATTGTATAAGTAGGAGTCCGTCATCTGCGTATCCAGTTAAAGAACAACCCGGTGGAAAAGGAATTGAGAAAATATCATCGAACCCCAAATTCCAAAGATATGGACCGATAACCGAGCCTTGAGGACAGCCCATAGCCCCATTGCGATTTAGTATACAAATGTTATCACTTTTATTTAGTTTCTATATAATATCGGACAATCATTAGACTAGCCAGCAGAATTTTCGACATCCATATCCACGCTGTGGGTTTACAATTAATGCACTTAGCAAATAGAGAAATCAACGTTGTAATATACGTCAAATATACATACATACATACAGGGTATATCAAGACTGCTACCGAAAACGAAGCCGGGTGGTAGTTTAAGTGACTTCAGACACCATGCAACAGAAAAAGTTGCAAAAAAAAGCGACAATTTTTTTTTGTTATTTTTTTCCTATGGCCATATTTGGGTGGTAAATACATTTTTTTTCTGAAATAATAGTGTTCACCCTTTTATTTATAAATACTCTAAGGTATAAAAGAGTTTCAATTATTATTTTAGCAAAAACTATGGATTTACCACCCAAAAATGACGATATTTAAAAAATCATAAAAAATAATTGTCGCGTTTCTTAGCGAAATTTTTTGTTGCATTGTGTTTGTAGTCACTAAAACTACCACCCGGCTTCGTTTTCGGTAGCAGTCTTGAGATACCCAGTATTATTTCGTCTACACAAGTTATAGTCTTTGTAAACTAGTATTACCCCATTAATTGAAATTCAGTCGCAGGCTGTGACTAAAGGTTAAACGAATTTTATGACCTCTAAGTGATCATATTCGAAGCCAACATGGCGACAGATTAAGCAATTAAATTCCCAATTCGCGTGCAAAGTGCAATAATTATTCTACCAAGTTATGACTTTATTCGGGTTATTGGAGAATAAATTATAGTAATGATGATAATTACACGTTTAAATGAACGATAATTAACATTTAATAAATTAAACGTTTTTTCTGTCTGTTCATAACTATTTTTTCTGTGGTGAATATGTATAGAATCGAGCACATTACGTATTGAAAATAGTTGTTTTTGATCAACAACCATTTCCAAACAAATAAAATTGGAAGCAAAAGTTTCATAATCAAATGCTTGCCCAATACGCCTTAAAATGTCAGCAGAAACAACGTCTCTTTTTATGCATATTATAAGCATTCACAAGGCTCTTGGGATGAAAAGCCTGCGAGATTGCAATCTTTAGTGTATAGGGAAATAAAACTGTTTTGAGCATGAAAAAGCTTTTAAAATTGAAATCTCATATGAATGCACTCACATGATTGATAGTAAAGTAAAAGTAGTAGTAGTGAAAATAAATTGGATATACATACAGGGTATATCAAGACTGCTACCGAAAACGAAGCCGGGTGGTAGTTTAAACGACTTCAGACACAATGGAACAGAAAAAGTTGCAAAAAAAAAGCGACAATTTTTTTTTGTTATTTTTTTCCTATGTCCATATTTGGATGGTAAATACATTTTTTCATAAAATAATAGTGTATGCCCTTTTATTTATAAATACTCTAAGGTATAAAAGAGTTAAAATAATTATTTTAGCAAAAACTACGAATTTACCACCCAAAAATGACGATATTTAAAAAATCATAAAAAATAATTGTCGCGTTTCTATGCGAAATTTTTAATTGCATTGTGTTTGTAGCCACTAAAACTACCACCCGGCTTCGTTTTCGGTAGCAGTCTTGAGATACCCGGTATATTTACAATAAATATTAAAGAAAATTTAGAGAGCATTAAGTACGGAGCTTATTTTATGCTAAAATACTACTGAAAGATTGTTTAAATACGATTGCGAATTTTACGGTGCTGGGAAAGTTGACGAACGCTTTTAACGATCTTGCTACTCTTAGCATAATATTTGAGAGTAGCGCAGCATTTGTTTAGGTATCTTTGTTGAGTAACCATAAACAAGAACTCAAAATAACGGTAATGATTCTTTGTTAAGAATTGATGTTAAATCTGTTTGGTTTTTTATGTTTTTGTTTTATTAACATTGCAATGTTCGTGGTGGTCTGTTGGTAAACGGACTAGACGCGACTGCCAACATGTTCACGGTGGTCGCAGGTTCGAATCCCAGGGCACACCTCTGACTTTTCGGAGTCATGTGTGTATTGATAGTCAATCACCACGCACTAAAACGGTGAAGGAAAACATCGTGAGGAAACCTGCATACCATAGCGATTTTATTTCTATGGTATGTAAGTCCGCCAACCCACACTAGGCCAGCGTGGTGGACTGTATGGCCTAACCACTCTCAATCGTACTCTCGATTGTAGAGGAGGCCCGTGCCCTGCAGTGGGACGTATATGGGCTGATACAGATACAGATGTTCACGTTTGTCAATTGGAAATTGAATTTGATATAGTACAAGTAGGGAATATATCGTTTCATCGCTATGAGATAAACAAGTATAAAACAGATTGGGCCTGAAGTTAAAATTACCTAAACATTGTTAGATTTGTTACTCAGAACTATCACGCTCAATGAATCGTTGTCGTGAATAAACGAGCATTTAGGCAAGGCAAGACAAAAGCCGATATCTAAAAAAGTAACAGATATAGCAAGCATAGGTATTCAATATTCTAGATTTACGGCTCGTCATTTCGCTGTATATCTCTTTCGCGTGTCAGTCGTTTTTACAATCATTCAGACAGTGTATTTGCGGTTTGGTAGCATTTTATAAATCGCCAAGACGACTGTGGGAGGTGAAATAAAAATTTTATTACTCTCACAAGGAGAAACGTACTTATTATCAACTAGATATATATGTGTATACATTGTTTTGTCGACAATTGACAAAACTGCTCCCTAATGTGTTTTATTGTATTAGTCATTACATATTGTATTTGTCAACCCATTACTAACTTTATTCATATTAAATATTTGTTCACATAGGTATGTAAATAGAACGATAGTTTATTAAAACTCACATAGAAGTCAGGGAAATTAGTACCATAGAACTTTAGTTTATTGTTTATTCATGCGCAACGAAGTTCAAAACTTTTATTTACGGTTAAGAATGGAGAATTTCCATCGATTAAAATAGCTAGAATTAAAATATAGAGACTGACGGCTTTATTCGTGGAGTTTATAATACTATTTTAGCTATCGAACGTTTACCTCAAAATGTATTAAAAATTTGTGCGAATGGGACAAAACATTTGTCGACTAAAATACTTTAAAAGCTGTCTGAGTTAGGCTATTGGATTTTTATCACTAAAATAACTTAAATAACATAGATATCTAAAATAAGTAGGTGCATATTGCATCCAACCTGTAAACATGTAAACATATTTCAATATAAATAATGTTGTTTTATCAACACTGGAATTTACCTTCGCTGTAACTTTTACAGAAACTCAATTGTAAATCTGACCTATAAAAAGCAGCTTGACCATTGTCGTTTTCATATTATTATGACGTGTTTGTCTTTAGATCCGATAAACAATGCTCCATCATCGGGAGACGGTAGTAATTTTATTAACTTTTTCATTTATAGCTCTGTCTGATGTTACACCTATAGCTCTGTTGATGCGTAGATACCAAACAAAAACTGGGCATTTTAGTAAAATTGGGAGTTTAAACAAGGATCTCCTCACGCCTTTGAACAGAACGAGTAGGCAGAGGTGTAACCCACGTTTCGCCTAAATTAATTAAATTAATTAAGACATATGCATTTAAGTCATTTTTAGCTCCATATGCGCTACAATACTATTTCAGTTTATTGCACTATACTATATTTTTATAGCGTTCCCAAACCCGGAAAAATAAGGTTTGCAATATACGTGAAGGAAAAGGCCCTGTCATTTAATATTATCCTTTTGGAAAGCAAGTACGGTATTTGTGTACGTGACTTGTTTTCAAGGATCCAAATATTTAGATGGATCACACAACTCTCCAAGCCGAGTTATCACCGAGCTAATGTACAACTTTTAATATCCACTTAGTCAGCTCATTTTGAAGACGAGCGCTTGAGATAAACTAATGTTAATTTAACTTGTTGCGAATTTGACATTCTTGGAACAACAACTAGATGAAAGCGACTGATGTAGGTCTCCTATATGGGACAAGTCGCCTGGGTAGGTAGCACCGCAATATTTGTTTTTCCCGCCAAACACCAGTGTAAATGTACTATTATGTGCGAGAGACTATAATCTCGAATTAACTTAGTCATAAAAGTATTTGAGGGTGATATAAATATCGGGAATCCTATGGCTATAGTAAAGCAACCGATTATTCCATCACTACGAAACGGGACCTTTTAGTCGGGCGCCAAATAAAAACTCATTTTTATTATACTGAGAGAAACTAAGGGTTTTAATAATAAATTCGGATGAGCGAGTGATATCTATATTTTAGCCTTAGGAATGGACTCGATTATTTTGTTCAGTCATTTTACTTTTAATCTGTGGGTAACATAACAGACTTATCATATTAGGGCGAAGTACCTCGCTATTCAATATAATCGAGTCGTTTCTAACGCACTGGGTTAAAGTTTATCCCTCGCTCATTTGAGTTTATAAATTAGGTCCTTATATTTTTATCATCATAAACAGCTTTAAAACCTATTTTCTTCCCTCAAACAAAATTAAAAAACTAGTTCTAAACATCCGATAAGTAAAATAGATTTTAAAACTGTATTCATAAGGCCGTAAGTCCATTGCTTGACATTTTCCTTCCCCATAAATTTACTCACCAACATTTTATAATACTCATTCGTCTACCACTTTACTATACAATAGCTATATAAAATAATGACGAGAATGGGAATTGAAACTCATTAGTTAATTCACTTTAAAAATAAAATGCTAACCACTCCAAAAGTCATGTTATCAAAGCTAGGTAGTGTAGGCACTTAGGAAATTAAATTAAAATTTATTACGCTCCATAATAGCTACATATAGTTTCTGACATAAAACATAACCCATTAGAATGTTTATGAGTAGTTATGGCCGTGAATGTTGTAGTATTCTCTCTATATTCTTATGTAATACTGTCGTAATTTTGAGTAGGTATTATGCACAGAGTGTTACTCAATCGTACTTTTGTATGTAGAGGAGGACCGCGCTCTGCAAGTGGGTCGTACATGCGCTGATACAGTAAACATTACAGTGTTATGCACAGGTCTAATTGTTTTGTATATGAATGGTATAATTTCATTGTGTTTTCCATTATGTTTTGCTGATAATACCTACTTGACAGAGGTCTTCACGTCCGGGGTTAGTTCCCTTCCGTTTACTGGTATAACATTACGTGTTTACGTGTTTTTGTTTCTCTATTTTCAAGCTTTTTAATATTTTAACGCGAGTAAAACTTTTAATATATTTTAATAAATTTAAATACAGATGAGCAAATTAACACTAAAAGCTGAAAGTAATATTTAAAGCAGAAAAGGGTTTTTCTAAACATGGTACGCCATGTCTTAGTGTGGTCTTGATAACAAAAATTAAATTAATACAAAAATAAAAATTAACCTAAATTTATTTTTTTATTTTCGCACCTCAGTAGCTTCCATATAATTAATATTTATTAATTAATGATTTATGATTTTTTAAAGGATCGGTTTCGCATTGTGTAAAATACATTGCTCATAATTTTTTTCATTATTGTAAATCTCGTTTAATAATGTTCATAATTAATATTAACAAATACATGGCCTGCCTTCCAGCTAAGTGGCCACTTTAGAGACAAACAAGAGCGCCAATGGAATGAAATTAACAACCCAACATCGACTAATCGATCGCTGACCGCTGTTCCATGTACTATGGAAATTGGTGCACGATACGCATTTTGATAATGACTCGTGGACACTCACAAATGTGATACATCTATGTAATGGAGTTTTGACGATGGGACTAATTTGATGAATATGTATTTGATACTAAACTTGTATATATGGAAAATATCATAACACCGGCTTTATAAATTGTTTCCAGTGGCACTCCTTCGGCATTATTCATACACTTTTAATACCTATTTTAGTTATTGAATCTGTTCGAAATTCGAAATCATTCCAATTCGATCAACCAATTCGATTATGTCCATTTCAAATGAATTTTCAATTAAGTTTGAGTGAAGATTCGATAGCTAAAATGGTTTTTTAATTAACTATGGATAAGACCTTGAAAATATAAAATAATTGCGATTATTAAAGGAATAAATAAAATTTAAGACTTATTATAGTATGAACAGGTTTAAACGCCCACCTTCTTTAAGAATGAAGTTTTATACAATAGAAATGTATAACGTTAAACAAAGGCCGTGGTACAATTGAGGTTTCCATTGTTTTTAAGGATAAATTCAAAAGTATTATGCTACATTTCTCAGCTATAATCTCCATACAAATCTGTATCAAGTGGTACGTTTTAAAATAATCCCAATCACGTCGATGTTTATGTAAAATGTTGGAAGTCGCTGTAGTGTAAATGCACTGTTGTTCAGGTTTGAAAGACATTGTAGCCAGAGTAACTAGTGGACATAATGAAACTTAATATCCTATGTCTCAGGATGGCAAGCGAAGTGGAATGCGAAGCATTGTTTTGTAATTCATGGTGCTGTTTGGTTTTATTACTATCCATGAGCCGTCGTATCGCTTCTCCATTCATTGCCTCAAAAAAGAAACATGCTGTATAGATAACGTGACCATACGTCCCGCTTTGGGCGGGACAGTCCCGCTATCAGGAAGTCTGTCCCGGTGTCCTCAGCAAGGCTGACATTGTCCCGTTTTTGCAAACAGACCAAATAATAATTTAAAATGTATTTCCCGCTCGAAATGCTGAAAACCGCGTATTATACTAACACTTTCGTAAAACCATCATAATAAACTGTTCCACAATTATAATTGAGTAGGTTACGTACCTGCCTGAAAGTAACGCACCTATCGAAAGAGTTTTTTTCTCACATTATCAAAGTATGGACAAGTTATAAAACACAGGTGAGTGTCGCAGTAATGAAATTTATTTTGATTACGAATATAAATATAAATATATCATGTACTGAGTTTCACACATCTAAAAACTAAACCCGATGGTTTGAAACAATTTGTTCAGCCGACATATTATACATACAAAAATACGATTTTATTTTATTCAGACTTCTATGACAAAAGCTTGTAAAACACTAAAAACTTTAGTATTATTGAAGTGAAAACTTCTTTAGCGGCGTTGAGCACTTTTTCTGTAATGGGTATAAAATCTTAAACTCGCGTCAGGACACGTGACCTGATCGAAAAAGCGTAAGACGGATGGAGAGTAGACAGCTGTCAGTTAGCTGTCAGTTTATAAAGCTTTGATGAATTGAGTGGAGATTTCAACATAAACTTCGCAGACGATAAAAATCAACTATTAATAGAATTTTTAAATAATGAATTTGGTTTAACTATGTCGAATGATCGCAATCTTAGCACAACGAAATACAAAACTACTATTGATGCGGTCTTTATTAGACATTTAAATAGGTTCGAATCAAAACTGTTCGTTTCTTACTTCAGCTACCATAAACCTATCGTATCAGTTTTAGAGATTGGCGATGATAGTTCTGGTAATGATGATGGTGAAAAAGTCGTTGAAATTATGGATGAAAGTTGATTTTTCGGAGAGATAAACTTTTTAATGTAAAATAATTGTAATAGTTTTAAAGTGTTAAATTTTTAATGTAATATAAATTGTCATGTTTGTGTACGATAGCGCAATAAATGAATATTGTATTCTACCACATAAATGATAGTACTTTTATACTGATAAAGCAATTGGTGCAAAATTATTCCCTAACCATTCCAAAATATCAAACATGCTCAACGTTAATAATCAAGTTTTCACTTCTGCCGGCACTCCCGGAGTGCAACCCGTCTTTTTTTTTATTATTTAATTCCAATGATGACCCGCTCTGGCACAAAAAATAAATGGTCACATGAGCAGGCCGGTATGGAGATACTTTGAGAAAGTTTATGTTTTCCTTGGAATTTCCTGTATCTGAAACAATATGAACTATTCATTAAAAGTGAAAAAAATGTCATTTACTTATATTTCGTACAATAAACCTTTCCAGTCCAGTCTAGTTTTTGGAACAACAAGTTCTAAAGTAATGAATTTGTTGCAGGTACGTGGCGATAGTGAAACCTTTACAACACCGGCTGAGTCGGCGGGTGGCGCGCGCCGCACTGTTCACGGTGTGGTGTGCAAGCGCCATGCTGGCATTACCCAGCCTGCTGTACTCCGATACATACAAGAAACAGTAAGTACATTATATAATAATAATAAGTTTGCTTTGTTATCGACAAGAGGTACAAAGATATCGATAAAAAGTACTAGACCCCACACTAGGATTCCCTGTTTTGTGGGATCTAGTCATTCGATCAATACAATTTGGGTACAACTTTAAATTTACAAGTTTTCATGACAATAATACATTAAGGATATTTAAGAACATATATATATATATATATATATATATATATATATATATATATATATATATATATATATATATATATATATATATATATATATATATAATCCATGAGTTTTACAAATTTTAAAATTATTCGTAGCCCTGTGATAAAATATTCGCCTAAAGTACGCAAAGAAAGAATAATATTATTGAGCAGAGAAGCCCTAATTAAATTAAAATATATATAATTTCTATGGTAAGTAAGGCCTAGCGACTCTCAATCTTACTCTCGATTGTAGAGATAGCCCGTGCTCTGTAATGGGACGTCTATGGGCTGATACAGAAGACAGAAGATATATAAGAATGGTTTAAACAATTTGCAAAACTCATGGATTCGAAAGGTCACGTTAAGATGATGTAAGGAATTTCGTGTAGATTTTTTAGTTTTGTCACATTCACGTATTGGAAACAACAACGTAACAATACCATATCAATGCGGTAATGTGTTTATTGGTTTGTTTTTTTTTGTTTCCACTGAACAGTGCATTTGAATTATATTCCAGTAAATAACGTTTATGACTGCAATGTGCCATGATATTTTTAACCAGAAAAAAAATGTTACTGTGGGTTAGCCCATATTTAATGCCAATGAAATTACCTATACAATAGTCGTAAGTATCTCGAAAAAACCCAGTCTAAAAGTACCGTTTAAAGGAATATTAGTTACCTGGTCAGAAATAATGTCCACGAACCTTAATAAATTGTATACGTCTATAAAGGAAGTTTAGATCTCCCACGTGACTATTTTAGTTTAGCAAGGTCTCGTGCCTACCTGAAACGGTTGTGCTAATATTTCATTAACATGATATCAACCAAATACTAGACAACTACACTTTGCCCCTTCTACACTATTAAGGTTATACAAGCACACATGGTAAGGCGGCCTAAATTGCTTACATTGATCGGTCCTGATTATTTTTTTGATATTTATATTAATTTATACAATTTGGAATTATAATTAACGAGTATGAATTGTTGAGAACGAACGATGCTCTAACTGGGTTAGTATTGTGAAATAATGTCCAAGGTTCGATTCCTAGGTATATGTCGCCAGATTTTCGAAGTTATGTGAATGCATAGTTCATTGTCATTCCGTTTAATGGTAAACTTAGGTGAAAACATTCAACCTGCGTTATGCCACTAAAGACTCAATTATTGTAAATAATGAGAAAAGTCCGTAGTCCGCAGAGAGTTCCTTTCCATATAATTAATTATTCATAGAAAATCTGAAACACTATAAAATATACGAATATTATTTTAACTGCCTACAGTTTAAGATGGAATTACATCAGAAGCCTAACGTTTGGTAGGTCTCAATATCTCGACTTCATTATTCTCTACATTTCAATATCTTATTCTGAATTCATAACGAAGTGTGAAAAAATGTTTACCGTTTATTTTTCTTCGATTTGAATAGTCTGGGTTGTGAGAAAAGTAATATTTTTTGAAAGTGAGTAGAAAGAAATTAAAGAAAGTCTTGTTGAAAGACATTATTCGCAATAGGTGGCTTTCAGAACGACTATATTAAATAGTAGTTTTTGTAGGCAATACGTTTGACGCAATGACTTTGAAAAAAAAAAATTGTAGAGAAAGATTAAAAGAGGTATTTCATAATAAATCGATAGAAGATAATCTTAGTGATACAGTGCTCGGGTTGCTTTCTGTTAAACGCTTTGGTTCTATCTCGACGCCGAGATTATTTGGTTACTACTATTTAGTTTTAAATCGGTTGTTGTAGCATTATAAATAACGAGTAATTTCAGTTCCTTACTAAAAAATCTAATATTTTTATTCTATGTTCATCAGGTATAATGTAGAATTCTAACGTTTAAATGATTTTTCAAACCGAAAAAACAAGAACCAATAATAGTAATATGAGTCAGCTATATATATAATGTACATATTTTCCTTTATTGTGGTAACATCACTTATCAGGTTAAGCCCCAATACAATAATAACTTGTCTATTAATGGTGGTAGTGAAATAACGTGATTAATTAAACGCGTAGATCTTGAAATAATTGGTAACACCAACATTCCCTGAATAGAATAGCTTGTAAACCTTTTTGTCAGTTAATTAGAAGTCGTAGAAACCACAAGTTTAAACCAATGTGTAGCTTTATGGTTTAATTTCGCATGTGTGTCTTAAGATAATACATAAATAACTATTCGTTTAGATATTTCAGTTCTAACGATAAAATCCACTAGTTAAAAAATCACGAAAACTTTCATAAAGAATATACACGGCTATTTTCAAAATTCTGCACATTTTTAAAAATCAAACAATACTTGTAATTGAAACATTTGAATTGGAAATATATACTACAAATGGATTTATGATTTTGAACCTTTGAATATATTTTTTTGTACAACTATAAAATTATAATCTACGTTGGATACACGTTCTTTTTGTGAATAATATGCTTATTTTGCCCAGTTCTAATTACATAGAGATCACCACGACAGCTTAGGGACTACAGCCTTAGATATCATTCGCTGTCAAATTCTCGGTTGTAGACGGGTCCTGTGCTATGCATGGGGACAATGTAGAAGATAACTATCGCTCATGATGGTTACGTTGCCGTCGGCTATGACGAAAATGTGTAGGGAAAACGGTTCGTTCATATGTGAAGTTCCCATTTGAATTTATGATTATGGATATCAGATACTCCTAGGATAGATTGAATATTCACCTGTCTGATAAAACATACGTTTCATTAACATGCATACCAATTTTAAGCGCTTATTACATTACAGTACATTGTAAGACTCTCATACCAATTCTTATAATAATTCTTATAATTCAATACATTTAAGATGTGTATGGTTTTTTAGATGTTTTTATTCACATACAATTAAAGAAGTCGCTTATGTATAAATCATATTTTTATTTTATTTTATAAATTATTATATGGAGCAAGAGATAATAATAATGCCCAACAGTCACATACATTACCCCCACACTAAGATCGGGTCTTGTGACGTGTGTATCAGAAATCACGAGAGTTTTCG
Source organism: Hyles euphorbiae (assembly GCA_023078785.2). Lineage (NCBI taxonomy): Eukaryota > Metazoa > Arthropoda > Insecta > Lepidoptera > Sphingidae > Hyles > Hyles euphorbiae. The sequence continues at coordinate 8,799,107 of CM041034.1, read as the reverse complement.
GTCTCACAAATATCCAGACCTGAACCTGTGGATCACATAAATATTTGTCTCGGTGTGGGGTTCGAAACCGTGGCATCTCGTTTCACAGTTTGTGTCGAACAAACTGCGCCACGGAGGTTTTCAGAAATTGTATTGTAAAGTAAAGATGATGTTACTTCAGTATATAATGTATAGCCAGAATAACTATATGCTTTAAAAACATAGAATTAAATAAACCACCGGAAATTATAAAATAAAATGTGGATGGCACAAAGATGCTTATAAATATAAAATCACTAATGGCACCAAAGGGATGCGGCCTTGTACATGACCGAAATCCTTGGCATTTCGCTAATAACAACACGCTTCAATAGATATCAGAATTTTTCTTTTCATTGTTTCTTGAAATAATGTTTAAAAGTTTTTATTACTCTTCACAAAGTATAAAGTCATTTATATTGTGTTATTAAGAACTCGTATTGAATTAAAACTAGGTGGTGTAAGTTTTGTTTTTGTTTAAATTGATTGTATAATTATAATAAATGGAATTATTAACTGAAATAGTACGTTTTGAATAGAATAAACATTTTCCTTCATATTCTATCAATAAAAATAATTTAAATAATAAAAGTCTTTTGTTCAAAATAATTCTAAGATTATTTCCATCTTAGTTACAAGTCATAACAAAGAAGCTAATAACGATATTTGTATAATGGTTTCTTGGATAACGCAAATTGGAAACGTCGCTTATTTACCAAGAAAGCTGATAAATAATCGACACGTTATCGAGAAGTTAAAATTAAAAATCCGCGATAAAATCCGTAAAAAATATTATTGGTTTATATCAACAATATTTTTGTTTTAAAAACGATTAGTACTAAACTTTAGAAATCATCATAAAAAAATTATCATTGCTGGGTACTGCATATTAGCCATGATTTTCTAAATCCAAACTGCAATAGTCTATTTCTCAAATAAACATCTAAATAGGCCAGATATGCAGGTATAAGCCACGGAGTTAACGAATATTGGTTTCTGTCTGAATGCACTATTGATGAATTCAAACCATAGACTAACTTGAAATGTGTTGAATTTGTATAGGAAAGCAAAGGAAACTAAAGTTATCGTTCTGAAAATTCAAACACGTGAAAACGGCTTTATTGACTAAAGTTCATCTATTTATTATTGCCGAGTAGTAAATTTTGGCACTGCAAATAAAATTTAGAAAGTATATTTAATAATTGTTTCAGAGAATTTCGTAATATAAACAAACATATATTATGTTCACATTGTGATTTATGTAATAAGGGATAAAAGATTAGTTGATAATAGGCTTCATCTTATTTTAAATGTGTTTCTTAAAATATTAAAATACTTTTAAATAAAGAGGTAAATAGAAGCAAAATACAAATAACACATTTTGATATATTTGAAACGAATATCGAATAATACTTAATTATTACTCGATTAAAAATATAATTCGTTTATAGTAACAATCAATAGAAGTTTATAATTTAACAAATGCAACTTTAACGAAGTTCCAAGGGTAAAAATTCAGATTCATTAAAAAGTTCAGATTGTTTCTGTTAATTTTGACTCCGAAATTAATTAATCAAATTGTAACAAACTCGTTTCTGCTGTCAGATGTTTGAGTTACATAACCAAATTAAACGAAACATTGGCACACGCACACATGTACATTCGCATATTTAGATGTATGTATGTATGTATGTATATAAACACAAACTCTCACGCCAGTAACTCTGAACTGTATCAACCAATACGTTGGGCTAGGGCCTCCTCTAATACCTATCGATAGTACGATTATTTAGCATTTGTGAGTGTTTAGGCATAAAGTACTTACATACTTACCTTAGAAATTCATATAAATCGCTACGGTATGCAGGTTTCCTCACGATGTTTTCCTTCACCGTTATAAAGGGCTGGGTGTTTGATATCAATACAGAGATGATTTCGAGTCAGAAAGTCAGAGTTACCCTGGGATTCGAACCCATGACCTCCGTAAACATATTAGCAGCCGCGTCTGATCTTGTAATATAACTAATATAGCTCATAGTTCAACATTAATTCGAGCCAGTGATAATATAATAAATGCGATAGCTGTACAAATTCCAGTCCTGGACAATTTAATGATTCTATTTGATAAATATATGATTATACTTATTGTCAATATACTGGGTATATCGAGACTGCTACCGAAAACGAAGCCGGGTGGTAGTTTTAGTGACTACAAACACAATGCAACTAAAAAATTCGCAAAGAAAAGCGACAATTTTTTAATCATTTTTTTAAATATCGTCATTTTTGGTTGGTAAAATAGTTTTTTTCTAAAATAATAATATAAACTCTTTTATACCTTATAGTCTTTAGAAATAAAAGGGGAATACACTATTATTTTATAAAAAAAAATTACCATCAAAATACGATCATATGAAAAAGAAAGTCGTCGCTTCTTGCAACGTTTTCTTTTGCATTGTGTCTGAAGTCGCTTAAACTACCACCCGGCTTCGTTATCGGTAGCAGTCTTGATATACCCTGTATGTACGGTAGTAACTAGTAAATCAACCTTAAGTATTGTCTATAACATATATTTATTAAATATTTAGTCAATATGGGCTTCATATACGACTGAATAATATTTCGTTCGTACGTGTCGCAACTGCGGGCGTCATAATTTTTCTACTTTGACATTTGCGGCAGGAAAGCGGCACCCGATATCCGCAGAACATAATAAATTTACAAGCCAAATGTTTGGGATACTTGTATCCAGAACACCAGTAATCATTTGAGTTTCATTAATTCGTAATTACTTTATTATCCGTTCAAATAAATAATAATACTAAATAGCGTGTACAGTTTGTGGAACAGTAAGTCCTGCGTTTGATGCCCTATGGCGCTTGGTGTTAGATTTTTAATATTATACAATAACAATGATATTAAATGTATTGCAAAAAAGATACACATTTTACAATTATATAAGAATCTCATATGTGGGTCCAAAAGAAGGCAATAAAATGCCATGTGATATTCCTGTAATTTGTTCTCGTTACGGTCACAGATTCTGTCGTGTTTGGGACGTGAAATTGTTCGGCAAACTGTAGGTGGCATTAATGATGCTGCTGCCTTAAGATATAACAGCGTGAATATACATAAATATTCACTACAAACTTTGAAATAAGAAAACTAAAGCAGCACTTATAGAGTAATTTCTCCTTTATTATTTCTTGTAATTTCTCATGTGTCTTGTGATATCTATTTTCCTCTAGCTATATGCTGACACTGATTAATTGACAACCACGTTCTTTGTATAATATAATATACAGAAAGGACCTGAAATTTTACCTATTCAAGTTCGATAATGTCCATGCAGACTATGAAGCAGTTTTAACCAAATGAACAACTTTATTAACGGCACCCGTAGGTGATTTAATATTTGCATGACACATGTTTTGAGTCGTGATACGCATTTTCTCTGATTTTGGATTATAAAGTCCCTTCAACATAATATATCTTTTCAAGACCTGATTTATTTCTTCCATAAATATCCAAATAATTTTAAAAAAATTCCAAAAATTTTAAATTATCACTGTAGCGATAATTATATTGTTTAATTATTAAAATAATTAGATCAGCATGTCCCACTGTGAAGCACAAACCGGTACTACAACTTAAAGGCTTTAGACCACCATGCTGGTCTAGGGAGTGTCAGTGAACTGTATTGTTACATTCTGTACTTCATCATCATCATCAGCCTAAACTGTTGTCCACTGCTGGACATAGGCCTCCTCCAAGTTGCGCCATTTTACCCTGTCTTCGGCTTGTCGCATCCAGCATCTGCCAGCGACCTTTCGCAAATCGTCACTCCACCTAGCCGGTGGGCGTCCTACACTACGCTTGCCAAGACGCGGTCTCCACTCAAGAACACGTCTGCTCCAGCGGTTGTCGGTTCTTCGACAAATGTGGCCAGCCCACTGCCACTTCAGCTTGCTAATCCTATGTGCTATGTCTACGACTTTGGTTCTCTGCCGGATAAGATCGTTACGGATCCTATCCTTCAGAGAGACTCCAAGCATAGCACGCTCCATAGCTCGCTGAGCGACACTGAGCTGGCGGACCAGTCGTGCTGTGAGTGTCCAAGTCTCAGCACCGTAGGTCATAACAGGTAGGACGCACTGGTTGAAAACTTTAGTTTTCAGGCATTGTGGTAGGGGTGACGAGAAGGCTCGACGTAGTTTGCCAAATGCTGCCCAGCCCAGCTGGATCCTCCTCGTAGCCTCCTTCTCAAAGTTGTTCCTACCTAGTTGAAGGATCTGTCCAAGGTAGGTATATTCGGAAACAACTTCGAGCTGGTGGCCACTTACAGCGACAGGTCTTGGATCAAGGTGGTGGTTGATCATAACCTTGGTTTTATCCAAGTTCATTTGAAGACCTATTCGCTGTGAGGCTGAAGCCAGGCCGTCCAGCATCTGTTGCAGCTCCTCCAGCGATTCCGCCATTAAGACTATATCGTCTGCGAAACGTAGGTGCGAGATGTGCTCGCCGTTTATGTTGATGCCCATACCGTTCCAGTCCAGCGTCTTGAACATATCCTCCAGTGCGCTTGTGAACAGTTTCGGGGAAATAACATCCCCCTGTCTCACCCCTCTGCGCAACTGGATGGCCTTAGATTGTTGGTTCTGTAATTGGACATACATAGTGGCCGATTCATATAGACATCTCAGCACCTCGATATAGCGACAGTCTACTTGGCAACGCTGTAAGGACTCCCAAACAGCCCAGGTTTCGACGGAGTCAAAGGCCTTCTCATAGTCCACAAATGCAAGACACAGGGGCCGATTATACTCCTCCGACTTCTGTATAATTTGCCTTACTGTGTGGATGTGGTCTATGGTACCATATCCTCCTCGAAACCCGGCCTGTTCCGGAGGCTGAAACTCATCGAGTCTTCTTGCAAGGCGATTCGTGATGACCCTTGAGAACAACTTATAGACGTGGCTCAGGAGTGAGATGGGTCTATAATTCTTAAGAAGGGTTTTATCACCCTTCTTAAAAAAGAGAACAACCAAACTCCTGTTCCACGCCTTTGGAGTTCTCCCACAGCGAAGAACGGTGTTAAACAGGCTTTGTAGCTCCTGTATAACAGGGGTTCCTCCTGCCTTTAGGAGTTCTGAGGTAACTCCGTCTTCTCCGGGGGCTTTTCCATTCTTAAGTTGTTTCAAAGCCAACACGATTTCGCCTTGGTCGATGTCTGGCTGTTCGTCAGAATAATGGCGTGTCAGGGTGGCTCTAGAATCTTGGTCGTCACGCTCAGGTCGAGTAACATGTGTGGCGTATAAACGACCATAAAAGTCCTCGATCTCGGCGAGAATCTCTGGCCTTGACAAAACGGTTTTTCCCTCACGTGTCGTTAACTTTGTCAGGTGGTTCCTTCCAAGTTGCTGAGTGAACACCTTAGACCCTCGGTTTCGCTCTATAGCGTCTTCAATGAAGCGCGTATTTGAGCTCCGAAGGTCCCGGCGTATCATCTTCGCAATACGCTTGTTTAGGTCTGACCTCTCTGACAAAGCAATCTGAGTTCCTTCCCGTCTTTTTGCCATAAGCCGTAGAGTCTCATCCGAGAGTTTGGACTTTCTGCCTCCACGCTGCATTTGGCAGAATTTGATGCCCTCGCTCCTCAGCGCTTCGACCAGATTTTGTAGGGTCTCGTCTACGTCTACAGTGGGTTCCAAAGCAGCGAATCTATCTCTGATCATCCTCTGGAACTTATCAGAGCCTGCCATGATTTGGAGTGGATTCTGTACTTAATTTATTTTAATTTATATTTTATAATTTTAAACACCTAATTGCTAATACATGTATTAGACACAACTCCAAGGAAAAACGGTGTCCAAGTCAAATAGTTCATTGGTGTACATTCAACTAACTTGAATTCTATTGACTAACATTCGATTCGAAATGTGATGAAAGTTGTACACTCTATGGAATTCTGATTTTGATTTTAGTCCCTTGGCATTCAAAAATTAAAAACTACGTATCTCTCATTTTGGAATAAAGCAGTAGAATAGAAAATCATTAGCTTCCATCTTCAATACATTTTTTATTCCTTACAAAGCATAATCATGGTAGTCGCCGTCCATTTTCCCTCAAAATTATGATTCTAATAACAGGTGGTTGGAATATCTTGCCTGAAAACAAAATTACACTCGTATAAGAAATTATGTTCCGTAAAAAAGCTGTTCTATATCACGCATTGAAGATATACTTAATGCAGAAAAACGAGGAATGTCTGTTGCTCAATTTGGTGGCTTTAGTAATAAGACTGCCTAATATGTGAGACTGAAATGGTCTCACATATTAGACTGCCTCGGTGGCGTAGTTGTACTAAGGTACGGTTACAAAGCTGAGGTCTCGGGTTCGAATCCCGGGTTGGGCAAAGTGATATTGGATTTTTCTATTCATTTGATAATTTGAGATGGGCTGATGCCCAGAGTCAGGAATTTGTGCCCGATATGGCGATAGGTTCGCCACCTATCACATCGTGGGACGGAACATACATGGCGAAATGTGGGTCTTGGCACCTCTGCCTACCCCTTCTGGGAAAAAGGCGTGAGTTTATGTATGTATGTATGTGTCGGGGTGTTCTTGTGTAAAACCCATATGATAAATAATTGTAAATTGGCCCTAAGGAATCTACGGGTAGTTGCAGAAGTAACTTTATTGAAGGAAACCCTGTTGTGGTTCTATTTCACTACCCACTGTCAGAGTAAGGGTGGGAGCATGACAGTTTGCAATATAAACCGCCTCCGAACCGCAGACAAGAGATTCGAGATCCAGCAGTCTAGTCGGCTGTGAAACAGTGATAAACGCGTGTTTACTAAAGTGTGTATGTAAAGTAACAAGTTGTCGCAGATATTCGGATATACCGTTAATCCGTTAATTATAACGTGTGGTGATAATTATAGTTAAATAATTAACACAATGGATTTTATTTCCGTCATCCGACATATGAAATGGTCAGTGTATCTAAAATTCATCCCTAAATATCCAGACTAATAAAAACAGTTTAGTTGATTACAATGTGTACGCTCAGCATTTGAAAGTTTGAACAAAATTCGCTAACAAATGGCCCGCAAAAACACCAGACTGACCTTCGTGATAGTAAATATCATAAATAAAGATTATTATTCACTTATTAATTGGTATTCTGATTATAAAGCTTTACAAACAAAATTGATTGACTGGAGATATGTGGTCGAATTTATAAACGCCTGTAATAAATGGACAATACACGCAAACTAGCGATATCGAAAACATTGAAGGCTGGATTTAATACTGTTTCATTTGTTTCAGATACGTCAATGGCGAAAGAGAAATATGCTTCATCAAGTGGCCTGATGGCAGCTATCCAACATCAAGGACGGATTATTGGTAATCAATATTTTTTAACTGCAATAACTTCGCAGACAACTCACCTATATCAGTCTAGTGCCTTTATACATATTATACGTATACATATATACATACATACAGTCATTTTTCGAAAAAGGGGTTAGGATAATGGTGCCAGGACACCGACATTATGCTATGTATGTTCCATCCCGTGATGTAATTGTGGGCGAGCCTATCGTCATATCGGAAACAAATACCTCACTTCAGGCTGATATAGAAAAATCCAATATCACTTTGACCGATCCAGGATTCGAACCTGAGACCTCAGCTTTGTAATTGAACAGTAGTACAACTACACGTACAACTACGTCAATGTCACGTAAAAAAGGTAGAAAAAGTGTGATGAGCATTAATGGAACAATCTTAAAGCTTAGTCCTAGCAGGACGACGGTGATATTAAAAAAGAAAATATAATATTATTTTGACAGAAAAAATGTTTCACCATCATGAGACATCAAATACTTTATTATATTAAAACTGTAACATAATACATAAAATATGACGCGTTATGTTCCTAAGAGTGTGACATAAATAGCAAAGAGCTTCTTACCTTATTACGACTGTCGTCCCCGTAATACCACCAAAAGAAATACTCGGAGTGATTTTTATATTTGTCTTCGTGTCCCTTTTTACCCTAGACGTTGAATTGAAATCGTGGGGCATTACTGAATTTCGATATGGTCTGTGGATAAATTCTTCTCTTAAATCTGCTAAAGAAAATTAGTTTTGTCAATGTTTCGTCTTATGCATTATTGTTTGTTTTGTAGAAGAAATGACTAGATTTGTTTTATTTTGTTGTGTGTATAACAAATATTCTGATACAATAAATAATATAGTTTTTATTTCATAAAGAATGCTATTTCGCTCCAGTAGCAATAGTATTTGTAATTGAAAATTTGAGTGGACTGATTTATATTTTACTTTAAAATTGAAGTATTCATTTTACATTTAAAGGCAGATACTCTTGGGGTCGCAACAAATTTCAAATATTGGTCTGGCCATTCATTTAATACAATCTATAAAACCCCTAAGGCCCATTGGGCCCTCTTTGTACAGGCTAAATTACATCGCGTATTATGGAAGAACACTTGTGGTTCTGTAGAATGTCTGTATGAAACTATAATCCTAAATATAGAAGATTTTATGTCAGAATTTACGAGTAAACATTTTTATGAATGATGCCAATACTGTCGCTTAAATAAGTTGAGAGCTTTTAATATAAATTCTTACCTTTTAGTACCTTATTATTGTAATTGTACTCTCATATTATAAAATTTTACCTACGTAAAATATGCATGCAAAACAAAAACAAAAATTAAAGCAAACATATCACTTTTTACTTGTTTTCCATCTAGATGCGTTCAATGTGAATGCAGGAAAATATGAAACCAGTATTTGTCAAATTATAATCTTACACGGTCTAGTCTTCCCCTGGCGTCTCCCTCTATTTTTTTCTCTCTCTCTCTCTTTCATTCTCTCTTACCCTCTTCAGGCATAGGAAGTCCACTACTGAACATAGGCCTCCCCCTTAGTTCGCCACATTTACATCACTATATAGTATAAAACAAAGTCACTTTCTCTGTCCCTAGGTCCTTTTGTATGCTTAAATCTTTAAAATTACGCAACGGATTTTGATGCGGTTTTTTTTAATAGATAGAGTGATTCAAGAGGAAGGTTTATGTTTATAATACGTGCATATTATTGTAGAGAAATCTATATGCACCCAGGCGAAGCCGAGCCGGGCCGCTAGTTTACATATATTTTGTAATAAATTATAAATATTTTGTTATAGTTACAACTTGGTGTTCTTGACTGTGACGTACGTGGTGCCTATGAGTGTGATGGTGTGGGCCTATGCTCGCATGAGCGCCGCCCTGAGAGGCCGCGCTATTGGAGAATGCACGCACCATCAGATGCAAGTCGTCAGAGCGAAACGTAAGGTAAGACTTGCAATACTGATTTAGTTTTAACTTGAAGGATAAATCATTCAGATTCCAAAGCGCCTCAGTATTGAAACCCAGGGTCTCGGGTTCAAAGTTCATTTAAAGAAATTTAATGATCAATACATATTGTTTGTGTTTTAGTGTGTACTTGGGAGAAGGTGTACCATGACTAGTGACTGTTTGGTGTGTTTATTTACAATGGTTTTATGTCATAATTGTTAAATTATACTTACACACGTACATAAAATCACGCCTTTTTCCCTGGAGAGGTAGACAGAGGTGACCCACACCCATTCTTAAACTATTGTCGTACAGATGCTACCAAGACACTCACACTCATTGTTAAACTATTTTACATAATGTTTTACTTGTTGTTGAAACACTTTTTTTCTTTCGCGTAGCTTCTATGAGGTATTGAGGAAGTCTAATGTAAAATCCAAGTTAATATGATATTAGTATATTCCTCCAACAACAAAACCGTTTCTAATCAAACAACACAGACAGCTTCCTTATGTATGGGCCTCATATCGTCACTCGCTAGTCATTGACAAAGTTAGGTATTCCCTCAAGAAACCCCAGAGGGCTAGTAACAGCGCAACCAGAGTGCAATATACTTAAGTGCAATGTTTGGTCCATTTACTAGTAATTGCTCAATTATGTAATTTAAATGAAAAAAATCTTTAAGACGTTCCAAATTTAATTAATAAATGATTAATTCTGTCAGTCGATGTCGGAATGGCAAGATATAGTTTTATCTTATTTCATTCAAAAGGCGAAATATTATGATTTGCAACTTCTCAAAATATTACCGGCCGATTTATCGGATACCGAAATATTTTTATTATTGGGGCGAGTAATTGACGTCCCATTAAGAAAAATAATAACTGACATACTTTTTGAACTATAAAGCAACGGTTTTTTAATATTTAAGACAACATTTCTACTGCAATAAAACGATTTTTTTTTCAAGATTTATAAAGTTTCTATAACGTTTTAATTTCAACTCGAATATTATAATAACTTTCTACTCGTATGATGATTGTCTAATCATTTTTAAGCATAATCTGTAATATTTTTACTATCTTGTCTTTTGAATTGTTATAATTTTATTGTCTTAAGCTGATATATGAAATTTTACATAATAAAATCTATAATAAGGAAAAATAAAGCTTTGGAAGGGGCGTGGCCTGCGTGACGTTACTTTAGTTGTGGAAGGGTGGAAGGAGAGGTTGTAGAAGGAGTGTTGTGGAATGGTGGGAGGATAGCTCGGGGCAGCGCCAGCGCATCGCTTCAGTTGGATCGTGACAACAAGAATAGACGGACGTTGAGTCATTACTGTCTTTCTGTTCGTACATTTCAATTAAAATATAATTGTTGATCAGTTAAGAAATAAATTTATTGAAGCTACCTAAGTTTATAATTAATTGTGATAAAATATATTTTTAATTAAAATTAATTTAAATTTATAACTCTATTTAATTAATAAATTGTCAGTATAAATACTTCCTTATATACAAATCTAAATCCTTATGTACCAAACATATTTTGTATTTATTTTTTCATGATCAATTTTAATAACTGTTGAAGAAAAATTTTTTTAACAAAAAAACTCTAATAAGAATAGTTCGATTAAGACACAATTCGATCACGAAATATTTATACCTAAATATTTTTCCACAAATTTTTAACTAATTCATCGTCCACTCGCCGTAATTACGGAGTTATTTTTTCGATATATTCCATATAAAATTTAACACAACCAATAGTTATATACAATCGTGATACCCACACTAAAATCTAGCCTTGTGTCCTGGGTATCAGAAACTACGAGAGACTTTTTCGGTCTCACAAACATCCATATGAAAAGAAAAACCATGTCTCTCAATTCCATTCAGTGTTTTTTCCGGACTACTTCAAGCTAAATCTCATTTTTTATTCAATACGATTTATAACCCTCATTTTATCCCAAAACACCATTTGATATACAAAACAAAAAGTCGACGCGAAAATGCCGAGCGAAATTTTAGAGAAGCGGTATCTCCATTATTTCCATAAGGCTGAAAACAAATTGAGTGTCACCATATATCAAGTGACGAACGTAACCTCCCCTCATTGCCACCCCTGCAGAAGTTCCGAACTTTAGTTAACTACATCGGCCTACAGCAACAGCGCGCTCGCTAACGGGCGGTCTCTATAATCTATCCCATCTTTAACAAGAAGTTATAATCTTCGTTCACAGTAAAAATACACACTGACATATTTATTTGCACCTTTATTGTACACCAGATATAAAGCACAAGTGGCGGTTTTATTTCTTAAAGCAATTTCTGCCAGACAACCATGGGATGCATAAACGAAAATAAACGAAAGTTGGGGCAGCTTCAGGTGTAAGAATAATTACATATTATAATAAGAAATAAATACACCCAACGGTGCCATACATAGTCCAGACCCCACACCGAGATCGAATCTTGCGTCGTGGGTATCTAAAACTTAAAACTATGAGATTTTTTAGTCTCATAAACGCTGGTCTGAACCCGAAAGAAATACCTGTGGCTCAAAAATATTTGTCTCGGAGCGGCGATCGAGTCCACGACTACTTATTTTAAAGCTGGTATTTAACTGAGCCCCAGATGTAGTAAATTTACAAATTGTAACGATTTCAATAAACTCTGGAATAGAAGACTGATACTTCACTTATAGTAATATTTTTCTGTAAGTGAAGTTTTCAACTGGTGGTAGGTCTCTCTTATGTAAGAGGCTGCCTGGGTTGGTACCACCGCAATGTCTATTTCTCCCGTCAATCAGTAGTTTAAATGCACTGTTGAGTTTCGGATTGAAGGACATTGTAGCCAGAGTAACTACTGGACATATTGAGACTTAACATCTTATGTCTCAGGATGGCGAGCGCAGTGGAATGCCAAGCATTGCTTTGTAATTCAAGGTGTTGTTTGGTTTTGCTACTGTTCATGAGCGGTCGCATCGCTTATCATCAGGCGAAGGGCATGCTCGTCTCGCCATTCAATGCAATAAAAAAAATATATTTTTTAGCACAAATAGTGAGCAAGTGAGTACTGTAGCTAATAAGACAAACAATAATAAAGTTAAAGAGAATAAATAGTTACAAAGTGGAAAAAAACGATAACAATAGTTATAATATAAAAAAAAATACAAAATATTATGAAAAAGAATTTCCAGCTAAGTATCGTGTGAAAAGTTTTTCTTTAATCCCGCCAAAACTTGTGAAACTGTTACCTCTTTTCTCATTTCTTATGTTAATCTACTTACTTTGTTTTACGTGGTTTTCTTTTAAAAACTTTGGCAAAGTTTTAGTGTATTTCATTATTTACAGTAGTTACAACAGATTATTTTTTCTCGGATTATTAAGACGAGCAGATGAATAATAATTCGCTTGCTTAAACTTGTAAATATTATTTTTCTTTCGAGTTTATTACTTTCCAGTATTAGATATTATTATATTATATTTACAGTGTGACCACTTGTAAACATGCTAATAACAATTTTAAATAAACACTCCACCAAACAGTGACAACCTCCGTAGCGCGGTTGGTTAGACGTTAGCTCTAAAACGGCCGCGGTTTCGATTGCCGCACTGAAATAAATATTTGTGTGATCAACAGGTATTTTTTTCTGGTGTGGATGTTTGTGAGACCGAATAGTGTCTCGTAGTTTCTGATACCGATGGTACAAGACTCGATCTTAGTGTAGGGTTAGAACTGTTCTGTGGTCAGAACTATGTATGTGACTGTTGGGTGTATTTACTTATTTGTCTTATATATACAGTTTGATCGTAATGTGACAATGAAGCCACGTGGATATGTTATTTCTCCTACAAACACGTTTAAAAGTAACTAAGCACAGCTTTATGATTACTGATAATCACATAATACAGGGAATATCAAGTAGGACTGTTGATAAAATATCGATATAATTATTAATAAATATCGATATTTATTACTAATACTTTTTTGGACGATATATCGATAGTTCGATATTGAAATGTAAATATCGACACTCGATATTTTTTATAACTTTTTTTTTTGCCAATTTATTTAATTTACCCACTATTGTTGTCAATTATCATTTGTCACTGTCAGCGTTAATGTTCTAACTTTGCATCTCTATACGGAATGCAATCTCCTTTTGGGTATAAGCTTCTTGATTCGCAAGGTCAAATACATCTCAAATGTATGGCGATGACATTTTCATAGGTAAAGGTATTGGCAAAGTTACTTGGTGCAACTGAGCCTTAATATGTTGATAATATGTGTATAATCTATGGACTGCACTTAACAGTTCGTAATTATATAAGTTCAGTTGCGGTGCAGTTGCAGTTACGTTTCGATCAAAACAGCCCTTTTCGTATTCTCGTAATACGCTCGCGTCAAGTTCGCGTCACGCGAGCGCTTTAGTGTATTCTACTGTAGCGCGTTGATACAGTAGTGCGATTCACGTAACTTTTTGACGCGCCGATCAAGTTGCGGTGTGGTTACAATTAAGTTTACGCTTTGGTACAAAATGGTATTCTTGTAAGTGTTTAGCTGCGCGTGAGCTGCGCCTCAACTGTACGTCAGACGTATGAAATTTGTTTGACATTTAAGCTAGAACGTTTGCGTGACGCGAACTTCACGCGAGCATATTTGACAGCGGTTGTCAAAATTACGAGAATATGAAAAGGGCTGTTTTGATCGAAACTTAACCGCAACTGCACTGCAGCTGAACTTATTATAATACGTGAATCGTCCTACGTCGCAATTTGATCGGTAAATTGTAATAAATTGACTGTGTAAGTTATTTTTGAGCCGACATACGAATACATTTTTAAAACAGCCAATAAAATAAGAAAATATCGATATATCGAAATATCGATATTTTTTTTCGATATATCAAACTCCGATATTGATATATTTGAAAATATCGATATATCGAAAATCCGATATTTATAAAAATATCAACAGTCCCAATATCAAGACTGCTTCCGAAGACCGGTGGTAGTTTTCGTAAATTCAGACACAATGCAACTAAAATGTTCTACAAAAAAAGCGACTATTTTTTTTCGTGCCGTCGTATTTCGGTGGTAACAAAGTTTTTCGTAAAATAATAATATACACACTTTTATTTTTAAAGACGCTATGGCACGCTTGGTTTTCAATTATAACTTTAGGAAAAACAAAAGTTTACCATTCAAACAGGATGCGTGTGTAACTTCAACATTTGATTTCAAACAAATTACTGTACCAATTAGTCCGGTACATCAAATAACATACATAAACGTAAACAGAAGATTTTGTAAACTGTGAGATATCTCTTAATGCGTTTGTGAATGCTCCTTTATTTCCTTGCCGGCAAAGGTAAACAAAATAAATGAATGGAGAAAGCTTTGTTACCCTGTTTTCATTCATAGGACAATAGTGGAACGCTGTAACACAACTATTATATGAGAACTATTATGCGGATGGCTTGCCATTGTCACTAATTTTATTAAGTTTCATACGTTTTATTTCATTAACCTTTCAAAAGTTTAATTAACTTAGAGTTAAGCAATGAAATGAAAATTTGACAATATTTTATGAAGTGTATATTTTATTTAAGACTTATTTAAAAATTCGTTGCTAATTCTGTTGCTTCAATATTTTAAACGGGGTCCTTCTCGGAATTATTTTTTATCGGATTTGTCTGAATGAATCTAATAATGTTGCCGCATTTAGTGAATTCATTCGTCTGCCTCATACTGTTTGATTTCAGTTGAAATGAGTTCAAATTGCCATTATCTCCATATAAATTAATACATCCAACAGTCACATACACAATCCTGACCCCACGCTAAGATTGCGTCCTATGTCGTGGGTATCAGGATCTACGAGATACTTTTCAGCCTCACACACACCCATGCCCAAAATAAATGCACACAAACATTTGTCTCGGTGTGGTGATCGAATCCGCGGCCTCTCGTTTCACTGCCGACATCTAACCAACTGCACCTCGGAGGACATGGAAACTTATTGCGTAATCTACATAAAACATAATATGCTAACTCTCCTTGCATATTGAGCAAACCTTAGAACAACTAGTTATTTGTTGAAATATCTATTATTTACGGATTTTATCGCGGAATTGGCTTAATTTTTACATTTTTGACTTCCCACCGTTTCCCCGGCTTGCCGACAATGTGTAACATTCGCGTAAATCTAAGAAACTATTAACTTTACTTATTATTCTGCGGAGCAAACCAAGCGATGGGTTATTTCTTTGAATCCATCGAGACTATCGGTATACCAATGTAAAAAGTTTTTGTCAAATATTTTCATCTTTACATTCTATAACTTTTCTGTACTATTTGGGCACAAAATCTATCGCGCGACTCTTCTAGTTATTTTCAAATCTTGTAAATGAATTTACCGTGTACGCTGACCAAGTGAGAAAGTATTGAACAATCTATTTTGTATAGTGTGCACTCGAGTACAATGTGTGCTGAGTAGCGCTACGTGTGCCATTGACGCGATACTTCTATGCACTTCGGTATTGAAACTACGAGATTTATTTTACACGCCTCATTGAACTAAGTTTATATTGAATTTAAGAGATACTAGTGGCAAGTTCCTTTCTGCTTTAATTTTTTTTAAAGGATTTCCAAGGATTCAAAATGGATAAATTTCCATTGCTTAGGATTAATAGGATTTATAACGTACACTTTTGATTCAAATGTGTAAGATCTTAAAGATTAAGTTAAATGAAGAAGTTTTAAACATAACCAAAATCGTGTCCGTTTTGTATTCAAGCAGCTTAGACGCCGTATTTGAAAAATGTAGTTATAATTGTGCCGAATGTCGGGAGGTAACTGTAACGTGGTTATATTCAATTTGGACTGTGAAAATAAATACCTTTTATGAAATTATAAGCAGCAATAACATGGTAGTTAGTAGCGGGCACAAATCAACCCGTACATTTTGTAAAATTATACAAACGAGGATCCTTGTTCCCTCAAAACCAGTTCATAATTATGCAAACTGTCTAAATTCTCGCTATATAGTCTATATTCTACTGCGACTAAGTGAAGGAGACTACAACGTAAACAAACCAAAATTAATTAAGAACAGGTGATAGTGGGGCTCCGTATTTGTGGTGTCTAATGAGAAATCCAGTGGATTCTACGTATTACCGATTACAAGAATAGAACAAAAAGCAAAAATTATATTTCTAGGATCGACATTCAGTATTAACAGGGCTGAATAGCGCAGTAACTTGCAACCGACAAAGCAATTTACTGAAAATAAGCTATCGTTTTTCTGTTAGTATAATTAACAGAAAAGCGATAGAACATTTTATTACATAGTAGTACAAAAAATCAATCTCTTACCTACTAGGACTACCTTGGGATGGACAATAAGATATGAAAAAAAAGAGAGAGGATTAAATAATGTATCAAGTAGGACAAAGCTAGTTTATATTTAACTGGCGGCCCGGCCCAGCTTCGCCCGGGTACAAAAAGACTTCTGTGCATTAATATGTACATATTATACATATAAACCTTTCTCTTGAATCACTCTATCTATTAAAAAAAACCGCATCAAAATCCGTTGCGTAGTTTTAAAGATTTAAGCATACAAAGGGATATAGGGACAGAGAAAGCGACTTTGTTTTATACTATGTAGTGATAAGGGCGTTGTGCTGTGGCTCACGCCGCAGGGCGACATTAAGCTGAGTGGTCACCTATGTAAGTGTCACAGCGATGCGACGCGCAAACTTACATTACCTATATGTTACTTGCTTATTGTTTTCCTTTTTTTTGTGTTAATGTATGTAGTGTGAGTGTGTGTGTTGTATTGTGGTGGCAAATAAATCTGTTTTCTTTCTTAATGCACTGGCCCGGCATAATGACCACACTGCACCTGATGGTAAGCGCAAACGCCGTATAGGTAGAGATATTGAATGGCATCAGACGGCAGTCCCATGCCATTCGATACAATTATGCCGGTCTGCTAATATGTTCACCAAGTTAAAGATTTGGTAACACACTGTTAATTCACATGGGATGTGTGAGCCATTTATTTACAGCTCTTGTAGCATAGTGAAACATTATTATCACAGATAAGATTTAATATCTAAAATTTAGGAAATATCTTTTAATGACGTCGTAAAAATGAAGTTTCACGAAATTATCACTATCATCATGTTTCAAAAATACTTATTATTGATTCACATCACATGGTGTACAAAACGGTGCGAGCTTTGAATTTAAAATGGAACACACAGACACGAAAAGGCTTTGTTATCTGGCAACTAAACGCGCATCAATTTACGCTCGACTTCCTTTTACGATAGATAGGTACGAGCAATGTAATAGTTCGTGGCCATCGGGCTTGGTCTAATAACGCTGTGGTTTTGTGTTTTTACTCAGAAAATTGAAGACTGGCAAAGGAAAATTGGACCTTGTAGTCTTATTTGTTTAATTCCGAGAAGTGGCCAAACAACAATACCTCAGAAAGATGTGTTTTCAGCAGATGTGAAAATCTTTATTTTTAAATTTACTATAAACTTAATTTTATAATAACTCAAAAACAGTGTATTTATAATCTGTCGATCAAATTCACGCTTTATTACTTCAGTTCAAAGTAAATCTGCGAATCCTGATATTTTCGTGTAGGCTTAATGCAAAATCCCTTGTAAATACACGTTCGAAAATAGCCAATAATTTTGCAGTGCAAATTTATACTGTGATGTGTAAAATAAACAATTTATGTCTCTGTTTCCGAATTATCGTTGAGGAAATTGACTTTTTGAATGAATTAAATAATAATAATATTGGTAATCTCAGCGTCGTGACAATCTTATGCTTTTGAACCTCGAGGGCCTTGGCTAGTTTTTGATAAGATGTCAAGATGATAATAATGATTTAATATTTGCAAAAAAAAGTAAATTATCAATTATTTTATTATTTTCCCCATTTGTACTACCCTATAATTCAATATTACAATAATCCAGTCGATCTAAATTCTAAAGGTTCCCTAAAAGAGTTCGTAGCTAGCGACAAGACCGCCTATTGTAACCCTGGCTTTAAAATTTCTAAATCTTTTGTAAGAGTCTTTTATTCGGGTGTATAATGAAGCATATGTATGTGCATTATGTATCAGCTCATATATGTACGTTCCACTGCAGGGCACCGGCCTCCTCTACAATCGACAGTACAATTCAGAGTGGTTAGGCCATATAGTCCACCTTGCTGGCCTAGTGCGGGTTAGCGGACTTACATACCATAGAAATTCTTATAAATCGCTATGGTATGCAAGTTTCCTCACGATGTTTTCCTTCACCGTTTCAACATTTTAATAAAGCATATACAAATAATTTTTCAACCCCATTTTCTTCAATTGTACAAGGGACCCATTAAACAGAAAAAACAAAAACATGCTAGTGTTTATATCAGGGGGTTTTGTTGCAGGTGGTAAGAATGTTCGTCTTAGTGGTGATGGTATTTGCACTCTGCTGGCTGCCGTACCACGCATACTTCGTGCTGGTGTACCACCACCAGTCGCTGGCTTCGGCGCCCTTCGCCCAGCACATATATCTCGGCTTCTACTGGCTCGCCATGGCCAACTCCATGTTCAATCCACTCATATACTACTGGATGAGTAATAAGTAAGTATTTTCTACTACTAAAAGGGAATTATGTATTATTACATTTTGTTTTATACATATGGTCTTTCGGGTATGCCATTGAACTTTAATGATTATCTGCCATAATATAGTTGTTTTCAAAGTAGAAAATAACTAGACATTCATATTTATAATTGATGTTCCAATCATTTTAAATGCTATTGTAATTTACACATTCGTATAAAATAATTCAGTTATGAAACGAAACTGTCGCACTGGCTTAACCCCTGATCTCAAATATACCTCGTTATTACCATAATTTCGGAGCAGTTTCATGAAACTTGCCTGAAGCAAGTTCTACAAGTGTTCCAAGGCCGAATAATAAAAGTCGTTGCCTAAAATATATACTAAAACACTGAGTAAAATGTTAAGATGCTACTAGTTGATCATGTAATACTTTCAGCCAAATTAAACACTCTTTACGGAATGCCTTTTAGACGTTATGAAAATTTAAGTCACAAACAAGACCTATTTAGAAGCTTTGGGAATTACTTCAAAATTAGATTTCAGCGAATATCAAAACATTTTATCTTTGACGTCTCATTTAATTAAAACTGGTTGATTTTGGAGAAAAAATTTAATACTATAATAAACATCGCAAATTAAAAGCTATTCTTATATCTTGAACAAGTTTTAAGAAGTATTAAATATTACTATGTCATGGTCAATAAATTAAATTCAAAATGAAGAACCCTAAAATATTAAGTAACTTTGTATTAATGCTTTAATAAGTCTGGCTTTACCGAAAATTACTCTTTGGAAAGTAGCTTTAGAAGTTAAGTGAAAACAAAATTAATGGAATCTACTACTCCTAATTTTAATCTGTGCTTACACCTAAATCTGTTCCGACCTGAACTATCAAATAGAGGGTACAATTATGTTACTTTTTCTGAACGTGTCATTTTCAAGAATGCAAGCAAAACTTTTATGCATGACGAATTTTGCTGAATAATCTTTAGCATTTATTAATAAAATATAACTGTCAAGATCCAATTTTTAATATTGAACTATGGGATTCTGAAATTCTAAAATGATGCAGGTTTAGAATTTACTTCCGCGTCGTACTGTGTTGGTGTTGGACGCCGAAAACAGCAACACCAAGCGACATGAAGAAATTAGAAATCAACAAATCCTTCTCTGGTAAGAATTTTATATTTTGAATGAAGAACTTGTAAGAATTAAGAATTAGTTACGTTCATTACTTCTTCTATTTATACTCGGTAAATTTTTAAACTTATAAAACATGTTATTTCTTTCCAAGTCAAAATATCGTTACACTAGGTACGGAAATCAATTTAAAATTCTGGTTTATACAATTTACAATTTAAAATGGCACAACAATTAATCCAGATTAATATCACATTTACCAGGCCTTTTGTTGTACGATATCACTTATCCGAAATAAGATTACCACAAGGAGGCAACGCGTAAAACGGTCGGTAATGTAAACGAAATGTAAATTCAAAGCCGTTTCTGTGTGCGTACAACCGCGAAATAGCTTCGAATCGTGTAGCTGATAGTTGCAGAAATAGAGCGAATAATATTTCACGCGAAAGAAGTTCGAAATAATACGATCTTTCTGCACTAAAGACCTCTCTATTGAGTTGGCCCGTTATCATTATTTTTTAGAAACTTTTCAATACCTAAGGTATATAAACAAGTGCATATTCTATGAGACAACTGGTTATAAATTGAAATGTTTAATACATGAAGTAACGTATAACGAAGGCCCTTCTGGGACAACCTTCAATTATAGAAATGTACGACTAGGAAGAAGGTTAAAGCTCTTAAGATTTATAGAACTATGTCGTGATCCTTAAAGAAAATATAGATCCCACAAACGGCAAACTTCGTCACATAAATAATTTATAACTAAGCCATCCACTAGCTTAGAGTAGATTAAAAGCAAGCTGAGAATACTTAAACGGACATCGATAAAAAAATACAGGTTTTGAAATGCGATTGCGCAATTTAGTTCGAGACCAACGATACCTCTTTTTTTATCTGATAAATTTTTAAATCTCTTCCATTTGAATAAAATAAGCCAGGTTTCACAATTTTAATACGAATTAAAATTATTAATATTTTTTTACAAAACCGGTGTTTATTGTCCTACAAGTTTTACTAGCACTCTCTAGAAATTATTAAGGTCTAAATTAGTAAATTCATCATCGACCTCTCCCTTTCTTATTACGTCTCACTAAAAGTAATTAATTATTTCTTGATGCTCAGTGTCATTTTACAGTAAGCCAGAGACATTACCGGGACGCATCATCCTTCAGCCGAGCATGACATTCGAGAAAGCGCAGCAACCAGTCGCGATCCACGCCTCAGCAAGGTACGTGACTTTACATAATCCACTATTAATTTCGAAGCTGTCCGCTTTGTTACACGAATTTTCAGTTAAAATTTAATTTAATGCAGTTTTTGCGTTTTACAATGGAATATACTTTTTATTCAACGGGAAGTTACCACATGTCGAAAGTTTAACTTTCGGCAAGTTGCTCAACTTGGTAGGCTGAGGTCTAGTATCCCATAAATGTTAAAGAACGAACTAGCGATAAGTTGTGTTTTTGACTATTATTGCTACCCTTAAAACGGCTAACCTCCAAATAGCACCCACATCACCTTGGAGGTTGGAAATCCTTCGTACGTTTTTCCCAACACTATCTTCCACTCACCACAAATCTGTGGAAGAAATTGTGGAAGCAAAAATATACCAGGTAGACCTTCCTTATGTACTCAACACAGATGTTAATCCTAATACCTAGATTAATATTTCCGCTCAAGTAACTTGGTGTAAATCCATTATGAATTTAGCGTAATTGACTCGGAGTCAGGAAATGAAACCCCTTTTAGGCGCGGTCGTAATTATGAACCTTAAACGCTTCCGTGCATCAATATTCCGAAGCAAGATTGTCGCTGCTAGGCCCCTTGCAAAATAATTAAGAGTCTCATTAAAATTATCAAGCAACTGCGTTTCTTCTACCTGGTTTTATTTTTATACTGGTCTTGATCCACTTTCTCATTTACTACCCCGGTATATTGTCAATTTTACCACCCTGGTTGAAAGTACATTTAGTTAGTGCCACTATGTGTTCCATCCAGGAAACAAGGCAGGTATAAATTCTAGAACCATTACCTGATTCCAGTCATAAAATCAATGAATCAAAATTTGGGACAGGTTATGACCAAAAGAATAGTATAAATAAGCAACATTATTTTATTCAAAGACTGATAAGTTTATTTAAGACATTGTGGAGCACGGAATAACAAGGAAGCAAAACAATTTAATAAGCTGTCTTCGTAACTTCCAAATTAGTCACGAAAATGGATTGCGGTCTCAGCAATGATTAATTGTGTTTATCCTTCCAAAATCATTTATTTTAACAAATCATCAATTTAATTAAATCCGAGTGATCTTATTTCTTAAACATAAGACAGAGTAATTTAATTGAAGTTATTTGTTTGGTTTTGATATTTTTGATCGTAAAGCCCTGATTGATGTAATTTCGGTTATACAATTTCCGTAAAAAACTTTAATAAATTATGACATATAGATTGTTATTATGATTAGTCGGAATTTTCATACAAATGATTGATCGATTATAAATATTTGGTAATAGGTAAAATAGCGATTCTTACTAGAGCCAGACTTTAGTACAACATAAATTTGGATTAACATATGTATTTGTAGTTTCTGGAAAAATGTTGACCTAAATAAAGTAGCCGCAGCTAGACATGAACCTTTCTGATTGTAATTAAACCTTCAGCTCGGTTTTCTGTTTACCTTTTCGCTAAGAAAACCGCGTGGTTAATTGCTTTTAATTTATTTTAGATACAAATTACTACGTATTTGATTACTCGGGAGGAAAATCCAACCGCTTATATCAGCGAACATACGTATAAAGTTTGTGTTTTTCCAGCAATAGTATTCTTACACTAGCTCGTATTGATTCAAAGATATAATATAAAACTCTACCAAAAGGTACAGCCTGCGTTAGTTGAAAAAGTTACAGTCGAATATTTTATACTACTTTTAAATAAATGATACAGGTCCTCTCACTGAAAACTTTTTAGAAAGTAGGAACAACGCATTTTATTAATATAGTTCCAAGAAAACTGTGTTAACATGAAATGGAAAATTAATAAGCTTTAACGGGTTACTGCATAGCTAACTAAATAAACAAACTGCATTGGAAGGCCGCGAGTAGTACCCAAATGTATTATTGATAGAGCGCGGAAAGAAAGGTCATATCTTGCATCATTTGGTTATAATTTAACATTTGGCTCCCTAAGGTACATCAGCCCTTTCAAGAATATGTATTTTACTCATTGCCAACTCTAATAACAGTAAGGGAAATTCTCAAAGGACATTTAAATTCATATTTCAAATAACCACCCAAGCGTGTAGGTTGGAAATTTATGTTAAAAGTTTGGAGTGACATTCTTTGTTCCATAGAATTATTAAGAATCTATATAAGACAAATGTCTTTTTTATTGTATGCAAATTCTATACATATATTCGTGACACAAAATTGAACGACTTAGGTATTTGGTAAAATATGTTTTAATATTCTAGTACCCCTCTTAAAAACTAGAAATCACTGAATGTGAACCTTCTGACTGGGCTAACAAAACAGCTTAAATATAAATTTGGCAGTAGACATCCTGTGGTTGAAGATTATGAAATATTTAAACGACATTTTTATAATCTATAAAAACCACGTATTGTATGGGTTTTGAGCGTCTCTTTTATCGTATTTGTCCTTAATATCCGCTCACTCTGCGTACTTCCCTTTGTCATAAAATTGGTGTAATAACTTGGCGCTTATCTCGTCGACCCCAGCTCGCGTCGACAAGCCCTTGTAAAGGCTGCTTAAAAATGACAAAAGCCTAATCATTTCAATTGTTTATACGCAGTTTTTTCCAGTTCATTTTAATTCCCTCGCCGAGTGTAAAATTCGAGTGAATTTGTCAAACTGGGCAATGTTATCTCCAAACTACATTTCCGAATGGTCGCGAATATACCCAGCGCATAAATCAACTTTCGCATTTGAAAAATGACTGGATGTAGGGGTGTAGGAGCAATAATTTGAATACTCTCGTCCCCCTTCAATCTTTGCACTTATGAAGGAAATAAAACTCTTATTGTTTAAGCGAGTTTGGACTTTTTAATGGCTGTTAGTGCATTTTTCTGTTGGTTGAAATATCCAACTATGCACTTTAAAGGATTTTAAACTTTTGGTTTGAATGGAAGATAAACTAGAATGTATATAAAGCACAGCGTACTAATTCTAATTCGTCTACTTTTTTACGTTCACACCGCTGTTCTACACTTTAAGGGCCTTAGTAATAAACTTGGATAAGCAGAGTTTTAACTTTAGTCCAAGGCTTTAGATTTGAATTCATAATTTTGAATAGCTAGGTATTCATAGCTTGAATTATAAACACTGATGTACTTTGGCCTAACATGTCAAACTTGTTGTGGGATCCCACTCATTTTAAAAGTTAAAAAAATTAACAAAATAATAGTCAATTTTAAAGGATAAAATTGATCCCTTGTTTATCAGAGTTTTATATATTTATAAATAAGGTTTTATTAATAAGGCCCTTAAAACATATTTCTAACAATAATAACAAAATATTTCGGTTTTTAAACTTAATTTTGCAACATGACAAAATTATATAAATTTCGTGATTTTTAAACGTTGTCAAATTAAATACGTGGCATTACCAACGAGATGCCACTACCCTGAGCAATTTTTATAATGACCTTTACAAGGCAATTCATGCTCAGTGACCTACAGCCTTTACTACTTATATCTAGCAGGATTCTATTTATTGTAACGAAAAAAATATGAATTGTCAAGTAAAAATAGGTCTCCTATTCTAGGTATTGAAGACGCAAACTATTTTAAAATAAAATATTAATTTTATTTTATAGAACAGTTTTTATAGATAACTATGTGAAATATAAAATAAATTTAAGGCTTATTCTAACGGCCTTATTCGAAGGCAGTTAAAATGTTTTGGTCTTCTTCGTTCAAACTAAATTCAGAAGTAGAAAGGAACTAAATATCCAATAACTATAAAAGGTGTTAAAACTGTCTGCACAATATATCTACGCCCTGATGCTAAAGAATTCACCCAGTAGATATATTTTTTTAACATAGTACTTTTTTGTTGGCAGAGCATTCAAACGCTACTGAACTGCTGACCAATGGGAACGCGATAAGGTTCAACCCTCGAGGCGTCAGGGACGAGAGCAACCACGTGTGTGACGACAAATTGTGAGTGTGCTGGGACTTTTACAAGGCTTACTGAATTTAGCGTTTATAAAATATATTTTAAATCAGTAGTGTATTTTAATGTGAAAAAATATATATATATATTTCTAATTGTAAATAAGTGATGAAATCCTTTAAAAATACTTTTTATGAACTTAAATAAAGCTGGCTATAAACAATGTTTAACATAATTGATGGAAAGTGATATATTGAAAATAAAAAGTTCAAATCAAAAGGTGAGAAAAACTAAAGAAATATATTTTTTCATCAAAACTCCCGAAAGTTTACCGAGTAATATTTTCTACGAATTCATATCATATTTACAACTGCAGTAAGTACAGTCAATGTCCTAAGCAGAGACAGTAAAAGGCGAATAAAAACATTTTATGTAAAATAACGTATATTACAGTAACAATAGTAAAAGTAAGCTCAAGTACACTCCTAAGTAGTCATGCTTTTATTCTGAATAAACTATTTATTTTTCTAGATAAATGTGTGGCCACAGTTTATTTATTAATTGGTTCATTGAATGAAGTAAAACCCCTAACAATTTATCCACTACGGAAGTTTGTAAATTCTAATAAATATGTACATAAATAGTGCGTGGTGGCCTGTTGGTAAACGGACTAGACGCGGCTGCCACCATGTTCTCGGTGGTCGCGGGTTCGAATCCCAGGGCACACCTCTGACTTTTCGGAGTCATGTGTGTATTGATAGTCAATCACCACGCACTAAAACGGTGAAGGAAAACATCGTGAGGAAACCTGCATACCATAGCGATTCATAAGAATTTCTATGGTATGTAAGTCCGCCAACCCGCACTAGGCCAGCGTGGTGGACTGTATGGCCTAACCACTCTCAATCGTATTCTCGATTGTAGAGTAGGCCCGTGCCCTGCAGTGGGACGTATATGTGCTGATACAATACAATACAATGTACATAAATATTTATAACTAAAAGTAAAAATGCAACGAAATATTGAAATGTTTACATTCTACTTAGATCACAATAATATTAATCAATGATGTATTATTAATTAAACTATGGCTCCTCTAACTTCAGAAACCTTGTCAACTTCCTCTTGGTTTGTGTACCAGCCTTAACAGAAAGGATAACTTGTGTCAATAAGATTTTGTTCCTCATTTGCAAGGGTTTATAATCATAGAAATACAATACTGTTCAAAAACCCTTTGCCTAAACCCTTTTATACTTCTCTATCGCTGTATTGGATAAATACTTTTGTATTAAAGATTGTATATAAATCTACATTTTTAAATACCCATATATTGTATTGACATAGAAAATGTAATTTGTTAATATATTACAGTTTGAACAAAATGCATTTTTATTGGAATCAATACCGCGCAAGACTGTGAGAATAAACGGGGAAGTAGTGATCGAACTGGTATCCCGCATAAATTATTCGTCCAAGAGGTGAATTGATAGTTTTATATACATTTCTCATCAGAAAAATCAAAACACCTTGCAAGTTTGTTTTGTAAGGATTATCAGAAAAATGTGTAAATTTAGGACTATAATATTATGTTTAATGTCGTTTAATAGTGAATAATATGAGTTTGAATTTTATACACATTTTTCTGATAATCCCTACAAAACACAAACTTGTGACATGAAAATATTTTGTCTTGCGCGGTTTAAGGGGCTTACGCCCGAATACTCAAACGCCATTCAAATATTGAGTTGCAAATAAGTGTGTACGGCCCACTAAGCCAGTACATTTAAGCGGGATTTGCGTTGTTAAGTGCATCTTTATTTAATTCGCGTTTGAATATTCGGGCGTTAGTTTATTATATGTACATACCGTATACATATGTTTTTTAAATTAGAAATTATATAATATTTCCTGTAGGAACATGTATATAATTTCTGGTAAAAGTTATTTAAATGACAATACAATGGCATGTTAATGAATCGATAAATTATATTACCAACGCAAATGTAAATATATAATTTTTCAATAAAGTTTGTTGTCGTTTCTAAAAAGATTTTTATTTCTTCATTTTGTTTTAAACATAAGATAGAGTCAAAGCAACAAAAAACAAAAACGTAGATATGTAATACTTGGAATAGACATAATATTTAATTTTCCTAAGATTTTAGTTTGGTTATAGCAGAATTAGTAAAAATTTAAGATTATAATTTAGAATCAAATAGTCTTAATTACTGATTAAGCTGGCATAACTGTATCCAGAGAAAATTATACATAGCCGGTCGGTAATACATGATTATTTTGCTTCATATTTCGTTTCATTGAACTCTAGAAAATAATTCCATTTCAAAATATACTAATTAATGATCAATTTATACTTGATATCTACAAGCAAGGTCGGAATCGCGTACGCGTGTTTGTCGGTGCAGTTCATAAATGAGCTAAAAACGTTGTGCGTACTTTTTAAGGTCCTAATTCATAGGAATTTATATTTTCGTTATAAATTTTCCTTTCGCATGACATTAAAAAGATCCGATAGTTAAAATAGGTTTTAGAACTGTCTTTGAATAATAATAATGTCTTAGGCTTAAAGATTTTTATTTCGTGAGGATAAATAATTTTGTAATTTCCATCAAAATTAGACCAATTTGGAAACATTTTCAAATAAGAGCAATACAAATTTTCGTTACCATTCAAACCATTTCCTAAACGTTCAGCAATTTACACGACAAAGAATTGGATACTACAAAGCTAAGGATCCAAGCACTTCGCAAACAGGTAAAATTGGAATTGGACGGAGTGAACCAACGACTAAAAGACATTTTGGAGCAATTACATGGAACAAACGGCGGTGCGCAGACCACATTACATGACCTCAAGGACCTACAATACTGGTGTAAGCCTCTCTTTAATTTTCTTAAGCGAATTCCGACGAAACAATTCACCGATCAATTGCAGAAAATGTGAATTCTTTTTTTGAACGAATTCTTTCTACGTCCTGCTGAAAGAATAACGCAAACAGCTCACGTTTTTTTTCAATGTAGAACACTTTTTGTATAGAATATATAAAATTTTGCCGCAGCCAATAGGGATTTTGGCTCGCAATATTCTGCGATACGGATATTGATACAAACAGATGCGCAAACAGATTTTTTCGTTAAATATTTATGTCTAACATTAGACAATATAATTATTACAAATACTTAATTAGGTAAGAACGTAAAAACAATATGCTCCTACAATAATCCAGTTTAATTAGACACTGTAACATAAATATTGGATACATTGGTAAGTTGTGAATTGAATGCTTCACATGAGCAAGCAGTTGTGACGTAAGACTGCACTTCCATTCCCCTAATGCAATAAATATGTATGAACCATAAATTCGAGAGTGTTCGATGTTTATCTATAAGATGGCTTTCTTATTACCCACGGTATTTATGTTTGAAAGTTATAAATTATACAAAACATTTGGTACATTAATTTATACAATACTGGATATAGTTATGTTATTTCAAGGTTCGAAGTAACTACGATGAAGTACGTCTTATTATTTTTCAGAAATATCGGCTTTTCAGTGTCTGGCATTACGTTATGTTTGTATAAGGCATTTAGTTTGCAGTGGCAGTTATTTCTAACCCACCATATGCGACTTACTAGTTGGGACGACGGACCTTTTTAATTGCTCATGAGTTGCGTTATAGTTATTTTACACCTAAAATAGAAGACTAAGTTAGCAACAATTTATATATTTTAAAAATTAAATAAAGCAAAAAAATGTATGAATCGTATTAAAGTATCATAGGAATATGTCATGATGCTCGAAAAAAAAAACACTTCAGGCCGAACTGACCGTCTAAATTTTGCCTAAAATGAGAAATTTCTTCTATTTCACTGAAGAGAAAAGTGCGAATAACCTTGTCAAGCTCAATAAGTACTGTTCGACGTAAAAACGGTCCTACCAACTCATTTATTTCCCAAAA
Organism: Hyles euphorbiae; assembly: GCA_023078785.2. Classification (NCBI taxonomy): domain Eukaryota; kingdom Metazoa; phylum Arthropoda; class Insecta; order Lepidoptera; family Sphingidae; genus Hyles; species Hyles euphorbiae. The sequence goes on along the minus strand of CM041034.1, from coordinate 8,769,817 downwards.
GTGCCATCGCCAGGTCTTGATAAAGTTGAGACTTCGTTATGTCTGGGTGAAATATTAGTTTAATATGTCAAAAGCTTAAAAAAACAAGTCCAGGAACCGTGAGAAGTCAAAACAAAAGCTCTACCGGGAAATGAACATGAAAATGCTTTTCATTAAGATCTGTCCCATTTCAATAATACAAATTACACATAAATGTTTTCTAGTTTAGCATAAAAAAATGCTTGAATCATGAACAGATTAGGAATTTCCACGATCAAATTGTTATTTATGATCCCACATGACATCACTCTTTACAAGTAATTTAGTGAAAATATTAGAATACTTGTACTAGTAGGTGTACACTCCATCCATCATTGTACAATTTAGTACTGGAACTTCCAATACCAATAATCAACGCAATATACAAAACAAAATACAGGATTTCATATCGGTCAAGGTCGATGTGGTTAGAAATATTTTCCATAAAATGTATGTTACAACGATGCCACAAAAAGGTACCTATCTCCCCAATCAAGAATTTGAGAATTGTATAACCCGTGATTCAACCCATTATGATGACTATCCTAGCTGTTCCTTTTGAGGTTTTATTTTTGCTATATTTATAAGTGAAGTTATAGTATCAGATTAGTTTATAGTTATAGGGTATTTGTCTCTATTTTTTATTGTATTTATCAAAATCCAAATCCATATCCAAAATCTAACAAAGATTTTTGTTAATCCACTGAGAATTAAACAACTTTTAAACGTTTTAAAATCTTGTAATGGGAGTAAAAGAAAATGCAAAACAAAACTAGTGACGTCACTAGGCTTACCATGCATTATAGTGTGCGCGATTGAGAAACTGTACTATGTTCCCACTATACTCCTACTCTAATTTAATTTAAAATTAGTAATATTTGCCTCATTTAACACGCAACTTTACTGTTTGACAGAAATATTTTATTTAATGCTATGTGTGTTTCACAAAATAATTACAAAAACCGATCATAGTCAAATATCCTATTGACGAAGTCTTCACAATATAATAACTTGTATCCTAGCATTAATTCGACTAAGTAATAGAAACGGAACACGGTATTTAAATTACCAAACAAATTTATCTTTATTCATTAGAAATTCTCGCAATATCCTGTGTAAACGTCTATAATCTTTAAAGATAATATCAGAATAGTTTGATTCATTTTGATGTTAACCGAGACTTTATCAAAATTTATAAGCTTTAGCCTATTACATAACTTTACTGTTAATTCAAAGGGGAATGGTTCATTAGTTTAATATGTTGGTATAGAAAAAACTATAATAACATTTAGAATTCTCATATTATCCCTTCACTGTATCCGTAATACTGAACTTTTATTGTTGTTAATATTATTTTCAGATACTAGTTTCAACATTATTTTGTAAGATACAATTTCCAAACATATTTATCGTTGAGAAACATTTGGAAGTAAACAAAGCTTTTTGGCAAACAATCTCTGACAAACATTGGAAGAATTCGGAAAATACCCAGACTTCAGTAGATTTGTTATCAATATACTGTCTTTGAAACAATGAGCCGTCGAATAGGGCAGCCAATGCCTTTACTTTGGTTTTATTGGTCGTCATGTCGAAACGACAAGTTTTATATTTATTGCCAGATTTTATTTTTGTAGACTCTCTAGGGTATATTTTTAGCTCAAATGACATTGGAACTACATCTAGAAACGTGGAGACGATCAAACAAATGTATGCTTTGAACATTCACCTTTAAGTTCAAGTTTCGAAGTTAGCGGTTGGCCCTTACGTCATAATATATTACAGCTTGGCGCGATCCTCCTCAATGATAGACCTAATGTGGATTGATTTACTTCATATATCATTATATTCGTAAGGTTTTATCACGATTTTGCCGGAGCTTCTAATGTTAGCCAATGTGCGTCGTAAATGAAAATAGGTATAGCCCGATTAAGCCTAATCAATGCTTACTGTATATAATATGACGACATAATTTCAGCCATTTAACACCGGATTAAAAAAGAGTAACAAAGTCCAAAGTAGATCAGTTATGTACCAAATTATGGTAATTCCCTGGAGTTTCCACTTCACTGACCCCGTGGTATATGTTAGATGAACCCGTATCCGTGGAAATTCCAATTTAGTTATATTAAAACTTTGGATATCCCCATCACCCATGCCCACACACCATAACTTATGTTTATTTTCTAATAACATCACTACAAAGTATGAAACAAAGTTGCTTTGCGTCTCTCTGTCCTTGTGTATACTTAGAACTTTAACACTACGCAACGGATTTTGATGCGATTTTTAATAGTTAGAGTGATTTAAGAGAAAGGTATAATTAATGTATCATGTCTGGTGTGGGGTGGATCTAATCTGAATAAAGAATTGACTCAACAAGTCAATTCAGAAGACTCAATAAAGAAAATAAAATAAATTAAATATTCGGCCTGGTATGTACCCTTTGTTATGAAATAATACGTGATCTTTTTGGAATAACCATCGCCGTACACTCGATTAAGCTAGAGAATCTTCGATACGTTACCGTTTGTCATGATATTTGAAGTAATGGTAATTACAATTCTGTCCAGATAGAATAACGATTAATCAAATATCTATCGCTTCGCAACACAGTTTATACAGCCTATTTAAATAATTGTACGGCCTTACCAGATATCAGTCTACTTTAGCTGGCCGTTAAATTAGGGGATGTCAGGCATACAAAATTATAGTTGTTAGAATTTACTAAATAAAGTAAATGTGAAGGTATCAATCTAACTTACTATTGTCTTTGGCCATCGATGTTACTTTGATTTAAAAAAAAGGTGTTCATTAATGTTTTGCTGTACAAATGGTCTAGTAAAAATTGTCTAGAAATCTTACGCAATTTTATTTCATGATCCTCAACCTTTAATAGAATTAATTGAGCCTCTTGTGCGCTCATTGAACAGGCATAATGCGACAAAATCGCTACTATACTGTATCAGCCCATAAACGTCCCATTGCAGGGCATGGGCCTCCTCAAAGCGTGGCAATACGATTGAGAGTGGTTAGGCCATATAGCCCACCACGCTCGCCTATTCCAATTTGGCGGACTTTATATTCATTTGGTTATAAAAACGTTACTGTGTTCGAAAATGTATTTTAATCGACGTGATACAATTTTCCCTTATAAATAATTCTCCTTTACAAATAGTTGCAATGGTTTTAAATTAAACAAACTGGTAGATAGTAGAAGTAAAACAAAATTTCCATTACAATACAAGCTAAATCAATTTTACGACACAAAACTTCGCCAAGCGCAGTATTGTATTTGTATGTTTCTAGTTAAAGAACTACGGACTCTAAAGTGTTGGTTTGTTTACACTTTACGGCATTATCCTACTTTCAATGCAAAACGTAATGGCCAAAGCCAGCTTGAGGAGCCTTTGCGTCAACCCCAACCAAATTTATGGACATTCACACTTCCACCTTGAACAAGTTAAAATTGTTTAACGACACTTCCGAGACTCCGAGATTTGTGTGGACAGTTTACAGATTATTTTAGATTCTTCAAGATAAACGCAATTAATTAGAGAAAACCAATTTAAAACTTCGTGGAATAAGAAAAAGATTACCTCTGCTTCAGAACTTATTATGTGATGACAGCTTTACTTCTTATCAAAGATATTGTAGTAAACGTTTGATGGACAGGATTACTAAACAGATTATGAAATACTCAACAATTAAAAATTGTTCAACCCAAAATTTAAACTAAAGTCATAAATATTTTCTTTTACGCTTCACCGGCCACAAACAATGCCTACAAGGTACTATGCAACCCGCAACACAAATGCCTGAAATTATTACAACTTTAATGACGATATTTGAAATAAAACTATTAATTATGGATTTTATCGTGGATTTTGTTTAATTTTTACATTTTTTACTTTGATTAACGATGTTTTTTTAAGCTTGACTTCATAAGTGACTTTGAAGAGGCCAACCCGCAATAAGGTAGCGTGGTGAACTATTTGGCATAACCCCTATCAATCATACTTTCAATCGCAGAGGAAGCTCGTGCCATTGTGTGGGACTTGTATGGGCCGACTTATACTGTACATAAACAAGTCTATTTCAGGACTGAATCACGAATATTTTTATTTTTCCTGAAACCGCCTACCCTGTTTATTTAAGGTAATAGACACAGTTATTATTGTTTATAAAAGATCACACGACATTTGTATTATTCAAGCCATTTTAGTTGAATTCCAAAAAATATACTTATACTAAATATAATAATAAATTTTACCATAATAATACTTTCCAACCCAACATTTATTCCTTCGCGCGAATATCCATAAATAAAACATAATTAAACATTGTGTATGAAAAACCGAAAATAACATTTTACGACCTGATAGACGAAATATCGTATTGAGCAAGGATTATTTTTGTATTAGTTTATCCTCCCTTGAGGTTGCCGCAGATTCACTGATATATATATCTAAGGCTTTATTGATTGAGCTCTGCGATGGGCAACTGGATATATGTATATACCTATAGGCAACCCTAAAAGTGAGTTACACGCGGAGTAAGAACACTCGAAAACGTAAAAGGGTCGTGAAACATTGAAGCGCGGACGGTATATTATGTTTTTGGAGATGTAATAAAATATAAACTTCTAGTAACAAAGTACAAGCAGTCTGGCCATAGCAGTTTGTATTTCACTGCGAGTAATTCATTATTTGAACATATTATCCACGTCCACAATAAAAAATATAATAAGTTTATTCTATACATATACTATTAATAATAATATTATCATTCTTCTTCGTAAGTTGTAAATTTAGGTGTACAGTAGAAACTCGATTAACCGGACTAATTTTTGTTGGTAGGCATTCGGATAATAGTCCATTGAAATGTTACATGAGCTTTGCATTTTTTAGAGGACGCAATTTTATTTTTGGGTTATGTGTGGGCGGCCAATAGAAGCTTAACCTCAAGTTTGTGGGGTTGCCACCCTTGCCCCCAGCCGCCATCTTGGAAAAAGGGGTGAAAACACTTTTTTCGCGTTATCTCGGAAACTATATGTCTTACGAAAAATTTGTAAAAACATAATTTGTAGCTGTATTGCCTACAAATATGTTTATTTCACTTTTTGCCCTAAATTTAAAATTAAAGAAGTTATAAGCAAAAAAGTGAGTAAATATTTATAAATTTTTTTTCTCTATAACTTTTTATGAAAAAAAAAGTTATAGAGAACGTGAGTACGTTTTTGCTATTTTTTTATTTATATTAACCTATTCTATGCCACTGATGGGCAAAGGTCTCCCTCAACTCATTCTACTTATCCCTATCAGTTGCTGATGCCATCCAAGTGCTGCTAAATTGGTCGAGATCGTCGCGCCACCTTTTCCGAAGCCTGTCGCGTGGCCTCTCGCCATCCTTAGGCATCCATTGATTGGCAATCTTTTTGCTTTTTGACAAACCTGGACCTGGACCTCTGAAGTTCGGTCAAAGACCAGGATTGAACACTGTATGTGAGAATTGGTAAGATACAAGCCGAAGAGTCTACTTTTAAGAGAAACGGGAAGATTTCCCTTAAGAAATTTCTTCTTCACTTTTTTGCTTATAACTTCTTTAATTTTTAATTTAGGGAAAAAAGTTAAATAGACATATTTGTAGGCAAAACAATTTGCTACAAATTATGTACTTACAAATTTTTTGTAAGACGCATAGTTTCCGACTTATCGCGAAAAAAGTGTTTTCACCCCTTTTTCCAAGATGGCGGCCGGGGGACAAGGGTGGCAACCCCACAAACTTGAGGTTAAGCTTCTATTGACCCCCCAAAGATGTCCCAAAAATAAAATTGCGTCCTCTAAGAAATGCAATATTCCGTCCTTAAATTGTAACATTTCAATTGGAAACGAAATTCAATGTATATTAAGATATGTTAAGAGGTACGTATGTACGACGAATAATTTGTTTACAATATGTATTGCCCAGTTGATCGTTTTTGTAAAAACCAACAATACAAAGCGTCTTCTAAAAGTTCATTTTTCGGTTTCTTCATCATTTTCCGATGTTAACTCCCATCTTCACTATCTAATTTGCAGGCTTACAACAAAATTGAATCGGTATTCGTCTTAATATCACTTATCGTGGATGTACCCACACATGGTACATCCATTTAATACAATTGGGATGTAGTAGATAATCGCGAATCCGTATAACAGAGCCGGATAATCGAGTTTCTACTGTATATTGAAAATTCGTCAGGCGCTCCTTCGTTGCTCACCAGTTTTAAATAAGGCGAAACCAACTTGAAAAACAGTATAGTTTTTAATAACTGTATGCTTATTTTAAAATTACATACCTATTTGAAAGTCGAGCATGACGAAATATAAACAGATTAAGCAAAAATGATTAGGATATAAATTCTGTTTATTGTAAATATACTAAAATCGTTATACAATGATGACACATACATGGACAGATGATAAATAATCAATTTGCAGTCTATAGGGCCCCTTTCAAAAACAATCGCTTGTAGAGGAAGCTCATGCCCAGCAGTGGAATACGTCCACATGGGATATACAACACTAAAATAGATAGTCATTAGGATGCAACCAAGTAAGGTGTAGTAGTATATAAGCTATGCATATTATGTAGACTTAAGACCTATATTATGATATAAATATATAAGACATTTGTATTCGATACTTCAAACAAAAGTTTAATCATAATTACTTTTTCCAGACAGGCCCAACTACTACTACCAAATAACTGTCTACTGCCGTAGATATACATAATTATGTAGGTCATTGAATAAACCTTAATCAAATCCGCGATAAAATCTATTTCATTTACATTCGCGTATATCTAAGAAACCATAATGTGGGTCATGTTAATATTTAGTCTGAGAAGTTTTACGAAACAACAACTTTTGTACTGCATTTTATTTGATTTATACATTTACTCAAGCTACGTTTAATACAGAAGTTTTTCTTACATTAGCTCCGTCTGCTTGGACACCTAATTACTTATTTTATAAGAAGATAAATGTATTTACGCACTAATGTTTGTCAAGCTAAATATTTATGTAACGAAGTTTTGGATTAGGGAAACAATATTTGTTTAAATTTACATCATTTTCTCAAATATTTAGTCTGAAAAGACTGATCATTTTCAAAATCCGAAATGTACAAATCACATCATCAGTTTACATAGAACACAAAATGTTATTTTTTCTCTTAGAAGATAATTTGAATCATAACGCACCTTTGACTACGCAAATATTTAAATCCTACAGAAATTTCCTCGTTAAAGGATCCATATTCAAATAACACTGTTCCATAATGACTTTGTTCCACAAATTCTGATACGGTAAATTGGACACAAATTGCCCATGACGACGCAATATGGCATTATTCAAAGAAACAAAATTGCTTCTGAAACAAAAGTAGATAGTAGATAGATAGTAGAAGTAGAGAAATGAGAATAGATGATTATAATTATTAAAAAAATATGTAGGTACATTGAAACTTATCTACACAGTAGGTATAAATAAATCCGTAAAATTCATTGAGGTATTATACTGGAGCGGACATCAGGAACAAAATTTCTGCGTATGGCGCATGCGTAAGGGTACACAGTGAAGCGAGAAAGAAGATAATGTTACTTCGTTGGCGTGACAGAGACAGAAATAGAATGTACCCTTCATTTTGTTACAAACATTTTGTTTGCAATGTCCCCTCTAGTATATTATCTCAATGGTAAAATTCATTTTATTCATGTTATTACATGAAGCTGGATCGAGTAACAATTATCATGCTATTCCAACATTATATATGCCTGTTTAATTATATTATTTTTTTGTTTAAATTTTATTTCGATTATTTATAATTAATTAAATATTATTGGAAACATTGTTTTTTTTTATTCGAGACACCCGCAGACCTAAGTCACATTAAGTGTATATGTACGTATGGAAATAGTAGTCTTTGTCGGAGATCTAAAGAATTTAAAATGAAAACTATGCGGAAATTACATTTTCTTGGCTTTATTGTGAGCGATAATAATTATTCCACGACATTAAATACTTATAGGGATAATATGTTGAATGTTTATAAATTTAAAGAAACCGACACTATACAGCATAGTTTGAATTTACAATTTATATACAATAAAATAGACTTACCATACACGGCGCAGATCTGCCCGGTGACAAAAGGTAAATCGGGGATTTCTTCATTATTGAAAGCTAATTCCACACTAACACAGCATAGGTAAAGTTTACAATAGACAGTAGATACGAGTAATAAGAACAAAATGGACTTACCATACATGACGCAAATCAGTTCAGACGACAACATATGGCTTAAAACTTCTTCACTGACGACCAGCAAATAAGATAATATTTAGTTCACATCCTTTTTATAACCTACTACCCTACCATAACTCCCCACCTAGGATCTTAATACGTGAACAATGTGTATTATTGCATTTGAATTATTATACCCGCGTGATATTTTTATTAAAATGACTCAAGTTAATTTTCATTGGTGGTAGATGTATCATGTGAGACGTTGCCTGGGAAGGTACCGTTGCCATGTCTATATTTTCCGCCAAACAGCCGTGTAAATGCATCATTTGTGTTGCGGATTGAAGGATATTGTAAACAGAGTAACTACTGGACATACTAAGACCTAACATCTTATATCTCCGGATGCCGAGCGCAGTGGAATGCTAAGAATTGCTTTGTAATTTAACACATTAACCGCCAAGCTAATTTGACCCATATGTTCAATTTAGGCCGTTTGGTATATAAATAGTATATGTTCTGGTATGTATGTACACAATTTTTTTTTAAATTATATGCTTATTTTAGAAATTATAAAGGTTTTTTTGTTTGCGGTCACCGGTGACCCCCATGGCGCTGAGAGAAGGGTATGGTGCCGGTCACCGGTGACCCCCACGGCGGTTAATGTGTTAAGGTGTTGTTTGGTTTTGTTACTGTTCATGAGCGGTCGTATCGCTTACCATTAAGTGAATGGCAATAAGAAATTATCATTAGGGAAATTTATGGAATATTTTGAAGTGTATAATGAAATAAAGTAATATATTTAAATGTAAAGGATCGAGAGTTCACTATGTAATAATACAAGGCTTCTGTCGAAGTTTTAAAAAACTAAAATATAATTTTCAATATCAAACCCAAAGCAGAAATTATTGTCTATGTATCTACGAAACAATTGTTTCGATGCTGGAACCCGTCGTTTCTAATTTCACAGTCTGCTTCTTTGTCAACTACGCCGCACGACGGGTGTGAAAACAATTTAATCATAATATTTTCTGCATTTTTAACGATAGCCAGACGGCCAGTTGTAACATTATAAACCTAATCTTTATGGGAGACTCACAATAAACGTGTTGCGCCAACCCCACACAGGCATGGATTAAAAAGAAGTATACGTTTTATTGTTATGTTAATCGAATGTAATTCTCCGAAAATATAAACTGAATACAATTAAATATCCACGATCTGCAAGAGTCAAATGACAAAACTATATAATTAATTCTCATAAATAATCTTCCAAACCAGGCATCTGTAAAAAAGATAATTTAAAGCCATCGACAAATGACAGTCTAGACATCTGCATTTAAATGCCTTGTTTGTAGTCTATTTGTATCGTGTTTGTTTTTGCACGATTTTTTGCAGACATACCATGCGGGAAAATGCGATTCAGCTCTGCCATCAAAAGCAAGCATGGAATGTTAAATGGACTGTTTTAATATCTGGCTGTTTGTAAAAGATCTGCCAATGATTGATGAAGATATAGAGGGCGACAATTCCAAAATAACAATATACACTACTCATCAGAAAAATCGAAACACCTTGCAAGTTTATGGTTTGTAACGATTAACAGAAAAATGTGTATATTTAGTAATATTTATGTCAAATGTTGTTTAATAGTGAATAATTATGAGGTTTCAAATCCTAATATTGATGTCTTAAATTCAGATTATACACATTTTTCTGATAATACTAATTAAACACATAAACTTGCGAGGTGTTTCGATTTTTATAACGAAAAGCATATTTTAATTTTCATAATAAATAGTAGGTAAAGGAATCTAATCTAAAGAATGTGGTAAAACATAATTTTAAAGACATTGTTCCAATATTTTTTGATTCTCGCCGTCCCAAAAAGAGCAGAATTCCCTGAGGATATCCTAGTTTTGTCCGCCAAATTAAACCACAAGGGACTCATAAATTATTTTAATAAATGATGAGATTATGTTGAACATTGAATTTAGAAAAAATGGAATTTGAAATTGTAACAAGGCCAAGTCGCGCTAAAATCTTATTAGAATTTATACAATACTACATTGCTCTATTTTAATGTTGCCCTTTTATTCCGTATCAAAGTTTTCAGCATTGAGATTGCTACTTCAACCGAACCTCATAAAAATGGAGACATTGAAATTCAGATACAGATTTTACTCTTGCCACTGAAAGCAAATCCGATTTTTTTACACTGAAAAACTTACAATAAAGTATTCTGGTAAAATCGTTGGTTGTAAATCACGTAGCGTTCACAAAGAGAAGAAGTATGATTAAGTGAAAATAAGTTTTGTATAAACCACTTGGTTTTATTGCTTTTCCCTTTTGTTAATGCTTCACGAGAAATATAATGCAAATTACCTAAAGGATCCTTTTAAAACAAATCTTTTTTGCAAAGGTTTGAAGTTATAACTATCACTTTTGACTTCTATTCTTGTTTGAGACTTGTTAGTGGGTGAGTTTGCAGCTATCTTCTTACTAGATTTGCTTTGTACCATATTTTGATTTCGTTCTGTACCGGCTTGATCATTATCTGTTAGCACATCTTCACTTTTATCTTCTTTACCAGCAATGAAATTGTCATTTTCTTTTTCTAAATCAAGCTCTAGTGGTGTGGGAATACTTTTAATATTCTTTTTTTCTCTCACATCGGATTTCGCTTGTTCATTTTGAGACTTTGTATCAGCCAAAACAAGATCGTCTTCAGGGTGATAAGGATTATTGTAAACAGTGTGAATTGCTCTTTTTTGTACCATTTGAGCAGCAATGGTTTTTAATAAATCGGAACCGACTAACATTTCTATTAGATTTAATAAATCATCGGAGTCGATGTTTATTTTGATATTTTTTGCGTAGTTACTATTAACGCAGATTGAAAATACTGAAAACAAAATATTATCTAATGCAGTAAGAGCCATCGTCATCTTTACTTGAATAATTATAAAAAGGATTTAACTGAATATAACACTTACCAAACAGTATCGTAAATCGCAACATTTTGAAACGAACTAAAACTTGAGTGTACATTTACGACATACATTAGAATTTTAAATTAACACCGTGTAATTACTCTTATTAACTGAATTCGATTTTAAAATTTGTATTATTCTTATACAGGTGTACCTGAAGACAGGAGTGAAATGAGTACTTACAGGGAATGACGCAATTCCTTAATTGAAACAATAATTACCTAAATGGCGGGCATTACCGTTCGGGGAAAACTAAATTTTTAACAAAACAAGATACATTTGGAATATAATGGGAGAATCATTCAGCATTTATAATTCAACAAACAAACAAAATTAAAATAAAAGTGCTAGGTTTTATTATAGAATATTTTTTTGTACATAAAGAATAGTCTTTATATACAAAAAATCAATACCTACATTAGATTTCTGCAAATCTGAAGTACCAGAACGGTTGAACCGGCTAATCCATAGCGTAATCTAAAATGGTTACAGCAAACTTCCATAAAAATCGTTCATATTCGTTTTTCATATTGCAACTGGTTATAGTTTTAAGCTACCCTACAGTCATGTGTTATTGTTTAGAAATCAATCCCAACACAGTGCCACTATTCTCTATTGTTGTCACCCAAAATATCTTTTGTGTGACCCGGATATTATGGTCACGGTAGCGAGACAAAGCGACGACGCCGCTGTCAAACTAATTGCTTTGCAAGGAACATACACTCATGACACTAAACTTGCAAGCAAGTTCAAAGATATACGCAGAGAATCTATACTGGTTTATTATTCGACTATCTGTAGTAAAGGAGAATGCAAATTTTACTATGAAACTTACTTTCAGTGCGAATGTCCCTCGATGAAACCTACATTTTAAAGAACTATAAACATAATTGTAACCAAGGCTCGAATTTCAACAAAATGCAAAATGTGATGATATTTACTTTATTTTAAAATATACCTACCTTGGATAAAACACGAAAACATTTAAGCACAAACCATAAAGTACTGTAATAAATTTTAAGCAGTATCGGTTTCGCGATCCAATATATTTTTTACCGATACTATGAATGGATATTCTTCATTAAGATGCAAATACTGTATCTTAGACATCAAGACACTAAGAGTGGTTTTTCATACTCACACCCAAGGGCGGATCCAGCTTTTACGCCAGGGGGGTCATATAGTTCATGTCAGAACATTGGGTCCGATTCCTATACTCCAATTCGTAATAATGTCTTTTTAAAGTTTGTTACAGGCGTGATTTGTGAACATACAAATACTTTTTTACTTTATTTATCGGCATACAAAGAATTAAATGTGCTCATAAATTTTATCAAAAAGATAATTAATAAATTTTGCCAATAAGGAGCCAGCCTAGGGAGGTCATGACCCCCATGACCTCCCCCCTGGATCCGCCCTTGTTCACACCCACCCAACACCCACGCTAGATTCAATAGTTTTTATCACACCCACAGTTTTTGATTTCACAGGCATCGTCTGCAACTATGCCAAATAACTACGCCACTCTGACTCTGTATTTTAATAACTAAAAGTACAAAAGCGAATATTTGAATGCTAGTGGCTTGAAAATTCGGAGCCATTCGGGCCAGAGAAGAAACAATACAATTTTTAATAGAGACTCGCAAAGCGGTCAAAGGCGAACGACGAAAGTATATTTGAAATGACAAAGCTTTAGCCTTCCTCTTACTTATCCATATCGATCGAGTTCGCAAACTGATAGAATAGTAAACAATAGATAGGATGTTTGATTATTTGTACTCGTATATAGACCAGTTTAAATATAATTAAATCCTTTTATTTACTAATCCCCTATGCTGAGTTTTATCAAACAAACTATCGCAATGGTTCCTTTCATTTTTCAAACATTATAGTTAATACTTCTAATTATGAACTAGGAACATAAACTAAGGGAGTGTTGTTAGTTGACTCATTGGAATAAAATTATTATGGATTTAGATTAAGGGATGTTACTGATAATATGATCGAGTGCCGCGGGTCTATGAATACCTTCAAACTAAATATATTATGCAAGCGCGTTTTTCCTTTAATAAGATATTAAGATAATACCATATTTAAAACAAGCCCCGAGTCGATCTATTATAGCACACGACCACAAATGCATGCATTCCTCTTCTGACCCCTGCGACTGTCCTGCTATTGGGTGTGTCAAGTTTCACACATATCTTGGCCTTATTATTGATAGTAAATTTAATTGGCACTATCATATCGAACACGTGTGTAACAAATTACGACAATTTCTCGCGCAAATTATCATATTAAAAGATCGCATTCCTTATAAGATCAAATTAATGCTGTATAATTCTCTCGCCGAATGTTACGTTCAATACGGGCTTACTAGTTATGGGCGCACATATAAAACTTACCTAGACAGGATTTACAAATTACAACTGAAAATATTGAAAAATATAGTACCTGTACAAATTAAATCACAATATAGGGATAATGATGTTGGGCTATTTGAACATTGCAAAGTACTGCCTGTTCACATGAAACTAAATTACCAATTGCTGAAAGAACAATATTTCAACCGCAATTTACAAAACAAAATTGACCATACTGTATACACGCGGGCCGTCGCTCGAGAACGATTACGCACAAAGCGAGCAAACAATATGTACGGTGAAAGGACTACCCACTTTTTGATACCTCGGCTTATCAATGAACTACCTACTACGTTAAAAAAAGAGTTAACACATCAGAATATTAAAACTAAATTAAAATCGTATTTCCTTAACACTGAATCGAGTTAACGTCTTGCGCTCATGTTATTTTTACTTATCAAATTATTATTATTATTATTTTAAAATAATTTTACGCTTACGTAGCTCTTGTCTTCTGTCTAAAGATAATTTTAGTACTTACTCCTATTACCAGCGTTCTTGAAGTTTCGATGACGGATTCTGATCATAGCATTGTTGACAAATCATTGTGGTTTTTTCAATGCTTACTATTGTGACAAGTTAAAAATGTTTATTTTGTAAAAGTGATAAATAAATAAAAAAAAAAAAAAAATAGTTTCTCACTAGATCTAATAGCGGTTAGACCACCAGATGGAGGATTTATGTTCTCATTTTTTGCCCTGTCTGGCAGTGGCGTGCCTAGGGTTCTGGACTAGGGCAAGCCCAATATTTTTTTAAAAATATTTTAATATGTATTGATTTAGAAGCAAATGGTATTAAGTCGGCTGACATAACATCTATACATACACATGTTTGAAGAGGTGCTACCAGGACACTCATGTTTCGCCTTGCATATTCCGCGCCATCATGTGATAGGAGGCGGACCTATGCGATAATAATGAATCTTAAAAAAAACGACCCGGGATTCGAATCCGACACCTCAGGCACCGAGAAAATCCTACCATTCAATCTCCGAATAGGATAAAAATTAAAAACCATTAAAATAACAGCTTTGTTTATCACTGATATGAAAGCACCTATAACAATAAGTTGTTCCGTAAAAATCTAATAGATGGCGCGATTTGCACAGCCATCTAAATATTCCTAATATGTTGAAGGCATTACTTATCATTCGTTTTTAAATCAATTAATTAAATAAATATGTAACTTAAATTACTTTTGGAAATGCATCTGTAACTTTAAATTGCATTTTAATAGCAAAAGCATAGCTACAGCTACGTTGCCGTGTATAACTTCGCCGGCAGAAATTATTATTAATACATTCATGTTATGTTTTTTGTAATACAATTGATATAATTTCTATTGAAGGGATGAACTAATTTATTTTGAATATAAATCATTAAACTCCAAATCATGTAACACAAATCTTGGCGTTTGATAAACTATATGAAACACGATTGTTTAATAACCTATTTGAAGGGGAGAGCATGTTATAATTAAAGAACGCACATAGTGTATTAAAGCGAGTCGATAAAATGTATTTTGTGATATACCACGACTTAGAGAAATTCACAATCCCGGCGTATTTTTCGCGCCAGTTTATTTACAATACACTTGAATAAATTTACCTTTCTAACGGCAATGAGTAGTTTCACGGTCACACTCGCACCATCATAGCAAAACAATACCACTCATTTTAGTATCAAAAAGTCTAAATATAAAAAACTAAACATTATCACTACAAACAATTACTAATTTTTGAGAAATACTAACAATTGCAAAATGTCAAAATACATATGAAGTTAGTCGCAATTCGTACAGTATTGTCCATAAACGTAACATAAATATTACGACATACAATTATATTTTATTATAAAGTACCTATACGAAAACCTTCTTATTTGTACCAAAACTATAAAACCAACCAAATTAATAAAAATAAAAATAAATTTTAATAAATCATAATATTAAATAACAACGCGCCGACCATGAAACGTACGATGTTCATTCTAAAAAGCCGGGCATTTGGTGTAGTACAAATTGCTATACAAAATGTCTATACCTATACATTTGTAGTGCACTTCACTCGTGAGATCCCCATACAAATATCGAGTTTGCCAAAAGCCTCGTAAAAGCACACGAGAGAGAAAAGGATAGATATATTTTGCAATGTTGCTACTACGGGAGCGTGTGGAGCCAGCGGACTTCGTATTTTAATGTTATCAATATTTGAATGAATTTCGCGTGGCGCTTCGGCGCGACGCACCGTCGCAGGCGCTTTTAATAATAATAATTTGGATTTTAGGCGCGCGACAGGACGACGACCTTTGCGCTCTCGACAGGACGCGGTAAATTCAAAATTTGTAAATGTTTTCTAATAAAATATGATTGTATTGTACGGAATAAAATGGTTTGTGTTTAGTATCGAGTATGTACGTATGAAGTAGGGCAAGCCGGGCTTTTGGGCTTCTATGGAAGTACCGCCACTGCTGTCTGGGTAATCTGGAAAGCTACCAAAAATAAAAATAAGATGCAAGCCCTTACCATTTTTTATTTTTCAACCCGTTTTAAGATAGCTTACAAATTACCCAACCGATCTTCGTTTTTTGCACATTAACGCATATCTTTATGGGAGCCAAATTTGCGCCGTAATACCATTAGATATTCGGCTACATTGATAAAAAGGTTCACCTCGCGCAAACATAAAAAGGGATGTAAGTAAACTTTATTTTAGCTTCGGACCTTTCTTACTAAACTGAAATGGCACGGACATCTGTCCCCAATTTAAATTGAAATTCACGTGACAGACGTAAAAAAAGTTCCCTTGAAATGGGAACCTAATTTAGAATCCATTTATAAGAAAAATTGATCCAGGGAATTGCTATTATAATTAATTAATTCTTACACAATTTTCGTTTTCTAAATTTGAATAAAAAATATTCTTTATTGTTTTAATTAAACATTTAGTTGACTTTGTAGACTATCCCATTTTTCGACACAAACATTAAAATAATTAAATTTCGGGGTTCGATATACGGGGTATATTCTGACTGCAACGGAAAATGAAATCAGGTGGTAATTTTAGTGACTTCAGAGTCAGACACAATGCAACTGAAATTTCCTCAGAACATTATCTAAGGCATAGAAGGAGCGCTATGACATTTGCGTAGCCACTCCACTCTGTAGTCAACAAGAAATTGTCAAAAAGGAAATGTGCTGTGATGCTTTCTGACAGCTTATCTGACAGATGAACTTTGCTTATAGTAAATTCGTAGGCAAGCTAAAATAAAAAATACCAAATCTCTAATTTGGTACTAAAATACCAGTAGAGGTCTTGGAGCATAGAAGCTCTCATCAACCATGCATTATTTTACACTTTTCAGGAAACGAATGGCCCACCAACTTTTCTAAAATGAAATTCCGTTCGATTTTTTTACTATTTACAGCGGTTGCAATTTCATACGAAAATTCATTGACACAAGAATAGTTTGGCATTTAAATTATTGATATGTATTTAGAAAACTGTTAGAAATTTCGGTTCGGGCAGCAATTGTTTTTTTTTAAACTTACTGAGCTAATTGATTGATGACAAAAGAGTTGCTAAAAATGTAACGGTAAAAATAAAACACAGCTGTTGTTTACGTTCATGAGTTAGTATTATTTATTTCAAATCAATAGCCTAGTTTACAACATTCATAGTATACTTTTTAATGTGGCCATACTACTTGATACTAAGGTCAAAAAGCATATTGCCCTTTATTTTTGACCAAAATTATGTTTTGTTTTAACTGAGTATAGGTACTAGGTATATTTGAATAAACTTGCAATTTTGGTTATGAAAATTACGCCTTGTGATTGGTTGCGACCCTGGAGATGATGATTATTGTCGCAGTTATTAGGCTCTCGTTAGTTATAGCTTTCATAGATTTCATAAATAATACGGTTAAATTAACGTGATAAAATAATGTAACTCTGGTTAGAACTAGCTTGGGGAGACCCAAAAAGCATTTCATCCCATGGGCACGTTTTTATGTGTGAAGATCATTTCGATCTAAATATTAATTAACGTAGTATATGTTCCCAATAGGCTATTTGACAACATTGAAAATATACTATAAGTTGTGGTCATCCTACAAGATAACAGCATAAAAAAGTATATGTCACGATAATTTGGACTAAATTAAGTTTACTTTTTGTAAAATACACGAAATAAAATTGATTAAAAAAAGACGTTTTCTCTGTAACCAGAACGCTCTGTGATTGGTTGCAGCTCTCGTGACGTCATCGCGCAGTAAAACGCTTTGTCAATTCATTGTAGTAAGTAGTTGGGACTTGTGATTGTACATCTAAGTTAGTTGTGGTTGAAGTTCGTGATTTTTCTGAAATAGTTTTCTAACTTTATCTAAGAAATCTTTAGACTTATTAAGCCATTTCGGGGGCGAGTCTCAGAAGGGAGTCAAATACTAAAATTATTTGTTTTCATTAAAATAAATACCATGATAAGTACATAACCGTCGCAATCGCATCGTCTCCATATGATTTCCTTGCAGATATGTGAGACAAAAATATATTTCCAAGTGATTTCAACATAATCTAAAATAAGATTATTTTCTAAATAAATACTGTTATTTGCAGTGCTGTTTTTTATTTTTTAAGTTCCGCAGCATATTAATGAGCGTTATTTTAAAAGAAATGTGCAACCATCAACGCATCTCTCTTAGGTAGGTTGCTGCTATCAGCTGGTACAAAATTTGACTCCATTCTGAGACTCGCTCCCGAAAAGGCTTAATAGGTGTAAAGATTTCTTAGATAAAGTCTGAAAACTATTTCAGAAAAATCGCGAACTTCAACTACAACTAATTTAGATCTACAATCATCAGTCCCAACTACTTACTATAATGAATTGACAAAGCTGTTTACTGCGCGATGACGTCACGAGAGCTGCAACCAATCACAGAGCGTTCTGGTAACAGAGAAAATAACTTTTTTTAATCAATTTTATTTCGTGTATCTTACAAAAAATAACTTAATTTAGTTCAAATTATCGTGAAATATGCTTTTTTATGCTATTATCTTGCAGGATGACCACAATTCGTAGTATATTTTCAATGTTGTCAAATAGCCTATTTTGTCTTATTTTTATGAATCGCATCTATAACATATTCAGCAGTCATTCATGGAAACAGTAAATGACACATTACAATAATTTAATTTGCTACCTAATACGTGTTTAATTTTTAGTATTCTTACGTATGCATGCATATAATTTTAGCATTTCTGAACGAAGATGTAATGACGAGACAACATTAGATTTATTATCTATATACATACGAGTAATATGATAATCAAACAGTCACTGATAAAATGTTTTAAGCTATCACGGTACTGATTTTTTGCACTGCCAATTGATGCAGCATCATCTGTTATAAGGAATCTGCATTGAAGACATTAAATAAAACACTATATTTATATCACATGGCATCCTCGACCTCTCGCACGGGGTCGAATGCCTTTTACCACTACACTACCGTATAAGTATTTAAAGTACAAGCCAATTTACCCATGATCGTAGCCAGCAGTGGGATCAGGGTAGGGCAGCAGTCTAAAATCATATGTAATTAGCAAACTGTACCCACGGTCTTCTCCCAGTATTTTTGTTCCTATAAAAAGGTTACACCCTATAACACCCTGTATCAGTATTTATAAACAAATTATCCTAAGTACTTTCTTATTGCTCACCTGCCTAGTACTTTACCTAGATCATTTATTTTTTTAGAGTCGGTTAGGTACCTTCCAGGTCAAAGCCAGGGTGGGGCAAGCGCCCCACTCTGCCCCACCGTGGCTACGCCCATGAATTTACCTATAATACCTAGTAAACTAAAATAAACACTATAAGTATTAATACTATCGGTAAAATGTGCAGTACAACACTAACATTGAACATGTTAACCAAATTGGTAAAAATGAAAAGTATTTAAAAATTATTGAACCGAATGGCCTACAGATGATTATAATATGACTACAACATAATTAAGTATATGTTTAATTCGATATTTTGCACTTCTTTAAATTTTCTATTTTTTTATTATTATTATTATTTAGTGTTCATAAACTCTACACTAGCACTGCGAAATTATATCGACTTAAAGGCTAAACTCTTGGCTGTCTGCGAGTCAATTACGCCTGAGGTGTGTGCAGCGTTGGTTGCAACCATGCCTCTTCGCATTTAACACACAACTAAGTGGTAGACGAACTATTTTGCGTGAGGGACAAGGGTAGACGAATACTTTTACTTTATGTTTTTTAGATATATTTTTTTAATTTTTTTATGTTATTTAAAGTCATGAAAGAATTTCAGTTATGTTAAAATAAACTTAAAAATGTTACTCAAATTGTGGGTTACTTTTTATTAAACGTTCTTAATTATTTTACCAATATTTACTTTCTATATTTTACGCTTTGCACTACTTTCCATACTAGGCAAACTATTTTGCATCGGGGCTCGTGTATAAGTGTGTTTTAGACTCCTTCTATGCAAAAAAGGAGCGAGAGAGTTTATTTTATTTTTTGCCTATAGTCGTGTTTACGTATAGACGTAGTTTTTCCTAAAATAAGAATATTAACCCTTTTATTTTTAAAGATGTAAGGGTACGCACGGGCTTTAATTAATTTATTATTTCAGCAACAAAATATGTTTACCACCCAACCCGTCACAATTTTTTTTCGATATTTTTATTGAGATGGTGTCTATTGTAACTAAAACTACAACCTGGCTTCGCTGCAACCTGGATGTAACCGGTAACCAAATAGAAATTATTTCTTAGAGGGACTTTTTTTATGAACTGCTTAAGAATAAATGATCCATAATAAAATACTGCATAATTGTTTAAATTTTATTTTATAACATAAGCTTAATTTAATTTGAATTTCAGTTGTATGTATATTATATTAATCATCGGGTTTACCCATCATATCTATAATCATCTTTAAAATATTGATAAGACTTTATTCACTATATTCTTATAAGATTCCGTCCAATACACCAAGTTAAGTTTTGGTATTTCACTGCACGGCACAACCGGGTTCCTGAAAAATAAAACTGATGAAACTTTGTTTTTCTCCACCTCAATTTTACCTTTATATAGTAATTTATTTATTTTTGCAATTAAAAAATACACCAAACAGTCACATAAAAAGACCTGACCCCACACTAAGATATTGAGTTTTGTGTAGTGAGCCTCAGGATTTACGAGAGACTTTCCGGTCTCTAAACACGCAGACCCGAAACAAATACATTATGTAAGTGTATCGCCCAAACATTTGCCTCAGTGCGGGAATAAAACCCGAGGCCTTTCGTTTTACATACGACGTTTAACCAACTGCGCCACAGAGGCTATGGACCTTTCGTTGATTTTATTTTAAAACTTTGAGCTAATTTTTATTCGGTCTAGAGTTTAACTAAATTAAGTCAGTTCTGGCTAGTAAGCCAATACTAATTAGTTTAACTATAAAATTTCAGCTAAGTCTGATCCTAGCTGTATTGCAATTTTAATCAATGTTACTTTTTAATAACAGTTATTGGCGATAGGTGGCGGAGAATAAAGATAGCTGGAGAACTCTCGTTCCGGAGGCTAAGACCTACTTAGAGTCGCTGAGCCAGCGGAGTTAGTTTAGAATTTGTTATTTTTAAATATTTTTGTGAGATTGTGAAATAATTCGGTTCATACATTTTTAATTACTTAAATTACCACTAATAGAATCATGCCTCGAATTCCTTTAAACTCACACACGCTTAATAAATTTCCTATTTGTGAGAAATAGGTTTCCTTAGCTGCTTTTAGAACATTAGCCGAGATGAAACTAAAACTTACGTATCAGAAATGAGGTCCAATGCTCTTCTTTGTATTTTATCAACTTGTCCCACCTCACAGAACAAGGTAGCGATGGTGACTTTGCGAATGGCATTTAATTGATCTGTAACATACAAATTATATCATCAGTAGTAGTCCACTGTTCGAAATAGGCCTCTCCCAGGGCACGCCAAAGAACCCTGTCTGCTGATTTTTGCATCCAGTCGCTGTCGGCCCTCAAATTATACAAACAAATGTTTTAAAACATAAAAATTTTATTGATTGTAATTTCATCCAGAATTTATCGACATATTCCTCTTCTCCATTACACCAATTTCCTCAATCTTGCGCTTGTCTTATCCACAATACCTTACATACGAATATTATAATTAACATACGAAAAGTTTGCTGTACATTGCGAGAATATGTAAACCAAAGCAAAATATGAAGACTTTGTCAGTTAATTATACTCAAAAACTCATAAAACAGTAGCATTATACTCGTTGTGAACGTTATATTTTACCAAAAGCTACAAACGGTAAAAGGAATAGCGGAATTATTGCCATTTACTACAAATGGGGCAGCTGTAAGCTAAGCACGTAACTGATTTACATAAATAATTGGTACTATTAGATATCAAACACAATAACCTGATGTTGGTAGGATTGTATTCGTTCCCAGATAGTGACCATCATTGAGAATGTTTAGAAACCCGTCATAGATGCACTCCAGTTTATCGCATTTTGGGTTCATTTTGTGTATATGTTATGGGCCAAGTGATTAATCGGGCATTATTCATAATGCCCGGGCAATATGAATAATACCCAATAAGAGCGGGCAATGTGATTATAACCAATCAATTTATCACATTGCCCGGGCATTATGAATAATGCCAAGTGCCTATTGGGTAGAGTGATGTAAAGCGAATCAAAACAATGAGCCGAAGTGGTAGAATTTAGAATAAGCAGCAAGAGGGGGTGGGTTGGGAGGAGTGGAGGGGGAGGGGGAGTGTCGCACCTCCCCTGGTACCACTCCCATGAAAAGGTAATGCACCATTCCTGAGAAATATCTATTATAGCAACCTAACCCTTAAAACACTTGTTGTCAATACAAATTAGCTTCTGCATCGTCTCCGGCGCTACAGGAAGTTCAGCCCCTTCGCCCTTGCGTAACGAAGGATAGGCAACCGTGTGAGCTGCAGCGGCTGAGGCTGGTCGCCGGAGGCGACCAGCAAGCCGAAGCTGCGGAGGTGAGTGGGGACTGCTCTCCCTCCGCGCCTCCGGCTTTTTATATACACTCTAGGGTCGGTAGCCAAAAGACTACGTGAAGTCGGGGTGTTCCGAGTCGGTTTTGGGGCACAGTCGACCTGACTGATCCATAAAGTGGGTACACAATTTTTTTTCTGAATATAATGTTTCGGACGTTAAAAAACAACTAAACATAAGCAGATCAATTCAACCTTTCTAATTTATGGGTCTATCGCAGATGCGACAATGCGGCAGCGCACCACGTAAAAAATCACCTATTAATCACATTTCCCGATTATCATGTAGCCATATTCATAATGCCCGGGCAATGTGATAAATAGGTGAGTTAAGATTGTAATTAATCACTTGGCCCGATATGGCTCGGCAATATTCATACTGCCCGAGAATTAAGAATACTGCCCGCATTAATCACTTGGCCCATAACATATACATAAATAAACCCAAGCCTTTTTCCCAGAACTGTAACAGTAGGTACTGGTAGTAACCAGGACGCCCACGTTTCGCCTTGTATTTTTGTCCCACGGTGTGATAAGGGGCGAGCCTATTGCCCAATCGGGCACAAATTCCTGACTCCAGGCTGATAGTGACAGAAAAATACAATATTACTTAGCCCAACCCGGAATTTGAACCCGAGACCTCGGCGCTCTAATCGTACTGTAGTGTCATCGAGGTAGTCTCAGTATATAATACTTTCGATGAGTTGCATAATTATTTCGATAAGATGTGACCATCACACATCAGTGAATCCTTACATGGACTGCGCTGCATTCACCATAAGGTGGATTTTGGTTACTTCGTCATGCCAGCATAAAAACCTGATGTTGGAATGGATTCGACGATGTACGATTACAACTCTGATGTCTTTTATATGACCCTGGTGATATCAAAGCGATATTGTATATTTCTATTCATTATTAGCCAGACGTTGGGAACATTTTGTGCCCGATATGGCGATAGGCTCGTTCCTATCACATCATGGCTCTAAACACATCAGGTGAATGTGGGTGTCCTGGCTACTCTGCCTGCCTGGAATAAAGGCGTGATGACTGTCTCCGTGTTGGAAATACTTACCGCAAGTAAACGAGCCGTCTTGATCTCCGTTCTCGTAGAAATATCGGTCGGAGATTCGGGATCGATAGAACTGCTCAAGCAAGATACAAAGATACGTGGGTCCCACTTGGGAACCATTGACATGCGTTTCAAGAGCTCCTGCTACCACTGCGTCAACGTCCTCCGGTGACTCATAAATCTGCGAGAGTTTTTCTACATCCTGGAAACAATATTAAAACATCAAATTAATTTCAGCGCATAATTTTCCACTGCTAGACATATTATACCACTCGGTAATAATAAAATTAGAAGACCGCTTGTCAATTACAATCTGTTCACGAATTAAAAGGTGACAAACAAAATGTTACCTACATATGCCCGTATTGTATGTAGTTACTTAATTAATCAATAGTTTCTTAGATTTACGCGATGTTACACATTGAAATAAAACCATTATTTTACGTCGGGAAATTAAAATTGTAAAAATTAAAAAAAAACCCTCGGTAAAATCCGTAAATAATAGTTTTATTTCAATACTTAATTAATTAATTGTCATTTACCGTCCAAAGGTTTCTCCAATAATTTAAAGTCATGGTTAAGCACTGACTAAAAGAAACAAAAACCAAATAATTAAAGGCTAGCAAGTTTAATTACAAAAATATTGCAAGGTTTGGTACCAGCATATATTTCGTATGTCTCAACGTTACGTGACAAGAAGAATATTGAAGGGATATGTCATGTACCGTACTTACTTTTTCTGGAATATAATCGCAGAAATCTTTAAACTCAGTGGCCCTGGGCAGGCCGCAGTGCTCTCGTATATCATTGTATGGGGCGGCTCCGTGGTCCCGAGCTCGCTGGATATCGATCGCACGCAAATCTGTCCCGTTCACGTTGTTTCCTCTTCATATTAAACAATGATTAATAACTACCTTCATTTTTATATCACGTAATACGCATAATGATTCCACGCTAGACTAGCAAAACACGATTTTTTTTATATTTCAGGTAGGAAGGAGGCTTGTGTTCATTTGTAACTGAATGTTGATTATGATGGTTTTGTATAGGAAATAAATTAGTAGACATCATAATAAAAGAAAGCGGCCATTGAACAGCAACAACACCAAAGGAATTATTGGTGTGTTGTTGGTCATTCGGGAAACTGAAGGCTATTTTATATTAGTCTAAGATCCGAATAGGAAACGACTTTCACCCACCTGTTTATTGGATAAAAAGTATTTTTTATCAAATTTAATATATTAAATAATATATCGTGGGTGGGTTGGCTGAAAAAGTCCTGGCTAAGCTATTATTAATTAAAATTGAAAAATGACTTTTTAATAAACAGTGTACTCATGAGCTTAACAAAATACCAACCGAAAGCATGAAGCCCATAGAATATGCAAACCTTGGGTTGTCTATTTGTTTTCTGGCATAGGTACTGGGTTGGGAGGAATGAACAGGTATGTGGATACTAGTTATTTTCACCCATCTGTTTAACAAATATATTTTATATCAAAATAACAAACAATGATATAGGGTTGTCTGCAAAAAATCTAGTTTACATAACGGTTGTCAAAATTTGAAAAGTGAAATTTTGATGTGAATGAAAACTTGCCATAAAGAGGTCTGAGCCACGTATCCCGAGTATAGAGGCACAAAGTTATCTGACCCGGTGAGAGAGTCGCTGTAATCAAATTTGGTGTTGCCATTAAAAATAGATATAGCAATAAAGTGGGTAAAGTAAGATTCTTCAATCCGATCAATAGTGTCGGGAAAATGAGTGGACCAGTTTCATATGCATGTTTTTTCCTTCACAAGATTTCTAACCAATCTCTCCCCCTTAAAGAAGTCAAAACCCTTAAAAAGTTATTTGTATCAGCCCATACACGTCCCACTGGAGGGTACGGGCCTCCTCTGTTATCGAGAGTACGATTGAGGGTAGTTAGGCCATATCACAGGCTATATAGTCCGCCGCGCTGGCCTAATGCGGGTTGGTGGACTTACACAGGTACCATAGAAATTCTTATAAATCGCTTTGGTATGCAGGTTTCCACACGATGTTTTCCTTCACCGTTTTTGTGTGTGTTTATTGACTCAATACACGCATGACTCCGAAAAGTCAGAGGGGTACTCTGAGATTCGAACCCGCAGCCACCGTGAAATGTGGTTGTGGTCATTGGTGGTCCATTTACCAACAGGCCACCACGCACGTAACGATGAATTTTAGTTTAGGATATGAACTAACATCTATTGTACTAGTACGTACAAAGTTCTGTTTTCGTGGAATTTATTTTGAAAAGCTGACAACACAAACTTGTGGCAACAGCTACACGATGACAGCGACTGGCAGATAGACTGACATTCTAAATGACGTATTTGTTTCCACTTTTGGCCACCGGGCCAGGTATCTTTGTGGCTCTATAATTGCGTGTAATATTAAAGGAAGCAGCATTGTAGATGCGCGCGCTGCGATGGTTGAATGAAAGAGAGTTCGCATGTTTTTTAGAAAAGGATAGCGATACACTGATAAATGCTGAGCAATATTTTGGAGCAACTAGCAACAAATTTGAGAAAACAACGATGGACATATAATAAATTAAATATATACATAATTATGTATATATTTGTATAAAATTATATATTTATAGTCTTACTAATAAAAATATATTATACAATTGTTTAACGTTTATATACTTATTCAATAGATAGGGTGTGAATAGCTACTTATACAATACTTTACTATATAATAAACAGTGTATAAGCCTTGTATAACTATTTATTTGTTATGACACAAACTACTGGTAACATTTTGGGAACCGTTCCGAAACCTTAAAATGTTGAATACACCTATTTATTTCTTTTTGATTTTATCTTAATACTTACATGATTTTATTTTCATATGGCTTGAGAAATAGGGCAACGACAATTCCTTTTTATCAAAAAATATTTTCAGTTTAAAACATACAGGTTTCAAAATTGTTTATTTATTATTTCCCATTCTGTAAATTGTCCTCGAAAAATAGAGAACACATTTTGAACGTGCGTTGAAACGTCAACTGTCATTTTGCGCCAGAAATGTAAAAAGTTAAAAACAAACCGCTGTTTTTCGTATTTTTAATTCGTATGCATTTTATTATTGATTTTGTACAGGTGTAAACAAATAGCAATTTAGCCCATAACCAGCATTTCCGAGTAAGCGTCTATGGAAGTGTCCATTGCCGAACATCTATCGCATACGTGATTCTCTAAATATTAGAGAGTAATGTGTGCTGCCTATCCAGTGTGCTACAATATCTCTAATTTGCAATTTGGAGTAACATACTTGCACGTTAATTGAGGACACTCCCCTTCTGTTAATATTATAGTGGGCATTGTCTCCGCCAACTTTTTAAATTTTAATACGTGTGCAATTGCACCTATCACATGTCCAAACCCACAAATACTAAGGAATCTAGCCTTGACTTCTTCTTCTTCCTCGAGTGTTCGTGGTATATAGATAAATTGCGCTGCTTTACTTGCTAAGGCGATGGCAACGCGGCGACAAACAATAGTGATTGATTGTTGGCTCATGCCATGTATGTCAGCTGCATTGTCTTGTACTTCTTCTGTATCAGCCCATATACGTCCAACTGCAGGGCATGGGCCTCCTCAACAATCGTCAGTATGATTGAGAGTGGTTAGGCCATTTATTTCACCACGCTGGCCTAGTGCGGGTTGGTGGACTTACATACCATACATTTTTTATAAATCGCTATGGTATGCAGGTTTCCTCACGATGTTTTCCTTTACCGTTTTAGTGCGTGGTGATTGACTATCAATACACACACGACTCGGAGACGTCAGAGGTGT
Source organism: Hyles euphorbiae (assembly GCA_023078785.2). Taxonomy (NCBI): domain Eukaryota; kingdom Metazoa; phylum Arthropoda; class Insecta; order Lepidoptera; family Sphingidae; genus Hyles; species Hyles euphorbiae. Next base: position 8,742,100 of record CM041034.1, on the reverse strand, counting down.
GCCCTGGGATTCGAACCCGCGCCCATCGTGAACATGTTGGCAGTCGCGTCTAGTCCGTTTACGAATAGGCCACCACGCACTTACTTCTTGCCGCGCCTATACCCTGAGAGTTGTACAAACTTGAAGCTCCTCAGAGAAGCCACTACCCTTCTTTGTCGGTTCTATATCATCTCGGATCAAGTCCACCACTTCTTTGACATACCTTTTAGTAAACCTGTATATACCTCTAAATTCATCTTCTTCTAGAGAAACGGGATCTTTAGGATTGCCGCTCCTCATCGTCCACCTCAAGTATATCAAAATAGTCGAAATAATGCATAAATCCATATTTAACACTAAATTAAAATACGTCGCGAGATGAGACCTGATAATCATTTATAATTTGTAGGCTATAATATACACTCTAAACAAGGTCAACCGACTGCATAAGGATTGTATAAAATGGCATACACATAAACAACTATTATAACAGGCGTATAAGTTAAAAATCCCTATAAACCGTTTATTAGTAATGATTTCGCTATAACGCTGTTATACACGATGCATAAATGTTTATTAGTAAGACGGTTAATGATTACAAAATAATTATTCAATATTATTATCATGGGAATAGTAGCTATGCCAGGAAACAAATAGACTATACACACATAATACATAATTCTATGGGCTTCATATTTCGGTTGGTATTAAATTTATTTGTGTTTTTCATAAACAGTGTACTCATGAGTTTAAACTCATGAGTACACTGTTTATGAAAAAGTTTTTTTTTTTGTTTTTAATTAATAATAGCTTGGCCAGGATTTTTTCAGCCAACCCACCCACGATATATTATTTAACATAATAAAATTGATAAAAAATACTTTTCCTCAAATAAACGGATGGGTGAAGGTCGTTTTTCAATCGTATCCTCTACCACAGAATACTAACAGAAGTCAAGCTTGTGTATGTACTTCACTTTTATCGCCACACTCACACTACGCTCGGCGTTTGCGCAAGGGTTGTTAACTCTGGCTTATGCGAAAACACGTATCGTGTTAATAGCACTCATATCGTTTAATTGAATTTTTAAATAAAATATATAAAACACAATAATACAATAAATAAATTTTAATTTTATTTATGAACTCGCTGAGAATGTGTAATGTCATTATTCTAAGTTTTTTTTTATTGTTTTTGTATAATATATGTTTTTTTAAATGAAATTTATATTAAATTATATAATCTGGTGTTTTATATACAAGTGTAATAACTTTTTTTCATTTGCTCCATCTTTGCACAAAACATCTCACTATTTGCGTGCCCGAAGCGGGTGACACTCGCGCTCGCAGTGGTTTCGACTGGTTTGAAATATCGTGTCGGTGAACGCTGTCTATGTGTGCGTTGATTTAGCGCGCTTTGTATGGAGCTTGACTTCTGTTAGTTTTGGTATTCTGTGCCTCTACTATATCCAGCTTAGGGGCCGTCCATTAATCACGCGAGGCTTGAATGAGGGGGAGGGGGGGTTAGTGAGATATTACGTGTATTTTTTTGTCAACACATAATTTTAGTAGTAGGGGGTAGTCTTAAATCTCACCACATATCACTAAAGGGGAGGGGGGGTGAAAAAATGCTAAATGAAAGATCACGTGATTAATGGACGGCCCCTTACCTTTAAATCGGGATTTATACACTCCCACATTTCAAAACTCTCAACTCCACTCTCAATCGTACTGTCGATTGTAGGGGAGGTCCGTGCCCTGCAGTGGGACGTATATGGGCTGATACAGACAGACATTTAAAAAAATTGCAAATTATGTATTTTTAAAAAGTTGGTTGCACCGTTTTTTTTTTTTTTTTTTATTGCAGTGAATGGCGAGACGAGCATGCCGTTCGCCTGATGGTAAGCGTTGCGACCGCTCATGAACAGAAGCAAAACCAAACAACACCTTGATTTACAAAGCAATGCTTGGCATTCCACTGCGCTCGCCATCCTGAGACATAAGATGTTGAGTTTCAATATGTCCAGTAGTTACTCTGGCTACAATGTCCTTCAATCCGAAACACAACAGTGCATTTAAACTACTGTTTGACGGGAGAAATAGGCATTGCGGTGGTACCCACCCAGGCAGCCTCTCACATATGAGAGACCTACCACCAGTTTGAGACGTGATACCTAAACAATACGTTTTAAGTCAACGAGTCAAACTAAAGACTGACTTCCTGCCACTCTAGAGAAGTGCTTCTAATCATACTTAGCAATGGAACCTATGCTGGTTGAAAATATTATTGCTAATACTAATTACACTAATACAGATCAATATGTAGAGCTTAATTACATACCTGAAAAAGAATGTTGTCGTCTCATTATGGTAATTACGATCCATTGCCAGCTCCGGTTGTGTGTTGATACCTCGTGCCAAATTGGCGAATACGCATCCTGTCTCTATAATGGAAGGTCTGTTGAACCAAGTGCTCAGACGAAGGGATCCAGTGACTGTCAGTTTTTCGTCGTACATGCTAAAATAGGTTTTAATGGAGTTAAAATTCAAACATACATAAACCCATGCCCTTTTCCTATAAGGGATAGGCAAAGGTACTACCAGAACACCCATGGTTCGTCGTGAGTGTTCCGTTCATAAGGTGTGATAGGGGTTGAGCCTATCGCCATATCGGACACAAGTTACTGATTCCGCACCGATAATGAATAAAAAGATCCAATATGACTGTATCGTACTACAACTACACCACCGAGGCAGTCGAGTTAAAATTAATTATTATCAAAGTGTTAAGATATATTATGACTGATAACATCTTTCTTTCAGTTGTTTTATGATGTTGATTTGTTTAACAGATAAAAAACCTGATAATACTTTGATAAGGTAAGTCATTCACCCAGCTTATAAAAATGCACCCTCAGTTCATAGGGTATATGAAATATGTCAACATTTATCACTGTACTTATATATTTTTGGCACCACATGGAGTTGCAATGTCACTAACCCAATCGTAAATTTATTAATCCAAATAGAGGATCACTCTAAAATTCCTCTTACATCATGGGTGCGTATATTATAAATGTTATAAACACACATTTCCCATAAAATAATAGGCCTTACAAATATAAATTCCTGCGGGAACCGAACCCGTAGCTTTTGACTTATACAACAACTGTCTTCATCAATGCATGTCAATGGCTTAAAAAATGCTTTTATCGTCAAACGGCGATTAAACCTACTTTTCGGCTTGTAGTCTGTACTTCGTCTGTGTGAGCCGTTTTACCGAAGAATAAATATCTCCTTTTGAATAAAAAATCTAAATTAAATATTAAAACCAAAGGGCATTTCATTCAGTCAGCCCTTGTATATATTTTATGGTAGGAATTATTATTCCAAACAGTAAAAAAGTAGTTACTCTAAGAATCCCGCGATGGCGCTGTGGAAATGTCTGAACGCAATGGAAGCATGCTCTATTGTTATCGCTGGGCTAACTTTGGGGTTATAATCGTTGACATAGCAAGACTGGTTCTCGTACAACAGTTTTCCTTCTATCATGTTTTTACGACCTGTGGACAATATATTTATATTTATAAAAATAATAGTATGAATTGTTTGACGCCCGTGACATCACGTTACAGCCACACGGAAAACCAGCGCTGGTAACACCAGCACATGCTGAGTGTGGTCCGTTTTTGTGACGAGCACTATTTGTATCTATGTTAAAATATTTTAGTTAAGTTATTGCTACTTGTAACAAATGAATAATTTTCTTTCTTTGTAATATTTTCAAACGAGTGGTGTTACAAACGTAAATATTTAGAAATATCTGATATTGATATCTAGGTACATCTTTTCTTTCACATTACTTTTGTTGTTTGAGAAGAGTGACTATATTATTTCGTGTACTTAATTAAAGCATATTTATAAAAAAATCTTAGCTATAAACTAAAGAAAATTCAATGCAATTTTTAACTTTAATGCGTCATTAACACGGGGGATATTCTCGCATCAAAGATACGATTTTCGTAAAGATATAAAAAAACATAGTTAAAACATTTGACAGAACACGATAATCTATAGCCTGTGCCTATGGCGGTTATGTCATGCGATACTGGCATAGGGTTTTCGTCGCGAGAAACTATCTTCATCTAGGTAATACTTCCAACAATTATTACCAAACTTCAATAGGGAGGAAAAAGTACTTATTTTTTCTAAAAATCCTCTTCATCACACTTCTATGTATAAGGGTTATTTACCAAGATATATTGGCAGCAACTCGTTGTAAATCATATGCTGATACATGGCGCAAACAATACGCCGTGTTTCCTGATATAATTTCTCGTCGCCCCACTTTTTATTAATTGCGTGTAGTTGGTCAGCCAGTTTGTTGTGAATACGCACAAACATTACTTGAAGCATGGCCAGTTGTGGGTTTTGATTGACTCGTCGATCACCTAGAGAAAAAATCATAGATTAACAAAACTAGTAAACATCACATACAAGGGAACTCTCTCTCTCTCTCTCTCTCTCTTTATATTAATCTTAGTCCATGAGGTGGTCGCTTACCATTAGGCGGGACGTTGCTTCGTCTACCCATAGTATAGTTCATACATACAGGTACTTAAGCATAACATACATCGCTTCTAAAATTTATAAAATCTAGTGCGGTTCGGAGGACTTTACATACCATAAAGAATCTCTATAAGGCTCTATAGTATGAATATTTCTGCTCAATGTTTTCCTTCATAGTTTTAAAATCATGTTAATTGACTACTAAACCAATACAGACAAAAAAACGTGCCCTAAGATTCGAATCGTCCACCGTCTTATCAGCCGCGTCTGGTCCACCACCAACAAGATCCATGCACCATCGCATCTTCAAAGAATATAAAATTTGAAGACTTTATATAGAAAAGGAGAAGTTACCTGCGTTATAGCAGGGCTCGCTGTTATTCTGCGCTCTGCAGGACTGAGTGGGCTGGTCTACCTGCGGAGGCCACTCACGGCCATATCTCATCACTGATTTAAGCTTTCCACCTTTTCTAGTTCTTAATGACTTTGCAGTAGCTTCAGTACTTCCATACACGAAAGACGAATCCAGGTACGCTGTCACTTCTGTTAGCTAAAATTAATATAAAATTCAAAGAATATTTAAATAACGGAGGGAGCGCTGCCCTACATTTGCGTATTCAAACAGTAGATATTTTTTGTTCGTAATTTTGGTAGCACTCCTATATTAGTAAAAATTGAACTGAATACCTTTTTAACAACAAATTGCTCAGAACTTCATTAGTAACCGAAAGTATATTTGATTATTATTCCTTTAAAATGAATTTGAGTGGCGTTAAATAACTCTAAACTATGTCTTTTCCGCCTACAAGGTGGACGGACGATCTGACTAAGGTTGCAGGAAGTCGCTGGATGCAGGCCGCTTCCAACAGGTCATTGTGGAGATCCTTGAGGGAGGCCTATGTTCAGCAGTGGACTTCCTGTGGCTGATATGATGATGATGATGATGATATCTTTTATTTTTCTTTTTCAAATAATTCTTGTCATATATCAGCCAAAGAAAAAGGTGTCCCGGCACTACCATTATTATCTACGCTTTTGATATACCAGCGCTCACTCTATATTATAAATACTCTAAAAAAATCTGAAAAAGGCGAATGTTACTACCTTCCCGGGAATGAGTCCCATAAACTAGTAAAAACTTTAACAAAACAGAATCGGTGTTCTAAGGATACTCTCAAATTAATAAACTCAATAACTACTTAACTACCATGATTCCATGATAGAATGCGTAATATATTTTCGTCATTGGGCTATAAAAAATCTTCAAGTCTTTAATATAATACTCACAGGTTCAACAGGATCATCAGGTCCAGTACAGTTTAAGTCCCTGGTAGTGAGTGTCCTGAGAAAGTTAAGGCATTCTTGTCCCGGGTGCACGTCATCATTAGGTGGCACCGTAATTACAGAACATCGTGGATTCGGGTTCGTCACGTTCATCCCGTTTACACAGCAAGATATATTGGGATCTGAAAAAATACGTAATTATAATATATTGTGTAAGCAGTAGAGAAGAAGTGACTTAAATCATTGGCGTATCTATCACGGACACCAATGATGCCTGCAACGGCGCCGAAACAAAGTGGAATATGAGAGGATGTATCTCCGAACAAGGAAGGCGTTCACGAAAAAGAGAACCAGGTTTTATTCCCTGAATTATTGAATGACGGTAGGTCCTCAATATGCTCGTTGGCTACTGAATGGTAATAGTTACTACTTAGTTACTCGGTAATCTTTAGGGACACAGATACACTACAATATGTGCATTCCTGTCGACCTAGAGGGCCGATAAAAGTAAAAACATACATACATACATAAACCCACGCCTTTTTCCCAGAAGGGGTAGGCAGAGGTGCCAGGGCACCGCCAATTCGCCTTGCATGTTCCGTCCCACGATGTGATAGGTGGCGAGCCTATCGCCATATCGGGCACAAATTCCTGACTCTGGGCTGATAATGAATAGAAAAATCCAATATCACTTTGCCCAACCGGGGATTCGAACCCGAGACCTCATCTTTGTAGCCGTATCGTAGAACAACTACGCCACCGAGGCAGTCAAATAAAGAGTAAAAAGTAAAAACAATCCTACAATAAAAAAACAGGTGTTAATAGTAAAACTAAAAAATCGCCCCTTTTAAAAATGTGACAAACAAAACCACATTGTGAATTATGGTTATCGATTGTATTGTGCATCTCGTGCAAATAAAGGAATAAAGGACTGAAAACAGATGTGTTGACTTAACGATATAATTTATTTAGAAGTGCAGTGGATAATAACAATTTGTTAGTTCAACAGTACTTACTTGGCACGCCAGTTGTGAAAGACATGTCATGCGTCAGCAGCTGGCCCAGCTGCATTGTGTTCAAAGACCATTTGTCATCGAGCTTTTCTTTGTCCGGGAAGAGCAAAATGCTGAGTGCGCGCGCGTTTGGTAGTTGGTTACCCGATTTGGCAATTGGAAAGGAGCTCTTACCTATAAATTAGGTTATTTGTAAACACACTGAATATTCACATGTATATTCCTGCTTCCTGAATAACAAGTCTTGTACCGCTTTTTTACGAGTTTATTGACTCACAACTTCAAAACTCGTAATAAAAATTTAAGTGAGGTTTATATACATAAATAGCGGTCTGGCCCTGCTTCACCCGGGTGCGAATACTTTTTGAATCCAGTCCACTTTAGGAACAATGGAACTATTTCCCGTGACAACTATTATAAATATATATTTAAACTCAACATTATTACATTACTGCCGTATTTTAAACTTCCCATCCCATTGTTTACTTCCGTGCACATTCCGGATACTATGTTTTGTTGGGATAAAAAGTTGTTAATACGGAGTGTCAGCTATCACCATACCAAATTTCATCAAAATTGATCCACTGCTTTGAGTGTGAAGATATAATAAAAACACAAACTTTCACATTTATAATATTAGTAGGATTATCACTTCTGTACTCAATAATGGTAGGCAGAGACTACGGATTATTATTAGAATATTCTTGTGGTTTATCAATTGTGTTAAAGCATTTGTGCTTTGACAGTTCCCTGTCCGGTTTCGCACGAATATAATTTTTTTGTTGAGTATTTCACAAATATTAATATTCCAGGTCATACTACTGACTTTTCGGAGTCATGTGTGCATTGATAGTCGATCACCTCGCACTAAACGATGAAAGATAACATCGTGAGAAAACCTGCTAACCATAGCCGTTTACAAGAATTTCTGTGGTATGTAAAGTCAGCTAACCCGCATTAGGCCAGCGCGGTGGACTATATTATGGCCTAATCACTCCCAATCTTACTCTCGATTGTAGAGGAGGGCCGTGCCCTGCAGTGGGACGTAAATGGGTTGATAAAGAATATCAAGTTTACCAAAACATTAACGAAAACGTTTCCTTGAAACATTTTTTGCCCACATAAGTATGATGTTGTCTATGCGCATGTTCTGCGCCACGTTATCTCTTTGCCAAAGATTTAAACTGGTACAAACATGAATCAAATCAAATCAAATCAAATCAAATCAAATCAAAATCTTTATTTGTCAAACATGAGTATACATACAGAGCATGCAAGGTGTTCAAATATAAAAAGCAGATCTATCATGTTTGGCCTTAATGGCGTACAAATATTTAAAACTTATAACTATATTACTTAAAATGAAAAATATATCTTATTTAAAACTTAATAAACAAATAATATATCATAATGCTATCATCAATTTTACCTTCTTATTATGCTTAACCCATTAAAAAAAAATCAAAATTATACTTATTTCAATATTAATTACATTTGTTTGCTAAAATTTATCATTTAAAAAATCTTCGATACTGTAATATGCTCGTTTTTCTAAAAGGAGTTTGAGGTTTCTTTTTAAAGTATGAGTATCCTGCTCCCTCCAACTTTTAGGTAACTTATTAAAAATTATAGGTGCCATGCAGAAGATACTTTTATGCATTAGCGCCGTTTTTGATCTACACAAGCTTAGCATAGAATTATCGCGTCTGTTGCGTCTGACGACATCTGATAGACGTGGAAATAGTTGCGGATTCTTTTTGGTAAACATAATAACTTCTAAAATATAAATACAGGGTACGGTTAATATTTTATGTTTTATAAAAAAGGGTTTGCATGTATCTGTTGATTTTAAATTAAACATGGTCCTAATACATCTCTTTTGGGCTTTAAATACAATTTCCTTGTCCGTTGAGTTGCCCCAGAAAATAATTCCATAACGTAGATGTGACGACACTAAGCCGTAGTATGCAGTCAGTAAAACCTTGATGTTAAGCATCGGAACTAATTTGTGAAGAGCATATGTGGAATTACTGATTTTTTTGCTTAAAATATTAATATGCTCTTTCCAGTTTAATTTTTTGTCAATGGTTATCCCTAAGAATTTAGCAGTGTTAACTTCTTCAATAGCTTTATTATTAAATTGGACCTTAACATTAGTCAATGTCGGTAAGCGTTGACTGAAATGCATCACATTTGTTTTATTTAAATTTATTTTTAAATTATTATTATTCAACCATTTTATTATTGAAGCCAGGGAATTATTGATGTCATTATTATAGAAATCTTTATTGTGGCATTGTATTGTTATTGTACTATCGTCGGCAAATAGTGTTACTGGTTGATTGACTGATTTAGGTAGATCGTTTATATACAGTATGAATAGTAGGGGGCCTAAAACGCTACCTTGCGGGACGCCATATTTGACTTGTCGTTCATGGGACTGAAATATCTCTTCATGTTTAGTTATTGTGTTGATTGAGGATATTTCTGTGACTTGTGTTCTATTTTCTAAATATGATTGTAGTAACTTTAAAATATTACCCCTGATACCGTATGCCTCTAGTTTATTTATTAAAATGTCGTGTCTGACATAATCAAAGGCCTGTGTCATGTCGCAGTATATTGTACACACAGGATTGCTCTTATCAACATTGGTTATGACTTTATACAGAAAATCATATATCGCCATATTTATAGTTCTCTTCTCTCTAAATCCTTTTTGTTCATTGACTAGTATATTATTTCTTTCGAGATATTTACTTAATTCTTTATATATAAATTTTTCATATATTTTGGAAATTATACTTATTAGGGATATCGGTCTGTAATATTCCATGGCTTCTCTATTTTCTTTTTTAAATAGGGGTTTAACTACCGATTTTTTTAAAGCATCTGGATATATACCTGAGCTTATGGATAGATTTATGAGGTAACTTAAATGAGAACATATTTCTATGGCAACTGATTTCAGTATTTTTGTTGATATTCCGTCATAACCCACACTGTTTGTGTTCTTTAAGTTCCTAATAATTTTAAATATATCCTCTGGCAAGCATGGAGGCATAAAAAAAGATTTGAGACTATTGGTAATGTTTGAAGTTACTTTGTAACCGGAATTCGGTATTGGGCTTACTTTTTCTATAAAATATTCATTGAAAGCATCTGCTATTTTCTGTGGCTCTGTTAAAATATTGTTATGTATTTTTATTTTTGTAATCAAATTTCGAGGAATATTACTTTTTGAACTGTTTATTAATTTCCAACTGGTTTTAGATTTGTTATTTGATATTTTTATTTCATAATTGTTTTGTGCGTATTGTGTTAATTGTATAATCTTTCTAAATAGTTTCGAGTATTTAGTAAAATTTATTTTATTTGTTATTGAAGGATTTTTTCTATATTGCCATAATAATTGTCGTTTCTTTTTACTACATATTTTAATGCCATGGGATACCCATTTACATTTTTTTGTTGACTGTATAGTTGTAGTTTCTATAGGAAAGCATAAATTATAAAATAGTGAAAATGTTTCTATAAAAGCATTGTAGGCTACGTTAGGATCACTTGTTCCGTAAATTTCAGAGAATCGTAAACTACGCAAACAATTTTTAAATTTTATAATATATTCATTATTAAATTTTTGCCTTTTTTTACGCCAATATTTTATAGTAAAGCTAGAATTTTCAATAGGCAACTTTATTAATTGTGCCGTATGATCAGGTAGTGCAAGTTCCAATACTTGTGCTTTACATAACTTTCGAAAATTATGGGCAATATTATCTATACACGTTTGACTTTTTAATCTGGTCGGTTGGCTAATAGATAATTTTAAATTGTAATTTAATAATAAACATTCGAAATCTATTGTCTGGTATGTTCTTTTTAAAATATCTATGTTGAAGTCACCCGCAATGACGATATTTTTGTAAGATTTCTTATTCAGTTCTCGTAACAGTACATCTAACTTTTCCATACATAGATTTACATTAGTCATTTTTGGAACTCTATAAATACAAACAATAACAATTTTATAGCTAATTAATTCAATGGCACAGCACTCAAAAATACCAGTCTCTGACATTTGCGCAATTAGTTTCAATTCCTTATACTGGTGTCCATTTCTTACAAGTATGCACGTACCTCCTCTTTTACTTTCCTTTCTGGTGTAATATGCCGCTAGTTGATAGTTGGGTATGGTTAAATATTTTTCATAGCCTTCCATAATAAAGTGTTCCGTAACGCATAAGATATCAACACATAATCCTTTCTCTTCTAACTCATATAAACATACTGTAATCGCGTCTGATTTATTTAACAATCCGGCAATGTTTTGATGCATCAAATGTAAATATTTATTAACGAAAAAAGTCTCTTATGTTCTCATTGTAAATTTTATTATCAGTCATGCCTTCCACAAAATTTTCACAACATTCAACAACATTGCTTATGTTTACTTTGTTTATTTCATCAATTTGCGTTTTAATTTGTTCGAAAATTGTTCTTAATCCATAGTTATTTATTAAACCAGAGTATTTGTTGAACATACTATAATCACTTTTAAGGTTCAAATTGGAATCCAGGTAATAGGCATATTTATGGGCTAATAAATCCAAATATAATAGATTATTAAATGTTTCCACTCTGCAATTATATAAGCTATTATCTCTTCTATACATGTAAGTGGGGAAGCATAAAATTATGTTCGTATTCTTAATTCGGCTAAGAACATCTCGTATGTATCTAATAATTTTGTGGTAGTCTTTTGTAATTTTAAAGTCTTCATGTCCTATTAATATTATACAATAGTCATTAGTTGTATATTCAGCTACCTTCGATTCTATTCCATTCAATAGTTGTTTTATTCCCACTTCAGGCGTTAGATAATGACATATTTCATCTTCATAATCTAAAAGTATATTTCGTGCAATATTGAGGACGTTTACATTTTTAGAAGGGCTGAGTATACATATTTTTTTCTTCTTCAAATAACTATGTTGGCGGTTTCTGTCTTTAATACTCATTATGTTCTCCACGCCATTATTTTTGGGATCATCTTTCTGTCTCATATGTTTTTGTTTTCCTTTATCTGTAATATCCTGGGTTTCAATCTGTATGCTATTTGTTTGTATGGTTTTTGCTGTAAAATTTTTCTGAATTCTTTTATCAGGTGACTTTTGACTTGGTTTTGTTTTATTTGGGCTTTCAGATGCAATAAAGGTGTTTAATAATTGTATTTTCTTGTTTGTATCTTCATTTGATAGCTTGAGTTTTTTATTCTCCAATACTAATGAATTTATCGTTTCATTGGCATTGTTTAGTTGTGATTGAAGTTTATTAATTTCTTCTTTTAATTTTTTCACTTCTTCGCTGTCTTCGTCCTCCGAAATGTCTAGCATACTGTTGGTAGATTCGAATGTTTGTGCAACTTCTTCTTTGTCGTCGGGAGACGGATCCGAATATGTTCGAACTCGGCTCCTTCGGAAAGTTATGTTTTCAATGAAATTCATGTTTATTATGGAATAATCAATCAATTAAGGTTCACAAATCAAGAAATGTTTTTTTTTTCACATATCAATTTTTGTAGGTCATACAAAAAGACATTCTTGCATAGGTCTCGAACGCAGGACAAATCCGCCCACACTAGCGATGCGTCGTATTGAACTTGTACAAACACCGCGAGGCCAACTACACTTGAATGGACTTGTCGAATTAAGTGTTCTGATTAAAGCACTTTTTAACGTTAAAAGACGCGTTTGTTTTGAAATTTAAATTTGTAACAGTTTTTAAAGCACTTTCACTAAGAGTATTATTTATTAGTTTTATATGGATTTACAATTAGTATATTTTACTTGACACATGTAATGTTTATATTACACACTGTTTACAATTATTTTAAAATTGATTAGGTATTGTTTTGATTGTTTATAAAAGTTTACCCACTTTTTTTTTTACACAAATTTTGCACTGGAGTACTTGAATTGTTGTAATTGTTCACTTTATTTGTAACTATAACGTTTATCTTCTCGGTGAACGCTTAATTTGCAATGTGTTTGCTATTTTGAGTACATTTACACATTTTATATTCGTTAACTTTTCGATGACGATTATTATCACTTATCACTGATATATTTGCTCGAAATCAATTGTACATGTTATTTGAACACTAAACTATACTGTATGCACTTAGCAATTTGTATGACTTTACTTTAACTAAAATTTTTTAATTTTTTTGAATGAAAATCTGTACCAATAAAATAGTGTAATAACAAAGAATTCTCACCGTCTCCATAATTTGCAGGAAGCAATCGTGCGTAAGTTGTGTTTGGCGTGCCCCATGACGGGTGTTTCAGATTATTACACGAGCCGTCATAAGATCTGTACGGAGACTTCGGACATGATTTAGGAGTGATGCCGCATGCGCCCTTCGCATTAGGTGAGCTGAAAGATATACCAATGGTCTCACCATTCAGAATAAAATAAACAAGAATGATTTTGATAAAAAATAACCGCTCGGAAACACGTCTTTAAATAAATACGCACACTTACATATTATATAAACTCACGCCTTTTTCTAGAAGGGGTAGGCATGGGTGCTGCCAGGACACCCACATTTCGCCTTGTATCTTCCGTCCCACATTGCGATGGAGGGCCAGCCTAAAGCCATATCAAGCACAAATTCCTGACTCGGGATTGATAATGAATAGAAAAATCCAATATCACTTTCCCTGACCCGGGATTCGAACCCGAGACTTCAGCCTTGTAATCCTACCTTGGATCAACTATGCTACCGAAGCAGTCGAAATAAATACGAAAATCCAATAAATATATTTTAATACTAGCAAGGCGAAGTACCTACATTGTATCTGATGGTAAGTTAATGGCTTCTTCGTCCCGATATAATAGCAATAAGATTACAGTTATTTTGTCTACCAAGCGACACAAAAATGTAGCGATAAAAGGCTGAAATTGGTTGCGGGAATAATTTCCATTTGAAAGTTATGAAAGTTATGTTGCTTCAAAGGCATCATAACTGATATAAGTAATTAACTAACGATGTAATGTAACCAACATGTTAACAATACTTAAATTATAAAAATAAATATAAATATTCATGACAAAATATGTAGTAAAAATAATATTATTATCCTCAATTGAAGCTCGGGGAGGTGCTGATTACACTGATGCCTGTCATTTGACATATTTGGTTTTTTTTCTATCTGTTTGTAGCCTAATAATTTTACATATACTACACTTAATTACATAGATATTCAATTAGGGAAAACCTTCAGAACTTATTGTTTAATATCGTATAACAAACACTTGTCCAAATATAAGAGTATTGAGAATATAACTAAATGGTAAGCTTAATATTTACTTATATTAATTTATGTGATTTATCTAAAACCCAGAGCTGAGACCATTCACAACTGCATGTCGTTATTGAGTGTGGCCCATGCTGCTCAAAATATCGTGCATAGAGACTTCGCCATGAACATAACACTCGCTCAATATTTGTTGATTAATTATCGGCCTATCCTTATGATAATAATAACCTATATTGAGAGGCATCTTTGCAGAACAGCACTAATACCACGCCGTCTGATGCCATTCCAAACTGTCTGGATGGACCTTCAGAAGTAGTGCAGTTGCTTTGCCGTGTCAGATAAAGAAAGTATATAATTGGAGGTGGCCAGTCCAATATCATAACTTTCTAATTTCCATTTATACAATTCCTTGTGTGGTCAAGACAATGATAGTGAATGAGGTGATGTAGTGAACTAATAGTAAAAAAATTAAACCCATAAAACGGTCATTTGAATACGGGGAAAATAGCATAATTAAAACACATATTAGAAATTTGTTTGACATAATTTAGTTTGTGCTGTATATACTGGAAACAAAACTCATACTTTTGTTTCTAGAGGTGTCCCTAATGCATAAGTTTACCACGCTCACTACCGATAATCAATAAAAATAATAAAATAAAATAAAAATAAATAATCAATTCCGAAAATATAAATAGGATCTGTTTCCATTATGTTTAGTTGATATATTTTTTAACATTTTCATTCTTTATTGTATGCACGCATATACACATCTATTCTATTTCTATTCTAATAGTTAATAAATATAAATGCGTTGATAAAATACAAAACTATGATTTATCATCCAATCAATGACGAAAAGCTTATAAAGTAATGAAAATACTCCATTTTATAACAAAAAACACATGCTTTCAATTATTGATGACTATTATTCAAGCAAAAAATGTTAAAGTAAATAATTTTAGGCGCGTTTTAGTAGTAGCCTTGTCTTGGCGGTTTGAAAATATTAAGGTACCTTGAGGTAAAACCAAAATACAAGAATGGAAGGAGTCATATCGTTAATTCCTATATTTTTATGAGCTTACATACTACCATTAGTGTTACAAAAACGCACCATAATTAATAAAAATATTTATTCACTATAAACATCACACATTAATCAATTATGACTATAATTATGATATTATTTTATTAATCACTTTTATTTTGCATGCATTATAATGAATACTAGAACACCCTTCAAGTTCCATCACTTTCCACTATCTTTGGACATTTCTAATTAAAATTGAAAAAAATAATAATTAAAATAAATTTTCTTACCTCACATTATGTTTACAAACGCCTACATTAAAACCCAAAAAATTAAAAGCATCGGCGAATGTAAAAAACAGCATAAACAGTATTATTTTCATTTTATCTTAAATAATATCTTCTTGTATTTAGTACACAGTTTAATTTTTTAATCACAATATATATCCTGCGAAGAATGTACTTTCTTAACAAAAGTTACAGTGGTACTGAAGGCAAACGAAGCAAATAAACTGTAATCCAGTAACTTACAATACTTATAGTATTATTTTTGTTCAAATATAGATTATAATTATGGTACAGACGATTGAACAACAATTACGAATGCAGAACGCTCTTTGTCTACAGCATTTGTCGTAATCAATAAACATATTTACATAGCTAAGCAAGGTAAAAAAACGCTCTTTATCATTCAAACGTTTGAATTTTAAAATTAGACAATATTAAAATATAAATAAAAAATACTTAGGTACCGATTTAAGTACTGCTTTTTACGCATAAAATAAAATTTATTGTGAAATTCAGATACGTTCGTCCTTTATCTCCAGCTGAAAATACATATTATATACAGTGCCCTCCAAAAGTTAGTTGAAATGATCAAAAATGTAATAAATGTGAGGAAATAATAATAAAACCTATTCAAATGATTGGTTCAAGAATTGTTTAATAAAATTTAATTAATTTAGAATATGTCTATCAATAAAAGGACCAGTATAAAGTTATTAATAATAATTTATGTAGAGAAACAGTAAAATTACGGTACCAAAAGTTAGTTGAAATTGTTGAAAAAATATTATAAGGATTGCTATATTTCCCACTGTCTTAACTTTTAATATTTTGTATGGCCGCCATTATTCTGTAGAACTGCTTTTAATCGTCTAGGCCCGTGGTTCCTAACCTTTTAAGTCCGTTACCCCTATGATCTAACTAGTGTGACTGATTTGACCCCTCCTCCCAACGATGATCTCAAAGAACTCGTGTTAATACTTATACATAGACTTTATTAAACTTAAAACAATTGCACATAACAAATTATGAATAATAACTAAAAATAAAATAACTTAGGTGTGATTTTACAATAATCAGTTAAAAGTTTTAGGCATACATTGGTATGATAAATACTTGTGTTTGCCTGTTACTTATCTTGCTTGTATGTATTTATATATAGTCACATATACAGTCATATATATATATATATATATATATATATATGGTATATATACCGGATATATCAAGACTGCTACCGAAAACGAAGCCGGGTGGTGGTTTTAGTGACTACAAACACAATGCAACTCAAAATTTCGCAAAGAAACGCGACAATTTTTTATTATTATTTTTTAAATATCGTCGCGTTTGGGTGGTAAATCCATAGTTTTTGCTAAATTGATAATTTAAAGCCTTGCGTACCATAGCGTCTTTAAAAATAAAAGGATGTACACTATTATTAAAGAAAAAACTATGTATTTACCACCCTAATACCACGATAGAAAAAAAAATACAAAAAAAATCGTCACACTTTTTTGCACAAAATTTAGTTGCATTGTGTCTGAAGTCACTAAAACTACCACCCAGCTTCGTTTTCGGTAGCAGTCTTGATATACCCTGTATATATGTGTGTGTATGCTTATATACCATCTGCCCGATACCCATAACACAAGCTTTAACTGGTTTACTTTGGCTAGATGGCAGATCAGACGGCCGTGTGTGGCCCCCGCATTTATTAATATTATTTAACTTATCATGCTTTTGAAATTTCTGTTTCTGAACCTTAAAACATCTTATAATTTTTAATGCGAAGGTTGGTGGTACTGCTTCGCATTTATAAGTTATGTAATATTAGGTTTTGTTTCACTTAAGACAACAACCAGCTCATTGTTACCCCCGCAAAATACAAGTTTTACCCCCGCGGGGGTATAGTCGACCATGTTTCATGAATTCTATTTTTCAACAAATTCCTGTTGCCTTTTATGGAAACAGGGATTCTCGGGTCAATTTATCCCACAAATGTTTAATAGAGTTAAGGTCGAGTAACATTGAAGGCCATCCCAGTAAGTCCACTTCGTTATCTTCAAAGTATTGTTCAGTTATCCTTGCTGTATGCTACAGATTTTTGACTTGTTGGAACTTAAAAAAATTACTTTACCCCATATGTTCAGCAGATTATTATAAATTATCATGGAGAATATTACAATAAAATATTACAATAGATCTGTGATGTCATCTGCCTTCAATTATTTACAGTCTGCCCACACCATGCCAAGAAAAACACCCCCAAACCATCATACTATCAACGCTGTGTTTTACAGCGGCCTGCAAGTGCTTGTCATCGTAAGAGTTATCATTGCTCCTACGACATACAGTTTGCCGACCTCTTTTTCTTGATTCATTGCGAAAAAATACTATATTCCAAAAATCGATTGGTTTATTTAAATATTTGCGGGCAAACTCCAACCCTCGTTTTTTATGGATCGATGCTATGAGGTTTCTTTCTGGCAACGTGACCTCGTAAATTAGCATCATGCAGACATTGCCTGGTAGTAGTTACAGAAACCGTGGTTCCTGCTTCCTATTACTATTTTTGATCCCTCGTATCACAATCTTGGGATTGATTTTTCGATTGATTTGTCGATCATCAACAGAAGTAGTAGAGCTAGGACGCCTCTACCGTGGCCTATCTGCAAGACTAGGACAATCCAAACTCTTCTGCATTATTATTCGCTTATCTTCTGGACTAATTTTAAATCATTTTCCCTCAGCACTAAAGTTTTTTTTTTTTTTCTATTTATCAATCATCTTTGTTCTATCTTCTACTTGTTATTTTCGCATTGGAGCCATTATTAATTCTAAAACACTCATATCACCTCACAATATCTTATTAATAAATGTAAACTACCCAAACTGCCCTAACAATATTGGTAAATGAGTTATCAGAAAACACGAGTTATCACGAGATTATCAGAAATCGTTAAAAGTTTCCTATTTCAACTGACTTTTGACGCACTCAATTCAAGTAGTGAGAATATAAACATTGATTAAGAAAGAAAGCAAAATGAATTTCGAGAAATTCGTTATTGTTTGTATTAGAATAGTGTATCCGAAAATAAATAGTAAACAGTTATTTTATTGAAACTGCGTCACGTAATTTCTATTTTTTTATTTCTGCCTAACAACTAATGGACCTAACAATGGTTAAGGTGAATTAATTTCAACTAACTTTTGGAGGGCACTGTATATGTTAATAAGGCAGATTTATTATTAATTTGTTTTTCGGTGTATATGATGTTAATGAAAATTCAAGATGTTAGGTATGTCACCTTTTGTAATTTGTTTTGACAGCCTACGTGGCGCAGTTGGTTAGACGCCGGCTGTGAAACGAGAGGCCGAGGGTTCGATCGCTGCACCGAGACAAAAATATTTGTACGGCAAACAAATATTTCCTTCGGGTCTGGGTGTTTGTGAGACCAAAAAGTCTCTCGTAGTTTCCGATGCCTACGACACAATACCTCATTGATCTTAATTTGGGGTCCAGCCTATGTATGTGACTATTGGGTGTATTTATTTATTTATTATTATCTAAATTTTCCTCAAATCGGTCAGCAAGAGCACGTTTATTGTTGGTTTACTAACACCAAATATATTCACTGCACTTTGATAACGATGTTAGATTTGTACATTAGAATGGAAATCAAATGAATGGCCAGTATGATTACCTGAATGTAATATGAAGTTTAGTTCCATTTGTATACAATATTCCAATATTAGATAAGGTTCCATCCTGACGATTTTAATTCCACAAACCATATGAGGTTTTGTAAATTAACAATATAATCGATTCATTTGTGTTCAATAATCTCTGGCTACCACAACGGGTATAGGCGTGAGTTTACGTATGTATATATGTTTGTATTTAATATCCTGTAATAGGTGGAAAAACGAAGATAGCGTTCCATATCATTTTACATAGAAGATAACATTTGCGAAAGTTTGTATGTATGTATGTATGTACAGATGTATGGATGCTTGTGACTTTTTCACGCAAAAACGACTTGACTGAATTTAATGAAATTACATACATAGACAACATTTTATCCGAAAAAAATAAAAGTGTTCCCGTGGGGTGAATGAGGAATTAAACAATTCAGATTTGTTATTGTTTCAAACTCGAATGGATGGCACGGGACAAGAGAGGACAGGATCGCATGTTTTCCGTCACGGGACAGAATGGGACATAACAGGACCCGGACGAAGCCGGATGCAACTGCTAGTATAGAATATAGTTATGGTACCAATCCTCTAGAAAGATTCCAAAAAAAAAATATTTTAAACTATGGGGTTCCGGAGAAATACAATAAAATATATTATCATTCAACCGTTTTTCATAATTATTATGTCGTTAAATAGCAGTGGGCTGACATAATTTCATTTAACTTATAGAAATTACCACAAATTCGAGGTATAATGAATTTAATTATTGAAATTGCATTGAATTACAATCTGAAAGCAATTCATTGCAACATTCATGCACACAAGCATTCTGTGCCAGCAAACCTTTGGATGGTGCAGAGAAGACAAAGTAGGCACAAAAACTAAAGAATGTGATTTTTTTATTGCAATAAATGGCGAGACGAACATGCCGTTCACCTGATGGTAAGCGATACGACCGCTCATGAACAGTGGCAAAACCAGGTAACACCTTGAATTACAAAGCAATGCTTGGCATTCCACTGCGCTATAAATCCTGAGACATAAGATATTTAATCTCAATATGTCCAGTAGTTATACTACAATGTCCTACAGGCCGAAACACAACAATGTATTTAAACTGCTGTTTAGCGGGAGAAACAGACATCGCGGTGGTAATTACCCAGGCGGCCTCTCACGTAGGAGAGACCTACCCACCGACGACGTAAACCACACCCTCTCAAAAATAGTAAAATAATGGTTTAGCATTAATGCTAGTTTTTTGACTATTTAATAACAAATTGTTAACAATGTATGAGTATAACATTTGTGACACCTAATGTCCAAAAACTTAATGCTAACATTATTTTGTATGAGGATGAGTTGAGCCTTGTGGATACAACTAAGTTCTTGGGAATATAGTCGCTCCAGCTAAAAACCTGAGTGCCACAGTCTTTACGGTGGGTAATATTCGCCAATTGACTGATATTGATACAGCTTGATTGGTATATTTTGCCTACTTTCATAGTCTAATCATTAGACTATAATATTAGACTCTAATGAGTTATGGAATTTTACTGTGGGGTGGTGCTGCTGACATTAATATCATCTTTGTTCTCCAAGAGCGAGCTATAAGATCAATTTATTCGCTAGGGTCCAGGCTTTGCCAATTTTACAGTTTTCGTCAGAAAGACTCGCAAACATGTGAAATGGTACCCTTCATGCTGGACAGAGAATTCACCGATATCCGTTATTAAATATTAAAATTTGTGTTAATAAAGAAGTTCCGACCTTACTCTTCATAATTTTCGATGTCATCATGTTCATGGTAAAAATTTACTCTTTAGAGGCTATATTCTCTTAGAGAAAATTTAAAGAGATAAATATAATGACAGTAGCATCACAATACATTTTTGAAAATTTAATTGATGTCCTTAGAAATAAAGAAAGTTTTCGTAAGATTAGCGATATTCATAACAAAAATACTAGGAATAAGAATAATCCCATCAAAAACATCCTGTAAAAAAATTCCAAGTCTCGCAGCTCAGTTTTTCTACCGCAAAAAGTTGTGAGATCCATGTAATACCAAGTCAATTAATTTATTTAGTCCTTGCTTAACTTATTGGGACCTTCTGTATAAAGTTATTATGTAAGTTATTATCATATCAATATTAAAAATTCTTTACTTTGTAAATAGAGAGTATACTGATTCTTCGTTCTGGGCGTCTTCGCTTCATTCAGCCATAGTAATTATAACGTAATATATTCGTATCAAAAAATCATCATCATCATCATATCAGCCACAGGAAGTCTACTGCTGAACATAGATCCTCCCCCAAGGATCTCCACAATAGCCTGTTGGAAGCGGCCTGCATCCAACGACTTCCTGCAACCTTAGCCAAATCATCCGTCCACCTACAAGGTGCGTACCTACGACATTTCACTTGCTTGTACGTGGCCTCCACTCAAGGACCTCTCGGCCCCAACGGCCATCGGTTCTACGAGTTAAGTGCCCGGCCCACTGCCACTTCAACTTGCCAATCTTATGAGCTATGTCGATAACCTTTGTTCACCTACGGATCTCCTCATTTCTGATTCGATCTCGTAGGGAAATACCGAGAGTAGCCCTCTCCATGGCTCGTTATGTGACTTTGAGCCTTTTAATGAGGCCCACAGTGAGAGACCACGTCTCGGTGCCGTATGTCATCACCGGTAACACACAACTATCAAAGACTTTCTATTTTAGGCACTGAGGTATTTTAGACGAGAAGAAATTAAAGAATATCAAAAAATATTTATTGTAAATTTACAACAAATTATTAATGAACTGCTCTGATTTAAACCAAGTTGTAAATTTTGTAATAATCATTACATTGTAAACTGGTTTTGAAAAGAGCAACACTAGAGTTTCTCGCCCGTTCTTCTCTAGTGGAAACCGTTTACCGAACCGGGTGAAAAATGACTGAATCTAAACGATGTTGAACATTTAATCGATTCAACAAATTATTGGAACGAAGTTCCTTATCGCGCGATGTGAAAGGGGGCTAGACGGAAAAAAATCTCACGAAAAGTAGGCACGACACTTTAAAACATTTGACAATCATTTTTATTTCTTTATTTGAAAATGATGTCATACATTTTATTTAACTCTAGTAGAGGCAATAAAATATCCAAATACATATTAATATGTTAAAGGCTATAGTAAAAACTAAGAATACGCTGAAGCTCAAAATTAAGTGGGAAACGTTGCGACAATTTCTAATTTTCATCAAATGTCATAAATCAAATTGGTACAAAAGAAACATTAATTGCATAAATATGTGAAAAAGAAATATAATGATGGTGGTACCCAAATGATTCTTTTGATGGTGACATTTAATTAAAATTACATAATAAAACCGTAATACATTGATTTTCGCTCCTCCTTAATAAAATTATTATTTACAATTTTAGTTTGTTATCCTTCCGTCAATCACCAACCCTTCATTTGACTATGTATCTTTGCCAATTATTACTAAAATTTAGCTTACTGATTAAGAGGAGGGGTAACGCCAATGACCTTGCTCGAACGGGCGGCACCAAATCTCATGCACCGGCGCACGCCGGCTCACGACGTGCGAGCGAGCGCGCTGCTTTATACCTATTCATTCATTATTTCGCTGCGGACAAAACGATATATTCGTAGTGTTATTTCACTCGATGTTCCCATCGAGTACAGTTAGGACCGTAGTGTATGATTAATTCACTTACAAACGTCAGAGCTATCGTGGCAGAATTGCACGAACGCTGACTGTTAAACGAGAAGACGCGGGTTCGGTCCCCGCACTTGTAGTTCAATTTTTGTGTTTACTTATTTCATCTATCGCTGGGTGCGCGACGACAGCGCCAACTAGCGGTTGCAACTACGGTGGCCTCCGAAATGTCAAATGCCCGGCTGCCATTACGACGAGTTATTTACAAACGAACAATTTTAATTAAATATTGTAATTTACATTTATTCCAATAAATATTCTAAATCTATATAAGGTAAGTATTTTTTATTTTTCATCTAAAATGGCACAATCAATAGATTTCGCGTGGTACATTACGGATTTTTCATGTCTGTCGTCATGAGAAGTAAGTAAAGAAATAAGCAAATTTCATCGAATAATGCATTTCATATAAATAGCAGATGATTATTTATGAGTGCTTGTGCTCTCAATAATCCATCCTTTTATGTATTTTCAGTTAAACATGGCCAAATTAATCATAAAAACTGGATTCCGACCAATCACACACGACATCATTTTCCAACCACAAACAACATTGAAAGGAAAACAATGAGTTTTAGCTCAACACGTGCAAGATGTGAAAGAAATTAAATATGAAGATGCTATGATCCACACCATTGAAGCACATGTTATTCGACAAACTTCAGTGACATCAACGCCATACAAAACATCCTTGAATGTTAGCAGTTGTTTACTGTTTTTGCAATTTTTGATGTAGTACGTAATATATTACACCATTAGTAGGTGTTAACGAAATAATTATTTTTTTACAGATTGATTCTAGCCGTCATATTACGAGTGCCAAATGTGATTGTGTGTACAATCAGAGCTGCAGGTGTAAACACATTGCGGCTCGTTCGTTGTTCGTTGTTCTCGTTTCCAACTTGCCTGTGGAAATTTGTAGAATTTTTTATCACTATTTCTGCCATTGTTTTTGCAATTAACTACGCAACAAGCTTAGTGACTCATCTTTATTAACTCATTATTATTAAAAACGTAAATCTCGCTAGTAGAAAGTGACAGCGTCCGCCACCGATAGTTCCTTTTTTGGCCATGACGCGCGCTGCGATCGTTTCGTGGTTCCCCCACCTTATACTTCGCACCCAGCGAATACCAATATTACATTTTAGATTTTAAATATTTTTATTTTTGTTTTTCTTTTGTAATATTACAAAGAGGATAGATACATTTATATTTTTGGATTTTTATTTACAATGAAACTCAAAAATTACTGGACCAATTTAAAAAAATATTTCGATTTTCTAATGGTCTAATCCGGGATTAACAGAACTATATATTTACCTGAAGAGGTAAATATATAGTTTATAAGGGTTTAAATGGAAAATAAAAATGTTCAAAAAAAATTATCTCGAATGGTTTTTATTTTTCATTTCAACCCTTATTTCAACTCCTTTAGCCAAACATACAGCCAATGTTACTCCAGGATAATGTTGGATTCGAATGGTGAAAGAATTTTAAGATTAAGTCGGTCGGTTAAGTAATTTTTGTGTTTATTCATAATAAACAAATATCGAAATATTCAAAAATCTAAAATACAAAAATGTAAAAATACACATGTTACAAAAATGCAAAAAATGAAATGTTTCTTTTATAAAATATTATAGGTTAGACATATAGATGAATTTATAAACAAAAACAATGGTATCGATGCGGGGATCGAACCTGCGGCCACAACAATCATCTAGTGATCGGTCAAACCTTCGGGCCAACAATACTTACTTCTCGGTGACTAAATTACCGGTAACTATCTATTATATTAGTGCCTATTTTGGTGTTTAAATGTTACCTACTATTTCAAATATGATCGGAACATAACAATTCATTTATTTATATGTTGGGTAGGTCTCTCATAAGTTGCATGAAATTCAATTGAAATATTAAAACATCGCACGATACTTATATTTTGCTATGTAGGTACAATATTATGATCGTTAACTTTAACAAAATAAATATACTATTATAGTACAGTTACTTTCTACTAAGAACATAAATAATAATTTTATAAAATATGGTAGAATATTTTTTTCAAAAAAATATCTTCAATGATTTTTATTTTCCATTTTAACTCATGTCAACCCCTTTAGGCAAATATACAGCCTATGTTACTCCAGGATAATGTTGGAATCGGATGGTGAAAGAATTTTAAGATCGGTTGAGTAATTTCTGGTTTATTCATAATAAACAAAAATCGTAATATTCAAAAATCAAAAATACAAAAATGTTAAATAAAAATGTTACAAAAATGCAAGAAATAAAATGTTTCCTATATAAAATATTGGGTTAGATAGTAGATAAATGAATTTATAAATAAAAACATTTGTTTCGATGCGGGATCGAACCCGCGGCCACACGTTTTTATTTGGCATCCAAGCAACAGCGCCACAGTTGCAGTGACGTAGTATAGTAATTTACTACGGTTAGACCGGCCGTAACCGTTCTCAATGAATGTGTCGAGCGAAATAGCAATATTAAATTTACGTAGATATTGCGAAGACAAGCGACATAGGTCCGTTTAGCACGGCGGTTCGTCCCGCAATGATTTGTTGGGCGACAGCGGGGACGTGCTCGCGATTTAGAGTATCGATAATGTGAAAAATTCGTTAAAAATAAATGAGACAGAAATTAGAAAAAATAAAAAGAAGGTCCCATCCGCCTTGCATTTCTTAACATCCTGATGATAATAAAATAATCCTAGTGCTCGTAGTTTAAGAGAAAAAACGTTGTAAATGCGAAAATAGAGGTCACTTTGCAATTTTATTTCAAGTACTTTTAATACACTTTTAAGAATTCTGAAAAGAAGGGCCCAAGCTCCATATAGTGTAGATCAACATATATTTTTTTTGAACACCTAATAATAAAGATCACCAAGAAAAAACGTTGTGAAAAAGGCCATTTCACATAGACCCCACTCTTAAGTTTATACGAGTATAACATTATATTTGTTAATAATTACATAAACTCACGCCTATATCCCAGAAGGGGTAAGCAGAGGTGCCAGGACACCCTCATTTCGCCTTGTATGTTCCGTCCCACTAATATTATTATATTATTCGTTCGTTAATAATTAAAGGTATTATTTTTATAACTTTTATTATTTACAATTTTAGTTTGTTACCCTGCTGTCAATCATCAACCCTAGATTTGACTATGTATATTTACAAATTATTGCTACAATTGAGCCTACTGATTAAGTTTATGTTACATTGTATTTGTTAATAATAAAAAAAAATATTATTTTTATAACTTAAGAAATAAAATTTTATTACAATTCCTTCACTAATTAATCGAAAGGAACTTCGTTCCATCCGGGTGTCCGCTGACACCTCTCAAGTTTTTTCATTTCATTTCACCAGTGGTAGATAGATGATAGAGAAGATATGTTTATACATATACATACATACATGCATTAAACATAAGTATATTCCCGTCCCAAGAGGTGAAAAGTGGCCAGTTTCCTAAATAAATCAACGATGTTTTAATTAAAATGTCATAACAAAGCTCGACAAGTATTGTCCAGAACTATTTGACAATACTATTCATTTCACGACCCGCAGATTTCACGCGCTACCGTAGGCACAAGTAAGTATATCTTTTTTTAGAGATGAGCGTTCTGGTATCATTTATTGTAGAAAAATCTTCACGGTATCGGCCTATATACGTCCTACTACAGGGACTTACTCTACAATCAAAACTACGATGGAGAAGGGTTAGGCCGTATAGTCTAGTCATTCATTCAGCTCCTAGATGGGGCAAAGTCCAAAGAGCATCAACAGTGACTCGCTATCTCGCAAAGTCTTCAGCTGCCTGCTTCATGTCGCTCCAAGACTTTCCGACGAACAACGGACAAACGAACCAAAAGTGAGGAAACCAAAAATGTCTAGTATCAAAAGTGTTAAGTAGTAAAGAAATATAATATTTAAAATGTTTCTATAACCAGAGAAAACTCGTTCAATTGAATAATCATGCTGTAATAAACGTGTTATGCAAATATTGATGATAATATTGAAGTTCAAGTATTTATCTTTAGCTCTTTAATTAGAGAATTGAAATAAAACTAGTTCTTGATGGCAATTAGCCAAAAGTGTAATCTTCTGTGCATGCAATTAAATATGTTTATTTTTATATAATTAAATTGATTGTAACCTCGTCAACTATTTTATTTAAGTGCGTGGTGGCCTGTTGGTAAACGGACTAGACGCGACTGCCAACATGTTCACGGTGGTCGCGGGTTCGATTCCCAGGGCACAACTCTGACTTTTCGGAGTCATGTGTGTATTGATAGTCAATCACTACGCACTAAAACGGTGAAGGAAAACATCGTGAGGAAACCTGCATATCATAGCCAATTTATAAAAATTTCTATGGTATGTAAGTCCGCTAACCCGCACTAGGCCAGCGTGGTGGACTATATGGCCTAACCACTCTCAATCGTACTGTCGATTGTAGAGGAGGCCCGTGCCCTGCAGTGGGACGTATATGGGCTAATACAGAAACTATTTTAGCAATATACAATAAACATAATCCATTTCTGTCGTACTTTTGCAAAATGTATAAAGCAATTATATTTTTCCGACCTCTACTGCAACTTTTTATGTGAAAATAAGATGTTAAGTATCATTTGCGCAGTAGTTACCCTTGATACAATGTCCTTCAAACCGAAACCCACTGCAGTATTCTGCAGTACATTTGCACTGCAGTTTGGCGGAAGAAACCGACATTGCGGTGGTGTCTTACCGAGCAATGTAAAATGAATTTTTTTCTATTGAATGTTTTTGTAATCACCACATCGGAGTTTTACAAAACATATTCAGTTTAGCATAAACAGTAAACATCCGATATAATAACCTACCCTAGAGTCTCCTGCGATTCAATCTTTCTCTTTTAGCGATTAAATAGCACTCACTGCCCTTATCGTGTGAGTTAGTCATTCCGGTATGAAAAACATCATAGGTATTTTTTTATGGCGTAGTACCGGCATGTGAGATTCATGTCGATCTCCTTTGAGATAGTGATACCGCCCCGGTAGGGCCTGCCAATTCATTTTGAGTCATGACTGAGGACAGCGTTCCTCTACCACAAAGAAAAGATATTTTTATAACACAAAGTCGCTTATCACACGCTCAATCAATAAAATCAATAAAACGATGGCATTGTACTTTAATCGTTAATCTTAAAGTGATATTTACAATAATAAAGCAATAAATAACAATTAATACCGTACCGTACGTACGCTATAAGCAAATGGCGTTTCATTTTCTACATCAACTTTTTATTAAATAAATAATCCCTGGGCACTTGAAACAAAAGTTTTTTTTTAAACTGTTGAAAATAGTAGTCTCAGTAGTATCATCAGTACTATTTCTTAGAATGACGTTAGTAAAAAAGTGTACGGATAGCAAAGGTGATAACTTACCTTCGAATGACAAACATAACGTCTTTAGTAAGCAATACCGGGTATATTTAGACTGCGACCGAAAACGAAGCCGAAACGAGGTGGTAGATTTTGTGACATCAGTCAGAATACAACTAGAATAAATTTCATAAAAAAGCGACGATTTTTTTAAATTTCCTGTCCTCGTATTAGGGTGGTGACAGGGTTGCCTACTCTGAAAAAAAAAACAATATGAAATGGAATGTAATAATTCTTCATTATAATGGCAGCAGCAACTTCAAAAATAGTAGATCTGCTTGTATCAAAAGCAACCCTGAAACGGACATTGATTGATACTTTAATGCATATTGCATTTTTCAATCTGTCACCGGACAAAATTGAACTCATTTTGGTTCAGAAAGTCAGCTATCATGTTGTTGTGTCTAGCTGGGTGTTTATTTCAGTACACAGAAGACTTAAAACCTAGACAGTTTAAAAAGCTTGAAGTATAAACCTTGAACCTTGAAGTTTGTTTTTAGTTGTTGTTATTGAATGAACGAATGTTTAGTCTTTTTGAACGACTTTTGAATTCAATTTTAGCGAAGAAGACAAAACATTCGATTTCTAAAATAAGTTTTAAAATTGTCTGTGAATAAGGCAGTACATACAAAATGCATGGAGCACATACAATAATTTTTTTCTTGCTACTTCATCAGAAATCATAATAATTATGGTTGTCTTTCAGAAATTGCCTTGTGCGATAAGACCGCCAATTGTACTTTTTCTAATGTGAATTGTTTACTTTTGCTTTATTTATGGTGTACCATAAAGCTTAAATAAAATAAAAGGATGTAAGAAGTTTTTTATTCCTTTCAGATCTAAAGTAAAATATTTTTGAATAATATTTTTTCCACATAATTATGAACTAACACGGTATTTTTTTCCACAGATTTAAGTTCACAGCTGGCAATTCGCAACACGGTACTAACGGGTTTCTGAAACAAAAAAGTTTATTTTAAAAAATAATCTAGTAGATTTATAAAAAAAATCTAATATAATTTAGATCATTTTGGTATTCCGTTGTTGGTTGTCCAAGTAACTATAACAGATACTTCCGACTTTTTCTCTTTTTTTTATTAGAGGAAAGAGCGAGTCGAGCATGTAAGCGATACGACCGCTCATGAAAATAGCAAAACCAAACAACACCATGGCATAAAGCAATGCTTGGTATTCGCCATCTTGAGACATCAGATGTTAAGTCTCAATAAGTCCAGTAGCTACTCTGTCTACAATCTCCTTCAAACCGAAACAATACAGTGTATTTACACTGCTGTTTGGCGGGAGAAATAGACACGCGTCATCCCACATATAAGGGACCTACCACCAGCAAACACCATCCCTACCCATCTCATTTTGAGCGGACGCCAACTTACTCATCATTAGTTAGATTACTACCGTAATCTCTTGATATTAAGTTTAATTTTTCTTGTTCTAAACCTATGCAACAAAAAAAGTAACTGGAAGTTGCTTGATGCAAAATTCTGCAATGAGTATTTACACTGCGCACCGACATCTAGTACATAATTAGAGCGGAAGGTAAATAAAAAAATATAATGATTTATGCTACTAACCTGTCTGATATTTTCTTGAAAACGTCAGGCTGTATGCTCTGGATGCCAGGAACGTTGTCGCATAACAAGCGTGCTAACGAAGCGCCTTCACGAATCGACTGTAATTGCCCTGGTGAGGTGAAGGCGAAGGTGTATTAATATAATAATTGTAACGCTGCAGAAATCTTCTGTCTGTCCTTATTTCATAGGAGCATTGGGTCTTTAAAGCCTTTGAATATATGACTGAATAGTTTCAAGTGGTGAAGATTATTCGTGAGCTTAATTTAGTCTCGACCAATAAAAGGGAATTTATTGCCGTGTGGAACGTAAATTCCAGTCACAGGTATTTTATATACAATTGCTGAAACGATCTACGATAGGAACCCAGGACCTCGCATAAATCACAGCCCATACATGTTTTCACTAGAAAATGGACAGTACATATTTTAATAACATTACTGCTCGACCCTCAAATCATACCGGGTATATCAAGACTGCTACCGAAAACGAAGCTGGGTGGTGGTTTTAGTGACTACAAACACAATACAACTAAAAATTTCGCAAAGAAACGCGACAATTTTTTTTTAAATATCTTTATTTTTGGGTGGTATATCCATAGTTTTTGCTAAAATAATAATTTAAACTCTTTTATACCTCATAGTCTCACTATTATTTTAGGATAAAAATGTATTTGCCACCCAAATACGACCACATGAAAAAAATAAATCGTCGCTTTTTTTTCAACATTTTCTACCGCTTTATATAGCTTATTTAACATCGATTAACGAATGTATGTACTAGATATTTACATAAATATTCATCTTCACATAATCCCGTATGTGACGATTAATTTCTATACGCTTAATTGATTAAATTACACAAGAGATTAATAATTTTAATATAATATATCTCTTGTTAATTATGAATTATGAACCTTGGTGGCACAGTTGTACTACGGTATGGTTGCAAAGGTAAGGTCTTGGGTTCGAATTCCGAGTCGGGCAAAGTGATACGAGATATTTTTAATCATTATCAGTTTGGGGTCAGGAATTAGTGCCTGATTTAGCAATGAACTCGCCCCTTATCACATCGGACGGAACACACAATGCGAAACATGGGTGTCTTAGTAGCACGTCTGCCTACCCTTTCTAGAGGAATGGCGTGAGTTTATGTATGTACTATGTATGTAAATTATTTTGATTTGACATGCACGGCGTCTTTAGTAAAAAGATAACCCCAAACGTTGGCGTTTATGCTATAGAATATAGATGAAATGAAAACTCGATATTTGTCAAATAATATTTTTTATTCTAGCTGTAACTTGCTATAGCTTATTGAATGCACAGTACATACCAATTGGTCGGTTGGACTAACGAATTCATAGAAATATCACGAATGAAAGGTTTTGACACATCAAAATCAAATCAAACAGAATCAAAAAAAATTTGGTGAGTGAGATTACCGAACCAATATGGCTGGCTGTAGAATATCTATATCCATAGATTTAGTATAAAACATAGATCGGCAATGTGAAAGAGATAGAATAATTTAACTCATATGTTAAAGCGAGATGCATGATGCGACCATACGTTTACACAGAAGTAGCCTGCAGTGACCCAGAGTCAAAATATGTCAAAATAAGCGAGCAACAAAATTCGCTTATTTTCATAATTTATTTAATTTTACAGTACTTGGTTATATTTATTAAACGTAGTTTATTATAGTGCATTGTGCAGTGCCAAAGTGTGGTTCATACAGGCGTAAAAATCCGAAATAATTAAAGTTTTCACAGGTACCGGCCACTTTTGTACAATACTTTTTTTCGACAATATTATAGAATTAAATGGAAATCCGTGTATACATATCGGTAGAAAAGAATATAGTATTTCATTAAATAAATACGCTGAAAGCATCCATTGCGTATAAAAAATTATATCAAATACGTGAATTTGCAATAATTTCAACCAAAAGTTGCTAGGGATTGACTGACAGGTTCGATCAATAAAACTTTGTCGATGAAATAGTCGATGACAACACATGTTTCCCTACATTTTTATGGAGCTATAGTATGTTGTGATAGTGTGCATTCTTCTTCTTCTTCTACCTGGCGTTATCCCGGCCATATTTCCCCGGCCATTATTATAGTATTCATTCTGCAATATTACTTATTACTTTACTTTTTCTCATTTTTTTATATTTGTGGAATAATTATTATAACACTTCATGTGTGTGATTTATGAATTAAGAACCTGTTTCAATCGCTGCCAAGAGGCTGTCAATTTATAATAGTAAAACAAGAACATATTAGATATTTTTATAAAATATGCGATACTTCTATGCACAGTATCATCGTCCAAACCTTGAAGCAACATTATTCATTTATCATAACATTAGGTATAGGTTTAAAATTTATAATTCTCATAGGAAAAACATTAGTTTAGGTGACGAGATCGAGAAAACCTTTACGGTTTATTATACGGTCTCTTTCTTCAGCCACAGGAATGCGACTAATGAACATAGGCCTTCCACAAGAATGTCTACATAAGTTTGTTGTAAGCTGCCTGCATCCAACGACTTCCTACAAGCTCCGGCCGAGCAGGCGTCCAACACTTCCCAATGTGTTACAAGTCAATTAATTGACTTAAATAAGCATATTTTTTTAACTCTGGTATAAATATACTTACGCGAATGTTACTCATTGAAAAAAACTAATAATCATGGATTTTGTTGCAGACTGAGTCCACCCTGTGACTACGAAAGCTGTAAAGTAATCGAAACTTCGCGACGGGAAATTAAAATTTAAAAAATAAACCTAAAACTTTGTAAATTATAGTTTTATTTTATAAAAGAGTTTTTTGTTCTCAGTTTTATTAGGTGTATGTACTATGTACACATATGTTACATCACAATGAAAAAAATAATTTTGTTCAGGTAAACATAAATACCCATACAAAACATCTCAAACTAAATGTTTTCAAATAATATGACAATTTGTCTTTATTTATTTGTGTGTTTATCAATCTGTATTGAAATAAACATATCAATAAGTTTCTGTTAATATATAATAAGATGTCGCATATATCCATAACATTTTATTTCACAACTACAGGCCGACAGCTATATCGATATGATAGTATCGAAAGTGCATGGTACACCACTATATGTCAAGCACACATGTAAACTTCACGCACACAATCGTAAATCAGTTTTGGTCGCGCTCAAAATGACACATTGCCGATCTATGTTTTATACTACATCTATGTCTATATCAAATCTGATATACAGACTACCGTATACTATGATGGAAAAATGACATTTCAATCGTCATTTATTCATGCAAGTGAGGTACTTAGAAAACAATATATTCATACAAAATATTCAAGATTCATTATCGCTTAAAATATCAATAAACTTACTGAGTTCAAAGGCTGTTAGTTCATCTTCACCATTTTCAAAGAAGAATCTATCACCAACTCGTGTTTTGTAGAACTGATACGTTGAGATCTTCCGGAAGGTAGGACCAAACTGGGAGTTGGGAGCCAGGAATTCCAATGCACCACCAACTAACAGATCTACGTCTTCTATCGATGCGTACAATTTTTCCATTATTCTAACACTCTGTTGAAAAAAGTAGTTTATACATAAGTTAATTACAAACCTCTTACAGCCGTTCTCTATAATCTATCTATCTGTAACTAGATATTTCATTAGATATTTCGATACAGTTTGTGTTTCAGTTAACAAAGATAGAGAGATATGAATATGGTGCACATGTTTAAAGATAGCGAGGTAAGACAAACCTATATTTCAATCTTTGTTTATTGAAGTGTAGAATTGTACCGACATAGTAATGGTATCTATTTTAACCTCTTGTTAAAGATAGATAGGATATAGAGAACGGCCGTTAGTGATTTTGTTATTAGCCCATTCTTTTTTATATGTATTTCTACTGGTGCAGATTTGTAATTGGCACAGAATTGTTAACTGTACCGCACATATAAATATTATTCATCGGCCATCAGTTCTCCGCGCTATGTGCCCCGCCCATTGCCACTTCAACTTACTAATCCGCTGGGCTATGTCGGTTATTTTAGTTCTCCTACGGATCTCCTTATTTCTGATTGGATCTCGTAGGGAAACCCCGACCATAGCCCTCTCCATAGCTCGTTGAGTGACTTTGAGCTTCCTAATAAGGTCCATAGTGAGAGGCCACGTCTCGGTACCGTAAGTCATCACGGCAACATACAACTATCGAAGACTTTCGATTTCAGGCACTGAGGTATTTTGGACGAGAAGACGTCGCGTAGTTTCCCGAACGCTGCCCAACCGAGTTGGATTCGAGGATTGACCTCTCTCTCGAAGTAGGACCTGCCTAACCGGACCACTATTCGTCAACAACTTCAAGAGTCGAGCCCCCAACACCGATGGGGGTGGGCACAACATGGACATTCGACATGATCTTCGTTTTGTCCATGTTAAGACCCACCTGTTGGGAGACTCGATTGAGGTCTTCGAGTATAGTGCTAAGGTCTTCCAGCGATTCTGCCAAGACTACAATATCGTCGGCAAACCGAAAGTAAGTAATATACTCGCCGTTGATGTTGATGCCGAATCCTTTCCACTGCAAGAGCTTGAAGGCGTTTTCCAGCGCGGCAGTGAACAGTTTTGGAGATATGACATCTCCCTGTCTCACGCCTCTCTGTAGTGGAATAGCCATCGTACTCTGATCTTGTACTCGGACCGACATGGTGGCGTTATTGTGTATACACTTCAACACTTCGATGTACCGATAGTCGATTTGGCACCGCTGGAGAGACTGTAGCACAGCCCAAGTCTAGATCTAATTAAAGGCTTTC
This sequence comes from Hyles euphorbiae, assembly GCA_023078785.2. Lineage (NCBI taxonomy): Eukaryota > Metazoa > Arthropoda > Insecta > Lepidoptera > Sphingidae > Hyles > Hyles euphorbiae. Next base: position 8,707,314 of record CM041034.1, on the reverse strand, counting down.
TCATAGTCCACAAACGCTAAACAAAGCGGCAAGTTATATTACTCGGTTTTTTGTATAACTTGCCGAAGCGTATGGATGTGGTCTATGGTACTAAAACCTTTTCGGAAACCGGCTTGTTCGAGAGGCTGGAAGTCATCAAACCTGCGTTCGAGACGATTTGTGATGACCCTCGAAAACAACTTATAAACATGGCTCAGAAGCGAGATGGGCTCGTCTAGCAATCTCCTTCTAAAATGTCCTCCTCATAGTTCTGACTTCCTTCACTCTTCCTTTACTATCCAATCCATTCTTCTCTGGAATGCACTCCCACTCGAAATTAGGTCGTGCACAACACGGCAGGCTTTGAAGATGAAGGTTCGGCAATTACTCCTCGCCGATGTAGCAGATTCTCACCACTAATGTAGGTATTTATTTATTTAGTTGTTTATATATATATATATATATATATATATATATATATATATATGTGTACGTATGTATGTGTAGGTATATGTATAATAATATTGGTAAATATTAATAATTAAATTGATATATATTCGTATAAATATTATTATTTATGTTTTATATATACATATATATATATATATTCTCTTCTCATTTATTTCGTTACAAATTAATAAGCACCTGCTTCCGTCTCTCTGCACTACCTTAAGGTTGGCTGGTAGAAAATGCCCTTAGGCATTAAGTCCGCCTGTACTATTCATGTGTACAAAGTTTTTAAATAAATAAATAAATGGGCCTGTAGTTCTTCAGCAAAGTGTTATTACCTTTTTTGTAGAACAAGACCACCACGCTCCTGCTCCATGCCTCCGACGTTGAGCCCTCGAGAAGAACAGAATTGAAGAGCCTCTGAAGGATTTTCAGTATTGGCATTCCGCCCGCTTTCAGAAGCTCTGAAGTGATTCCGTCCTCGCCCGGCGCCTTGTTGTTTTTAAGTTGCTTCAGGGCCATCTCAATCTCACACAGGCTGATGTCCGGGATATCATCGCTAAAGTGTCGGATCAACTCGGCTTTCGGGTCTTCGCCCTCCCTTAACCTAAGTTACATTAAAACCCTTTTGGTTTTGCCTTCGTTTGTGTGTTTTATTATATCATTTCATTTTAATTTAATTAAAGGATAATAAGGTAAAATAAATTAATATAATAAGATAAGGTTAAAGGATTATTTACCTTCAGTAGAAACCCACACAACACGTAAATAAACACTCCACAGGAAAATGTAAATTGACAATTTATTTTTAAAAAAACTAGGACAATTAAGGCGGTTTCAATTAAATTGATAATTTTGAAATTTATGACTTTTATAGCAATTTGTACCAACAGTAATCAAGAAGTATATCTAAAGGCATAAATAAAGAGGACTGAAATAAAATACAATAAATTGTTTCCATGAATGATAAAGCACAATTCTATACCGTTTGAATGATGTTATCATATCTACAAAGTGAACGAAGGTTTCTTGCATACTTTAAGCTTATTAGCAAACAATACCACGTTTGAAATATAAGCTGTCGTCATGAAAATGTATCAGATATTATTTACACAACCTGTCCTTAATTGCTTAACTGATGAGTAATTAAAGCAATTCGCTCAAACGACACATTAACTTATATCTTAATTCGGTTTATCTGAAATTTTATTTCTCTTTAAAAAGTTTTTTGTTTCCGGAGATACATAAATAAGTACTTAATAAAATTGGGCAAATTAACTCAAGGATACATTTTTGGGTCAAACCTATAAAAATATTCATGCCATTGGTGCGCGAGCAACCAATGAGTGACGTTACAACTGTCATCTTTAGGGTTCCTTACCTAAAAGGTAAAAACGGGACGCTTAGTAATAGGCCCCCGCTGTCAGTCTGTCCGTCTGTCTGTCTGTCTATCACCACTCACCAGGCTGTATCTCATAAACCGTGATAGCTAGAAAGGTCATATTTCACAAATTATTTTCGTTGCCGCAATAACAACAAATACTAAAAATAAAAATGGAAATATTAAAGGGGGGCTCCCATACAACAAACGTAATTTTTAGGGTTTCTTTATAGATGTTGGTACGAAACCCTTCATGCGCGAGTCCGACTCACACTTAGCCGGTTTTTCTTATAAGCTGGGCATCATGCGTGGCCTTTTAAAAATTATAATAAATATTTCCTGCCAATAAATCTACGAGATCCGACTTCCGTAAAGATAAGGTATTAAAGGTCAATCAAGATTTTACTATAATCCGACGGTTTTAACCACTAACACGGGCAGGCATATCTGTGCCTATTTTAGGAATTGGTAGTTTTGCCCATCCGGCATCATTGTCAGATTCCGCACGTACGGCTGGTTACACAGTAACATAACTACATTCTACGAATTCTAGTAGATTACATAAACCACAAGTCTGAAGTCACAACTACCTCTAGGCCACTAGTTCATGCAATAAGAGTACACAGCAAATTTCAAATAGTGATCTTTTATTTTTATGTCATCTAAAAGCACTGCACTATCAACGACAAAACAGTCGTGATTCATGATAATAATCTCATGGTATCTAGTATTTACTGGCATATATTTTACGATTCCGTACTGTCTATCTATTCCAATCTGTCATGGATTCAGTTTAATGTGTCGTGAGGATTCTTCGAAAGTTATTCTGCCAATTTTCTAAAGTAAAATTATCTTTTAAGATAAAGCCGCATCCAAAAGAATGTTATTTAAATCAGAAACCTTACATAAATGAATTACCAAACTAATAAAAACTCCCAGGGTCACAGTTGATAGTATTTTCCCTAGCACTAAAAACAGAAATGAATAAATTAAGCAAATATTTAAATTTATTCTCTAAATACTAAAGAAGTTTCATTTAGGGGAAAAACTTCCGGGTTCGTTGGTCTACAGGCTGATAACAGACATGAATGATAATTAACATAGCTGATGAATTAAATAAGGTCGAATAAAAGAGTTTTCTTCGAAGCGTTTTCTATGAGACATCGTCAGTATTCAAACACGCAGCTAGAAAACGTTTGGGTAGTTTTTGTGCCATGAATCGTAAAATATTTCATAGCTCAGATAGTTCACATTTTAATTCTTTTTTAAATTATTATAGGTAGGTCGCTTATAGATTTTTGCAGTGCCAGGGGCCCCAGTCTGCAAACCTGCACTAACTCGTCATGGTGCACTAGTTGGCCTAATTCCTCTAAATCATACCCTCGATTGTAACAAAAGCCAGTGCCCTACAGTGGGACGTATGTAGCCTATGGGCTGATATATTGATTCCAGAGTAATCTAATCGACAAATTGGGGTCAAATATTTTTTTTTTATTAAAAACCCGTCATCGATAAAAAAGCATCACCAAAGGACCTGGACAGTTTCTGCCTAGTTACTTTTTATCATGTACAAAAACAAGGCAATAATTGAATGAATATAAAAAATCAACTATTAATTTAAGAACATGTCATATTTCTGTAGAAGTTTAGGGAGTAAAATAAAGTTTAATAAGATTTTGCATTGATACCTACCCATTTCCGCCATTGTTGGCCCCGCATAAACGTTTCGTTCGCAGTAAAGCAAGTGCAGGAAAAAGATAATAACTTTGTCTAAAATATTCCTAAAAATAATCTATAAGTAGGTAATAAGTCATAATAATTAACAATACTAAATATATATAAAGCAATGTTTGCCGTATATACTTACACATATATTCTTCCCATTTTTACACACTTTCATTGCAACAACTAAACGCTGCAGTAAAATACTTGACACTTGACAGTTGCTTGACAGGAACCATGCTTTGTTTATTTATCTTTTTTTGTTATTTGTTTACATTGTGGTACAATTAAAATACGTCTCGGTGTATATTTTGTGTAAATTATAAAATAATAGTTAATGTAAATTCCAAATTCGATGATAAAGCATTTTTGTAAACGTATTTTTAATCGATTTAATAAATTACAAAACCTAACCTACAAAACCTAACCTGAAAATAAGATATGTTTTTGTAAATATCTAAAAACCCTGAACTTCCTAGGTTTTGTAACATTTCTGTATTCATCTTGGAACAACCCTTACCCCAACAATGCAAAACTAATTGATGTAGACGAGATTCGAAGTACTAGGCACAGCGCCATACAAAAACTGGCCATGTCCTTTTACTCAACTTTATCAGACGCTTTGCCATGATAATTCAGAATACCCCGGCAGTAGTGCAGCCAGGACAACCACTATTCGCCATGTGTATTCCGTCCTCAGATGTAATAGAGAGGGAGACTATCGCCATATTGGGCACAAATTCATTATTCCGTCTTCATAATAAATAGAAGAATCAAATACCACTTTATTCGACCCGGGATTTGAACCCGAGACCTCAGCGTTATAATCGCATTATAGTTCAACTGCGCTACCGAGGCAGAGTAATGATCCGTATACAAAATATAACATTTCTACCTCAACTGGTATGTATTCTGTCATGTCACTGAATGTTTCTGGTACGGACAGACCATAAGCCGCCCGTGTTTTTTTATAGCCAGGTAATCCATGGTCCCGACTACGATGGATGTCAATCGCACGCAAATCATCGCCGTATTCGTTACTTCCTCTGAAAAGATTCGATAAAATGAATGATTTAAAATAAATTATTAAATCAATTTAAAATAGGAATATTGGAGGCAGTCGGTGGGTGACAGTTCGTTTGATATATTTGTACTTTACTAATGCTACATTAACATTCTTAACTACTCGTATTAAGGAGCAATCATTTTTTTAATCTATATATTAATACGTGATGCAAAAACTTTGGATCCCTTTTTACGAAAATTGCGCGGACGCAGGAGCATAAAATTTGGCACACTTATAGTTTATGTGTAGGAGAAGTGGAGAATGCTAATATTTTTCAATAATAATGCTTATAAAGTACATTAAATCAAAAAATAAAACATTACACACACTGCCATGCATTTCACGCACACATACATACACAAGTATTTGTACACGCATGCATACTGTGGTGTCAAATTGTTTCTTTTCTTTTTTATTTTGTTCTTCTGACATAGACATATCAAAAAAAAGGTTTTATTTGCCTAATGAGGTAATAATATTAATATTAAAAGAGAATATTAATTATAAATGAGGCAATAATATTAATATTAGGCCTAATATTAAATGTAATATAAAAAAAATTAATAATAATGCATAAAAAGTACATTAAATCAATAAATAAACCAGCATGCATTTGACACACGCATACACAAGTATTTGTACACGTATACATACTCTTTGGTCAAATTGTTTCTTTGGTTTATTATAGACATCGTTGAATGTCAATAAGAAAAAAATGTTTACTGTGGTTTTGTTGAATGTCAAACAGAAAATATTTATTTGATGAATACTACGTGAAATACTGAGCACTCATACAAATTGTGTAGCAGTAAGATACATTTAAATGTACACGGATTATCATTATATGCATAAAGAAAGTTTTGTAGCAGCAATCTGCAATAACAACATTCAGGTACAAAAAATGTGCACGAATTATCAGAATAACAACATCATCATACAGGTAAAAACTTTTTCTCTTCTTGATTTGGTCGAATTTCGATCACTAGGCGATCACTAGTACATATAAATAACTACTAACTTATATTTATTTTTCACTATCCAATAAATTTATATCAATATTTGTAGGTAATAATATGTGTATCTCTTGTTACATGTGGGTTTTCTTCGTATGAAGGGAACGAATTATTTAAATGAAAATGTATTATAGGCATACTTTCTACATACGTATTTAATATGAAGTACTACACAAGAAACGCTATAAAAATATAAGTTGTCCTAACAGTAGGGAATTATGCACATACATATAAAAACGACTGAAACTGAACTTTTGATATATTTGTTTCACTTTCTTGTAACTTCGTCATATAAATACCTAATGTGTATACAGGTGGTAGGTCTCTTATATGTGAGAGGCCACCTAAGTAGGTATAACTGCAATATCTATGTCTCCCGGCAAACAGCTGTGTACATGCACTGTCGTGTTCGGGTTTGAAGGAAATTGTAGCCAGAGTAACTACTAGAGATTGCAATCATCCCAAGATTGCAAGCATAGTGGAATCTATCTATCTATCTATCTATATCAGCCCATATACGTCCCACTGCAGGGCACGGGCCTACTCTACAATCGAGAATACGATTGAGAGTGGTTAGGCCATATAGTCCACCACGCTGGCCATAGTGGAATGCCAAACATTAATTTATAATGTGTTATTTGGATTTGGATTTGCTTCTGTCCATGGGCGGTCGTATCGCTTAACTACAGGCGAATGGCTTGCTTTTCTCGGCCTTTATATAAATAAGAAATAAGTGTTTCACTGCAAAACTAAAACTACTATCTATCTAATTATAAAAGTTCCATTTGACATATCTCAAAATTGTGAAATAGGGATGATGTCAAATAAATCGGTTAGTACAATATCCGATTATTAACGAGATATCGATACTATTTGTTTGTATTTCTTAATCGATTACAGTTTATATTTTTAGTTTACATTCATTTACATTTTTTAGTTTATATTTTCACTAATAATTCGTGCGCATTCCAAGCTGTCACAATTAGTACTAGATGTGGTATAGAAAAAGATGACGCATCACGATTTTTATCTACGTTTTTGAAGTACCATCGCTACATGTTTAAATGAATAATTATTGTTCTGTATCAGCCCACATACGCCCCACTGTAGGACACGGGCCTACTCTACAATCGAGGATACGATTGAGAGTGGTTAGGCCATATAGTCCACCACGCTGGCCTAGTGCGGGTTGGCGGACTTACATACCATAGAAATTCTTATAAATCGCTATGGTATGCAGGTTTCCTCACGATGTTTTCCTTCACCGTTTTAGTGCGTGGTGACTGATTATCAATACACACATGACTTCGAAAAGTCAGAGGTCTGCCCTGAGATTCGAACCCGCGACCACCGTGAACATGTGGGCAGCCGCGTCTCAGCAGTCCGTTTACCAACAGGCCACCACATACACAAAGTTATTGTTAAATTATTAAATTGTTAAATTATTGCCTTTTATTAAAATTATTATTACATTATTTACTGATGGTTGTTCGGTGATAGTATGCTTGTTATTAGCTTATAATTCAGTACTTTTTAAAATTAGAAAACAACTGGATTAAAATTGCTCGATTATTTCTATATTTTTACCGATTATGCGTATACAAATCCGTTTGCATAGTCTTAACTCTACACATGGAAGACCTAACGACGTGACTTTTTAATAAAACTAATATAATTAAATTTAAAAAAACACGTCTAAATATTAATTAATATATAGATAAAACTTACTTGAAAAGGCGCTCAGTAAGTTCTTCATCAAAATATTTATCATTTTCCGCTTCTGGTTGCACAGTCAATCCTCTTGCTAAGCAAGTGAAATTCTTGCCTTGTTCCAGAACATTCGGATTATTAAAATGATCGCTGATTTGTATACTGTCGACCAGCGTACGGCTTTCTAAATATTCCCTATAAAACCAAAATTCGTTAGCTCCAATTTTTGTGCGACTTAGGCATAAATATGTGATAAACATTATTTTATTTTTATTTTGTTTGGTAATATAATTACAATATTACAAAATAGAATACAGAACAAAAACAAAACACCAATTATATATTTCCACGAGTAAAATAGGCTAGTTTCATACATTTTTATTTTTGTTTATAACGGAAGGTTACGTTACGTATAATCATAATCAGAAAGAATTTTTAAAATTCGTTAAGTAATAAGCAAGTTACAAATATATGAAAGTTGGTGGTAGGAGTGATAGACGGCGTGACGTCATCTTCCATTAGGTGCACGCGTGCGAAAGAGACAACGAGTGTCCCCACCGTACTATTAAATGTATTAATATCACAGTCATTTTACATGCAATTTTGATGCTGTTTTCAAATTCGTTTGTTTTCATAAACGATGCTTTTAAGGAATGATTACTTACTGCTCAAATGAAATCTAGGACACAACCCTATTGAATTATTAGTAATTTTATATCATAGGAATAAATGATATTAATTAATATCCTGCCATGTGTAATCATTCTGTACTGGCATTGGGCTAAGTTCACATGGACATGACGCCCGGAGCCGCGTGGTTATGTGAACAATACGCTCTGTTTAGTTTGATCTTGTACCGCGCGTTCATGTGAACTTAGCCTTTTTAGAACAACGTAATGGGTTATAACTGACAGCTTACAGAACTCAATTGCCAAACATAATGTTCTTCTATAACATGTCTCTAATAATAACTCTCGGCACTTCTCATTCATTCATAATCAGACACTAGACAGCAGTCCAAACATTATAATAATGAAGCTTTATTACTAGCGACATTTCCCCTCAATATCGTAAAGCTTAAACAAATTTGTGTACTTTTAATTTAAAATATTATGACGAAGTTTCATCTCCTATTCAAAGACTTTCGGAGACAAACTTTCAGTAAGTTGATAGAGTGTTACTAAGTAGATAAGTTTAGAAGCTTTATAATAATATAATTAAATTAACTTACTTTAGAGTTCCTTGGATGTTAGTATGAAAATATCTGAAGGAGCTTGTGGCGTGTTCGTTCAACACCGACGCGTCAACGTTTCTATCATAATCGTTGACGTAAGAACGCGCTTGGGGGTATATCAACTTATTTTCAACCATATTTTCGTAACCTACATCAAAGTATACAATAAAGTTAGCAAGTTATTTTATAATGAGGTATAAATGAACTGGAATTATTCCGGAATTAGCTATAAGCAAGAGTTCCTAAGTTGATAATTTCAGTGGTGAATCTATGTACCAATGACTATAAAGTATACGTTAACCTACAAAAAATATGTAGGTTTTATGTAGGTATAGTTCCGATGCTTCGCCCGGGTGTAGATACTTTTGTAATCCAGTTCACTTTGGGAATCACAGGAACAATTTCTGTGTCAACTGTTATAAATATTTATTTAATGTTGAGTACATTATGGTCGTACTTTAAACTTCTCAAGCCATTCTTTTAAGTTTGAAAGAGTATCGACGATATTTCAATTCCGTGCACATTCCACGGGAACACTACATTTTGTTGGGATAAAAAGTAGCCTATTTGTTAATCCAGATTGGCAGTTATCTCCGTACTAAATGGTTTGAACGTGATGAGGTATCAAACACCCAAACTTTCGCATTTATAATATTAGTAGGATTACATCTCAAGCACAAACTAAACTTTAAAATAATATATTGGATAAACTAACCAAGTATAATAGGAAGGTACTGATAATAAGTGATGCGTTGTGCAATGGCAATCAGGATACGTCTAGCTTCTTGAAATATTGTCTCGTCGCACCAATGCGGGTTCAACTTGGACAATACATTCGCTATACGATTATGCTCCCTTAGTAATACCACTTGGAGTAATGTCAATTGAGTATTCTGATTAAATCTGACGTCACCTGAAATTTTACATCATTTATTTCATAGCAAACAGTAAATACCTCAATTACATCCTTACCTGTAATCAAAATAATAATCTCGACTACAAAAATACGAAATTCTTTAAAATTAGCAGAATCTCCGATTCTGCGGCGGAGCCATATACTCGTATTATTTTAAGAAGAAGTGCCTCAATATGTGTGTGTGTGTATTTGAGAACAGCTTTGAGAATAACCACCGTAATGTCTATTTATCCCGTCAAACAGTAATTTAAATGCACTGTTGGGTTTCAGATTGAAGGACATTGTAGCCAGAGTAGCTACTGGACATATTGACACTTAACATCTTATGTCTCAGGATGGCGAGCGCAGTGGAATGCCAAACATTGCTTTGTATTTCAAGGTATTGTTTGGTTTTGCTACTGTTCGTGAGCAGTCGCATCATTTACCATCAGGCGAACGGCACGATCGCCTCGCTATTCACAGCAATAAACAAAAAAAATGTAGAAAAGGAGAAAGAGGTCATTGTCTCCGATTGTCTAATATGACTGGGATTGACTGTTTGCCTTGTTTGTGTTTTTCACAATGCCACGACAGAATGACTCCAGAACACCATGATATCCAACGGTGGGATGTGATTATTTCCATATTTAAAGTTTTCAATGCTATACTTATTGCTCACTAAAACTGTAGTATTTTAACACCATGAAATATTTTAAAATAAGGTTTAATATAATAAATTAAAACGATGTGCTAGTATTAAAACTAGGTTTGATGAAATGATAATGTAAAAAGTTATGTAACATTATTAACTGAATATTGAATCTTTAATAAATATGCACGTTTATGAACTTCATCTAAATGTCTGTGGAAAAAACATTTAGTTGAATTGAGAAGCCCTCCTTCTTTTGAAGTCGGTTAAAAATAAAGGGCACGAAGAGTAAACATCATCACTTCTAAGACAATACAAGAATCCGTTCAAAGCAAAGTGTAATGCTGGGCAACAATTTCTATTATTGAAATTTATCAAGCTGTGTTTGCAACGTGACCTAACCAAATGCCAGTTTGTTATTTAAAGCAACAACCTACAACAGGCGGTATTTACCAATGACTTCAGCTCTTTCATTACAACGTCACAGATCTACGATGGACTACAGTGTTTGATTTATTTATTTGTGATTATCCCATGGGCCACATTTTATGACCCACTATTTATTATATTAACAACTATTTCCTTATCCCCTTTTAAAAATTAAAATCGTAAATCCTTAATATTAGATGCAATAAGTAGATGCGATTAAATTTATTAAGTCCCTACCGCTTAAACAGTCGGCACTCCCATTAAAAAATTCAACCCTGCTCTACGGAAATGTAAAATTTTAATATAAATATATTTTATGCCTGGAAACATTTGTATATTTTTAAACGCAAGTAGCTTATGCCTATGACTTGCAATATTTTATACTCTGGATAAAAAATCAAAGAAACCATTCTCCTATATACCTTGGGTCATTGAGATTGATAACAACATAGTCATATGGGTAGCATCAGCCTGATAGAAATAGATAACAAAACAAGATACTACAACACTGTATAAGATAGAATCATTAGAGGCACACAAAGAACCGAAGTACAGTAAGTCTTAGAACACCAACATCTCTTTCATCCATCCATCCATCCATCAGCCAAACGAAGTCCACTGCTGAACAAAGGTCAACTCCAATGTTGAGCCGGATTGGAGGCAGCCCGCAGCGACGTCCTGCGACTTTTACCAGGTCGACCTTGTGGGTGAACGTCCAACGCTTTGCTTTTCGCTAAGTGGCTTCCATTCGAGAATATTTTTGGCCCCATCGGCCATCAGTTCTCCGTGCTATGTACCCGGCTCATTGCCACTTCAACTTACTAATGCGCTGAACCATGTCGGTTATTTTATTTGTCCTACATTCTTCATCTCTTTGTACAGTAAATTATTCAGAACGAAGTAAATACGAGGAATTGATACAAACGTCTAAACGAATAATAAATGCTCAATCAAGCTTTTCATTATAACTATAATATTGTATTTGCTTAGACCTATTCCGGAGCTATTTAACGGGAAGGAAACAATACACGAAAATTGACTCCTTTACTAGTGACGCACAAGATGTTATGTTTGGGGTACCCCAGGGCAGTATTTTGGGACCTACGCTCTTTCTAATCTACATGAACGATTTGTCACAACAAAAGTTTATGATCGGGTTCGATCTTATCAATTATGCTGATGATACTATACTTATTTTTCATGGTCCATCGTGGACGGAAGTGTTCAGAACAGCCCAAATTGGTTTTTGTCATGTATCTAAATGGCTAAATAACAATCTGCTTACATTAAATATTACCAAAACCAACCTTATATGTTTTCACATAACAGGCGGCACGGCACCTCCCCCTGATCTAGTTATTAGAGCTCATTCCTGTGGTAACATGCACAATTTAAACACACCATCTTCATGTGATTGTACCCAATTGAGAAAAGTCACCTCCACAAAATACCTAGGAGTCATAATAGATGAGAACCTTCGATTTAACGACCACATTACCTCGCTCTGTTCAAAGGTCAGAAAAATAATACATATTATGAAACTTTTACGAGACGTTGCATCTGTTACACTACTAAAGACCGTATATCACACACTGTGTCAATCTATAATCGGCTATTGTATTTCGGCATGGGGTGGAGCGGTATCTACTCAACTTATAAAGCTAGAAAGAGCTCAGCGTGCGGTTCTAAAAACTATGATTGGAGTCTCCTACCGCTTTCCTACCATAGACCTATTCAATAAAACCCAAGTACTCAGTGTTAGGCGACTATACATCCTTAAAACTGCTCTTGAAACACACAAAGAAACACTGAACGCAGATGATTATTTACATATGCTCAAAAGACGTATCTTTCAAATACCTGTTCACCATGTAAGAACAAGTTTCGCAAAAAAGTTCTCGTCTTATGCGAAACCATTTATTTACAACCGCATCAATAGATTATTTAACATCAAATCGAAAATCCAAAAGGGATTGTTGAACTGGTCTTATAGTTACACTGAAAATTTTATGAAAGTGTTTATAATCCAATGTTAACGATTTCTTTTATTTACTTTTAAGTTTATTTTATATTTTGATTATTTATTTTATAATTTTAGTATACAAGTATATTTGTGTAGGTACTTCAAAATCTGTGTTATTACCTTCAATAATAAATAAAACTGTGTCATTCTATTATAAGAAATTATTATAAGAATTATAAGAAGTTCGTTTTGTTTTGAATTGAAAAGAAAAAATAAGCAATATATTTTAGTAATTGTTTTTGTTTTCAAGTATTTATTTTTGGTATCCCAAGAAACAGGCTTAGCCTAGTTTGGGTACCCTTAGAAAGTGTTGTATATTTAGTTTAAGAAATTCCCTGTTTGAACTTAATTATGTTTTTTACCAAATTGTAAACTGATTTCTGTTTAATAAAGATTTATTATTATTATTATAATAAGATTATTAATTAGAAGTCAAGTTACGCTACTGGTTTCAAACACAATCCATTTACTTCTTGGTAAATGTCTACAAGAGATTGCTCTCAACGGTAAACAGGCAGTTTGTTATACCCAACTTTAATTTGTTTTGTTTAATTTGTGTTGACACTAAAGTGCTATCTACTACATTAGCCGTAACTTGAGCAAACAAAACTTAGTTCTACTTTTGCTTAGACAATAATACCAGGGATGTATTGATAATAAGTTGACTTTTTGCGTAATAAGTTTAAACTTTACCAACCTTCTTCATAGATAGAATTAAATATATTTTTAATTGCTATTAATAGCGAGACGAGCAGGCCACTCGTCTGATGGTAAGCGATGCGACCACTGATAGACAGAAGCAATGCTTGGCATTCCACTGCGCTAACCATCCTGAGACATAAGATGTTAAGTCTGTATATGTCTAGTAGTTACTCTGCCTATAATTTTAAATTTTCTTCCAACCGAAACATAACAGCGCGTTTATGCTGATGTTTGGTGGGAGAAATATACATTGCATTGGTTCCTACCCAGGCGATCTTTCGCATAGATGTATTTTAAGTATCAAATGTTTTGTTCCTTTGAGCGATTTTGAAATACAATTTTTGATAAGAAGACACTGAAGGTCTTATTCATAGACAGTTATTTAACCTTTTTTAAATATCAATTGTTTTGTCCCTTTCTATCGACTTTTGAAATCAGTTTGAGCGAAGAGAACAGAACTTTCGAAAAGTGTTATAGATTTTAACACTAAATACGAATTAGGCCGTAAGGATATAGTTATATACCGGGTATATCAAGACTGCTACCGAAAACGAAGCCAGGTGGTAGTTTTAGTGATTACAAATACAATGTAACTAAATATTATATATTTAAATATTGTCTAATTTGGGTGGTAAATCCGTAGTTTTTGCCAAAATAATAATTTAAAGCCTCGCGTACCATAGCGTCTTTAAAAATAAAAGAGTGTACATCATTATTTAAGAAAAAAATGTATTTATCTGCCTAATATGGCGACAGATTAAAAAAAAAGTCGTCACCATTTTTTGCACAAAATTTTGCTGCGTTGTGTCTGAAGTCACCAAAACTTTCACCCGGCTTCGTTTTCGGTAGCACTCTTGATATACCCTGTATATCACATACAGGTACGTATTAAATGACTTTGAAAATACCAGCGGTTTGGAATCGTTTGCATGTTTCTGAAATTTGTGTTTCTCATGATATCGATTTAATAGCAACACATATACAACAACGCGTTTTGCATTGGCAGGTCGTTTGTAAGAAGTCAGCTACCTATGTTTATTTGCAAACTTCCTATGATTATGCTTATGATAATTATAAGGCTTTTATTATATTCTTATGTTCCGGCATGAATAAACAGCTCATGTGTTTGTGGTCAAATTAGACCAGGGTGGTGGACTATATGGCCTAATTACTCTCAATCGTACTCTCGATTGTAGAGGAAGCCCATGCCCTGCAGTGGAACGTAAATGGGTTGATACAGTAAACGGCTCATGTCCTCATCAAATGCTGTACAGCCAACCCTAAAAACAATGTACAACAAGGGCTTCCCGAATTGGCTGGCCAAAACATAGGACAGTATGATAATAGCATTAAGGCCCCAGCAATCTGACTTACCAAACATAACAAAAGACAATACATACCACCCAAGTAACAAGGAGAGTCTGTTGAGTTTATCCCATCGCAAGCGAGGGACGGCTCTGGATCCTGCGGCGGCCACTCTTGTCCATTACGTCGCACTGAATTCAACCGACCGGAGGAAAACTCTCTAATACTCCTCGCAGTACTTTTAAGATTTCCATACACTATTGATAGATCTATGTAACCAGATACCGCAGTAAGCTGTGAAATGAAATTAACTTTATAGGAAATATACTTTGTTTCTAAGTAAGTAAGTGTAAGTTTACAGTTTGTAGTGTTTTCAATCAACATTTAATTGAAACTGATCATCACCAACAGTCACATGCACAGTCCTGAGCCCACTCTAAGATCGAGTCTTGTATAATATGTATCAGAAATATAAGAGACTTTTGGCATCACAAACACCCAGAGTCGAAACAAATTAAAGGGGTTCACACAAACATTGGTTCCGGGAATCGACCCCGCGGCCTCACTTTTCACAGGCATTGACTTTTGACTGACATGTCGTGGACAACCACTTGGCCCCACTGCATAGTAATAAGGCTGAGATCTGCATTGTTCTTTATTTTTTCAGGAAACAGTTAACGTCTCAGTACACGAACGTTTGGCAAAGGACCACCCGTGACCGACCTAGCGAATGAACTTAATCCTGAAATAACAAGATTAACTGTTATACCAGTAAAAGTTGAACGAATGAGTCTGTATTTTTTACTAGTGGTAGGTCTCTCATATGTGAGAGGCCGCCTGGGTAGGTACCACCGCATTGTATATTTCTCCCGCCAAACAGCAGTGTAAATGCACTTTTGTGTTTTGGATTGAAGGACATTGTAGCCAGATTAACTACTGGTCATATTGAGACTTAACATCTTATGTCTCAGGATGTCGAGCGCAGTGGAATGCCAAGCATTTCTTTGTGATTCGAGGTGTTGTTTGGTTATGCTACTCTATTAACGGTCGTAAGGGGTTCCAAGTATTGTTTGGTTTTGCTACTGTTCATAAGCGGTCGCATGGCTTACGTAATTAAGTGTAAATACTATTTTTTTAAATGTATAATATTAAGGATGCGCATGCAGTTTAGATTATGTCGACATGAGATTTGTTTTTTTATAACCATTTGAAAATTTTCCTTCCTATTTTTGTGTATACTTTTCGTCGTACTTAGTTTCCTATTTGTATTGGTACGATTATTGTTTTATATAACAAAGTATGACGCTGTATATTTAAATACCAAATGTTTCATTGTTATATACAGCCACATATACAGCAAACACAGCTGTGCATGCAAACAATATATTCAAGTGTATCTACTCGAAATTCAGAAACGAATACTTTATTGTTCTCGATATACATATATCAACAATTTGCGTAAACTTGAACTTCAAGGGCATTTAACATTATCTGCAGATGACTCTTGTCTAGTTTACTTCAGACGCTCACTTACTGATACTATAATAACAGCGCAAAAAGACTTGCTTTCAGAATGGATTCAACATAACCTTCTGACTACAAACATCTAACAAATATGTTTCGTAATCTTAGTAGCAAAAAATAAAAATATACACGATAATTCAAATATATAAATGGTAAAATCATGGACAGGAAAGATCATGAAAAATACCTTGGATTGATCCTTGATGGCAAGCTCACATGGAAAGCACATATTGACTACATAAAGCCAAAACTTACATCCATAACAGGAGATTTGCGGAACGACGTAGGCTGTCTTCCCAAGAAAATTAGGCTTGATATTTACAACTCTTTAGTTAAACCAAATCTGGAATATTTAGTGGAAGTATGAGGAACTGCAGCATCCTCACACCTCAAAGATCTCTAAGGTACACAAAACAAAATTGTTAAAGTCTTATTCCATTGTGATCTTCGTACACCGACACAAAAGCTATATACAGACAATAAAGTAACGAATTTAGAAAAAATATAAATTAAAAATCATAAATGGTGAAATACACTCGGAAATATTTTTTATAAAAAATAGCCAACAACAAAATAAAAGACAGAAACGCTGAACATATACCCTTATCTTTTCCAAGAACCCTATATGCTGCTTTAGACATATTTGGTTTGGTTTATAAGATTTAATTTTACCGATGTCTCAATTATAATAAACCAATATCATAAAGCTTTATAGCCCAATTACACTGAGCGTTTCTCGCAACGAGGATCGTATGCCATAATCGCATAACATAACCGCAATAGATTGTCGTATTCTGACAATTATTATAAGCCGTTGCCAATAAACAATCCCAATCCAAAATTTACTGGCTTACATTGACAGCTCAATCTTTTTTTACATAAAGCTTGCCAATAATATTAATCTCGGTAGTGAAAAAACTATCAAAAAATCAATCTACTTTTAGGAGGGTCAATCCCTGTGTTGAGATTGCTCTTTGTGTGGAAATGCTAGTTTAGGCCTGTATACAATTATTTGTGTTGACTTTAGATGGATTGTTAAAAACTATCTTACAATTTCCATGGATTATTTATTCCTGAACGCCGAAACTATTATAATAAAAAATGTAAAGTGATAGTTAAAGCGGTGATTTGGAAGAGCTGGCGTAGCTATCCGATTAGGACACTGATACATGGTGAAACTCGATTATGATATCTTCGTTAAGACCAACCGGGACTAATTATACGCAGACTTTTGACGAAGCCGAATTTCCTTCAAATTTAGGTTGTCCAAATCTGCTTTCAAATTATTATTATTATACATATGAAGAGTGGCTGCATCTTTTTAATTTTTTCATGAACTATGGGGTATGGGGCTTCATCAACTTTTGTTGACGTTACGATTCTAAGCACTCGGCACAATGCTTATATCAGTAGCGAACTTCATCGGAGCCTCTATTTCTACTGCAATTATTTTTATTGTACTTATTATTATTCCTATCATTAAATTAATATTTTTATAGGCAATGAAATATTCTGCGTAAAACATTTATTTTTTAAATATTTCAATGGTTTTATGTCAAAAAAACTAAAATGGTCCAGAGGGAACGGGTTGTTTTCAATAGCTTGTAATTACTCTAAGGTTTTCAATCTATCAACAGACGCAATCGACTATGGCCTGACTGGATACTCTTTTTTCGCTTGAAATCTTAAAATAATTGTAACTAACTTACCGGCTTACTAAGTAGGGGTGAAGACGCACAGTTATTCAATTTAGTCGATCTAGTACGCACAAAGTCCATGCAAACCTTATTTAGGGGGCCGTAGACTGGATCACTCTTAAATATATGTATAGGTGCGCACAGTGGATTTGTTTTCGAATTTTCATTAAAACCCCCATTAGCATTACAACATGATAGGTTCATTTTTTCTGTAAATAAAATATATTTAGTTTGTGACCTTTTTATGATATTGATTCTGATATCTAAATAAAGAAATGAAGTCATACAAATATTCATGTGCACTCGAAATATCATCCTGCGTCGTATGAGGGAGGTCACAGACTATACCGTCGCTGAAAATTAATCGTTTGGTAAATAAAACTTTTGAAACGAATATTTATTCACATCATATCATCCTATTGAGTACCAGTTGGCCTGAAATATTAGGGAAATATACGTGAAAGGTGGTTGAATAGAAAGTCGCTGGGTGCAAGCCGCTTTCAACAGATGGATGTGGAAATCCTTGAGAGGCAATGTTCATCAGTGGACTTCTTCAGTATAAATAGAGAGAAAAGACGTTTCGATCTGGTTTCACGAATTAACCGAGAAATATTATAAAATGGGTCCTTCTGCCGCGCCGTAGCGTTAAAAGGCATCTCGGGCCCGGCATGATTGTATCAAATGCCATGAGACCGCCATCTGACGTCACTCGGTACTCTATCTGGGCGGCAGTCAAACATACATATGTATATGTATTTCTGGTGCTAACAACAAGCTAAACGGCGCATTAAGTACAATGCATGAAGCACGTGTTAGAATACTGTCACAAAATACTGCAACAATTTTTAGAAATTTCATTAAAACTACCCATCGTATGATTCACAAGAAGTGGGGAATCGGTAATATAAACCGTTGTCTCACTTGGATCGTCACTTTTCGAGTGACAACGACAGAGGAAGGACCTTATCCTCGCCGGTAGCAACATAAATTTGAGAAAGGAGACATATTTCGATCGTGAGTCGTTACACTGAGCGGAAGCTCTGAGATTGAGCAGTGAGGAGTACCAGGATTGGCAAGTTAAGTTATTAATATGATGTTTTGTTGCTCATTGCTCAGAATATTTAAATATTATTCTGTAACATTGTAATTGTCGATAGTGGTTGAATTAAACCATATTATTATAAATATAAATATAAATAACATAAATATAATTGATAATTTTGTAACATTATAATAATTATTGACCATTATGTTAAGTGATAAATGTTAAATTATATGGTTAAAAAATATAATTATAGATAAGATTTATCTTTATTGAAATACCCATGTTTATATTATTTTATATACCTTTTCCCACAAAATTCTAACACACGTGTATTTTAGACTCTAAAAAATAAAACTGAGTTTATTGCAGCAACATAATAAATAACATAAAGTAGTTGCAACAGTAAGTGTTGTGTTATCTTGGTTAACTGTTCATGATAGATACATAAAAGCAAGAAGTCACGCTATTGCAATTCAAGAAGTCGAATTAACTCGTTGCAAAAGTGATAAAACAGTAAATTAGTGCAGTAAACGCTACATTACATTCAGTGACAATAAAAACACAAATAAAAAACTGTCACATACATAGAGACTGAATCGTATGTGTCCAAATATATTTTACTAGATAGGAGTAGTTAGCCAGTTAAAGAGTGAGATTACTTACTGGTTTGCGGTACGCCTGACGTCAGGGACATGTCGTGGACAACCACTTGGCCCCACTGCATAGTAATTAGACTGAGATCTGCATTGTTCTTTATTTTTTCAGGAAACAGTTTACGTCTTAGTACACGAACGTTTGGTAAAGGACCTCCCGTGACCGACCTAGCGAATGAACTTAAACCTGAAATAACAAAATTAACTGTTATGCCAGTAATAGTTGAAACAATAAGTGTGTATTTATTTCGCGAATGGTTAAAATAAGATATCTAGTTTCTTTCTACAGAACATCAATAATCTTCAAAGACACCTCTCGTTGTACAACAAACAAAAAGCGGTCTTTAAAAAGATACCACTAGTTTATTCAACACTACAAAACGAATACTGTTGTAAATTGTGATGATATTATAATAACTGATAAGAATCATAATCATGATACTTATCAGCTGATTCATGACAGCCTCCGTAGAGCAGTTGGTTACACGTTAGCTGTGAAACGAGACGCCGCGGATTCGATCCCCGCACCAAAACAAGTTTTTGTGTGAACCACAAGTATTTGTTTCGAGTTTGGGTGTTTTGAATTGAAAAGTTTCTCGTAGTTTTTGATAGCCACAACACTAGAATCGATCTCAGTGTGAGGTCAAGACCATGTATGTGACTGTTGGGTGTATTTTGTTATACTTAATTCTAAATTACCGACCTAATAGCAACTACAGTATAGTACACAAAAACAATACATACCGTCCCCATATTTATACGGGAGTAGAGTAGCGTAGGGTGTCTGAGCAGCACCCCATGTCGAATGTTCGAGGTTATTACATAGACCGTCTATGGAACGATACCTAGATCTTTTGCAAGGTATAGGGACAGTGCATATTGACGCGCTGTCTGTGTCTGAGCTATTAGAACTGCAAGAGTAAGTAGATTTTTATGTGTAACATGAGCGTTTCAAGAAAGAGTCAAAAGAGGTCGATCTCACTATTTTATCACCAATCAAATTGATGTCACCCTAAACAAGGGTCAGGTTAAAAGCGTCCCGATCCATGAGACTTCATGAAGAGGTCGATGAAAATTGATGAAGCGAATGAAATATGATACTGATGGCCGTTGGAGCCATAAGGTTCAAGGGCCCTACTATATTCAACGAAACGAAGTTCGAAACTTCGGATGATCGAAGTTCATATACGATACGAATGTACCTACATATACTTATGGTCGTTATTGACTTATAGTCGTAACCATAGACTTATAGTTAGGATGTACGTTACACAAATACGAACTTTTATTGAGTAGATAAATTCATATTGTATATAAATTTCGATCGTCCGAAGTTTCGAACTTCGTTTCGGATTTATATAGTAGGGCCCCTAGAGTGGAAGCCACGTATAGGCAAGCGAAATGTAAGATACCCGCCTACAAAGTAGACGGACGACCTGGCTAAAGTTACAGGAAGTCGCTGGATGCAGGCGGCTTCCAACAGGTCTATGTCACGTACTATGTTAGCTGGAGTGTTTTGAAATATGTGGTTTGAATAATTATCATAATTCATATGTTAATGTCATCCGATATATTTGAATATTATATTTGTTTAACAAAGTTCAATTTCGGATGCACTCAAACTTATCTGTAAAATATAATTGTAGTCTACCTAATTATAGAAATCTCCTATATATTATAAATGATATCCTTGTTATAATATAAGTTTAGAACACATGCGAGCAATTTCAATAAATCTTTGTGTGGGTAATACAATTGTTTGCTGTAGCCTCGTACAGCCGACTTTAAAAGTTTTCCAACTTCAATAAAACTACAAGCAAACGGGTCGAGTGCACTTCCAACAGATATAAACCTCGGAGAAATATGAGAAATGTACCGTATTACTATACCGAGGAAAGGGAACAATGTACCCGAGTTGTTTAGTGTTTACACGTTCCGGCAACATAGCATATGAGAAATCTTACTTCAGACAGATTTCTGTTATGGTAGAGCCACGCTGCTTTTGGTCATGACCGCATGATTGGGCAGGCTCGCCCGGGGCGGTACCACTGTCTCTACATGAAATAAACAGCTTCAGATTAACTGTCGAGTTTCGTTCGGTGAGTGTGATTGCCAGAGGCCTAATACCCCTTTCCTCTTACCATCCTTTTTCCTCCCCGAATCCTGATTTGGAGGATGGCATCACATCTATGATCAAAGCGTTGATGTTCAATGTGGATGGATATTCAAGAGGCAGTGATTACTTATCATCAGGTAACCTGTTTGCTCGTTTGCCGGTCTTAAGCAATATTTTACATACTAGAATGACTAACTGAAAGCTAAACACCTGATGCAAAACACAAAGATTGAATCTTAGGACAATCTTGTATGGGGTATCATACAAATGATGGTTACTTTTTATGCCACTATAACTGACTATGTCTATGTATATTACTATGTATGTTTGTAACATTTTACAAGCCCTTACCGAAAAACTAATTAAAGACATAATATGAACTCGTATACAAGGATGGAAGGGATAAGAATGTAAACTCCTATATTTTAAATGAGTTTACTTTCTTATCTTAAACACTACTGTTACGATGTTACCCCACCGAACCTTAATGTAAGGTGTTCTAAAATTTATACTATTGAGAGTGGTTTAAAGTGAAAGGGATAGAACTAAATGGTGACACGATTTGCTCTCGAGAAAAACGGATCAATTCGCTCGTGTACTTTTAATGGAACAGAAATGTAAGTCTGCCCCGTGACCACGAAAGGTGTAAAGTAATCGAAACGTCGGGAACTCAAAAAATGTAAAATTAAACCAAATCCGCGATAAAATCCGTAAATAATAGTTTTATTTCAATGTGTAACATTCGTAAATCTAAGAAACCATTAGGAATGTAAGTGGTTTCTTAAATTTACGTGAATGTACACATTCTAATATAACAATTCTAAAGGATTTTATCGCGGTATTGACTTAATACAATTTTTGTCTCTTTACTGAAGAAACAAAATTAAAAAAAATTAACCATTAATAAAATCCGAAAAAAATAGTTTAATTTCAATATAAATGTATAAATTATCGAATTTATGAAACCAAAGCATAGAATATGTGCGATATTAAAGACATTAAATTTTGGATTCAGCAGAGATACGTAAATCTAATAAGTTCAAAATATATTGCTTACCTATTGTCTTGTTTATTTGTCTGCATTTGAAAATAATACGGACATAACGAGTTAACATTTGAAACACAAAAAGTTAAAATGGCTATTAGACAGCAAAACCTAATTATTTCGATCATTGTTAACACCCACTATTACCTCTACTGCTTTATAATTTATTTTCTTTTTTAACTATTCAATTCCGAAACACCCGACATTCATAAACACTAAATCGGATTAACGACTTTTTGTGTTACAGTTTATATTTTAACGTCTGTTTTCATATCTGGCAATTATTGACTCATTATCGTGTTAACGTTCACGATTCCAAGTTAACCTACGACATCCATATTCTCACGATTCCAAATTAGCCTACGACATCCACATTGATCACATCGTTAAACAAGCTAATAAAGCACTTGGTCTTGTGATTAGATCATCCTCACAATTCACCAATATTTAAGTGATAAAAATTCGGTATTGTTCATTGGTACGCAGTATCCTGGAGTATTCTGCACAAGTTTGGAACCCACAGTATTATTTGTTACATTGATAGAATTGAATCAATTCAACCCCGATTTTTAAAATTCCTTCAATTTAAATGTCATTGTTATGACTCAGATTACGAAGCAAGGTGTCGCAGATAACATTTTCTCCCGCTATACGAAAGAAGAAAAGTTGCAGATATTATATTACGTGCAAAAATTGCACAAAATCTATTAGATTCCCCGCATTTACTGTCGAAAATTAATATAAGAGTTCCCTATAAGAATGTAAGACGACCCGTGTGCCTATGTACTCCACAAAGTACAACTAATTATAGACAGAATACATTCTTCATCAGAGCAACAAAATATGTTAACGCTGTAATATATCTCTTAGACCTTGAATTATTTTACACAACCACATATTTTTTAAAATATATTAGCGGATCATTGGTTCTTTTTTTTTACTCTGGCCCAGCATAGTGGCGACATTGCACCTGATGGTACGCGCAAATGCCGCCCAGGCAGAGTATCCATTGGCATCGGACGGAAGTCCCATGCCAATGGAAACAATTATGCCGGCCTGCTAAGGTGCCTCTTCACACTACGGTGGAAGGACCCAGGATTGTAGGAAGGAGGGAACACGTGCGCCGGCAAACAATTCCACAGCCTGACGGTGCGGCACAAAAAAGAATTAGAGAACCGTTTGGTTCGCGCCGGGATGGTGTGGACCGACAAGTTATGGCTTCGCAAGCCAGCACGCGTGGTTCTGGTTAGGAATGGAGAGGAGGGGATCAAGTTGAACAATTCCTCAGAGCCATCCATCCTCCATTTACTGGTGGTAGGTCTCTCATATGTGCGAGGCCATCTGGGTAGGTACCACCGCAATGTCTATTTCTCCCGTGAAACAACACTGCTTAAATGCACTGTTGTGTTTCGGATTGAAGGACATTGTAGCCAGAGCAACTACTGGACATATTGAGACTTAACATCTTATGTCTCAGGATGGCGAGCGCAGTGGAATATTTCTACTGTTTATGAGCGGTCGTATAGCTTACCATCAGGCAAACGGCTTGCTCGTCTCGCCATTCATAGCAATAAAAAAAAAAAAAAAAAAAAGAGCATTCACCGTGATACAGGCGGGTAGAACACGCTTAGAGAGGCGACATCCCTCCGGAGTTGTATTCTAAGTTGCTCGTAACGTCTGCATCATTCACAATGCGGATGGCCCGCCGCTGCAATCCATCCCAGGCATCGAGCAGGTACTGGGCGGATCCATCGCAGAGGTGCGAACAGTACTCCATACGCGGCCGGACCTACGCTTTATACAAACGATAAAGCTGACCGGGCATGAAGAACCGACGCACCCTGTTCAGGACTCCAACCCTGCGTGATGTCGCAGTTATTACGCCCTCGATGTGATTCCTTGGATTGAGATCACAGCGGATATCCACACCAACGATACTCAGGTCATTCCGCACTGAGAGGGGAGCACCCTTAAGAATGGGGAGGGGACAGGAACACACCTGGGTTTTCTTGGCATTGAATTCAACCATATTCCTGGAACCCCATATAGAAATGAGATCCAAGGTCCGGTTAAGCGGCAACCCGGAGGCCCGCAGTGGTATCGCCCATGAACCGTGCTGTCATCTGCATAGCAATGAATGTTGCCAAGCGCAACATGTCATTCATCATTAATATGCAGAATAAACAAGGTGGGCGACAGCACCGAGCCCTGAGGAACTCCGGCATTTACCGACATGAGCGCCGAAGCGTGTCCGTCAACGACTACACGTATTCTACGCCCATGCAGAAAGCCGGAAATCCACGAACACAGGTTGCCGGGCAGACCGTATGCCGGAAGCTTGGAAAGAAGACCACGGTGCCAGACCCTATCAAACGCCTTGGCAATGTCGAGGCTCACAGCAAGAGCCTCGCCACGCCGGTCAATCGCCTCACCCCAGCGATGCAGGACAAACGCTAGAAGATCACCCGTTGATCGATATTGACGGAATCCGTATTGTCTGTCACTGATCAACGAGTGATCCTCCAGGTAGCGAACCAATTGAGCGTTTATGATCCGCTCCATGACCTTACAAATCACTGAGGTGATAGCGATAGGGCGGTAATTGGTAGGGTCCGACCGATCACCCTTTTTGGGGATCGGTTGCACATTGGCCTCCCTCCAAGATTCCGGCACAACACCTGTGCGGTAGGACGCTCGATAGAGGCGAGTCAGTGCAGGAGACAACTCGGCTGCACAAGCCCTTAAAACCACCGCTGGACCACTGGCTTTCCGCACATGGAGAGACCGCAACTCATGCCCCAAATCACACTGCCTGATGCGAATATCCGCCATTGAGAAACCGCAATCAGGCAGTGTAGGCAGCGTCTGAGAACCACGGTCTTCGAGGCGGGAATTAGCCGCAAAGAGATTTGCCATATTATACATATAAAATTGATTGACTCTGATTGTTATAGCCGCAAGCCGTAATGCGTAAACGTACATAGATCCTGATTGGTTATTTTTATATTTAGTATTTTAATTCGTGCTTTTAGACTTAATTGGTTTTATTAAGTGTTTGATCGGTCATTTTAAGTTTTTTCATTGTAATCTCGGTTTTTTGTGTTTTTTTTTATCCAAATTTCTTTATAATGAATGTACATACCTATGTAAATTACCGTGTAATGTTGGAACTAGGGCATTTTCTGTATATATTTTATATGTATATTTAACTGTGGAATCGTATAATTGATGCTTTGTTTTTGTTTTGGAGTGTGTTTCGTAACACTGTTTGATCCCAAATAAAATAAATTTATTTATTATAATTCTGTTCCAGTCATTTTACTATTTCTTAGTTATTTGACTTCCGTTGTGGTTAGTTAAATGGAAAGCGAATGAGATTTCCTCTAAACTAGTATAAATTATCTTAATTACATACTTATCTTAATATTCTTAATTTTACGTGAATGTTACACATTAAAAAAACTAATCTAAAAGAATGGAGTGAAATGTAAGCGTAATTTACATGGAGAGACTTTGTCGCGGCAAATATTGTATGACATAACTGCCATAAGATTATCGCGTTTGAGAATTAGGTAATATTTACACGATGCAACTTTTTTATATCCTTACGATAGTCAAATCATCGAGGCAAGAAACTCTCTCCGTGTAAATAGGTCTTTAGTCATATTCAGTCCGCCTCGTGATAGAAGCTATAAAGTCTTTAATGCAATAAAAAAATAAGTATAAACCAAAATTGCCATCTAATTTGTAAAAATACTTGAATGCATTATTTTAATAACAAAGAAATTAAAAAATCGAAAATATACCGAAAATTATAAATATGTAACCGATCGATATATTTACATCGAAGCTAAACGAAGCTAAAAACTTATATGGTTGTCCCCATATAAGTTGACGGTATCACTGAACCCAAAACAAAGATTATGAGAATTTAGGTCTGTTTGTATGTGAATCTCAGAAACACCTAAATCAATTTCACCTAAATTGGTACTTATGGAGGTAGCTGAACAGGGTGTGAGATTAACACATAAGCTACTTAAATTGTAACCGATTGATAGATTACTTAAGGCTTTCGGAATTATTCACTACATTGGCGAAACATAGTTTACTGATTCGTCACTCTGGGTGACTTCGCTTCACTCAGCCATATTAAATATAACGCAAACATATACGAAGTGCGTGGTAGCCTGTTGGTAAACGGACTAGACGCGACTGCCAACATGTTCACGGTGGTCGCGGGTTCGAATCCCAGGGCACACCTCTGACTTTTCGGAGTCATGTGTGTATTGATAGTCAATCACCACGCACTAAAACGGTGAAGGAAAACATCGTGAGGAAACCTGCATACCATAGCGATTTATAAAAAAAATCTATGGTATGTAAGTTCGCCAACCCGCACTAGGCCAGCGTGGTGGACTATATGGCCTAACCACTCTCAATCGTACTGTCGATTGTAGAGGAGGCCCGTGCCCTGCAGTGGGACGTATATGGGCTGATACGGAAACATATACGTATCAAAAAATATTGTAAATTTACAAAAAATATTAATGAACTGCTTCGATTTTGTAATAATCACTACATTGTAAACTGGTTTTGAAAAGAGCAGCAATACAGTTTCTTGTCCGTTCTTCTCTAGTGAAAACCGCTTTCCAAACCGGGTGGTAGATAAAAAAATTACTGAATCTGAATGAAGTTGAATATTAAAATACTGGGTATATCAAGACTACTACCGAAAACGAAGCCAGGTGGTAGTTTCAGTGACTACAAACACAATCCAACTAAAAATTTCGCAAAAAAACGCGACATTAATTTTTAATGATTTTTTAAATATCATCATTTTTGGGTGGTAAATCCATAGTTTTTGCTAAAATAATAATTTAAACTCTTTGATACCTTAGAGTTTTTACAAATGTATTTAACACCCAAATATGACCATAGGAAAAAAATAACAAAAAACGCTTTTTTTTTTGCAACCTTTTTTTTTTATTGCATTGTGTCTGAAGTCGCTTAAACTACCACCCGGCTTCGTTTTCGGTAGCAGTCATGATGTAGACCTTGTATAAGTGTTTCAATTTTAAAAATCAATACTATTGTCAATACCATTTTTTCCAAACTTAGTCTATGGTGGTCCAACATTTTGTGTAGTATCTAGGCACATTCGTGAAGTTTTACATACGGCGTCCGAGCATTCGAACTTCGTACCGGTTCATCACCTGCTGATAGTTACCTGTATAGCATAAATATAAAATTCAGCTTATATACTACACCGCTGGCAAAATTACATGGTATTTAATATTGGGACATCTTCACACTTCAACAGAATGTGATTTTGCTAGCGTTACTTTATATAAAAAGTTTAATATTTCATCCCTTACTTTACCCCCATGTGCCGTTTTTCCAAAATGTGTACGCCATTAATTTGTGTTAGTAATAAGGACCTAAAATATAAATTTTCATAAATATATCTTCAATAATTTATATTTTCCATTTCCGTTTCAATTCCTATTTCAATCCCTTTAAGCAAATATATAGCCTATGTTCCTCCAGGATAATATACCATTGGAATGGTGAAAGATTTTTTTAAATCGGTCCAGTAGTTTTTGAGTTTATTTTATTCATTATAAACAAAAATCCAAACATCCACAAATACAAATGTTTCCTCTTTATAATATTAGTATAGATAGCTTACCATAGCTTTTTGTTTTATAACGCTGGAAAAATTACATGTCATTTAATATTGCGAAATTTTCACACTTCAATAAAATGTGATTTCCCTAACGGTACTGTATAGAAGCTAAATTTAATATATTTTTAAAGCAACTATCAAAAGGTTATGATCTAAACTTTTTTATTTTTTTATTAATTTATCTTGTGTTTTAATGTTTCTCCGTGTCTTCAATTATTCAACATGCAGTAAGTACAAGCCAAATTCGTCTGCGAAAATAGAATTGGAACAGTCTGGGGGAAATTTACAACGGTCTAGTTTGTTACGATATCCACAAGAAGATTACTCATGGTTTTATCCAATTTGTTTTACTATCGTCTGATCTAAAAACGTTACTCGTGTTTTCGTTTCGAAATAGTTCGATAAAGGACAAGACTGACATATTGGAGTTAATTAATGGAAACAAACTCAATCATTTTAACGTGTCGTAATTACTAATTTTATTAAAAAGTAGTTCTATTCATTCGATAAATATTCTCATAATAACAATAAGTACTTGATCTTAAGGAGTCATGTCACGTTAAGTGAGAGTTTTTATGCGAAATTCGAATTCTAATCGCCATTAAACCAATTTACTGTTCTTGTTTAATTTTGTTGAAATATAATTTTTTCTTAGCACCTGAATATCGTTTACCACTAAAATACAATGTTTTATGACTTATTTTATTACCTTTACCAATATTAGAATTGCGAATGTTTGTAAGTATTAATGTTTGTTACTCTTTCAGTTAAAAATAGCTCAACCGATTTTGAGGAAATTTGGTATAGCTGACACCCTGGATTAATACTTAAGCTAATGTATATCTTAACAAATATGGTGTTCCCGTGGGGTAAGTAAGGATTTTAAATATACATATTTGCTACTGTTTCAGACTTGAATCGATGACACGGGACAGGAGTGGACAGGATTATATGCTTTTCGTCATGAGACAGAATGATACGAGACAAAACAGGGTACACGGGATGGGAAGGTAAAAGCAATATGGTCGACACCGTAGCGATTTGTCTCATTGAGCTTAAATATAAAACATATAATTCGCTAAATAATATGATGTTGTTGATGTCTACTTGACTCAAAAACGACATGCACCCGGACGAAGTCGGGCCCACCCGCTAGTATTTTATAATTTACTAGCGGCCCGGCCCAGCTTCGCCCGGGTGCATGTAGATTTCTCTACAATAATATGCACGTATTATCTATATATTAATACGTGATGCAAAAACTTCGGACTCCTTTTTACGAAAATTGCGCAGACGCAGGAGCATAAAATTTGGCACACTTATAGTTTATGTGTAGGAGAAGTGCAGAACGCTAATATTTTTCGATAATAATGCTTATAAAGTACATTAAATAAAAAAAAAAACATTACACACACTACCATGCATATCACACACACATACATACACAAGTATTTGTACACGCATACATACTCTGGTGTCAAATTGTTTCTTTTCTTTTTCATTTTGTTCTTCTGACATAGACATATAAAAAAAAAAAGTTTTATTTGCCTCATTTAATATAAAAAAAGATTTTAATAATAATGCATAAAAAAGTACATTAAATCAATAAATAAAACATTACACAAACCAGCATGCATTTGACACACGCATTTGTACACATATACATACTCTTTGGTCAAATTGTTTCTTTTGTTTATTATAGACATAGTTGAATGTCAAACAGAAAAGTTTGTTTAATGTAGTTTTATTGAATGTCAAACAGAAAAGTTTTATTTGACGAATACTACGTGAAATACTGAGCGCTTATACAAATTGTGTAGCAGTAAGATACATTTAAATGTACACGGACTATCATTATATGCATAAAGAAAGTTCTGTAGCAGCAATCTGCAATAACAACATTCAGGTACAAAAAAAATATAATTTGCTATTGCTGGTTCAAAGCAATTATTGTAGTTTACGATTTCAGTAATTGCATCTACTTCAGGATAATTAAGTGATTTTGAGAGATACGTACATTTAAATGTGCACGAATTATCAGAATAACAACATCATCATACAAGTAAAAACTTTTTCTCTTCTTGATTTGGTCGAATTTCGACCACTGGGCGACCACTAGTACACATAAACCTTCCTCTTGAATCATTCATATTTATAATATTATCATTAATACTCTTCGCAGCGTATGCGATGAAAAACATTTTATGGCTCATTTTTTTACACCTTCGGTTGGTTTTAATAGGAATTTCTAAAGATTTCTATAGTAATCTTGTACTAAATATAGCCTATGTTACTCAGTGATAATGTAGCTTTCTAATGAAAAAAAGGATTATTAAAATCGGTCCAGTACTTTTTGAGTTTATTCGTTACATACAAAAATACAAATCTTTCCTCGTTATAATATTAGTGTAGAAATGTATTTAAAAAGTGGCCTGTTGTGTCTTCTCGAAGTATAAGGTCGATGTAGTGTTGGTGGGTATGTTTTGAACTTCAGGCTATGTAACTTGTTAATATTTATGTTTTCTTATTATTAGTATTTAAGTCACTTGCGCGCTTAAAAGTTATTTTCAATTTAATTTGTTCCACGTCATGTAAAAATTAAATAGGTATTATTTGTAAAATTATAATATGAAGAAATATTTTAAAACATTATATTATTACAAAAGAAAATAAAACACAGGTAATGGTTTAATATTTTATATTTCACAAAACATAATATTTATTCATTCATGTCTTAAAACTCTTAAGTATTTACAACAACGGAGGCATTACATTTTAAACTAACTGAATATAAAATCACTTATTTGATTATTTACAAAATAATAAAGATCACATTTCAATATAATCTACGTATATTTATAATGTTAATTCAATTATTATTAATAAAAATGTATTTTGTAATAAATTAAACACCACAAAACGGCGAAAAAAATAAAATATTTACATATCATTGCGCAAATAAAATAAATCATGGCATTCTAAATTTAAAATCTCTTTCTCAGTCATATTATGCTCGTATTTTTCTAGAAATAAAAAAGAAGAAGCTAATAAGGTATTTATTAAGCACTATATCATAAAAAACATAATTAAACATAATTAAACATAATTATTTGTGCAGAAAATTTACATTGAACAAATATTATTATTTTATCATTTAAAATGGCCTGTTGCGTCTTGCCATAGTGTAAGGTCGATGTAGGGCAGTTGATCGCACGGCGCCACCTTGTTTCTGAAAAAATATTTTAAATAAAACAAAAATGTTAATAAGTTAATAGTACAGTTTTTTATACTGCAAGTCTGTCTGCTACGCCAGAGGTGTTCAATATCAACAAAATGTATCGTTTGTTTCAGTTTTCAATAAATCAATTTCCTTGAGTATTTGTCTTAGTTGGGAATGAAATTAATGTTTTATAAAGTTTTTTAATACTAAATATTTTCACACTTTTCTATCATTAAAATAAAAACATTTAGTTTATGACAGAACTCTTCGTTTTCAGACACATGATAAATTATTTTTTTTAATTGCGGGTATTCGTACAGGTATTTAATACTTAATAGTTAAAAATATCTACTTGAAAACAAGTACTAAATTGTCAGAAAATATATTGTAGAACTGTACGTCACAGGGCGGTGAACAAATTTCTTTAGATTTAAAAGTATTAGCCCATTTACCTGGAATAAGGAATGTACTGGAATCCCCTGGGTTTTACAAACATGTAAGCGACTACCCACGCTTTACGTCACTAGTATTTTTGTACATTTAATGAGTTCCTTAGAGCTACAGAAACTTTTCACATTTAAGACAATTACTTACCATTAAGGATAGGGACAAGAGATTGATTTTTTCGATACAAAAATTTGTTAGGATTAATTGATATAGAAATTTAAATCCATCTTACAAATTTGTGTACATTTATTTTCAAGTCATTCATAAGCAACATACATAAGTCGCTACAAATTCACGAGATTTGGAATTGTCTTATCATCCAAAATAATAATTATTTTCAATATCGTATGGCACTTCTCGGCATAGATGACTTCACTTGGTTATATTTTACGACTACAGAGTAGTACGTACAAATTTTGATTCATAAAAAGGTTATCAAAAAATGTGAAGTGTTCAGCGACTTATGTTGCTGACTGTACATTCGAAGTTTGTATCGTTTTTATAGAGTAACCTCCCTGTATTCATAACCTATCACGTGACGGAGCGCGCTGACGTCACTGCGCGGGCGGCAAGTTGAAAGTCTCAGTCTAAATCGGTTCATTTTGATAGAACGTGAGACTGTTACCGATCGTTGACGTAGATTATAGTCACGAGAAAGTTGGGAGCGTTTTAGCGAGAATTTAGAGAACTATTTTTATTTACGTATTTTGTAATTAAAAGATCAACATATATTTTAGTAAAATTACTTTTATTCTTGTTTATATAAAAAAAAAAATTGGTCTACATTCTGAGGTCTACATACATTAGTGTTAAGAAAGTATCGGGAATAGGTGTTTTGTTTATGATTCCAAATTCATTTTTTCGTTGTTAGATTAGCACAACTGTTTTCTATTTTGGTGCGAAGTTTCAATTACATCTGATGATTAGATTAAATAAAGTGCTATCTTTTGTTATATCATATCTAGTGTGTATTGCGAATTTCATAATGGACAAAAACATCGAACAATGAATTTGTCTTAAATTTTTCATTGTCAATGGAATTTCGTGTTCAGGGTCACTGAAAATGTTACAGAAGGCTTATGATGAATAAAAATTTATCAAAAACACGTGCTTATGAGTGGTACAGAGCATTTAAAAACGGTCGAGATGTGATGGAAGATTTGCCTCGCTTTGGTAGGCCATCAACATCTGCAACTGAAGTTAACATCGCAAAAGTGAAGGAAATAGTGACTGAAAATCCTCATTCAAGTTTGAGAGAGTTAGAGAAAACTATTTGAGCCTTATACGGCGTTTAAGACTGAGATATTCGACGAAAAAAGTCAGATTTTTGGAAGGAAAGCTCTTTGATTTTGCATCACGAGGCCATCATTGTGAACGAATTTTTGACCAAAACCTCAACAAATAGGTACCATCGAGCAACCACTTTATTCACCTGATATGGCTCCAGACAACTTTTTTCTCTTTCCGAAATCCGAATTACCACTACGTGGCACACGTTTTCATTCCATACATGACATAATGGATAATTCGCGGCGAGAACTGAGCTCCATTCCAGAAGAAGGTTTTAAAAAAATGTTTTGATGATTAGATTATTCTTTGGCGTAAGTATATCGTTTCTAAGGGAACATACTTTGAAGGTGATAAAATAAATTTGGATGAATAACTAATATTTTGTGTATTATTGATATTTTCCCGGTACTTTCTTGACAGAGTAGTATGTACCTATCGTTATAAAAACGTAAGTAACTGAAAATTGTTTGTTATGGTTGAGTTTATCTTCAGTTAAACATGGTTTATGAATGCTCCAGAAAAAAAGAGTTTATGAGTTTTAAAATTACCGTCTGACTGACTTTAACTCTTTCGAGAATATTTACAGTCCCTTATACTTGATATACGAACCATCGAAACTAAACACATAGCGTTTCAAAACATTCGGACATTACTTAATCTTTTTTTTTTTTATTTGTTAAGGACACAAGACATATAAAATAATCATATAAGTATAATCAATAAATTTATGAAAAAAAAGTGTTGGAAAAGTGTGTCTAATAAATATTATTACCGACCGAAGGCGCCTTGCGTTGAATTTATAACCATTTAATTAATTTTCATTCCGGAAAAAACTACTAATGAGTACCCATTTAGCATAATACAGGCTCGGTAAAATTTCCGACACTACCCGTTTTTCAATTACATCCGGCAATATAATGTTTTCACGACTGCTTATATATCTACAAAAAAAGTTAACGACAGATTTTAAGTACGCATTTAATCGTAAAATATGGATAATTTTCGCACCTTACGTAAAAATTAAATAATAACAGCCTTCGTGGCGTAGTTGGTTAAACGCCGGCTGTGAAACGAGAAGCCGTGGGTTGAAGACAAATGTTCGTGCGGCACTGCTACAAATATTTGTTTCTGGTCTGGGTGTTTGTGAGAACGAAAGCTTCTGTTACCCACGAAACAAGACATTGGTCTTAATGTGAGGTCAGAACTATGTATATATGATTGCGTAGGTGGTGTAGTTGTACCACAGTACAACTACAACGCTGAGGTTTCGGGTTCGAATCCCGGGTCGGGCAATGTGATATTGGATTTTGCTATTAATTATCAGACCAATGTCAATTAGTGCCCGATATGGCTCGCCCCTATAACATTCTGTATCAGCCCATATACGTCCCACTGGGCACGGGCCTACTCTACAATTGAGAGTACGTTTGAGAGTGGTTAGGCCATATAGTCCACCACGCTGGCCTAATGCGGGCCTATAACATTATGGGACGGAAAATACAAGGCGAAATATGGGAGTCTTGGTTGCATCTCTGCCTATCCTTTCTTGAAAAAAGGGATGAGTTTATAATATGTATGTGACTGTTGTTT
The DNA here is from genome assembly GCA_023078785.2 of Hyles euphorbiae. NCBI lineage: Eukaryota > Metazoa > Arthropoda > Insecta > Lepidoptera > Sphingidae > Hyles > Hyles euphorbiae. The sequence goes on along the minus strand of CM041034.1, from coordinate 8,672,443 downwards.
TTACACGCTTTATATTAGCTTCACTTGTATGTTTGTATGTTTGTATGTTTGTATGTTTGTATGTTTGTATGTTTGTATGTTTGTATGTTTGTATGTTTGTATGTTTGTATGTTTGTATGTTTGTATGTTTGTATGTTTGTATGTTTGTATGTTTGTATGTTTGTATGTTTGTATGTTTGTATGTTTGTATGTTTGTATGTTTGTATGTTTGTATGTTTGTATGTTTGTATGTTTGTATGTTTGTATGTTTGTATGTTTGTATGTTTGTATGTTTGTATGTTTGTATGTTTGTATGTTTGTATGTTTGTATGTTTGTATGTTTGTATGTTTGTATATTTGTATGTTTGTATGTTTGTATGTTTGTTTGTAACCGACTTCTTTGGGCGCGATTTTGACCCACTTTAAACGGCCAGATTTCGTTCAAATTTTGCACACCTGTCAAAGACCGATGACAATACAATAATTCGATTAAAATATATAATTATCCTGATTAGATTCGCCAGGATTAATTATTCTTATAATTGATGACCATTGCTACATTCATCGCTAGATGGCGTTAACATTGTATTCTTCCAAGAAGTTTATACCCAAATGGAGATTGCATTCCGTATAAAACACTGAAGCACAAAAATTTGACCTTGAATGCAATCGCTGTTGCCTGCTATCCTTTTCTTTAGAGTGACAATGAATGAAGTTCACGTGAAGTTCATTCATTGTTACGCTAAAGAAAAGGATAGCAGGCATCAGCGACGTCATTCAAGGTAAAATTTTTGTGCTTCACTTTTATATACGGAATGCAATCTCCATTTGGGTATAAGCTTCTTGTATTCTTCAAGTGTCAAATGTTACTACTGACCAACAGATGGCGTTATTGATTGAAAATACAGCCGTAGATGGATGTTTTTAGTCAAAACAATTATATAATAGTTAAAAAAAACTAAAATACACGCTTTAATAAGATATACAACTAAAAAAGTAAAAATAATTGATACTGAATTTAAGATAAGAAAATGGAGTAAAATACATATATTTTATTGTTACAAAGCGTGGGGTGTTTACAACAATTACTTATCCTCCTGCACCCCACGCTTTGTAACAATAAAATATATGTATTTTACTCCATTTTCTTATCTTAAATTCAGTATCAATTATTTTTACTTTTTTAGTTGTATATCTTATTAAAGCGTGTATTTTAGTTTTTTTTAACTATTATATATTTTAAATTAATATAAATTCACCATACAGTCAAACTACAAGTTCTGATAATTTACTAAGACACAATGTATTGTGTCGTAACTCGTAGGTATCAGAAAGTACGGTATACATTTCATTATTTTACGTAATACATTTCAAGAACAGTAGACCACAAGACATATTCTCGAAAGGGTTGACGTTAGTGAGATTATCTAAACATAAATCTATAAGCCAATTTATTCTGCAACATGTATAAAGAGATATTGCATCATTTAAAAGTATGCAACAAGAGGCAAAAGAAGGGATAAAGAATATATTATACTGGTGGTAGATCTGTGTTATATGAGGGGCCGCTTGGGTAACTATCACCGCAGTGTCTATTTCTGCCGCCAAACAACAGTGTAAATGCATTGTTGTATTCCGTTTTGAAGGTCATTGTAGTAAGAGTAACTACTGGACATATGGATACTTAACATCTTATGTCTCAGGATGGCGAGTGCAGTGGAATACCAAGCATTGCTTAGTGATTCTTGGTGTTGTTTAGTTTTACTACTGTCCATGAGCATTCATATCGCTTACTATAAGACGAATCGCATACTCGTCTCGCCATTAATTGCGATAAAAATATACTTTTATGATAAGCGATATTAAGACAAAAGTATGTGAATAGTTTCGTCTCAGGTCAAATTCAAACTAAGATTATTTTTATCTTTTATTTGCTTTTTATTCACGTCATCATCTTTCTTTCACAGCGTCTTCGATCGTCTTCCAGACTGTTCTCCCTTATTCCGTACCTTCCGTACTTCAACATATTATTGATCCTCTAACTCTTTCCATCTTAAGTCATCTCTTTCACACAAAGCACATTCCATACCAGTCAATCGTCTTATGTTTAATTATACTCATCTTTCTTCATAACATTCAAATCCCACATAACCTATAGACATTCACATATAAGTGTATTACGGTCTTACCCTTGTGATACTTGTTGGAAGGCTCGAGGCTGCATGGATCTTATACCATCGCCGTTATCGCAGAATATACGCGCCATCGACGAACCGTGGCGGATGGCTTCCAACTGACCTGAAATTTAAATAATAGTATTTAGAATTAGTTTGAGAAACTTATACAATTACATTATTAATGTACAGAATACAGCCTGGTGGTAGTTTGAGTCACTACAAAGACTATGCAACAAATTTTTTTATTAATGCTTGCTATAAAGCTTGCTAAAAGGGATATCAACCTTACAAGTACTTTAAAATTACTTACAACAAGTACTATATAAGCCATAAATACTATATAATCAATAATACATAAAATCTATTGCCTTGGATAGAAATAGAATGCTTTAGGTTGAAAATGTACTAAACACACTTACTAGGAGTGAAAGCGGTATCAGGATCGGCTCCGTTTTCGTAGAAGTATCTGTCTCCGACACGCGTCCTGTAGAACTGTTCAGTGAGGAGGCACAGATACGTGGGCCCGGCGAGTGCTCCCGGCACGTTGCGTTCCAGAGACCCAGCCACTACCAGCTCCACGTCTTCCACCGCCGCGTACATAGTGCGGAGGACATGCACGTTCTATTCACAAGGAAATATTCAGTAAAAAAAAGCTACAATATGCATGGACGATCTGGCTAAAGTTACAGGAAGTCGCTGGATGCAGGCCTCTTCCAACAAGTTACGTGGAGATACTACGGGGAGGCCCATGTTCAGCGGTGGAATTCCTGTGGCTGAGATGATGATGATGAAAAAAAAAAACGCTGTCATTGCGATTCGCACAGTACGGAGTTGCCTTTCTACACCGCAAGTTGTGGATTTGATACTCTTAAGCGTTAATACGTCATAAACTAAAGACTATCAGTACTAAGATCAACTAATTAGAGTCAGAATACCCTAGTTAATTAGTGCATCGGTTACGAGATTCATTGAATGCGTAGATACTAATTAGCCGCTTAGATTCTAGCGCTAATAATTGCAAATGTAAATTGTGACCAACACATAACTGTTGTTCAAAGAAATAAAATAGAGCAGACACATGCATTTATCTGACCAATCAATGAAGGCTTACCACCAAGATAAGGCAGGCCTTCATTGATTGTGACTAATATAAATAGTGAATATATACTACAAGGTAGGCGTGAACAATTCGAGTGATTCGAATTCGAGTGAATGTGGCGGTAGTTATCTATTTATTCAAACACTTAGTACACATAAATAATACAGGCGGACTTAATGCCAAGGACAATTTCTACCAGCTAAGCTTAGGTAGTGCAGGGAGACGGATGCAGATTTACCATCAGATGAGCGGGTTGCGCGTTTGCCGGATCTTTACAAATAAAATGGCTTACGGCTTAATATTTTCCAGACTTCCAACTAAGAGTGTGAGTAAAATATATTTTTTGGAATAACGTTATACAAATTTAAAAAAGCTTCTATACCCATTTTATAAGATTCACTAAAGTGGTAAATGAAGACCAGGCCACCAGAAATGCATATTATTTTGATTTAGCAATTTGCTAATTGTCAGTAAATTACTACAGTATTTACTCACAAGTGCTTATCAAACAGCGTATTAGAAATGTTTCTACTCATTAATAAGCGAATGTATTCAAGAGTTTGCCGTGTAAATAACGAATGATGCCGCATGAAAGGATGAGGGATAAATAGAATGCATAGAACAAACAACGAACTGCCAACGACCCGTGTCGTGCAATGTCGTGGGTGTATTGTCACTTAACTCCGCATAAAGGAAGATTTTTGAACCTTTCAAGAATTAATTAGACAACTGTTTAGATTGCTTGTCATACTCCTGCTATCTTTGTCCTTATCATCCGGCTTAGAATGTCACTGCTAGATAAAAGCCGTAACGTATTGATGCGACAACCGTGACCATCCTGTCTGAATTCATTATACTCCCATAAGTTTAAATCGTATATCCCAAATATAATTTACTTTTACTGATCGAAACATAGCATTTTAGACCTAAGGTATGCCAGTCCGAGATTAAAACCAGGATCTCCAGATTCCTAACCCATACCATTAGATAAATGTATCGATGCATTATTATTGAAGCTGGTAAATCAATTCACGCTTGCAACTAGTATAAATATTGGTAAACTCCGCCATAGTAACCTACGCAAGGGTACTGTCACTGTATTTGGATCGAGTAGTTTGTAAAAGCGAAAAGTGGCCACAATATCAGCAAGTCAGTTTACATCTGGTGGAATACAGTCAACTTGTCATGCGAGTACAAATAAGATAAAATTAACTATATTTCGTAAGAATCCTACATACATAACCTCACGCCTTTTTCTCGGACGGGGTAGGCAGAGGTTCTGGTAACTACCAGAACACCTACTTTTCACCTTGTATGTTCCGCCCTACGATGTGGTCGGGGGCGAGCCTTTCGCAATATCGGGCACGAATTCCAGACTCCCGGCTGATAATGAATTGAAAAATCCTATACCACTTTGCCCGACCCGGGATTCGAACCTGAGATCTCAACTTCGCAATCTTACCGTAGTACAACTGCGTCACCGAGGCAATAAGAATTACCCAAATAGTCAACTAACACTACAAAAGAAAATTTAGAATACAATATTCATCATTCTATTTTTCTGATGGATATAACCATTAAAACAAAATCTTTTACAGATACCTGTATTCTATTTGTGGCAGGCAAATCACGGAATAATTCAATAACCTTTTGTTAATTTAATTAATCCTCTACATATTAACTTATGGAGAAAATGAACACAATTTATTTCTACATTACTCACAATTAAAAGCGGATTTGCCAACGCATTGAAATGTGTTTCTTAGAATTCATAATATCCAACTTAGTCTAATTATTATATCGTACTATAATTTCGACAAAATGATTAATTAATATTTAGCGGTAGAGAAGTAGCAAACATTCACACGTTTGAAATGAAACATTAAGTATTAACGAAAAATTGTGTCACACCTAAAATGTACTTAATAGCTGATGCACTTACATAGGCAACATAATTCTACCAAGGCCCATAGTCAGCGAAAAAGGTGTTGACTTAATATAATTCAGTAAATACGAGAGTTGTTCGTCTTAAAAGCGAGGATGCTGAAGATAATCCGATATGGAAATGACTTAACAGAAGGGCGTTCCCTGACAGGGAAATAAAGCAACACACTGGTAGAAGGTCCCTCATACATATGTGAGAAGCCGCCTGGGTAGGTACCACTGCAATGTTACTGGTGGTAGGTATCTTATATGTGAGAAGGCGCCTAGGGAAAATCCTTCTAGATCTTTGTTTATCTTAGGATCAGTAAACTAATAATTCCAGATTTCTCCCGACTTAAAACCTTCATGTTGATCTCATTTATCACAAATAAGGAACTCCGGGATCTCATGAGGCCTACACCCGTCCCTTTCGCATCTTTTTGTTATAGTTTATATCGAACCAAATCCGCCTAACGTTGACCGCTTTCAAAGCTAACGTTAATATAACCTATGCAACATTAAGTAAAAATAACTGATTATATCCATCTCAAGATTGCCTGGAAGAAACTATTCAGTGCGATAAGGCCGCCTTTTGTACTTTTTTATTATTATTATTTAAAACTTTATTGTACAACTAAAACTAATACAGAAAAAAAAAACATTTAAAAAAATGTACAAAAGGCGGTCTTATCGCTCGAGGCGATCTCTTACAGAAAACCAACCATGGGATGAATTGGACGGAACGACGGTTTTGAGGTTTTTACCATATATTTTTTTAATAACTAGCTACGTATGGTGCAAAAAAAGGACAAATAAATAAATAAATAAATATAAAATATCCATACCTCACTAGATATGAAGTCGGTCATGTCATCGAAGGTCTTGGGCACGGGCAGGCCGCAGGCGGCGCGCGTGGCGATGTAGGTGCCGAGGCCGTGGTCGCGGCCGCGCTGGATGTCCGTCGCGCGCAAGTCACCACCGAACGTGTTGTTGCGCCTTCACAAATATATCAGCAACGTTTATTCTCACTAGTTCTTTTAGAATATTTAAAGAAACTACTGTGACCAAAAAGTCTCAGTAGTTCCTTTAAAGGAACTAGTGAAGTTACACTGTTGTATTCCGTATATTATTTAACAGCATATTTAACAGCTTACATAGGTCCCATTAAATATTTTAACAGTTTGATCCGTGGTGCTTTATGCTGGCATTTCTGGATGTAAAAGTCTTCATCATAGGTTATTTCCCGCTTTAGATTTTAGATTGATTAGTCACTCGCTTTGCTATGGATGGAAGTGGACAAAAATATTTCCAACTCCTCCTATTATTTACTTTAGAATTAATGTTAAAGACAAGTTAGACATTCCCGGAGACTCGCTGAGCTTCAATGCTCGGTGTCATTAAAATGTGCACCACTGTTTATCCTGGCTAACAGGTGTTGCAGTGGCGGGTGTGAGGGCGGGACAAAAAAATAAAAAAATTGGCAACATTTTGTATATTGTAAGAAATGTGGTTTTAAGAATCTCATTGGTTTTGTTAGTTAAAATAACAGTTGAGGAAATTATGGTAAGTTTATAAATAAACTTCTAGCAAACGTTTGTGGCTATCGTAAAGGCTTTGAACAATTTTCGTACAGAAATATATACAATTCCCGTATCTAATTTACTTGCAACAAGAACATATTATATTGCAAGTTGTAACGTTTGCAACTATCGTAAAGGCTTTGAGCATTTTCCGTACGGGTATATGTATAGAATTCTCTTATATATGTATATATTTTTGCAAATGAATTGATCTTCAATGTAACTATATCGATATAATTAGATGTGATTAGCGCAATATCACTAACACTTTTCCATTTTTCGATCCAATGATTACATTTATTTATTTAATTAGCCTATTAAATACATTCACAAGCCAAATCCATAATGTCGATATTTGTAATGACAATCTTCATCTAATATTTAAATATGCCACGTGGGTATTTGGTGTTCAGGTGTGATTGTTGTGTTTTGTATTGTATTTTTTCTCTTTTTTTTTTTTGAATGATTTAATAATGTGTTGTTTATTGATATGTTATCCATGTTAGTAATTTTTTATTTTATAATTGTTTGTTTTCTATTTTTATATTTTAGCTTTAGTTTTTTGTGTAGATGATTATTAGCGTAAAATTGTTTAATTTAATTTCATGTAAACGTTTTGGCACACGCTGTATGTTTATCATGTAAAAGATTTTTATAAATAAATAAATTTAATGATAAGCAAAATCTTTACGGCAATATTTTATTAAGCATCTGTGTTTTGCCGCAAATCTCTCAAAAGGCGCTGTACAGTTTGATTCGATAATCAGGAGGTGCTTTTACCAAGTTAATGTACAACATTGATTTATTTTTATAAACTTCACAGGTAAATACTTAAGTAATTAAAATGTACATGCTGCGAATTGGTAATCAGAAAATATTATTTAAATTTGTTTATTGATATGCACATATATAAATATACATATGTGATGATACCTCTAAAGTTTAAATATAAATAAAGTTTGAAACGATTAAATAAGATTTTGTTCTAATTTTAATTTAATGGAATTTTGCTGATATAGAAACCAAAACCAAATATAATTAATTGAAATTAATAAATATTGTAATGTATAACATAATAATTACCTATGCCGAAGTTTAATATAGATATTAATCTTAGATAATAATTATTATTTTTATTGACATCACACGAGACATGTAAAGCTTATTTAAATGAATTTGACAGTAACATTTAAAAAAATACGGCATCAGTCACTTATAGATTCATATTAAATTAATGTTATCATAAACAAAACATTTGCATGTGAAATATTTAACAAAAGTTAAGTTTCGTTAATACTATACATTGGAACAAATTTTATGCAAAAGATTATATGCAATTCTATTCTATATTAAAGAATAAAAAATCTTGCGTAAAAATAACGAACACTTAACCATATCTTTGACTCGACACAGACAAGTTCAAAACAGTCGACACAAAACTTTCGTCTTCTAACTATAATCCCTTTAATCCCCCGATCCCTAAAGCACCCTAACTACTATAAATCAAAGTACTTCATTCGTCTTTCAGTAGTGTTATTATTGATAAGCTATCAACTTTTAAAGAATTAACTCGAATTGTATTTAAAATAATCATGTGTCTTGGGAAAGGGATATACGCTAGAATATAACCCATTCATCTAAATTAATTATTAACAACTTGAAAGCTTTCTTGTAATTTGTTTTATTCCTCAACAGTAACACATCAGATATCATAATAAATAACAAGGCAGTAATAATCTAAGGATCTCAATTTATTGCCATTAAAATAAGCTGAATTTATTGTACATTGTTAGCAAATAAATCTTTATAGCCATAAATGTAAGTCTGTCATAAAATGATTAATAGGTTTCTAGACGCATGGTTATAAAATATGTACTTGAAATAAAATGGTGGAAACCTCATTGAATAACACATTATTTGTATCATACACTGCCTTACTAACGTAATTTATTCCTTAACTGGCTTTTGCTCGCAGGTTCACCTGCTACAAATCTGATTAAATATGAACCTTCTTGCATGTGTATAAGCAGCAATCTAAATAAGTCAAGAATTTCCACGTACATCCTACCTTCGACTTGAGCTGAATAGTTTGAAACTTTGATTAGCTAATTGACTTTTGCTAGGGTTGTCTCATATATCACAACCATTTTAGTATTTATAATTTTTTTATAAACTTTTTCATAGATTACATCAAACTTGTATCCCTGAGTGGGCAGCCAGAAGTGCTATTTGTGGGTCCTAAATGCACTGATTTATTGCTGGTCATCGTTACCTAGGGTATGATTTAAAATACCTACTAACACCGCGAATGAAAGTCACAATTAATTTGCCGAAACTAATTAAATTTGTCTTTCTACTAAAGACATGCTCATATCTTATTCTTCTAACATATATGTGGAATATCATGTATTTTAACGTCAAGAATTTTGGTAAAACGAGAAACCACTTTCACAATGACAATACAACATTCTGAATAACTTCTAATATCTATTAATTGAATTTAATTTATTATAATATGACTAAAACAATTGAAACAACTTATCAAATACAAAAGTTTTTATCCATTACGGTTCATGTTATGTCCAACGACTCACCAAGTATTAACGTGAAATTATTTCAAATATAAGCATAGAAGTAAAGTATAAGAAATCCTCGATGTATGATCAAAATAGTCTCTAAAATTTATTTCATAAGTCATAAGGCTTCTTTTTTTTCTACACTTATGAGGATTAAAGATTAAGAAGCACTCAAATTTTAAACAAAAATATACTCTATAAATTTTCTCATAAAGTGTATTTTCCAACTCACTTGAACAAGAACTGCGTCATCTCCGTGTCCCAGAACTGGTCGCTGAAGTCTTGTTCCTGCACGGTGAGGCCTCGCGCCAGCTCGTCGAAGGAGTTGTTGATCTCCAGCAGTAAAGGTCGGTTGAACCAGTCGCTGATGCGAACCGCTCCAAGGAGAGCGCGGTTTTCTGCTATAAGTCTAAGGGGGGATAGCGGGATTGAAGTTTTTTATTTAGGTATATCCACTGGTTGTAGGTCTCTCATATGTGAGAGGTCACCTGGATAGATACCAATGTCTATTTCTCCCGCCAAACAGCAGTTTGAGTGCACTGTTGTGTTTTGGATTGAACGATATTGTAGCCAGAGTAACTACTGGACATATTGAGACTTAACATCTTTGGTCTCAGGATGACGAGCGCAGTGAATTCCAAGTATTGCTTTGTAATTCAAGGCGTTGCTTGGATTTGCTACTGTTCATGAGCGTTTGTATCGCTTACTATCAGGCGAAAGGCACGCTCGTCTTGCCATTCATAGCAAAAAAAAACAAGGATTCCTACAATTGAAATCAGCTGGACTTAGTAAGAAGATAATGAAAATATCACAACAACAAAATGGTACGTTTGTATATTTAATAAAATATATCAAACAGAAATTAATTTAGTATGTAAATATGAAGTAACGAAGCGTACTAAAAATGTATGAAAAACAAAGACATGTAATAGTATGCTCAAAAAAATGCCTTTACTAAAATTTTTACATTCATAAACAAAAAAAATATGTTTCTCTTTGTAGAGGACTTTCATATTATGCGAGAGCATGACAAGCTTTCAGCTTTAGTAATTGCCATATTATTATGTAGGCATGACCATACATTTTTGTTAGCAATTACTAAAACGTTATTTTTTTTTTAGTTTATCCACTAATTATCTGAGATCTGATAAAGTTACAAAAATCAACGTCAAACCAACAAAATATTCTACGTCATCATCACTGACAATATTACATAAATCTCAAATACTGTATTGCAAATCTCGCACAAGAAAACATGGTCTATGTGGCAATCTATGGGAGAGGCCTTTGTCCAGTAGTGATCTTCCTGTGGCTGAGGAGAGGGAGAGAGAGACAAGAAAATAAGGTGTATATTTCGTTGAATTTTACAATGGATTTTATTTTTACGTGCGCGAATGTTGGATAACGTAACATATTTAAATGATACATAAATAAGTATTTCTACTTACTTCAAATATCCTCGGATCAGAGTGTGGAAATGTCTGAATGCGGCGGTCGCGTGCTCGTCCAAAACAGCAGGATCCACGTTGGGGTTATAATCGTTGACGTAGCTGTGAGCTCCCGGGTATATCAACTTGTTCTTCACCATGTTCTCAAAACCTTAGAATTCAAATAATAATTTATAAGTTATCCACAAACAAATGGTCCTAGTGAATTTAGACAGTGAACTCAAAATTTCAAGTGTAAAAATTACATGGTACAATTATATGGTTAACTAAGAAAATTCATACGTAATTGCGAAGGCCTTAAATACAAAATACCAAAACCAAGTCAAAAAAATGTTAGGAAAAATCAAGTTATAGATAAAATATCACTAAAAGAGCTACTTATCAGTATTAAAAAGTGAATACAAACGTGAAAACGTGAATACGTTTGATTGAACGATTTGTATGAAAATGAATTTAGAAATATCAATGTTTATATCAACCTTGATGTATTCGGAGTTCACCCATAAGCGGATTTATAGAACATAAATCGCAGGAGTAATACGAATAATAATGACGTGATGTGGTTTCTTATGTTATTTTCCTGCTTGTGTGGAGGGTTCCTTATCAGACACCACTTGATGACAAATGTTATTAGATACTTTCTATTTTCTAATTAACATAAACCCTATCACGGTTAATAAGGAAATATAATTAAATATTACGTGAAATGTGAGCAGATATTATTAGAATAGAAAAATATATTAAAAGGAAATTAAAAGGTGCTTGCCACCCGCCCAATATGTTATCACACGGAAAGACTATCAAATCTCTAGACGCCTGGCAAAGTCCGTTAAACCGCTAAGCCCGGTTGTTGCTATTCACTAATGTCAGTTTTATTCATAGAGTTAGTATTATAAATAAACTCCATTATTTATAATACTAACTCTATTAGAATCCCTATGTGAGAAAATTCTAGAGACATTAATGCGTTCCTTGTTGACAACATTCTAGTTCAGTATTATACATCCTTTAATGAGCTGGTATTTTTTTGTCTGTCCCGCCCTCACACCCACCATTGTAACTCCTGTAAGCCAGGATCAACAGTGGCACGCAATGTAATGACACCGAACATTGAAGCTCGGCGAGTCTCCGGGAATGCTAACTTGTCTTTAACCCGCAACGAAATTAATCAGAAAGTTAAATTAATAGGAGTTGGAAATAAATTATTGTCCACTTCCCTCCGTGCAAAGCGGGTGACAAAACAATGAACTTAACAGGTAAATAACCTCGTAAAAAGACTTTTACAGCCGGAGAAGCCAGCTGTAAAGCACCACGGATCATATCATTATTACATTTAAATGGGACCTATTATGTGAGCTTTTAGGCTTAATTCCAATAATAAGTATGGCAAAAACGCCGGAAAGCACGGAAGTTCTTCCTAGTCTTTACAAGGTCCATGTAGTATACGACTCCAGGTGATATTTGCATACTATCTAACATGGTTTCACGCTCATTATGCCAAAGACTACACTCCCAAAGTATATTTTTTTTTTTTTTTTTTTTATTGCCTTGTAGGCAGACGAGCTAGCGGCCCGCCTGATGGTAAGCGGCTACCGCTGCTCATGGACCTCCGTAGTGCCAGGGGACCAGCACAACAAAGTCGCTGCCTACCTCGAGGAAAGTACTCTCCTTAAACCTCGTTTGAAGAAGGACAGGTCATAGCGCTGAGGAAACACCGATGCAGGGAGTTTATTCCAGAGCTTGCACGTACGTGGTAGAAAAGAACGCTGGAAACGTACCGTTCGGGAACGGTACGCCTCCAGGTGGTGGGAATGAACTCTACTGCGGAAACGTGTGGTGCGATGGTACATAGGCGACGGTGGTACCAACTCAAACAACTCCTCGGAGCACTCCCCATGGAACAAACGATAGAACACACAGAGAGATCCGAAGTCTCTCCGCAGTCCTAACGGTTCCAATTTGTCCGTGAGATCGGGATCATTGACTATTCGACAAGCTCGTCGCTGCAAGGAGTCAAGTGGGTCGAGCTGGTATTTTGGGGCACCTGCCCAGAGGTGGGAGCAGTACTCCACGTGGGGCCGGATTTGCGCTTTGTAAAGCGTCAATCTATGACCCGACGTAAAGTACCGCTTGGCTCTGTTCAGGATTCCCAACTTCTTGCTCGCCAGTTTGGCTTTGTCCTCCAAATGACTCCTAAACTCGACCTTGCTTGAGATTTCGATGCCAAGGATTCCAATACTCTCGGATCCTTGGAGAGTAACTCCTTGGAATTGCGGCGCCATGACAAAGGGGTCCTTCTTCGCAGTGAACACGCAAACTTGTGTCTTCGAAGGGTTAAATTGAACTAGGTTCAATTCACCCCATTCGGAGGCCCGCCCCAGAGAGCTCTCGACTTCAGACACAAGTTGACTCCGTCTTTCCATAATGGAATCCCGAGAGTGGCTCCGTTGGCCGATGTACCGCGCGTCACTCGTACTATCATCTGCATAACAATGCATGCTATCAATGGACAACATGTCATTGATATGCAGGATAAAGAGTGTCGGCGATAGCACCGATCCTTGTGGAACACCAGCATTAATGGTCATGGTCTCAGAGCAACAGCCGTCCACTACGACTCTTATGCTCCAACCATCCAAAAAGCTGGCGATCCATTTGCAGAGCCCCTCAGGAATTCCATACGCAGGTAGCTTCGCCAGGAGGGCGCGATGCCACACTCGGTCGAACGCCTTCGCAATGTCAAGGCCGACCGCAATCGCCTCACCCCCACTCTCCAAAGCCTCCGCCCAACGGTGCGTGAGGTACACAAGAAGATCACCAGCCGAGCGACCGTGACGGAAACCGTACTGGCGGTCACTAATTAACTGGCGATCCTCAAGATACCTCAGGAGCTGAGTGTTTATAACTCGCTCCAAGACCTTGGAGAGTAGGGATGTGACAGCAATCGGCCTGTAACTCGAAGGGTCCGAACGGTCACCCTTTTTGGGGACAGGGTGTACATTGGCGACCTTCCACGAAGCTGGAACCCGGTTGGCTTTATAGGAAAGACGGTAAAGGCGCGTGAGCACGGGTGTCAACTCAGGGGCGCACGTTTTAAGAACCACTGCGGGGATACCATCTGGCCCACTCGACTTATGGACGTCTAGAAGCCTGAGCTCCCGTCTGACAGCACGCTGGGTGATTTTTACGTCAGACAGGAGGCTCCCACAACGCGGGATGTTCGGCGGTGTGGCGCCCCCGTCATCCAAAGTCGAGTTCGAGGCAAAGAATTGGGCCAAGAGATCGGCCTTCTCCTTTGCACTGTGGGCCAAACTGTTATCGGGCTTACGCAGTGGTGGGAGACTGGACAGGCAGAAATTACCCTCCACAGCCTTGGCGTGCGACCAAAAAGCACGACTCCCAGAGGGATAGCTCTGGAGTCGCTCGCCAATTCTGCGGATGTGCTCCGCCTTGGCCTTAGCTAAGGCTCTCTTGTTGGATCTAGAGGCGGCGTTGAATCTCCGTTTCTCCTCCTTTGAGTTTGGATCCCGACGCCTTCTTGCGTTTTGCCACGCCGCGTATGCGGACTGCTTAAGGCGCGCAGCAACAGCACAAGCACGATTGTACCAAGGCCGGCTGCGACGCCCTGCAGGTATTTTTGAGCTGGGTATGAAAGTCTCCATACCCAAGCTGATCGTATACGCAACGCAGTCCGCACAGGCGTCAGGATCATCGGAGGAGAAACAAAGCCGCCCCCAAGGGTAGGACGCAAAGAATTGTCGCAGTCCATCCCAATCTGCTGACATGTACCGCCAAACTGTGCGAGTTCCAGTCGTTGAAGAGCGGCTAGAACTCGCTCCAGGAGCCCATGAACGAACCAGGCAGTGGTCAGAAGATCCAAGAGGAGCATCAACCACTATCCTGTATCCGTCCGGGTGGGTCGTCAGCAGAAGATCCAACAAAGAGGGCTCATGGCTCTCAACGTCTGGAACACGGGTGGGCTGTGTTACCAGCTGCGAGAGACCATAAGCCAAGGCCATCTCGTAGACAGCCCGACCGGGGAGATCAGTGGTCCTGGATCCCAACCACTCTTTGTGATGAGCGTTGAAATCACCGAGGACCACCACCTCCGCGGAAGGGAACTGCTCGAGAATCTGGTCAGTCCCCACTTGGACGCTCTCAAATAATTGAGTAGATCCCGTATCACTGGCGTGGGACCTGTACAGGCATGCGTAGACTCGGGTCCTACCCCTGTGTTCTATGTATCTCTATGTGTATATGATGCGCGGACTGCTCATACTCGCAATTAGGTGTTGAACATGGACACGCAGGCGACGCAACAAGCTTAAAAGAGTATAGTTTAGACTTAAAGTTACCATGGCCCGTGAGAAATTGTGATACGCAATAATCGACATCTAGCCATGTCTTTGTTAAACGATCACGTACGCAAGGAAAAAATTGGTATAGATGCCGGCCCTTCAAAGATACCTCCCATCTATTTTGCCATTCATCTAATAGTTCGCTATATACCACTGAAACCGGTTTAAATAATCTGTCAACTTTTAAAAGTTCACGTGCGGTGAAAAAACTTGTATCTATATTCTCTCTATTAGAGTAATACATCGCGGCGCGACGTTGCACCTCCAGGTCGACTGGAAGTACACCCGCCAGGACAAGCAAAGCCTCGGTACTAACATGCCTTACACAAGAATATCAAGGCCAAGCGTTGGCTCTGGAACAGTTTTCTTCGCACAGCGCCGATAGTAGCCCTATCAGCCCATACGGGAGATCCGTAACAAATACATCCTAGGGGTCATCGGGGTCGCTAAGCACACAGCGGGGGCTGTGTGCTCACGTCGGGAGTGACCCCGAGATGGGCGGCAGAACGTGTGGCCTCGTGTCTGTCGCGGACGCCCATCTCACCATGGGCGTCCGAAGTAGGGAAAGAGGGGGCATCTGCGCCCTCCCAACATGTGAGGAGCCATATTTGGCAGTGCGCCGGGTGACACGGCGAGTTAAATGGGCGCCATTCGCCTGTCCACATCGCCTGTCACCCATAACGCGCGTGATGGCCACCGAGAGGTTTTAGTCGGTATGCCGGCAAAAGATCTTTTTAGATCTCGGTAGGGACCCAGCCTGATAACAGGCTGGAAGGCCGGAGACCCCGACACGCCCCTTCCGATCTCCCCCGAGTGTCGGAAGGAAGGCTAAAGGAGCTTTACTCTCGTTAAAAAAAAAAAAAAAAAAAAAAGTAAGTTGCTCCATAGATGATTTTTAGAGTATTGAAAGATAGCCCCCATGTCGATTTTAATGTTCTTGTCAAAGCAAAAAAGTTCCTTTTCGACTTTTGCCCGACGTTTTTAATATGTTTAAGAAAGGAAAAATTCCTTTCCAAAATTAAACCAAGATAACAAACCGATTCTTTTTTCTTAACAGTGATATTATTAAATTTAATTCACGGCGGTGATTGTAAACTTCCTTTTAAAAGTAATTGGAACGTTTTATGATTTCGATGGCCCCAGTCACGTATTAATTTTAAACACGCGAGTGAGCTGGTATTTATGAAATCTGAGAGACAAACATCTAAATTCCTTCTCGTAAACTAGTTTAAAGCTTAAATTCGTATCTTAATAGAACGGTACTTTCCCTTAAATCACAAAGAACACAAAAATAAGTATATTATTGATCAAGTTGACCCTGTTACACTAAAATTCATTGTTCTTCAACTCACCAAGGAATATAGGCAAGTATTCATAGTAGTTTATGTGCTGTATCTCAGCAATGTGGATTCTTCTCGCTTCCTGGAATATGGTCTCGTCGGACCAGTGCGGGTTTAGTTGTTGAAGAGCGTCTGCGATCCTGTTGTGTTCACGCAGTAGAAGAATCTGGAGTACGGTCAGCTGTGGATTCTGATTCACTCTGATATCACCTAGAGCAAAGTTATTGGGTGGATAATAAGTAACTAGGCTAGAGGCTATAATTTTGTAAAAGGCGCAAAGTATTAAACGATACCTAAGGATTAATTCTAAATGTGTCCACATTTGATTTATGTAGAAAGGTTTATTTTCGCGGTAGATTCTTAGAGGAAGTTTAAGAACAGTTATTTCACTCAATATTTGCAAAGAAAAATATTACTAACATTTATATAGCATTAATAGAAATCAACAGACAATAAGATAGGATAGTTACTGATACACAAAACGTTTACAAATTGATCGATATGAAAAGAAAATACCTACTACATCGCTGCCTCTGATTTCCCTAGACACCCCGGATGTACCAACAATGAAATCTCGGTTGCTATTATGATTCACAAAAGGACATTGAACCCACCTGTCAAATAACAAGGTTCGTTGAGAGACTGAGCGGACTCGCACGTGATGGTGATGTTGGGGTCTTGTGGGGGCCACTCGCGACCCCCCCTCAGCACCGTCAGTAGGCGGCCTCCGACTCCGGCGCGGATAGGAGCAGCTTGTCCAGCACTATTGCCGTATACTAATGACAAGTCCATGTAAGCTGTCACCGTGCTAAGCTGTACAAATAAATTTGATGATATAAGAAATTTTCAATAGGTCAAGTTTTGTTATAACCAGATATATCTCTCGGTTGCAGGGCACTTCCAACAGAGTGCTGTGGAAATCATTGAGGAAAGCCAAAGTTCAGCAGACAACTTCTCGTGGATGGATAAATTGAGGTACTACTCACAATGCCACATAGAGTCCATCTTAACAATTTGCAAAACCATACATAAGTACCAAAACTATTTTCCGTAAATAAATAGTCGTTTTATTTAAAATATTGTATCGCTTTCATTAACCAAGTAGTGTAAAACCAGTTTGGGGAAAGTCGGCGTTATTAAATCAACTGACATACACTCAGGCGCTTTCTTTCCTTTATAGTATACCGTATCAGCAAAATATCTTGCGTAAATTGCTACTTACGTTTTCGGATTAACACTAGAATTGAGAATAAAAATACTTGGGTACATAAACAACGACCCTAATGAAAGTGCAGAGTTCGCAATTTCCATACAAAACATTGGCATTCAATCGATGGGGGATATAATGCCCCAGCTTAGGACTCTAATTCCATTGTTCATGTTGTATTTGTAAAGCAATATATATCTAACTGTTTATTTTAACACGGACCTTTACTATTTCCCATAATTTCGCATAAATTCTATCACACGATTTAGCTGTATTCCTTTACAAGGATTCTTTAATTTTCTTATTTAATCGATGAAAACATTCTTAAAATAATGTGTTAAGAAATCTTATGAGCTAGTTTTATTCACCAATTAATAAAAAAAATAAAAACCGACTTCAAAACAAAAATCCACTAAAAACCAAAAAATAATAACTAACCACTGCAAAGCAAAAAAATAATAATATTTATTTCATGGAACTCGTGCATGTTGATTAATTTGCTTAATGACTTGACTAGCCAACAAATCAAAATATATGCGTAACATATTGAAGGCGGGTCGCCTAGTACCAAACATATAGATATTTAAATTAATATAAGGCATAGGTCCTACATGTTTGGTACTTGTTTAGTGGATTTTTGTTTTGAAGTCGGTTTTTATTTTTTTTATTAAAAATTTTAGTATCTTTTTTCTTTTTAGTATTGATAGGCATTTAAATGAAGGAGATCTGGTCCCCACAAGGAATATGTTCTTTCCGATGACAATGAAATCGCTAAAATTGGCCAAAAGCTGCCAAAGATATTGGAGTATTCACATGTTTAATATTTTTCTTTTTTTTTAATGGGACCAAACGACTAGCACCAGCTTTCAATCAAAGAAAGAATGATCGAAATCGGTTCACACAGTACAGAGAAACGAGGTAACAAACATAAAAAAAAGCAACATACAGTCGAATTGAGAACGTCCTCCTTTTTTGAAGTCGGTTAAAAATAGTTCAACGCAACTTTACTCACACACACCATACACGAAAAATGTTGTTTTCAATCCCGCAAAACTAACTTAAACAAATGATAAACGACCCCAAACTCATTCGAGTTTATTAATAAGGCCCATAGAGACATTACTCTCATGAAACTTATTTTAGTCGGGTATTTGTGTCGAAGACAGCTTGAAGGCAAATATTTCTTCCCCGTACGCGACGCATTCAATTGACTGACAATGCTGACAAATAATGCGGTAAGAAATGCGCAGCAATACATATTGAGACGCTCAAGTGACAGTTTATACACATTTCCCATATTAACATTTCAAGAGCTGATCACGTACTGGGTAGTGGATACGGATTGAAAGGCGCGTTTTAAAATAGTCGTCTTAAGTGTTCAGTTATAACTTCTTGTTGTTCGGATCCTAACAGTAGTTTTAATACAAACTTTCTCCAGATTTGGTATAATATATGAAAACATAGTTTTTGTCATATAGGATAGATAACTCCAGAAATCAGCGCGTATAAACAAACTCTTCAGCTTTATTATATGAATATCGACAGCCCGAAATATGATTATTGATTAATATGGACCATACAGTATCTGTATGTATAATAATACCTGGTTAGTGTTCTGGGTTATCCAAATATGAAAACAACAAACGAAGAACAACATTGATATTAATAGAACTATTTCATTTTTTAGCTTTGAAATGAAAAGTATTTTTATTATGACATGTTTCATTTAGCTAAGACAGTGATTTTGAAGAGGGTTCGCTTGAATTCGACACGTGTCGTGTGATTTTAATTTATTTCTACAATAATATATTTTTAAAATGAAATCTTATCATCTTCATTTTGTATGTAAATACAAATACATATTGACACTCAAGGCGCTAAAATACATAAATGACACATGTTTTTTTTATTGGTTGCATTTGATACATTTTTTGTATTGCTAATGCAACAATAACATTAAAAATCATGTCCTAATGCACTGTATGAATTATTGATATATTTAAATTGGAGTCTCATTAGTTTTTTGATAACGCTTGCTGCGGCACTTTTGACATAAGTATCCCTCAAACTAAATAACACTCAAAAGTTAATATATTTTTGTGTCTATAAGTATTACGGAAGCGTTTTAAGACAATTTAAATTTAATGAATGTATTATCTGATTTATGTTTTGCAGATTATCAGTAGATTTAAATTTTATTAAATTAGTTTAGATTGATTCTAATATTGTTTTTGATTAGTCTAATTGATTCTGGGTCAGGACTATGTATATCGTTGCCTGGCTTATTTATTTATTAAAACGAGAGAAAACGTAGTTAGTATACTGAAGCTGAAACAGCACGAATAGACACATTATCGCGGCTAAACAATAAAAAAATATGGAAGATAATGTGAATGTTTAAGATTGAGAAAGACAGATTTTAGCAGTTGACAATTTGAGCTGTATCGGTAATTTAGTACCTATTAATACCTCAAGATATATTTACCAGTTCGATTGAGAGTAGTTAGGCCATATAGTCCACCACGCTGGCTTACATAATAATAATTGTAATAATATGTAGGCATAATTGGACGGCAGTCCCATGCCAATGGATACTCTGCCTGGGCGGCATTGGCACTTACCATCAGGTGCAATGCCGCTACTATGCCAGGCCATTATAAAAAAAAACTGAGGTTTGACAGACTTTAAATACCATAGTAATTTTACAAAAATGAAACTCAATCGAACTCTCGATTGTAGAGTAGACTCGTGCCCTGCAGTGATACAGTCATATTTACCGGTTCAGCGGGTGCGTTGGGCGCAGTACATCCCCTGTCTCTAGTAGTAGTGGTACGCACGAAGTTCATGCATTGAGTGCCTTGGGGACCGTGGATCGGGTCGTGAGGAGATATGAGTATGGGCGCGCAGGTTGGGTTGGATGGAGCGTCGGGTGCAATTTGTCCGTCTTCTGTGCAGCATGTAATGAGGTCCTTGTCTAAAACAAATATTAGAATCGTTCAGGGTTTGTCGTTTATTGCCCTTGTAGGCTAACGAGCATGAATGGTCACCGCTGCTCATGGACATTCAAAGTTTAGAAAGTTATTATTTCTATGAATGTTGTGTTAAATTCCCATCAGAATATATGCAAAACATCGGCACTTCTTTTGCATAAATCAGCAACGAAAGATTGTTGGTATCTCAGCGAATTTTGTGGTAAATTAAATCACAATGACCAAGAAAATCATAAATCAATTTTGAGGAAGCGACGGTGCGTTCACGAATTTATTACGCAGAAGTTAAATTGTGCGAAAATAATGATTTTGCGTCAACGGTTCAAAATACACTGAAATAAAATTGCCCCATAAAACGGAATATGAATAGAAATACCCCTTTCGAAATGTAGGAAAATTATTGTCTTCCAACAAGCGCCCGCGCTCTACCCCATTAGCGGATGTATGTCTTTGTTCTAATAATGTTTACATTCTCTGTTTGCACAAGTCAAAATACATACTCGGGATATTTTAAGCTGAAATAATCTTCATACCTTCATATGGCCGACATTGTAGATAAAGATTATAGTCTTTACTCTATAAGGATATCAAATTATGATATAAAAAAGCAATAAATGCTTAATCCTTTTTTTTCATAGATCCAGCAAATATACTTACTGGTCACCTAAAGTGATCTATACCGCCAATCCACGATTCTTGGATCATGAATGTAATGCCGACCATCAAATTATCAGGAGAGCGGGACGGAAAAATGATGGGAAGAACGAATGGGTATTGGACATCCGACAATCTCACACATAGAATGAAACGCGACAGCAATGCTGGCGTTTTACATCAATAACTTGTGAGACAGTGGTGCCGCTTCAGTCAAGCCTGCCCATTCGTGCTGATCATGGTTGACAACACTGTAGCTCTACCACTTCCAAACAATTATATCCATATAAATTAAGTCGAAACCTATATTACCTTTTTAAATTGGTCAGTCGCTATAACTACTTCTCAACTTAATTCAGCATATCTAAATCACTAAGATCAACTTTATGTAAGATCAACTTTGTGTATTTTTAACTTGTATTTTATTTTTGTGTGCAATAAAGTGTATAAATAAATAAATAAATAATAAATCAAATACGAAATATTTTACTTACGGGACTGCGCCACACCAGCCGTCAAAGACATATCGTGTGTTATAATCTGTCCCCATTGCTGAGCGTTGAGATTCCACAGCGGATCGACCAGCTGCTTGTCAGGGAACAACCTCAGACTGATCTCACGAGGGTTCGGCAATGGGTTACCGGTGACTGACACCGGCCAGGCGCTTATACCTGCGAAATAATTATTTATATAAATTTACATAAATACATACAGAAACTCACGCCTTTTTCCCAGAAGAGGTAGGCAGAGGTGTCAGGACATCCACATTTCGCCTGGTATATTCCGTCCCACGATGTGATAGGTGGCGAGCCTATCGCCATATCGGGCACAAATTTCTCAATCTGGGTTGATAATTAATTAATAGAAAATTCCAATATCAGTTAGCCCAACCCGGGATTCGAACCCGACCTCCTCCAAAGACCTCAGCTTTATAAATAAATAAATAAATAAATCATAAAGGTTCCTGTACTTGAAAGCTACTGAGTAGGTTCTCGATAAACATAATCACGAGCATTTTTTCATCCATTACAGACCACTCTACGAAAACTCACTTCAACTAGCTTAAAAAAATCATACGCTGTGTTTCCTGAACCGTAATATTCGTATTCTAGTCAATCTATATATTGCCACAAGTTAACGATTATCATCATTTTATAAAAGTCACTACGGTTGTATTTTCTTTTCATGCTGTCATGACAAAGTATCTGATAAAATGTTTAAATATTTAGTATCAGCATCTGATTTAAAATGCAATTTCGGCAAGCAAAATAATACCTACAATCCACAATCGGATACCGTTAAACTCTTATAAATAATTATAGAACATGCTAAAATTGAAAACCGCTATAAAGTAGAGGTAACCAATTTGCCTAAGAGCTAACCTTAACTTCGGTCTAACCTTCAACTTGTATAATGTTAAACAACAGAGGAACATATAAACGTATACAGAACAATTCCCCTCTCTTACGTCAATATATTTCGATAAGCGATTTAGGCTTCATTCTTTGACGGTAGAACGAGGTTCCTGTCACTAAAAGAATATCATGTGCTACTCGAGTAATAGAACGCTATATGAATTACTACCTAATAATAATCCTTATAAAATTGAAGGAATCTTTAAGTCTAATAACCTTAAAACCTAAGCCTGCAGTGTATTCTAAACTTAAATGTGTACGTTCCTAATAAAAAGAGATAAATCATTTTGTGATGAAATGCCTTATCTAAATGGACGCATTATATCATTTTTTTAATAAACTGCACTAAAGACTTTTTACAAAAAGTCTTTTTACAAACTATCTCGATTAGAAAGTCTTGTAGCCAATTTATAACTGTATATTCTATTAAATCAAAGATCGATACTATTTGTCTCCATTAGCATAAGAGTTCAACGATTGAACATCTTAAATTCAAATGGTTGTACATTTATTCAATAAATCTGAATGCAATTCAAGCAATCTTATTATTCAAATACATTAACATCACAGCATAAATTTCAGTTTCTTTTAAAGTCTATGCATCAATCTTTGACACGTGTAGAATAGATCTTAGTTTTTCACAAAAATATTTTCTAATATTTAAAGTACATTCTCTTATTAGCCATTAAATTTTTATATTATACCAACGTGCAGAAGGTACATCTTATAGATTTACATAACAATGTAGCTTTAGGTTTTTCAATGATATTGCTGTTTTCTTAATACATTAGCCCTTCTTATTAGGCCCACATATTATTTTTGCACTTAGCCTGTTACGGGACATCCTCATTGAAGTTTCTACTTAAATATCTCTTTTAAACGTCTGTCATATTTCTGCGGCTTATAGTTATTATTTAATCGAGGTCACCCAGTATGACCAGATATTTTAATAGACGGGCATTATGGAGAGTAAAATTGCAAAACATAGAATATTTACTTGCACATGTGATAAGTCTAAATCACATTTCTTAGCAAACCAAATACCCAAACAAAGCAATTGAAGTATGTATACCAAAGCGTCAAATATGATTAATTGATGGAAAGGAAAAACACATTCAGATTCGTATTGAAATAACATGGAATATCCGTATCGATGATCCCTAGCTTACGCTGTTGCGTCTTGTAACTGAAAATACTATGTACGAGATGGATTTACCGTATTAGCATGCTTATTGAAGATATGTTTTTAATAACTGAAAGAATCATTTCTAAGTCACATAAAATAGCAGTTGATCAACAACATTGCACAAAACACAAAAATTAAAAAATGAAATTGGATTTCATTTCATCTAAAAACAGCAACATTAACAACAGAATTTTCTAATACATCAAGCCTAATCAGGAAATTAATAGTTCAAAATCAAGTCCGTGCATCCTACGTTTTTATTACGCTCCCGGTAGTGAAACACGTATAATTAATTAAAACAAATCCTTTTTATACGAACGTTTACCAAAAAAACTGTTAAAAAAGTTTCATTGTAGATCAGACAGAAATATTAAAATTTCATAGAAACTGTGCTAGTCAAATATTTTTATTAGGTATTATATCCTTGCGTTGTCAAAGGATTAATACATACTAGTACACATACTAGTTAAACTGAGTTTCAATGTCTCCCTTTCTGCGAATTTGATATCAAAAGGTTTCTAAAATTGTCCTCACTAGCTCATGTTTGAGAAAACCTAAGATTTATTAGGCCATTTGTCTCCTAAAAATATCGCTCTCATAATCCCGAACATGTGTCGTATATAGACATATAAATCCATGAATAAAGCTGTTCAGGTTATCATTAAATTACCTTCGAATAATCTCATGTGTATCTATTTAAAAATATGTATTCTTCGACTACTTATTTGAGTAATTCAAATTTATATAAGAAATCTTATAATAGGTCGAGGAAAAACTATTATCGCATACAGTACGTATAAAAGTGTAAACAAAGCATACATTTAAAAAAAAAGTTATAAACTGCTTAAAATTGTATTCACCTATTTTTCATTTATATTTCTTTGAGTCAAATTTTTTTTATAAATTATTTTTCGTAAAAAAGTCTCGATATTTATGTGCCACTAACTATAAGTTAAATACGTACCATCTGCATAATTGTAGGGCACGAGCCTTCCATAAGGCGTTTGCGGTATCCCCCACGCTGGTCGCACCAAGTTATTACAAGACCCGTCAATAGACCGGTAGCGAGACTTGGTACAGAACGGTGACGTCAGACCACAAGTCTGAGTCGCTGGGTCCTGGCCTGAACCCAGCGGGGGAGGCGGGTTACTAAAACTGTAGATAGAACACATGTTAATAACTTAATATATTTGTTCTATACTTATTTCATCTAAACAGGTCATTTATGTCATGCCAAATACTTAAATAAATGGAATATGGATAGTGCCACTAAATATAAATAAGAAATAAGTGTGTGATTAAAAATTCTTTAATAAAATTAAGCAAGTTATATTTAAATAATTTATACCTTGAACATAATTATATGTAATGGCTATTTTGTCATTGCCCCACAGTTCAGTAAGACAAGATCAATTGCTAACAAGGTGTTTTACTATCAATGAATGAAATGAAACATGTTCCAATCGAAAACTAAAGTATAAGTATCAAATGCGTGGTTGTATTCATTTTAAGCTTCAAAGTCCCAATAAGCTTCAGTCATTTTAACAACGATTTTATTTCCAGCTCACTTCTCGCATTGTTTCAGCGAATTTATTTATAAATAGCCCATTCAACGCAGGATCTATACTTACATTGTACGAAACAATACAAAAAAACATCCTTAATGTCCTATTATTTTACAAACGCGACGTCGCTAAATTAAGGGAACAAGGTCGTCCCGAATACAAAATGTCAAATTAACGTCAGTAATATCATTGTGAAAATACAAAACAAGATTTATGGGTAAGTCAGCATAAATAAGAAAGGTAACCTTTTGAGCACGCCATCAAGCAGGACCTCGTCGACATGTAATCCTGGATCGCTGAGGACAG
Organism: Hyles euphorbiae; assembly: GCA_023078785.2. Lineage (NCBI taxonomy): Eukaryota > Metazoa > Arthropoda > Insecta > Lepidoptera > Sphingidae > Hyles > Hyles euphorbiae. The sequence continues at coordinate 8,646,640 of CM041034.1, read as the reverse complement.
AATCAGTGCAATTTTACAACAAATACATGCAACATTTAGCAATGATTAACACGCATTACTGTGCAGTTCTAATATACAGTATTTACGGACAAAAACATTTATAACACATAAGATTCAAGTAATAAATAAATTCCAATTGAAATAATAAATAGAATTATAAAGCAATTGGCTGATTTAACAGAAATCTTTTTTTTACATCTCACTGCCTTAGTGACGCAGTTGTAGTTCTACGGTACGACTGCAAAGCCGAGGTCACAGGCTCAAATCCCGTGTCGGGAAAAGTGATATTGGATTTTTAGGAAAGAGGCTCGATTTCATGTATGTATGTTTGATATCAATTCAAAATTCCACAAAAAGGAATTAACAGATCCTGCTCGTTATAACGACCAACCTCACTTCTACATTTCTAATAATAATAAGCACTTCAGCCTTGAATCATTTATTGATATGTTAATGCCTATAAATGGACTCTAGCGAAGAGTCGAAAATATGTTTAGATCAAATATATCAAAATTGAATAAAAAACAACTACTCGTTTTTGTCCATAAAACAGTTGTTCAGTGAATTTAGTACACTATTTTCTATTAATACAAGTGCTTTGTAAGGTTCTACACCACAGTCTATCATGTGCTTTAGTACGAGTACAAGGTGCAACTTCAGCATACCGGTGTGACATCATTGCGAATACACTAGTACAAATTTGGAATTTCTGTATTAACTTTAAACGGGACAGTATATGAGTATATTTTTGGAGCCAATTAAAATAATTATAAATAATTTATTGTTTGCATAGATTTGAAATTTAGAAGCATAATACAACTTTAATTTGAATACACGGCCAATCAATTATATCCAATTAATGATGTACACAGACAAAATTTAAGCATCATCTTTTCAATGCCATGTGACCGTCTGAAATGTGCTTAATTACCATCATTAAAATAAAGCGCAGCTAAATCATACTACATTGAAAGCAGACGTTGACATCGCCAGAAATTTCGAGATCTATTTACCCAAATCCACTGACTGGCAACCTCTGGGCTGGAGGCCTATCAGCTATGATCTTTATAAATTGTGCTCCTGGGCCGGATATTTGAAGAGTTGGAACGGGGTTCGCATGGTGGAGGAAAAATTGTGAAGGATAAGCCCTCTTGTTATGTACCCCTTGGATGATACCGCACAGCGTTAGAGCTACAAAAAGCGTTAACCGCATCATCTTATCTGAAACAAAAGAAAGACAAGTTATAGTATAAGCCGCTTTAATAAATAATTGAGTGAAATTTCAACAAAACAAAAGTTTGTGTTCGTGTAAAAATTGATACAAATGCTGTACTTAATATATCGAAGTATAAGGTACCACAACAATGCAACTGAAATTCATATGCAATCTATCTTATTTGATGTTTCTAAAAACGTAATAACTTTTGTCATAAAACAATAAGTATTTTATTACAGTGTACGTATAGTTTTATTGATATATTTTATAAAGATTTTCAAATTTTGGTCTTTAATTAGCTTTTTATATTATTAGTACGTGAATAAAAATGAATAATAACAAACAATCCCCATTCGAAATACTAACTTCACCATAAGCTGTTTATTTGTATATAACTACTGCGCTCCTTCATATATTTTTTTAAACGACTTTTAACAGATACTTCGTACACTCAGTTTGCTGTCAACAGCAGGCGCTATGATGAATTGCCGCTTCGCTGTAGTCGTATCAAATAGGTTGATTTGAGCGCTTCGTAAGTATCTGTGTCCACTTCACACAGCCAACGACTTTTATTTTTAATTTAATTTCCCACCAGAGCAACCTCAATGACACATAAAATTAATTTATATAATCGTTATCATAATAAAACCTTTTCCGGCAAAATTCATTACCGACAATATCATAAATTGCTTTCTATAGCCGTCAACGTAAAGTCACGGATGGATCATATCATAAAATACCACACCATTCTCCCGTGGTAATTACACCATTCGTAAACACAAACATATAATAATTTCTTACTAAATAACTATTGCACTTTTGTAATCGCTATTTGTAACCCGCTTCACAAAATCAATTATTACATGATATATTTAAAATGTATATGTGTATGATGACTCTGCTAGTTAAAATATGTAAAATACACTAATCGAATCTAAAAAAAGCAGATGCCTTAGGCTTTAATTAATGAACGTCATCAATATCAAAATGATTGTTTCTCAATAAGAACTTACATAATGTACATACATGCCAACACCGATAAAACCCATCTCATATATTTAAATAGCTTTCAAACGCTGGAGCACAGTGAACCCGTTTCGACGCGTCTATTGGTTGTCTGCTCACGTAACATTAAAAGCTGTATTTTCCTTTGAGAATGTGTTTACAGGCCACCCTTTTGAGCCATCGTTTAGCCCTAGTTGGTCATTGTTCACTTATTGGACACGACCCATATCACTCTCAATTTTTTCACATTGCCGTTTGTGATTGCAATCGGATACTGCTTTTATTGTTTTTCTACTTGTTTCATTCATTCCTTCATATTGGCTCTTTTAGACAAAATTAGTTATGATAAACTAGCTTTAAAGACCAAATACGTTCTATTTATCAACTTGTTGTATGAAATATTAAATATACAATAAACATTTTTGCCAAAGACAGTTACGAAAAATTGCTAAATCTTTTATTACAAGAAATTATACAATATGTCTTTATATTCAACATACGACAAATTATAATAACTAGATTTGGCCAAAAATAAGTATTTTACAATAAATAGGTCGTGAAGCAAAGAATAAACAAAAATACAGGCTTTAATCATATTAAAAACGATTAGACATATTAAGACTTATCATCTGTCTCAGGATGGTGAGCGCATTGGTATGCCAAGCATTGCTTTGTAATTAATGGTCTTTGATTTTGCTACTGTCCATGAGCGGTTGTATCGCTTACCATCAGGCGAATGGTATGTTCAGCTCACCCTTTATTGCAATAAAAAACGTTGAATAGATCTTAATCAACGCAATACGACCTATCAAATACAAGCAACATATGAGAACATCTACGCCCGAATACTGGAACGCCATTCAAATAATAAGTTGCTCTTAACAGCGCACGGCCCACTCAGCCAGTACATTTAATCGGGATTAACGTAGTTAAGCGCCATTCTTATTTAATTTGCGTTCCAGTATTTGGGCGCTAGACTTGCAATACAATGCAATATAACGATGTTTAACACGAAAGACAGCAAATCTATCACTCGACGGGGCGCAAATCACACTGGAATTACTGCACGTGCATGAGATTAGTGTACAGTCACCGCAGTCAGAGGGCATGAAGCTATGTGCAGCGACCTTAACGTTGTGACATCGATGTCGTGAAACAATAACATTTTCCAAACAGTGCTTGATACTTGTTAGAATGTCAAGGCACATTACACGGTCGATAATCAACGCTTACTTCAAACGTTTTCCGGTGCCAGTCATAGGCTAATTAGCTTTGCTATTCCAATTAGGTGCTTGTGTTGCGATAATAACTTCTTTTTTAATTTCATCGAGTTAGATTTATTTGAATTCTATTTTAACAATTTAATTATCAAATTATGGCTTAATCCAGTAACTTAAATGTTTTTTATGTTATACAGGTGTTCTCTAGATGTTTTCCTAAATTTCCCTAAAAAATATAATTCCTTAAAATATACAATACAATACAAAAACTCTTTATTGTAAACCAAATACAAAAACACACAAAATCAGACAAATTAAATATAAGACTCATGGTATTACAATGGGCGGCCTTATCGCTTAGAGCGATCTCTTCCAGACAACCTTTTTAGGGATAGTATCAGAAGAAGGACATTTCTTTTACAATAATATTATTATCCCAGTATATTATGCTTACTTTTAGAGCAGAATAATATTTATATATATATATAATAATTGTAAAAGAAATGTTACCTCGATTGTTATTAGAGAAAAGTAGATACACGAATGTTTTTGCAATAAAATGATGGACGCAAATGTCTTACTGCCAACCCGTACTAGGCCAGCGTGGTGGACTATATGGCCTAACCACTCTCAATCGTACTGTCGATTGTAGAGGAGGCCCGTGCCCTGCAGTGGGACGTATATGGGCTGATACAGATGTCTTGCTAATTATATGTATAAACAAATATTAGTCTTTATAATTCTATAAACTTGTAGAATAGAACGTCAATCAAGGGCAAAGCGAAGACGTGTGGGTTGTTTCGACAAATTATAGAGTGATTATATCATAAAACCAACTCATTAAAAAGCAAGTACTTACCAATACTAATGTTATTTAAAATAACTAAACCGTAAACCATTTTAATAAGTAAAAGTCAAGAAAAGTTTTTAATGAAAACCTAATTAAACATTACTTAAAGTAACATAGATGGTGTTTACTGTTCCATAACAATTAACATAGATGTCAGGTTAAACCCACACTTTACTTTAAACCGATAACAAAGTGGTTTGGATAATTGAAGAGCAATAAAATTACTTTTATAAAAAAATTAATAATGAGATATTGGAACAGCAGTAGCTTTAATAATAATTGAAGCAAACATTCATACACTGGTAAATGAGTACGTAATCATTGTGAATTCCATTAGCTCCATTCTAACAAGTGCACTCAATGTCTGCAATGTTTGATAATTTACTTTTAAAGTTAAGTTTAAATTAATGAAAATAAATAAAAAAACTTATCAAGAACTATTTTAATTGATTTCGTTGCGTATTTTTTAGATTTATATCGTAAACTATTTTTTTTATAACGCATTATTATTAGTTTTATTAGTAACACCATATCTGATCGTTTAGCAGAAATAAGTAAGGAAATGAATGAATTTAATGTCGTAATGTTTACTCTTCATACAGTAAAATGATCATTATATTTACATTCCGACGAGTTTCGAGATACGAATGTTGTAATGAAGGATACACACATCGATTTATAATATCTAGTCTACTAATCTGCACTAGAGTAGCACTGCAAATTGAGCTCTAACTTCTATCAATTGTTGAATCACGTGATCAAGTCAATGACACCTTAATAACCAGTGGTTCATGTTTTTATTTATTATATCACAGCATAATCTAATATTATTAATAAATAATATCTCCCGCCAAACAGCGGTTTAAATGCAGTGTTATGTTTCGGATTTAAGGACATTTTAGCCAGAGTAACTACTGGACATATTGAGACATCTTATGTCTCAGGCTGGTGAGCTCAGTGGAATGCCAAGCTTTGCTTTGAATTCAAGATGTTGTTTAGTTTTGCTACTATTCATGAACGTTTGTATCGCTAGCATCAGGCGAAATGCATGCTCGTCTCGCCATTCATTACAATAAAAAAATCTGCAGCAATAAAGAAAAATCGTCGAATAAACGTCTTATGCGTGGGACCTCGTGCATATGTTTTAAAATTGGCAAAAAGTCCTTCAAATAATGGCAATGATCGCGTTTTCTGAGAAATTCTTACGTAAGATGTAACATGTGATCACACGTAATAAACGAAAGCGAGAGCTGTTCCTCAACAACGTGAGAAATCTGCCATCAGCTTTTCCTTTTGAGAACATTACAAAAGCAATTTTAACGTACCAGTGTTCACTAGTCAGTATACGAGGTTGTCACCTAGTGAACGCTTTCGACTTCCCACGGCATACTATGCACAATGATCAATATTTGCCACGAGGCTCGAAATATACTGCTTAAGTTGGCGAAATCATCGAACACTTCTCACATAATGTAAACAAAGTATTTGTTATCATATAAAGGATATTGTGGACTTTGTCTATATTTTCTATTGGACAAGAAGCTCAACTGCATATGAAGCTTGCATAATAGAAAATAGTATCGTAGCATAAACTAGTATATCCCTACAACATGCTGTGAAATGAGTAAATTTAAAAGCGCAGTATTTTCTTTTACCGCTATAAAATAAATTAATATTATCGCAACTTATTGTAACTTTGTGTAAATCCTACGTGCAGCAGTGAAGTTAAAATGATCAAATATTTATAATTATGAATTACATTATTGTGTTCAAAAAAGCAAAAAGATGTGTTTAATTTACGTAATACTTTTTACTTACTACTCTTATCAATACACATGTCTTAAAAAAGGAAGCGCGGTTTTAAAATCCATTCTCTATCCGGTTGGCTGCGCGCTTACTCAGTCGTAAACAAACGTATGCAATAAAATGTCTAATCAGCGTAAAAAATAAATGCGGCTTAGGTGTAAAAAGCGTATTTGTATTTTCATATGCAAATGTAATCCGTTTTTTTTATTATGGAACAAAACACACGTTTCGGGAAACTTGTTAATTTTTTATTGTTATTGAGACCCACACAAACGCGTTGAAACCAAAAGTAGGGAAATGTTCAAAGCTGGGAGCAATGGGCTAGTCATATTTATATTTGACTTATATTAAACCGTATTTGCAAAATATACAAGCATTTCATACCACATTACAAAATCACAGAGAACAATCACAATTGCCGTTGACTTTGTAGTGTCGCCGGCCTAGAATTCATATTGTCGGTGTTGCAACAAAAAGCCAATACTACCAAGGACTTAGTTTTTACTGAACTTAGATATAAATACAATAGAGCCGCAGTTATTTAATGAAAGAAAATATTGTACATTTTCTACGTAATATTATGTAACATTAATTTTCCGCCAATTACGTTTCAATGCATAATAAAACTTCCGATTTGGAACTAGAATTACCGCACGCAGTATTACGGATGCATACATGTTTTTACAGATTATGTAGCCCGCAATAAGTAGTGACCATTATAATTAGCAAAACATCGATAAAATATTCTCTTTTTACAAATTTCTTGAGCGGAGAAAGTATGTCGATTGTAACTATTCATCATTAAAAAAAATACATAGTGTGGGCTGTGCTTACAGTAATTAAACACTAAAATGCAATCTTTCAACATAAGTTCATAGTGATTGGCTGCTGTTAACGAATTGTATGTTTATTGTCTGTTTTTACGCAGACTTTTGCGCAGATGCAGGTTACGCAAAGCTGGGTTTTTAAGTCAAGCGTGTATATTAATAAATTATCACGCACTTCAACCGGAATGACAACTTCATGACAAAACCTGCATGTAATGAAGATCAAATATAATGTTCTATGATGCTTAAAATCCGCCAACTTGCTATAGGCCAGTGTGGGGCATGACGACCTAAGCCCTCTTAAACTTCAAGGAGGCCTGTGCTCTATGGTTTATTTTGTCATTTTGTATAATTAATTATGCTTATGTATAATTACACAATTAGCCTCATGTAAACCAGTTTCTGATGCAGAGGCTATCACAAAGGTTACTGATCGTTTTTGTAATTACACTTTTGTACATCTTAACTTATGTAGGACAAAGCTATGAACATTGAACTTTTCTAACATTGAGTTGTAAAATAAGCTGGTTATTTATTGTATGATACAATCTTTAGGCCTAGATTGCGTGACGTATAAACAAAAATTGCATTTAATAGTTACCTACGGTGGAATCGTATTGCCCTTGAAAGTAACATACCAAAGATCCTGTATTCTTTCAAGATAATATTCGGATATATATAACCAATATAAAAATAGACCTCCTCATTTGTACCAGATTTTATTTTCTTGTATCGCCTTGCCTCTTAAATAGTTGGCTTTTAATAAATTTTATAATGACAATGAAAAGTGCATAGGAGTTGAAAGAATACAAATTTATACACATTACCAAATAATTTCCGAACTCCGTAAGTAATTAAATTACCTCTTACAAAATACCTACAAACTATGCTAACCACTAATTCAAAAACTGCCACAACATCACCGCTTCCGAAAATTTTATGCCTCATAGATAAAAAATAATATGAAAAATTATATAAAGAAATATCTTGGAAATCCAACACGAAATCCAATGGAATCTTACTCTCTAAATATACTGCCCAATAACGCCACCACTTGACGAATAAATTCATGGGATCATATAAACCAGCATACTTGAAGAATTGATTAAATTATTTCATAGTCTTAATTGTATCCTTTCGTTAAAACCAGAAGTGACTTAAATATATCCCGTATGAAAACTGTCAACAAAGAAGTTCCATCGTAGTTTATTATGGAACTTGATAATCCATCACTTGAGAGCTCTAATCTTTATAATTAATGATCATAATATTTATAACAATGTTTCAAGTTACGTTGATGACTATTTGATGGATAATCATAGCATGGCGATGTCATTTGCCATCAAAATTTATCACGGTCATATCTAGATCAAGGTTTCTTTATAATCACAAATAATTTAAAATGATGAAATTATACACTATAAAATAAAATACAATCAAAAGTTAAGTACATATGAAATTACAAAGAGGCCAAATCGATTTGAGTGAATCACTGTTCGTAACACTTTCAGATGATTAATTAAAGCTAAAATGTTATGTGTGCAGTTGAGTTCAATTTGTGGAGAGCCTACGATTTGGCCACATTTATTCATACAATTTCTGTGTTGTATTATACAACGGAATACAAACAAAGAATACTTATATACATACGCTATATATAGCCTCATATACCAATTGGATACAACCTTTGTTTAGAGGGCCTTCACCAAGTTATTTGCGGTCTCGACAAGCTCTAGACTGCGTGTTTTCCCGCCCTACTGAAGGTCATTATCGATTAGGACCCTATACTTCCGCGGCGCGCCTATAAACTGACCCGGCAAGCAGTAGCAATTTTAGAATTATTGATACCCTGGGCGAAATTTCTATAACGCTCTATAACTATCCAAAATAAAAAAAACTCTGTAAATTATTGATAATACACTTATCACTATACGTTACAATAAATCCTCCTCTAAGGCCGTCACTCTGCCGCGCTCTACCGTAACGCCAGCCCTGCCAACAAGCCTTTATCTAACTTTTATTTTATAAAGTCATACACACACACCAACAAAAATCATACCTTTGGAAACGAGAGTAACTCATATCCAAGATATCCGTCTTTATATAAGTCTTATATGTAGAGGAATATTAACGAATTCTCAAACTTTTCTGTAGGTCACGTCCGTTTGAAGTCCAATATGCTGACGTAAACGTACCTATTTCTGTATATTCCTTGTGATCCCCTGTGTTTATTTAGGCTACTTGTATTTATGATCGATACTATTTCGTGTTTTTGCATACAATATATATTCAGAAGCGATGATTTACACTACATTCTTGGAGAAAATAACACAATTCTTATCGACAATACCCTAATCGCTTGTGTCATCTATATTCACGGCCACTTTAACACACTGCATGTTACAAAAAAAAAACATAAAATAATTAAGGATATAATATTCAACTACACTAGTAATATGTAGCTTCTAAACCACCAAATTTAAAGATCCTTAAATATATTATGTAAATATTATGGAACACATACAATACAGGAAAAATACAGGAATTGTAATCGACTCTATTACTGATTCGTAACAAACTATTTTTGATAAAGGACATAAATTATAAAAACTGTAGTAAAAGTCTAATTACGGCGGCAAGAAGAAGTAATGAATAGTGTTAAGCAATAGCAAAAGCTCAGCGCTTATCGGAAACATAGGAATGTAACATATCCAATATTGTCGGCATAATTTAATTAAAAACTGTACACAAATATTTTAATTCACAATTACTCCGCTTCATGGAAATAATATTAATACGATGAAATATCAAATTGAGAGCAAATTTACTAATTGTAGTTTGCTTTAATCCCTAATTGTCAACGATTTGTCCGGACAAAGCTTCATTAGCGTGGCTTCAATAGCTTTGAGAATTGCGACTTAATAAAAAGGTTAATTAATTGTGTCTGCACAAAAAATCTAGTTACACCTAATTCATTCAGAGCGCAGACATTTTATCACTTTTCTCATAAATCATTTCTCTACTTAAATATCGAAATTGATAAAAAAGAATGTCATTAAATTGATTATATGCAACGATTATAGTTTTTACAAGAATAATTGGAGTTTAATGACCCATGCATTCACTTTTTAATATTAACTTCCTTTTATATCGAATATTACAGATATGTAATAAGGTTATTCTCTGGCTGATGAGGAATTTGCAAGACATATTTTATACATTTACTTAGAAATGTAGTCTGCTATTAAAGTTTCATAAGTTTGCACTATGTATAATGTATATCATAGTGACGCGGTAGTCTGTAGCTTATATTCATTACTATTTTCCAGAACGCGAAAGTAGGATTAGCAGTTTGCATGAATGACATTAAACTTAATTATAATAAAATAATAAATAACACACAACCGTCACATACATAGTCCTGACCCTACACTAGGATCTAGTCTTGTGTCGTGGGTATCAGGAACTACGAGAGACTTTTCAGATTTGTGGACCGCACATAAATTTCTCTCGGTGCGGGGACCGCAGCCTCTCCTTTCCCAGTCAGTGTCTAACCGACTGCACCACAGAAGCTGTCAAATTAATGTCAACCCGTATTGACTTAACCATGGACGTAGTAGACTTAACTCGAATGATTTTCACCAACTACTAACGGCCTTATTCATAGACAATTTATAAACCTATTTTATCAAGCGAATGTATTGGCTTCGTCGCTCAAACTTAATTCAAAAGTCATTTCAATTAGTCGATTCCAACACCATTTCGAAATGGGTTAAATAGTCATTGCTTAATCATAAACACATTTAGCATATTTCATGTTCATTGCGATATGAGTTATATAACTTAGAAAAACTAATATTAACATGTAATTTAACATAATTACTATCACGTTACTATAATTTAAAAACCGCTGGTGAGCGCGTATTTTTAATCTTGCACAAGATACTTCATATCTCATCGTCTCCATTCATGTTTTGTCATGCATGGGAATAGTTTCATCATTGGAATGAGATGATATTATGAAACGTGTATTATGTTCTTGGAGCTGATTACAATATGGAAATGTTCGGAATACACCTACGAAACTACGAGTATGTATGAGGACATCATTAACTAACATTGTATTATTAAAACTGTTCACTGCACCTTTATGTCCTATTTATGAACAAACAGTTAGAAGATAATTTAACAATTTGTATTCATATTATCTATTATGACATAATAATTCATAATTGTCTATTGTAATTGATTATATATTTACTTCCATAACTATTTTAGCTTTCAAATGTTTTGTCTTTTGCGCTCAAAATTGAATTGAAAAGACGTTTGAAAGGAACAAAACAATCGATATCTAAAATATGTTTATAAAGCCATTAGTAATTAAGTTACCTTTAAAGATTTACGGCCGATGCCAATAATCAATCGAAAAAATTAGATTGAAGTCAATCTGTATTGTTTTCTACTTTTCGATTGGTCTCTTGTCATGTTGCCATATATTTTTCACTACTGAGATTAATTATTGGCAATATAGTATCAGAATAAAGATTGAGCTGTCAATCTAAAACGGCAAATTTTGGATTGGGATTGTTTATTGGCAGCGGCTGTAACACAATATATGTAGTGGGTAGAATTAATAGTAGCAATGAGTTCTCTTCAGCCCTGTACAATGTTATTGTCTTCAATTGCTAACCAATTGTCTTAATTTATTATTTTTCTGACTGGTCATTACTGTATTTAAATTACGTCTCAAGGTCAGGTTACTTAGACATATTACGCCTATAAAAAGAGGATGCCTGAATGAAATAAAAATTCCATTTGGGGAAACACAAGTTAACAAACTTTTTATATCCTTTCACATCCTTTCACATGTAACGGTAAATTTTACTCCCAAACTCTTTTGTTTTGTAATCATAAAAAAACTTTAATAAAACGTGAAGACCAACTTGAGAGCTATAAACATCTCATATCCTTTATCAGGTGTGAGTTTATTCTTTTTTGCATTTTACTGATTAGAACAATGTTTTAAGTAATAAACGAAACAACTACTGTAAATTTTACTACCAATAATACCTTCGATCAACAATACACAATGAAAAGTTTACCACATAAGTAATTTCATTTTAATGATCTTTGACAGAATTTTATTATATTGCGTAGGCCGATTTATTGTCGTATATCAATTATAAGGTAACCTTGATAAACGTAAAAGGGTGCCGCCAGGAACCAATGTAATGTTTCAACTTTCATTAAGTTCACGTTGACCCTTACTATATTTACTCTGGAATAAATAGAACTAGGCCATCCGGTCATTGACTCTATCCCAAGTATAAACATGAATCTGTAAGTTATTCATTTTATTATATGATTTCGTAGGGCTATAAAAGTAGGGTACTACTCATTACCAACAAATAACTAAAATTTTTAATAAAAAAATAAAAAACCAACTTCAAAACAAAAACCACTAAAAACCAAAAAATAACAAAATAATAAGTACCACTGCAAAGCAAAAAAAAAAAATTATTTCATGGAACTTGTGCTTGTTAATTAATTTGCTTTATGACTTGACTAGCCAGCAAATCAAAATATATGCATAACATATTGAAGGCGGGTCGCCCAGTACCAAACATATAGATATTTAAATTAATATAAGGCATAGGTCCTACATAAAAATATAACACAGTGTTACGACACTTATTACTTGCGACCGCACTGGTTTACTTTCCTTATAGAAATACAAGACTAAATGCATATTTAATGGGCTGTACTTCCCCCCTTATTATAAATCGACACTCGACGTCCGTTACTGCGGTTTGTGCCAACACTTGATAATGAATCCGACGTGCGAAATAAAAAATTTTTTGTTAATTTATTGCTCTTGAGATAAAATTGAACTGAAATACAATAAAGTACAAAAGTAAATATTAACTTTGTTGCCATGTTATATTTTTGAAATAAATTATGCAAAAGAACAGAGGTGTGTACAGCAAATTCCTGACATTTTTATTTTATGGACATGTAAATTTAAAGTCTGGCAAGCCATTCAATGATATTGTCCTATTTAAAACCAATTATCCACAGATCCTGCGCACTGACTTACTCTTCAAAGAACAAGATATAGTCCTTTGCAATTATAGTCATTCACACAAGCATTAAACAGTTCAATTGCATTCAGCCACACTGAATATCAGTAATCATTTTGTGTGTAAATAAACTTAGACTTGATTGACTACTGCAAAAAGTAGTTAGCGATTTTTCAGTGTAAAAAGACTGGGTACTTCGTTTTATGAAGATACTTCTGTATTTAAATAACCATAGTCAGAACTATTTTGAATGTGACTCACGACAATCTTTGTTCAGTCGTGATTAATACATTATTAGTCCGGTGAAGTATCTTTCATCGCGCCGTACATCAATCTTTGTTTTACAACTATTTATTTCGGAAAACTATATTTCCATTAATCATCACCAAAAATAACGTCAAACATAATGTATCATCATTATATAGACTTGTATAAATGCCGTATTATCTACTTCGACCTATATTTATGTAGATTTATCTTGAATATAAATAATGTGGTCATATTGACATTAGTCAGCAGTTTCTGTACTTTCACTTTACGTAGGACGTTTGATGGACGTCCTTATTTGTTTAGGTGACGTCTAGACTAGACAGCTCTACCATTAATGTATATTCCGTTGAAATGTGGTGGTTTATTTAACTTGAACACCGCTATGAACTATGTATAAGGACATTGTTATGTTACGATATGATATTTTATATAAGTGTAAAAATTGGAATGTTGTATTCCAACTATTCATGCCTTCAAGAGGGGCCGGAGTAAATAAAAGGTTTAAGCATAATTATCAACCAATGCGTTAAGTTGTAAGAAAATAAAATTACTCAAAATCTGAAACTTCGATCACTATTATTGAGCCTCTTTACAAGGATAGTATAACTTAACATCATTGGGATACTTGTGCTCTATATTGTATTTAATAGAGCAGCGAACTCACACAAATAATATTACTTCTGATAAAACTAATCACCATGCATGACTGTGTATATTCTTTAAGGAATATTGATGTTTTAGTAATGCTCAGTAATCTCATTGACCCAGATTAGGCCAGGTTTGTTCACAGTATTTCCGCACAATCCCTTTTTTTTTATTTGATAAGTTGTACTTGATAGTATACGTTATTAATAAACTGTGTATTACCGAGCTAGTTCATAGATAAATTCAGTTAAATCATAAATATACTTAAACAACTATAGACAGTATAGAACTAGCATTGTCAATTGTTGTTGAATACGGTCACTGGCAGTGCGTGTCAAATCATTATCGTGACTAATTAAGGTCGCTACCACTCACTGAACCCCAGCGAAGTAAAAACGTTTTGTTACGCTCAATTTATTGTAACAACCTACACATTCCGAACGGCATTGAAATATTTTTCATTCATCAAATACAACATCACCTGATAATCCTGTTTCTATGCGATTCACTTTACAACGCTCTCAAATGTTAGAGCTTTCATAATCCTGTCAAATTACTGTAATCGTAAGCCGCATAATCGAGGAGATACGCATTTCAATTATAATATTTATGAGCGTCAATAAGCACAAAATATGCACATAGAAAACAAACAAATATTAGCAGATTGCTTTGCGTGTCAATTATCGTATGCAAATAAAACATTCGAATACAAAACTCATTTCGGAACAAAAAATTGTAACATTTGGCAATGTTTGAAAACATAAGAAGTATGTGTAATGAACTTTTGAAATCCGCGTGTCATTAAAAGGAAACTGTATGTACTGTTCACTCCAAACAATTTGTATCAAAATAATCCTATTATATGAAGAAAAAGAAACAGTCGGCTTGGGTCTAAGAAAATCTTCAGCTTATAGTCCTGTTACAAAATTATAGTAGTAAATAGTAACTGGTTCGATGTCAAACCCGTATCAGTACGTGAACAAATAATGTATAAGAGCATCTATAAAAGCGATTTATTCTGTGGCCTTCAATTTTTTCGACTGTTGACCGAATGAAAACTCATTCGGCACAGCCTTTGTATCGATAAAAAATAGACGGAACGAGCACCCAAACCTATAAGTATTTTTCTTTTATTTTGTTTTAATGCTTTATAACAAGGTTGTAAAGAGTTAACATAATGTACATAAAATTATCTGTTAACATTATAATAAATAAATAAGTTCACTATAAAATGAAATTTCAGAATAATAAAGTTGAGCCGCAAATGCTGTTTATATCATGCCAATGCCTGCAAACTAGATTTATAAAGGACCATGCCAAACTATTGATAGATTAAATATTGACATTTGAAAATAATTAACCAAAATTGCAAACATGATTTTAAAGTTCAATCGGACAACCTGACGCTCCTTAATAAAAATAGAATTAGTTTTAAAATATCTTGATTTATGTTAGAGCTTAGGAAATCGTATAATTTAGTAGTTACGTTTCTCAACAATAAATATAAATAACAAAGGATTAACGTGACAAAAGGTGAGAGATAAGTATTGAATATTTAATTTTGCAAGATGAATGCACTAATGTGATCTTAATTACAAGTTCTATATTAACGGGGCCGTCCATAGCATACCGCCAGCTTTTCAAATCACAAATATAAATAAATATATACAAACACATAAATACATAAAATAAAAATAGCCAGAAAGACCCTGCATTACGAAATGTTACAGTAAAGTAAGCATTTATCAGCATCAAAAGGTTTTTATAAAGAATTTCCATTAGAATACAACTGGCGACGTAATTGCGACAATTTATAACCTACCTCCGCTGCATTTCCAACAGCAATTTGTCTAAAAGGCGTCTGCGTAACGGAAGCTTTGTTTTTTGTGTTAAATGAGAGCGGTGATTCCAGACGTTACGCCATCAATTTGCGTTACGATGATCGAAGCACGCGAATCAGTGCAAGATTACCGCCACGCGCTTACATCTTTAATTGGGCAGATAATGTAATCATTCGCGGAATTAGATTCGGTAAATGAATACAAAATATTTTCACTCGCGTCACTTTACTAGGAATTATCCAACCAATAGTAACTTTATAAAAACACTTTTCAGAATCATGTTACATAGATAATAAAAAGTTTACGTAGGTACAATTGTAAAAAAGTGAAACCCTTTTTATTAAAAGAAAATAATTTTACAAAAGAATATAACAAAGATCATTAGTGCTTCTCAGACTTTAAGGCGAGGTTTATTAAGATTAATTTAACACTAAAAAAGCAAAAAGTTTTTAATATCTATTGTAATTATGCTCCGCCTGCGCACTCAGAAACCACATATTTATCAATTAAGCGCTGTTAGGCCTTGTTACAGATATTTTGTCAGTCACTTTTGTAATAATAATTTAATTGTATTATAAAGTTATTTGTATTACATTTTGCAAAACAAATTTTGAAATCTGGTATGGCTATAAATTCATTCGAACTATACACGACACTTTGGAACGTTGTGTAGCAAATTATAGACATGTTATCGATAAAAAAAAATACCCATATTGTCGGTACTATTGATTGATGCACCACTAGATTTCCATATATATACGTTATTTTGCAAGTCCCAAAACTAATGAACGAGGAACTGCCGTCTAAAACTATAAACTATACAAGTATTTATTTCAAAAGCCATAATTTACGCTTTTCGCTTTCAGAATATAATTATAACGATAATAAAAAGTTACGAAAGATATTGTGGTAAATAATTACTTGTGTCGGACAGTCGTTTCGAAAGTCATAAATTTGCAATAAAAACATTTTTTACAAAATGATTTAATGGATAATTTATTTTCATCGTTCAGTCGAAATTTGTCTTTAATCCTGACAAGACCTTGTATTTTAAATATCTTACCTAATATAGCTGATTTCTCTAAGTAGTTCTAGTGATATTGTACTATACTTAATATTATGTATTTATTTTTAATTGTCTTTTAAATAAATATACTTCGCTACAGATATTTTATTCGGAAATTCTCAGCCCGATGACTTGATAGATTTACAACTAAACGAAAAGACAGCGAATCTATCTTAGTATCGGGAAGTAGTAACCCAGATATTACAAATTCCGTTTATATGAGAAACCATACATCATCACGATATTGCATTTTATTTCCAAATCGTGGCTAAAATATAGGCAAAATAGCCGCTACCGAGTATTTTAATTTGTTATTCGTAGCTATAGCATATCTGCGTCCGCTATTACCTTCCCGATTATTTTTTCTGTACACCTCAACGCATGTAAAAATATACTTATGTCATGTTCCATTGAGTATTTTATTTAGGTATGTTACTTTTGAGTGGTAGAGTATTGCCGACATAATTATGTCAACCGCCGAAAGACAACTACTAACTAAAACTAACCTAACCGATGGATACTCTATTTAGATTGCCAAAGTGTTCATTATAGTTGAGCTTTTAAAAAAATATCATATTATATTTGAAAACAAATATAAGTCTTTTCAGTCCTAAAAAATCACAATTTTTGTAGCAAATGGTGTACTACTGCATACTAATAACGACAGAACATAGTGGATTACTCTATGGGCCCTACTATATTCATCCGAAACGAAGTTCGAAACTTCGGACGATCGAAGTTTTTTATACTATACGAATGTATCTACTCTGTAAAAGTTCGAATTTGTATAACGTACATTGTTACCATAAGTCTATGGTTACGACCATAAGTCAATAACGACCATAAGTATATGTAGGTACATTCGTATCGTATATAAACTTCGATCATCCGAAGTTCCGAACTTCGTTTCGGATGAATATAGTAGGGCACCATACTCCGACACGAAGTTCTGATGTTCGAAAATTGAACATCGACATAAATGTTATTGTATTATGTACTTCCACGTCCCGACCGCCGATTTTGACAGTTGACGTTTGTCAAATTCAATTTGTCTGCCTAATGTAAATAGAAATAGGGTATATTTTAAAAATTTGAAATTTGACATTGACAGTGGACGTGCAAGTACTTATAAAAGTTTGCCACTTCTAAAAATCAATGCTATTATCTATGAAACTTATTATTCGCTTGGTGTTTACAACAATTACTTATCCTCCTGCACCCCACGCTTTGTAACAATAAAATATATGTATTTTACTCCATTTTCTTATCTTAAATTCAGTATCAATTATTTTTACTTTTTTAGTTGTATATCTTATTAAAGCGTGTATTTTAGTTTTTTTTAACTATTATTTAATTGTTTTGACTAAAAACATCCGTCTACGGCTGTATTTCCAATCAATAACGCCATCTGTTGGTCAGTAGTAACATTTGACACTTGAAGAATACAATGTTAACGCCATCTAGCGAGGAATAGTGCAAACATGCATTATTGATGTGATCACGCCATCTATTAGTCAGTAGCAAATTATGTTCATCTATACGCCACCTAGTGGTCAGTAGCAATGGTCATCAATTATAAGAATAATTAATCCTGGCGAATCTAATCAGGATAATTATATATTTTAATCGAACTATTGTATTGTCATCGGTCTTTGACAGGTGTGCAAAATTTGAATGAAATCTGTCCGTTTAAAGTGGGTCAAAATCGCGTCTTAAGGAGTCGGTTACAAACATACAAGTGAAGCTAATATAAAGCGTGTAAAAAATAAAAATTAACATCGAGTCCTGCCTTATCGACTGTAGAGAAAAATTATAGAAAATTTTAATTAATTTTCTTACCTTATCGACTATAGATGAAAATTATATAAATTAACAAAAATCATATTTTGCAAATTGAAAAATGGAATAATTTTATCAAATTAGTGTATTGTCATCGGTCCTCAATAAATCTACAAAGTTTGAACGAAATCTGGCCGTTTAAAGTGGGTCAAAATCGCGCCCAAAGAAGTCGGTTACAAACAAACATACAAACATACAGGTGAAGCTAATAAAAAGCGTGTAATAAACATTATAATTACACGAGACAAACGTCTAGAATATGACGAACTTAATATGACAAAACTGCTATGCACTATGAATGAAACTTCGTCATTACCACAATATATACAGATTTTACACCGCATTCATCTAGATTCTAGTATGTTGGTTCTTGAATACATTATGTTCGCACAGTTTTGGCACAATGGATCAATCAAATGCTGTAGTGCCATATAATAGTACTAAATTCACTGTAGTGCTATAAAACCACACTGATTGCACAATTTAGTTCTTTGTTAGAAATATAACATTTTTTTACACATTTTTTGTATACTGCACAATTAGTGTGCATCAATTTAGCCTACATAAATTATAACTAGCAAATACCGGAGGCAGGAGTTTTCCTGTTTTTTTTTCATATATTTTTGTTTTCCATTCACGTACATGTTTCAACTCACATTACAATATTTTATTATTTGCCTTACCATATTATGCAAAAATAAACGCATCGATTACGTACTCGTAATATTAGCCGATTGAAATCGAACACTTTCAACGCATACATTTATTAGTATATTCATTCATTATGATAGCATACATTACTTATCACTTGCGATATTAACGGGTGTAACAGTGCAGGACGCTTTACAAAATAAAAGGTTTTTTTACCTTGACGCGGTTATGTCGCAAGTTTGTACCGGTATATACCACGAAACGTTAGAGTTTGTAATTAAAAAAGGAGGGAAACGTTTGTAAAACTTCTGTCTGGTTAATTAGAGGGTGGGAACATTGCCGTTCCTACAGTTTAAGTTGAATTCAAAGACCTTTGAGTTATTAACACTTTTACCCAAAGCGGGTTTATGGACTCTATATCGAAGTTTATTTATTTCATTATACCGGGTGTATAATGTGAAGCTTAAGGTTCAATTTCCGCACTGAGGCAGTTGTTTCTGCAATGTAATATTATATTAATTTAATTTGTATTTTATGGACCCGAAACATTCTGTAAATGTCTGATACTCGTGACTCAAGAGTTGTATCTATAACAACATAAGAACTTCGTATGTAAGTATACTGTCGGTAAGTTAAACCTTCATAGGAATTAAAACAAAACTTCGGTTAAGTCCAGTTTAATTATTATACCATAAAATAAACATTAGATAGATGTTGTAACTCCGTAGCCAAGTTTATGGTATAATACTGCCACAACTTAATTTAGCAAATATTGTTCTTATTTGCTGGATTAATTTGTAGAGTATTTTATAGAAAATAATTACATAACGTACACTGCACTACTTGTTATATATATATTTTTTTAAAAAAGTGAATTATTTTGTAGGACAAATACTTTTTCAATTTATTTAGATAATTATCTCGATAATTAACAAAAATAATCGGCTATTAATAAATTTTTAAAATTCGTCCATTCAACATACTTTATCCTTGCTACCCCTACTAAGCTACCATTTACCAACGTACAGTAACGTTGGTAAATGGTAGCTTAGTAGGAAAAAGTTGGGCGTCTAGTCGAAAGGAAGCTATTCACGAAAAATCAACTTGTTAGTCATCAATTATGAAAATTGTACTAGGGAACCTGTACTATTCTTGCCTCCCGGATCACAAAAATATTGCGACGTTTTATTTCAAAATATAAGCAGCTTGTACAAGCTTTATCTACGAACCATTAACTTTAAACAATGTTAAATAAATGTGTAACACATTATCCACTTAGTAGGTAGTAACATGAAACAAAATTGTTTGTAAACAATTTGAACATGAGTAAGTATTCACTTTAAATTTCCCAAATTTGGAGTCCGAATTGCTCTCGACAGTTCACAGACCTTTATTGGAATTACGTGTAGAATTTTCCTGTTGTATACCTCCATCTTAATGGCTCAAACGTTTCTTAGCAGATGAATGGCATGAGTTTGTTTTATTTTTACTAGCTAAAGTAAATTACCGCTGCTTCTTGTGGCAAGTACATCATGCCATTCATATGAATCGCGGCAGATATTAGTCTCTAATCTTTCGTAACAATTATGACGGCCTGATAAATTGCGTCTACTCTACCCGCTAATTGGATCCAGAAGTATAGAAAGAAGTTCGCAGGTTGCAATTGCCATTTTAGAATATTTAAAATTCAGCAGTTTAGTATACGTGGTTCTTTACAAAATCTATATTTTTCAATTAAATAAAGAATGGAAAATTATTAATCACCTCATGATGTATGATAATGTGATTAATCCACGCCTCGATTTCTAATTCAACTACGATTATTTATTACATAATTGGCGAATAGCTCGTACAAAGAAAATTTATACATCCGTTTGATAACTGAAACATCCCGTTTTTGATAACGAAAAGTGCCTATCCCAATGATATCCTTGAAGCAAAAAATCATAAAATGATTTAGTAGCACCAATATTGCAGCAATTTGTTTTATAATAGCTTCCGGAGGGCGCGTTCGAATTCGATTTACATAATATAAAGGTAGCATTGGATTGTTTTCTGACGCATGCTGATTGGTTTTGTTGATTTGAAGACAAACATGTTTTATTGAATTCTTGCAGATTGTTACAACTTGCTTCTTTACATTGTTAGAAGATGGAAGATGGATCTTGGGAGAAAATTCAACACATTTCCTGTTTATATTTACATTCAAATTCAACTCGCAAAAGCAATTTTTATTCTTGAAAGATTTCCAATACTGAAAAACAATAATTTCAATAGGAACCGCTAGCCTTTTTCAAGTCAAACAAGTCTTAAAAATCAATAAGTAAATACTTATAGAAAAATAACTTGGTATAAGAATGAATTATAGAAAAAGAACTCCGCTTGATTGCATTGGGAATCTAAGTCCGGATTTTTTCGACTCGTGTCAGTCTAAAGTCTCACACTAATTCGAATTCGGACAGCAGCTTCTATTATTGTACGTACATACTACATATGTCCGTACGAAAGGAATTTCTTAAGCCTAATTCAATTGAAAAACACTGATAAGGTAAGAATTGGATAACGAAAGTTTGCTTGTGATATATTCCGTCTTTGGGAATACTTAATAAACTTGAATATAATAATTTTATTTAATTCTACTCTCCAATGTATTGACAATACTTTAATATTGAATACTGAATGTTCTTCTAGTCTAAAATATTGGTACCAAAAGCTGAACAATTTACTTTTTTTTTCTTTTTCAAAGTGTGGTGGGTTTTAGTAACGGACCAAATGCAACTGCGATGGTGGTCGCGGGTACAAAACAATGAGTACAACACTGACATTTCACACTTATCAGTATATCGATAAGTAGTAAATCACTTTAATGATGAAAGAAAATATCGTGAGGAAATCTGCATACCATAGCGATTTTAATGGATTTCTATGATATATAAAAGTCCACCAACCCGCAATGAGCCAGCGTAGTGGGCTATGTGACCTAACCCCCTATCAATTGTACTCTCGATTGTAGAAGAGGCCCTGTAGTGGGACGTATATTGGCTGATACAGAATATAGTGTAATCGTTTATACATGTATAAGGAATTCCATGAAATGCAAAGTAATATAAATATCAGAAGAGCATAATAAATTCTAAGCATAATTAAAAAGGATATATCAGTGTTCGCTAATTTTGTTGAATAAAATATTTCCAATTATGCATAATTAAATGCTAATAAACCATATTAGCAAATAAAAGCTTTTTCATTTCACATCGTACACGTCCAACAAAATGAATAATTTATAAAGATATCCAATGTCCATTTACATAATGCAACGGATGACTATTTATATTGTTCAAATGCATTATGTAAATAAATGAAATCTTGAGCAAGTTTTACTAATATTGCAAAATGTTACCTTGAATTAATCCTAACTTGGGTGTTAGTTGAACCACAATTTAGTGTTAATTGATACAAGATGTTTTTGCAAAACAATTTATTTTAGTTGAGTACTGTAAAAAATGTTGTATATTTGTAATTGCGTTAGTACAACTCTTTAGAAACAATATCATCAACTATTTTTTGTTTGATACAATTTACTAGCTATTGTATTGAAGCCTTAATTCCTTAGTCTTAAGATTATCTATGGTGTTTAAGATAGCCGTGAACTACTCACCTGAATATAAATATAATTATTTAATGATTGCATTACATAACACCCTTAACCTAAAATGACTTATAGTAAATTTAATTTGTAGTGTGTGTTAATGTCAATCACATTAAAGATTTCTTTAAATCTAGTAATTTAGACATATCCAGCATAATAACCATTCTACATTATTTATTACGGATGGAATGCAAACATGACTATATACATTAAAAAGAAACTAATAACAATAAAGCAAGAGTAAATTGAAAGAAGCTGTTGTTATACCACAATTCTTTAATTTGTGTTTCATAATATCTCATTAACATTACACTAAAACGGTGAAGGAAAACATCGTGAGGAAACCTGCATACCATAGCCCATTTATAAAAAAAAAATCTATGGTATGTAAGTCTGCCAACCCGCACTAGGCCAGCGTGGTGGACTATATGGCCTAACCACTCTCAATCGTAACCTCGATTGTAGAGTAGGCCCGTGCCCTGCAGTGGGACGTATATGGGCTGATATAGAATATCTCATTCACTCATCAGCCATTACTGTAAATGTTCTGGTCACAGAAACGTTTGATGTTTCCCGACGATATAGAAAACAGATAATTTTCGAACCCTATATCTTGTTTGCTTGGATATAAATACAAAAATGTAAGTGTCGAGTGTTAGTATTTTAATTCAATCCATTGCAAAGATACATTTGCAATTTAAATTACAATAACTTCCTTTGCAGTTTACTAGTATCTGTTGCGGTAATAAAATCTGTATAAAAATAGAACAAATGAAGGGCAATTATCATCAACAACTTAACACGTTTCCCTTTACGCAGATAAAAAATAAAAGGAAAATATAAAATTCATACTGTTTATTTCGACATTTTATGTCGACGAAAATTGATAAGATCAAAATTTAACGCGGCTTTGCAAGATATGTAAAGAAACATATGAGCACCGAGTAATTTTCCGAGTAATTAAAGTATGTCATGTCAAACCGTTTTTGTAAATAAGGCAAAATAAAAAATCTGGCTGTACGTATTGCACAAAATAAATACTGTAGATAACTCACGTCGACGTGACTTATTTAAAAAATGTGTTAATAAAACCATTTATCGAGGAAACTAATTGATAAATTGAGCTACTCTTAATTAAAATCCGACCTGACTTCGCCATGTAACCGAAATATCGGTCGCAAGTGTACAAGTATATTTTATAAAATATATATTTCTCATAAAAAATCACAGCCCAAATTATAGGTCACATAAAAACTAAATCCAGTATATTTTCACTTGAACACACTATGAATAAAATAAGTGAATTTCTTGTTTTTCAATAATTTTATTTACATTTAAAGCCCCTAATTTAATTACTGTGTATCATAAATTATAACAACAGATATAATAAATACATTATCAGATCATACATTATGCAAACCGTCTTATTAGCAAGATTCAATAAAAACGCACCTTATACCTCTTATGTCCTTATTTCAAACAAATATTGTATTCCGTGCAATGCCCACGACTTTACAATACTCAACAGTGCTGGGCAAAATAAAACAACGCGTAACTAATAATTAAAATATCATTGTCCAATCTATTAGCTTGCACAATCTTCAGATTTTCCTTTTGCCGTCACCCATTCTTTCAACAAACAATGCATTTACAAAGCTCTGCGTAATTAAAACGTAAATTACAGAGTTGACAAGGATAGAAAATGTGAGAAAAAAATTCACGATCTTCAATTCAATCGCTTCCTCTTCCGTCCGTGTTATCTGTTTCATAAAACGAATTGACGTGCAATCATAGACTCACTACAATGCGCCCCGTCCGGCATCCGTAATACATATTCAACGCTCGTGTAATGCACATGATAATTAAATGGAATCAGAAAGCATTCATTCATTCATTCGATAATAACTGTTTCATTGTTGCGTTTTAAATTTCTTTTTGCTTTCCTTGTAAGATTGTTTTGTTAATTATTTAAGGCCCTTGAGACAACGATATTAAGAGTTAATAAGCAAAAAACATGATTCTATGATTTATTGCATGTATAAGCACAATTGCAACATCCTACCGGTACACCTACAATTTAAGCTTAATTTTGTCAAGGAACATTTTTTTAATAACAATATTCAAAACAAAATTACTCACCCTATATACACTCGTGCCGTGGCTCGAGAACGATTGTGTACTACAAAAGCAAACAACACGTACGGTGAAAGGACTGCGCGGTATTTAATTCCTCGGCTTATAAACGAGCTACCCTCTACATTAAAAGAAAATATTACAGAAAAAAACATTAAATCTAAATTAAAACTATACTTTATTCACCAAATAACACCAACTGGTACTTAATGTGTCTTCCACTTGTGCCCACTTACCCAGTTCTTGTCACCTACGTACTCGGATTATAAACCTGACAGGCGCTTGTACAAATGCCTTGCGTCGACTTGTTGTAGATAGTTAGCATTGTGACAAACCCTTGTGGTTTATAAATGCTAAAATACCTTCTGAATTATTTTACTTCATATTTTGTAATCATGATAAATAAATTAAAAAAAAAATCAGACATGTTAAAAAAATAATTATTATGAGTGTATTCTCGTGTATTTGATTCGAAAAGTTAAATTTGACACTATCAATTGTCTGGTGCTGTGAGCACTTTGAATTAACAATCTCACTCTACGGGTCTTAGTTAGTACTAGCTGTGCCCGCGACTTCGTCCGCGCGGAATCTAACAAAAACGTTATTTTTCTAAAATAAAAGATTTTTTCTAAAATAAATGTAGCCTAAGTTACTCCTTATTATATCAGCTACCTGACAATAAAAGTCCCGTCAAAATCGGTCCAGCCATTTCAGAGATTAGCCGGAACAAACAGATAGACAGACAGACAAAAAAAAATCTAAGGTAAAATGACCTTATAGGTATCGTGTATATAACGATATGTAGTTGGACATTTTTTTATTTTCACTTTACAAACAGACACTTCAATTTTATTTATATGTATAGATAACTTCTCTCTGATTTAATTAATATGAACTAAAACATGAAAAGAGTCAGATGGATATTGCCTAGCCACCCCCTTTGTATTCTTGATTGTAAAGAAGCCCCGTGCCCTGCAGTGGGAAGTATATGGGCTGATTCAGTGCCGACTATCGAAACAATTTCGTAGGTACAAAATATAGAAGCAACTTTGAATATTTATTCAAAGTTAATTTTATGCCTTTAGTAATTGAAAAACTCCAAAATGTAATTTGCGTCATATTGTCCACATTTCACACAGACGCATAAAGAGAAATATTTTAAACAAGTATACAATGTCGCTCGTGTCTTGACCTTCAGAACCGTTCAGAAATTCAGTAGCAATGACGTGGACAGCGCAAAATCACACTACACTGTTGGAGCTACCGCGCACTCGCCGCATTAAAGATGCGATTCTTTGTCGCAATATGGCGTAAAAATCAGGTACTTGTGCTTCCGCAAACATACCAGAAGCACTACAGAATCGCGGTAGCCCCAGCATTACCCGGAACGCATTATTGTATTGGATACGCAGAGCGCTGAAAGAGCTTTGTGTGTAATTGACCCATAGAGCGCACGGGTACAATGACTCACAATAAGCCCTGAACAGTGTAATTTTGACATCTCTAGTACATCGCGCGAATCTGCGAGCCAACATGTTGCACCGAACCGCCAACGCTCTGCGTTCCCTTTCCAGGTCTACGTCATCTGTCAGCCCATCGGTAACCCAATGCCCCAAGTATTTAAAGCGTGTTACTTGAGACAGTGTTGCGCCTGCCAAGGCAATTGGAGGCACATTTTTGTAGGTTTTATTGCCTGCTTTAAATACTAACAACTCGCTTTTGGTAGAATTATAAATGAGACCATGAGTCACCGCATATTCCTCACACATATGAAGAAGTTTTCTCAGGGCGCTGATACTAGGGCTCAACAACACCATATCATCGGCGTAACTGATATTGTTGACACAATGACCGTCTATAGAGCATCCGATCTTACTGGCACTAAGCTCGCATATCAGTTGGTTTATATATAGGTTGAAGAGTTTGGGAGAACTAAGTCCCCCCTGTCTCACTCCGCATTCCAACCTGTATGAGTCTGATGAAACACCATTCCATTTAATTAAGTTATTTTGGTTAGCATACCAATATTTTAGTATATTAATTATATCTCCTGGAACACTTGTATTAAGTGCCAGTTTTCTCCAAAGACAATCGTAAGAGACTAGATCAAATGCCTTTGACAGATCCAAGAAAAATGCATATACAGGCGTTTTTCGTTTTGTATAGTATTGGACAGTCTCCTTGAGACAGTGGATAGCCATCTCAGTTGATAGTTGTGGCTTAAAACCAAATTGTGCGTCATGCAACACTATATGTTGATCCAACTGTTTATCAATCAGACCGTCCAACACCTTAGCTATAATAGTTGCCAAGGAAATAGGCCGATAGTTTCGTTTATCATTAGAATCTCCAGTTTTATTTTTAATGATTGGTACAACTATAGTTTTCATTAAGTCATTTGGAAGGTATGAGTGACCCATACACAGACTAAAAAGCATTGCCAAGACTACAGGTAAATGCTTTCCGGCATATCGCAGATGCTCTACGCTCAGACTATCATGTCCTGGTGATTTTCCTGTTTTCAAACTTTTTATTACTGTACTTATTTCCTTGGCTGTGTATCTCATTGGCATATTTCTAGAGCTATCAATGGAAACTGACTCATTGTTTGATGGACCCAAATTAACTATTAACTTTTTTAGTCTTATGAAACCCATCTGAATGCTAACTTAGAAACAGTTGTGACAAGAGCAAACTATATACAGAAGTCAGAAACAAAAAAAAATATAATGGAGAATAGGAAGACCGTTGTAATTCCAAAATAGCTACGCAAGGACAATACTTGGGTAGAACAAAAACGGGATCAAGGGATTATCTATGATGTGTAAACAAGTCAATATATTATTCCGTGTAAAAATGGGATACCTCTTATCGAAGAACGGATGAATGAACAAAACTAACTAAATAAATGATCCGGGTAAGCCCTTAAGCCACGGAAAACCAAAGTCTCAACCTCAAATTTGGTCAAATTTTCGGCAAAAAAGCAAACAAAAAACATAGTTAAAATATACACTACGTATCCTTAAATTGTATCACCAATAAAATATCTACCTAATTATCAACATAACATGTCTTTTAAGACAGCGTTGCAAATAAAACTTTTTTGCTAGTTGGTAAAACCCACGTTTGTGGAATTAACCGAGAATGCTCGTGAAAAAACAATCCCAAAAAATATGCGGATTTCTAGAATTCTATTGCGGGGTACGGCTAACCAAATTTTAAATTAAGATATTGGAGCGTTGTCAAAATAGGATAATGAGTGGAAAACTGGTGGTAGGTCTCTCATATGTGAGAGGCCATCTGGGTAGGTACCACCGCAATGTCTATTTCTCCCGTGAAACAACACTGCTTAAATGCACTGTTGTGTTTCGGATTGAAGGACATTGTAGCCAGAGCAACTACTGGACATATTGAGACTTAACATCTTATGTCTCAGGATGGCGAGCGCAGTGGAATGTTGCTACTGTTTATGAGCGGTCGTATCGCTTACCATCAGGCGAACGGCTTGCTCGTCTCGCCATTCACAGCAATAAAAATAAAAAAAAAAAAAAAAAAAAATGTGGCATACCGCAATATACTACCGACACATAAGGTATCCAGTGTAAGCCATTTTTTCTAATTTATCAGCATACGGGTATATTAGAATGGGTTAAAATTAGGAAGGGCTCAAACTAAGTCAGCACAAAATGCCTCTGCCTAGTTATATGAAATTCCTAGAATTGGCGTAGTAATTCATCAAATAGTATTCTAATTAAGACTAAAGGAGATTTTTCAGATATATAAATTGACAGAAGATTAGAGTGCATTAAACTAAATATAAGCCTAGTTGCTAATATATAAGTTTTATTACATAGATATTATTTCACTTATACGGTTTCGTAACAGATCCTCCCTAATATTGCTTCATTGATTTGTGACAGCGGACAAAGGCCGGTCCCCAAGTTCGACAATTCTTTGTAAGAGTTCTTCGACTTATTTGTGGAGACATATTGTTATATCCTTATTGTCGAAGGACTAACTTGTGCGTTTTATCTCTATAGCACGGGTGAGAAAAAAACCATTTGTGGAAATCGCATATTGCTGCTACTGCCGCGGTGGCATAGTTGTACTAGTGTACGGTTACAAAGCTGAGATCTCGAGTTCGAACTCCAGGTCAGGATATTGGTTTTTTTTCTATTAATTAATAGTTCGAAGTCAGAAATTTGTGCCTGATATGTAGATAGGGTCACCCCCTGTCACATCGTGGGACGGAACATATTAGGCAAAATGTTGGTGTCCTTGGCACCTCTGCCTACCTCAATCAGTTTATGTATATGCATATTTTGACTAAAGCGATTAATAAATCAACACGACCCCACAATTCTAAGCTGTCGCCGTAGCGAAGATTAGAAGTATTTATTACCAACATTATTTAAAAATGTATTACCAAGTTTAATACCCGTAGTAAAACTAATTCCGAGAATAACAGGCTTACGATAGCAAAAAGACGCGTAAAATTGAATGAACTAGATAGCCCAATGAAATTCCTTACACTGCTCAAAATGGTTAGTATAATTTTGATGGGCTGAATTGGTCCTTCGAATAAACGAAACCAACTTTTTTACTAGTTCTTTATATTTTTACAGACACAACTCATATGAGAAATCTTTGGCTCGTGTTTAACTGATGGATTTTTTTACATTCGTGTCCTGTTTCTGTGTCAGATTTTTAAATTACCATTTGAGTTCTCACGAGGCTTTTTTTTTATTGCATGGAATGGCGAGACGAGCATGCCGTTCGCCTGATGGTAAGCGATGCGACCGCTCATGAACAGTAGCAAAACCAAACAACACCTTGATTTACAAAGCAATGCTTGGCATTCCACTGCGCTCGCCATCCTGAGACACAAGATGTTAAGTCTCAATATGTCCAGTAGTTACTCTGTCTACAATGTCCTTCAATCCGAAACACAACAGTGCATTTAAACTGCTGTTTGACGGGAACGGGACGAGGCTTAATGGCTTTTGCGGTATTTGTAGAAATATGAATTATTTGCACCAAAATAACTTAGTTTCTTGATAGAATTTAATGGTATCCCTCAATCACTCTACCAATTTAGCGACGATTCCGTAACAAATACAACTTAATTATTTTGTGTGAAACAGAATTTTGCAAATATCTAACACGAATGAGCAGAGATATTTGCTATTACTGATTTAATGGGAAGCTGCTGCAACCTCACGTCCCCGTAATGATAATTTAATTGATATAATGAAAATAAATGTTTCCTCAAAAATGAAATCGCATGTAGTACCGACGCTAATGATTAATTGATGTTGGGAAAGAAATTATAGCCCCAAGACCATTTACATTAACTTAGTTTGTATCATCTTAATATTAGCAAAATGAAATAGACCAGAATGGAAATAACAAATCAAATCACACACAATTTTTCTCATCGACGATAAACTATTAACCCTAGATAACTAGACATTCGTCTTTTCGAACAATTTTAGCGAATGTGAGTTTCAAAAACTTATTTGTGCTGCCAATCTTTTAATACCTCAATAATCCTAATTCATCCAATGCAAGAATGCAATTTATGACCTCCGTAATATATCTACATATAGCCATTATATAAAATCATATTCTATTAATATTTTGTACTCATTTCTATACTCTTTACCTGCGCTAATATGCAATTTATAAGAATATCTTAACAAAACGATTTTGTAGTCATTAAGTTTTTAAACGCGTATTCCGTTTCACGAATGTTTAGTAATTGCGTAACTCAGAATAAGTTTATTTATCTAAGGTCAAATAAAATATGTTATGTTAATTGCTACCATACCCTGTGGCATTTATATTTATATTACCATACATTAATACATACATAAAACTAATTGGAAAATAAAGACATGCTTGGCATGCTCATTAAAATCTGTTGTAAGGAAATAATTACATTCCATAGTAAGACGCCCGGACCTATTCCACTGTAATACATTAATTCATATACAAAGTCGGAAATGAAATGATAAGTTCCCAATGGTGTATTGTATAGCATTGGTAATAGTTTCTAGATGCGTGATAAATATTTACAAATATTTTGCTATACAGTTTATTTGAATAAAAGTAATTATAAACTCAGCGTTTTTTTTTTTTTTCAATCAATGTATGTAGTTGTGGGATCATTTATACATAAATAACACGCCTTTTTTCTAGAAGGAGAAAGCAGAGATATTTTAGTGTCGTTTTGTAAATATATAAAATAAATACTCACAATATTCACATACATAGTCCTGACCCCAGATTAAGATTAATTAAATCTTATGTCGTGGGTCTCACAAACACAAACCAGAGTAATGTTTTGTATCAATATAGAAACCCACCTGCGTTACTCTAATCCGCACACTATATACAGGATCCTGACAATAGAGTTATAAACATTTGAGTTCATCACAGTTTTTTTTGCATGTTCTCGTACCTAACAATAAATAGGTTACTCCATATATTTTAATGACGAAACTTTTCTTTTTCCTCCAACACTTAGCGACGCAATAAAAACATCAACTCATAATAAATTAACAAAAAGAAAAAGCAGTTGGTAAGTAGTCACTAATGTATTCATAGAACTTATCTTAAATAATGAATTACATAACCGAATATTACTGTGAGAAAAACAAAAGAAAATGAATACGTAATTTTATTTACGCAATTATTGTAATAGGCTGTTCAGAAAAAGAAACGTTGAATAGAGTAAAAAATACACACACATATTACCACTATGCATAATGAATCCTTAATAAGCAAATTGAATACATCTCATTCGCTTTCTTCCGCCAGAACGAAACGAACAGGCATTATATTGATTAAATTACGTGCCTTTGTATTGTAACTTCTCTTTTTTCTTTCGACTTAAATTCCTAGTTAAGTACTAGGAATTGATAGGTCAGTATAACTTCAACGAAACTGTTTTGCAACTAAGAAATATTTCGGCAACACCAATCTTCATTAATTGTTACACAATCTGATTTACAGCTAGAAACCATATGTTTCTGACTGGTCATTTATCTTCTCGTGGTTTCATTAGTATATCTTAATACTAATTTAAAATTAAGTCAATGAATGCCAGATGCTATATTTGGCATATTATATAAGTCCATCTTGATATTTAACTATGGTCAAATTTCATATATGAAACGATTAAATCTTTCGTTTAAGCTTTTTTATGAGCAATCATCTATAAGACTCGCTGAGCTGCAAAGCTCGCTGTCAATATTGTGCTTGCAACGATGGATATGGTCACTATAATAAATAAATAAATACACCGGACATTCACATACATAATCCTGAACCCACAATAAGATCGAGTTTTGTGCCATGGGTATCAGGAACTACGAGAGACTTTTCGGTCTCACAAATACCCAGACTCGAAATAAATACTTATGGATCACATAAATATGTATCCGTGCGAGAATCGAAGCCGCGGTCTTACGTTTCACTGCCAGCATCTAACCAACTGCACCACGAAGATAAATCACTCACTGGTGGTAGGTCTCTCATATGTGAGAGGCCATCTGGGTAGGTACCACCGCAATGTCTATTTCTCCAGTGAAACAACACTGCGTAAATGCACTGTTGTGTTTCGGATTGAAGGACATTGTAGCCAGAGTAACTACTGGACATATTGAGACTTAACATCTTATGTCTCAGGATGGCGAGCGCAGTGGAATGTTGCTACTGTTTATGAGCGGTCGTATCGCTTTCCATCAGGCGAACGGCTTGCTCGTCTCGTCATTCATTGCAAAAAAAAATCATAATTTATCTTCCATCATCGATAAACGCGATTTTCGTCACAACGAATACGTGATCGCCTCATATTATAGCCATTTAGCAATGACAAAACAACAAAAACAGGAATTCCATACCAAAATGAGATGTATAATAATATGGACATATAAATAGATATATTTCCCTATAGCGAATAGAACCTTGGATTTTTATCAGGTCGTTATCGCGATAGTAGGAAAAACTATTAAGGAGCATGCGAAATGCGCGTGGATTTACGAGGACCCGATGTGGAAGTCGATGCGTTGTAATTATCGCACGCACATAATGAACTCGTCTTCGTCGGCTTACACACTCCAATCACGTATTTCTCATTTCATTAAGACCACTCGTAAATTACGTTTTAACGAACTAAGCCGGGCCCACGACTTACTTTTACAAAATGTTCTTTATTTACGAATACTTTTTTCTTAAAACACGATCTTATTATAGAACCACAACACATTACTTAAATTATATATAATATATTCGAGCAACAAACGCGTCGAAAATTGATTCTGACATTGGAAATAATAATACGTTGGGAAAGAACGTAATCATTATTACACGTTCACATAATGATTGCATAGTACACTAAAATATACGTAAGCGAAAAGCTATGATAACTTATCGTGATGTTACAAATGTATATTATGCATTCGATAACTGATCACAATAATGTTTAAAAAGTAATGTTGTTTCGGAATTATAAAATGAATGTAAGGTACTACGGTGGGGTAACACGTAAGAGCGTAAGCTCCTATATTTTAAATGAATTTACGTTCTTACCCCTTACGCATTACTATACCGGTATTACCACAACGTATCTTATCACGAACGCACTGTGTTGTCCAATAGTTCTAATTGTCTTCATATTTTTTTATTAACGTTGTTATTTTAATATAAATAGGTATCGTAGCCGACTTGCGTACGATGCTTTGAGTGAAAAACGGACGGGGAAACGAGAAGCCATGGTTTCTATTCAGTGCCAAGGCATTTGCCTTAAACATTTGTTTATGTAAACAAAAAGTCAAGACTATTATGGGAATGACAAGGAAAGTTCTGTGGAACGGAACTACATGCGTAACTGTTGGACGATTTATTGATATATTTTTTACTACTTTCCGATCTATAATTACTCTACGTAACTAATACATACGTATATTACGTGAAACCTGAAGTTAACTCTATATTACACGAAAATTTAAAAATATTGTATACCTAACTCAAAACGCAAAGAAACTTCAAAGGACAGATTACACCACTTTATTACGAATATATCATTACTGTAGATACAATTTTATTAGGTACGTATTATTCCTTTTGAAAAATAAGTCGAGAAAGTCCGAAATTCAAGTATTTTACTATAAGTAGTCCTGGTAGATAAATTGGAGAGTTGCAAATGTTGTCTATTGGCTTTGAGCCTCATCGTACTGAATAATAGAAATTCAAGAGGCTATCATTTAGTGCTGTAGCTATCTGTACTTTAGTGGTACAGAATCCATATGCTGTAAATATCTGAATAAGACTTTCAAAATGCACTCTATTTTCATAAATATCGTACGACTTTCAGCCAGCGAGAAACACGTATGAAAAACTAAAGCATGGAATATTTTCATCAATCTTAATTGTTTTATCATTAGCATTGATTTTATACCTGAAATTATACAGTTGCATATATTTTATCTAAAAAAGTATATTAAAATAAATTATGTATGTATTATGTAAATATGTATGTATGTCAATGTTAATGTAGATTAATTATCGAATAGGCCATGTAGGCGTTATGATTAATGTAAGAGCGACACACCAATATTATTGATCTAGGTCAAGAATTGAAGCCAATCACGTGAATACTTACACAGAATATATTATGTGTATTATGACATATAGGATAAATTATGTATATTTATTATGTGTTGGAGGTCAAACGTAATGTGAGATTTTGTTATAAAGTCCAAAATTACAATCCTTTTTGTTGACGTCAACTCCCGAAATATCATATACTTTATTCATAGTCATATAACTGTATTAGAATCATTTAGGATACATTGATTATTTATAATACGGGTCAGTTTCAAAATCACTAAACTAGAATACCAAAGACTAAAGTTAGAACACAGAATTGATTCAATGTCCTACTATAACCCGGACATACGCCGATACTACATTTCGAAACAATCTTGCTTCTTAAAAGGCAGTTTACTGGTCAATAATACTAAAGAGAGTATTGCGAGTCAAGCTTACGATTCGTAATGGAACATAAACATGCACAATTTTAGTAGCATCTTCACACCCTTGTTCAGAAATGTCACCTAAGTAACACCTACATATTGTAATAAACAGTTGACCCTTTTTTAAATTGCGAGTAAAATGCGTCAGTTACCAAGAAAACATTAAACCATCATAACTGATTTTCTGGTGTAATAAGAGAGCCCTTTGTTCTTCTATATCAGCCCATATGCGTCCTCATACATGGCACGGACCTCTTCTACAAATGAGAGTACGCTTGAGAGCAGTTAGGCAATATTCCATCAATTAATAGTCCATCATACTGGCCTAGTGTGAGTAAGCAGACTTTATATACCATTGAATTTCTTGCAAATCGCTATGGTATGCAAGTTTGCTCATTAAGTTTTCCTTTACCATTATAGAGCACCTTTTATATAGATTTGTTAAAATGTAGGTAAATTCTTTGGTGTAAATTATTTTCACACCAAACAGTTAATAGCTTTTTCCTCGCATATAGCAATTTAGGAAGTAGTGGGGTAGAAAGGACCGTTAGGTAGGTGTTAAATTGATTTCCTTGTAGTTCAAGCCTTTTTTATAGTCCATAACTTTAAACAAACTTTCTCTACATCATGTATTATAAAATTGTGTAATTTTATGATATGTTGCAATTTAATATTTATAGTGCAGTGTTGAATTTCATATATTTTATTTTTGGCGTAATTGAAACATTTGCCTGTCACATACTTTACGAAAATTCTCTTGGAGTTTCTATCAAGTCACCCACTCACTTTTCACTCGTTCGTAAATTCTTGATATCGAATATTTTCTCCTGGATTTATCAATATATTTATAAAATTATATGTTTCAACATTTAACTGCATTCCTAAAAGGAAATCCGTAATTTCATTTAAAATGGCAATAAATGCGACTCAAATAATAGAATGCATAAAATAAATAATGATCATACGAAAATCCGACATATTATATCGCTAATTACAAAACTAGAACATAATAAAGAAATTAACATTTGGTTAACATATTACTTGTGTAATTTAGAAAGAATCATTGCATAAAACAGCCATTTAATTACAGGAAATGCACTTAAATTTCGGGTATATTTCTTCATATGCATATTACAAACACCTTAACAAAATGAATAACGTGCCCAGTCTAGCATGACAAAGACTTAAAAAAAGCATTTAAAGATACCAAAAAAACAAGGACAATTGCTGACTAAAGTATGTCACAATTTTTTATATAAACCAATCGACAGTTTAATAGAGACCTTTCACTACAACATAAGTCACAGAAAAATTAAGGACCCAGTGGAGATATTGTAAATTAGAAAGGATTTACGCCCAAATACTGGAACGCAACTTAAATATAAATGGCGCTTAACTACGTTAATCCCGATTAAATGTACTGGCTAAATGGGCCGTGCGCTGTTAAGAGCAACTAATTATTAGAATGGCGTTCCACTATTCGGGCGTTAATATTTTATAAATTAATTAACTGCCACTTGGCTTTTGAGTTTAATTAATAAGGCAGATAAATGTCGCAATATACATACTGATCAGTGATACAATATTTTTATTCCAATTCATCATCATATCATATCAGCCACAGGAAGTCCACTGCTGAACATAGGCCTCCCCTAAGGATCTCCACAATGACCTATTGGAAGCGGCCTGCATCCAGCGACGTTGATACGTGATAAGTGCGTGGTGATAAGTGACGTTGATACGTGATAAGTGCGTGGTGATAACGTGATAAGTGCGTGGTGGCCTGTTGGTAAACGGACTAGACGCGACTGCCAACATGTTCACGGTGGTCGCGGGTTCGAATCCCAGGGCACACCTCTGACTTTTCGGAGTCATGTGTGTATTGATAGTCAATCACCACGTACTTAAACGGTGAAGGAAAACATCGTGAGGAAACCTGCATACCATAGCGATTTATTAAAAATTGTATGGTATGTAAGTCCGCCAACCCGCACTAGGCCAGCGTGGTGGACTATATGGCCTAACCACTGTCAATCGTACTGTCGATTATAGAGTAGGCCCGTGCCCTGCAGTGGGACGTATATGGGCTGATACAGAACCGAAGAACACATAAACGTGGTCATTGGTGATGACAATTATCAAACGTAGATCATAGAGGTTTCCAGGATGTTATTATTCAAAACCCGTTTAAGTTGCTAAAGAAAGTATTCCCTGTGAATGATGTGTGAATGAGCATTATAAAATTAATTGAGTCCGGATGTATGATTCTAATTTTTTATTTATTTATTATATTTGAAAATGGATATTGGCAAACACAGAAACCTTCAACATCGTTTTAAAGAAGGTGACAGAAATCTTTGACCACAGTAATGTAATAAAATTTTCCCAACTGCATTAATTCTACGAAGTGAACTAAAACCCAAAATCCTCAGATATAATGTGCAACCAATAGTGAAATAAATATAATATTATAACGGCTTAAATATCTTGCCCAATGCGTGTAAAAACGCCATCTATAATCGCTTACAAAAAGATAATTAAGGGTACTTTCAAAATCCCTAATAATGTGTTATGGTACGTTGCACGCTGCATCTATTCAGCTTATAGGTTTATTTACTCAATTTGTTTGCCAATTTCTAAACGTAGGTGACCAGCGGAAGGTTTCAAGGTAGAACGCGAAGAAAGGAGCATAATATGACCAACGAACCTACTGGCCGGTTCATGAAAGCAAACATTGCACAAGTGACCGCATTCTGACAACGCAAGATTATTCACATTTATGATTCAATTAAATTCACTAAATATTTAACCTTTATGCCACAAGACATTATATAAACCGAACACAACGGAACTAATAAACTGTCTGTCGAGATAAGGTTTCACTTTTTTTTTCTTTCAGAGTATAATAGTTATTTATTAATTTCTAATTGTGCAAAAATAAAATTTATTTAAATCAATAAAGACAAAATTATTTATTTTTTCATTATTATTAAAGATCTGGAACAAAATATTTTGTTCGACGCATGAAAGCACAGATATAATTAACAAGAGGTAAATAAAAGTATTTTACTGTTTACACTTTATTTATAGAGACACGGATTTATAACGCAGAACTTCTATTAAATTTAAATTGAAAATGTTTGTATGCTACAGAATCCACCGTATAGTATTCCGCTTAACATTTATGTATAGACTAGGACAGGCTCGGCGTATGTACTTTTTGACGGCAAATCCGTTTCTGCAACATTTGTCATTAATGCTCCGCTTATAATCATCACAAAGTGATTTAGTACAATTTATAGAATTCTTGATAAATGGGAAGTACCACACCAAAATATTTTTTTGGTTTTTAACCAATTTTTCTTGAGATTAGCACCTTCTAACTCTCCAACTTCTTATATTAGTATAGATGACAGTCTGCTGAAACTTACGTAACAGGTCTGTTGAATGTCCATCCCTTGCATTGTTCTGCCCTATATTCCATAAATCGATGAATGTAGCGGGTAGCCTTAAGGTCCGTACAATCGAGTTAATATACATGGAAGCTGTAAGGGCTTACTTATTTTAGTAATATGTATTTAAAACTCACGTCTGTTATTTATCAAACTTCTTAACCAAAGAGAAACTTAAATTGAGTTCAAAAATGTAGTTATAATTTACATTCATAATAAAATCCGCTTAATTTGGAATGTATAATTCATATAAGAATGCAAATATCTAAAGTGTGTCTTCTGAGAAATGCAAATCATAGCACACTGAATTAGTTTGTATCAAAATAATGTGAATACTAATCTGTTATAATTTGACTAAACGGTACCACTTAGTTGTAAATAAGTGTGTGTAAATCCGAAGAAAGTTAGTATTTTCAGTATTTTTTATAATTTAATAATGTCAATTTATATATCAACCCATTTACGTAATTAGTTTTATCGCCAAGTAGTTAATTATTTATTCATATTATGCTTAATATGAGTCGAAACTCGAACCGCGGTCGTTGCAAACTTTTTGGGAGGAGCAATATATTACCCACAATATTACCGTATAACTTTATGTTGGAATAGCTTTAGGCTTTTAATTGTATACTTTACTTGTACGTTTGATTATGCCCGTGTTACGATCAATACTAACTTCAAATTATTTTAATTTATGAATCAGGACTGTGTAACGTATGTATATTCAATCTTATTAGCCTGATGTATCTTGCTAACTAAGACAAAACAAAAAACATTTTATTCATTAACTTATTGACATTACACTAAATCAATAAATAAATTAATTAAAAAAATAACAATATAAATTATGTCGTTTTTGACAAATGTTGATTGAATATTAATGTATTAACTTTCGATTAATTCACCGATTGTAGTATTTCCGAGATATGATATACATAACTTGATATACGTAATGTATACGGAATTTTACAGATACAATGCTGTATCACAAATCGGTAGAAACTTGTTTATGCGTAAATATTAGAAATCCTTTATGAATATGCAGTCTAGACGTGCCAGTTATTCGCGATGTTTGACATAAGGTGATCTTCACATTTTACCATCATTATAGCAAGCAAGAAGCTTTCTGATTCTTTAAAATATATTTCAATATATATTTTAAAATATCATCTTTTAGCGCATTTTTTGAGAGATGATAGACATCCTAGGTCAATAAAATATTCGACTTTATGTGGTTATATCGTGAAGTAAGTAAGTTCCTAATATACACTTTTCACTATTGCACCATGAACCATAAACAGGGCGGCATTAATTTTCCCTTTTGCCTTACGTATAGGCCCTATGACTAAGGGAATGGATACGCCTTTGCATTGACCTACGTGCATATAAATTTATCATCTTTATACTACTATTGCAAAAATCATCTCAATAATCAGTTTTGTCCATATTTAAAGACTAAATTTGGAAACCATGAGACAAATCTCCATGCTTATTTACTTAAGATTTTACATCTACTTCAATAGGCGTATCATGCAGTACAAGTAATGTTTCACAATTCAACATAATTATTTGCGAGCCCCATGGGTATTAATCATTGAACATTAAATCAATTTAAAAGTATACTTATGAGTCTTTCATGTCCGTTACAACATCTGTTGAGTAACACTTAATGTAATCCCAGTATGCTAGGCTATACTGAAGTGTAAAATCTAGATATAAGCATAAATTGTCTGCGATTACGTCTGGTAGATGACATTGTTGTTGTTTATGCAAACAATTTTCTTAAATGTTGTCTAGAATGACCATAGCATTGCTAGAGACATACACGTGCTAGAGATAACGTGTATGTAATTTTACGTAACATAATCCTACTTTTAACTGACAACTAACTGATATAGTTTTTTTTAATTCTAATGTAGGGCTATAATAATCAATATTGTAGTCTATTAATATGAAATATATTACAAGCAACCTATGGTCTAATGTCACTGTTTTAATTAATCTAAAGAGCCTGATGTTAAAATTTGGATTTATTTAAGCTTTTGTACTTCACATGATCTCTCTCCTTAATCAATAGGAAGGCAGAACAGAGGTGCACCTAGCGCCACAAACGTATAGCTGAACTTGTTTCCGTCATAAAAAACAAGAAGATGAGCATCTCACCATATCAGACGTTAACTCCAATCCAGGCAATCTTTTTTGAAATATGAATGTCTGTCCTTGAAAAACTGGGGATTTTAATAATTACAATTCATATACACTCACAAGACAGATCTCTGGTAAAGATTAGATTCATTGAAGACACATACTTGCCCTAAACGGGTGGCCAAAGACGTGATTGGATCCCACCAATCCTATATGTTATGTCGAACTAGCCCCAGGGTTAATTTAGAAATATTGAATTGTACGTTCACAGCTATAGGTAATGACAGCTTCACTGTAAAAATCTTTAAAGTTGACGCAATCGTGTCTAAAGTGCAACGATTCATTTAGGAAGTGCTTATTTTCATATGCAACATGCCACGCCTAACCTAACCTATTACGTATTAACCCCGAGCTTTCGTAATCTTTTCGCTATGCCCATCTATTTATGGAGTATGATACCACGACTTTACATCCGTCAGTTTCTCTTCACTATCATGTTGTAATACGATATTTATCTGTTACAGACATCGCTAACTACATCCAAATTCGTCTTGTGTCCATAAATATTGTTTCTAGACTTTAATATGGTTTTCCTTCTGTTAGTTTTTTCGTGCATTATTTTTTAATAATAAGAATTTAGGACATAGTTAAGGAACGTCATTTATTGTGCTGTCAATATTTTTATTATGTAAAATAAATATTTAAAAATGCAACATTATCACTGACTTCAAGATATTTTCAATGACTTGATAAGTTTGAGAACTTTATTGCACTATTTAATAAATAATTACATTTTGTTTATGGTGGAATATTCGCAAGCTTCTGGATAATGTCCTATGTCACACAAGAGGTTGATTTTGAATACTTCCCAATAACACTTCACCCCAAGTTTATCTAAGATAAACTAAGGTAATAAAAAATTCAAGTAGATGTACAATGTAAAAAATAAAAATACAATAACTAAGTTATAGCTTACTAAGCGGTTTGTCGTAGCAAAACCCTTTATAGTTTAGTATGATCGAAGAACACGCTTATAAAACGTTATGGGTGTCATAAAACAGTTGTCTGACTAAGACAATTGATGAAAACTAACTATATATACAGTAAAGGAGGACTATAGGAGGGTTAAACTTGCTGTTAAAATATACGACCATATTTCATATTTATCTGCCTATAAAAATAAAGTGGCATAGACATTCTTCATGGAGGAGTCAACACAAAAGTTAATATTTAAAAACGATTAAATTTACATAGAAGCAATCGCTTCTTAACTATAAAAAATACGTCAGAATTCTGGAACTATCTATATGCTACTAAAAAGGTCATGAGGTTTAAACCAACAAACTAACGTATTTTATTTAAGTTAGAGAACCACAAGCCCTTGCCAAATAAGTCCCTATTTCAATACCACTGAAAATTTGCGTTATCTATCACGTAACAGAATATTCTGTTATATAACCCGTTTATGTACAATTAAGACACACACAAGTTAGATTTTATATATAATACAAAGCCATCCTTTTGATCCTCAATGGATTTCCCACGGCTACGGATCTTGTTTATTATTTATCTTATTTATCTTATAAATAAAGCCTCTAAAGGACTGCACGGTCTCTCTTGCGATCAAATAGTGTATTGACACGTTAAACTGAAGTTGCCAACTTCAGTTTAACGTTTTAATACTCGGCTCAAGATGTCACTGTACTGTGTCAGACTCCTAAACATCTTTTGTTGAGCAAGCATTTCAACTTAAGTTATTTCGACTAACAGGTTTAATTAACGCTACAGCCACTAATTACAGCAAAAATAAATTCATATCATCCTCCTAAATAACTACTTTATGAATAAGCTTTTAAAATAGATGGATCAAGTAAAATAATCAAATAAAGTTAAAAAAATTAAAGGCAATACAAAAAAATACATCCAACAATCACATACATAATCCTGACCGCACAGTTAGATCGAGTCTTGTCCTTTGGGTATCAGGACTTGTCGGTCTCAGAAACACCCAGACCCGAAAAAAATAAATAATTAAAGGTATTTTTTATTACCGTTATATGTAAGCGAGCTAGCGGCCCAACTCATGGACTCTACCATACCAGGGGCATAGCAAGCTAATCTCTACCAAAATGGTATAAGAGGAGGATAGGCCAAATTGTAAAAAAAATTAACTATTTCGTTTACTAGAAATAATTTTCGTAAAACCAAAAGATTTTGTTAGAATATCCCAACATGCGGTGAAGGAACCTGTATTTATACGAACGGCTGAGTTCATTAGATCAACAGCCGCGTGTGTGGCGTCCAAGTTACTACGGAACATTGTTTAGTGGGTGTTTGACACGGAATGATCAAGGCTGCTTTATGCACGAATTTACTCTTATCGAGGTCGGTTTCTGATAACATTAGATATAAATGTCCTACAGGATTCCGTAGCCAGGAATGATGTCTTTTAATATCTCCATCGACTTCTTCAACTAGTAAACAAGTAATATTCGCTAGATGA
This sequence comes from Hyles euphorbiae, assembly GCA_023078785.2. Lineage (NCBI taxonomy): Eukaryota > Metazoa > Arthropoda > Insecta > Lepidoptera > Sphingidae > Hyles > Hyles euphorbiae. The sequence goes on along the minus strand of CM041034.1, from coordinate 8,603,402 downwards.
GTAATGAAATCTGTTTTTTATTAGTCTAATGTTGTGTTATTTTCTCAAGTGTCATACGATGGTATTGTATTTGTTCCCAAGAGCGGCGATGGCATAGACCCCAGCAATAGGCACTCCTGTCTACCTAAAAATATTTTCTTCGTTGTTATAAGACATAATATAAGTTAATAAAAACTTATCACCCATGTTAAACGATTTACGCCCGCGAATTTTACAGTTCGATACTTATTTATTTAATTGAGCTTGAAAATATTATTTATTTAACAGAGCTAATATCGAATCACAAATTGATCATTAACTTGATAGCAAACAGAAGCACGCATCTTTCACAACAATCCACTTGTTTTATAACCACCCGTAACCGTGTCGAGGAAAAACGTGCGAGATTGAAAAATAACAAGGTATTGTGGGCAACAATAATAGGAGCTGCTGATTGACATTGCCTCAACCAGTACTCATTCACACTGTATTATGGTAATTAATAAAAATATGAACCAATAGATATGTGGACCGTATTTCCGTTTCTTATCCGTTTACACGATATAAAAATAAAACTAAATTAGTGGTTATATCGAGAGTGATCTGTGTTCGAGTCTGTGACTCATTTTATTCTAACTAGAAAGTTATTTTTATGAATGTCACAAGAAATGAATTGATTTTTAAAATATGAATATATTAAATATACGTTTCTTTGAGTTGAATGGTTTTTGCACAATACTGTCAACTGACTATAACGCAATTTTGTATTCATGAATATTATTTTTATAAAACTGAGACATTAGTTCCAGCAGGAAATACGTCTCAAGATTGTTTCTGACATTAATTTCTACATCGGAAAATACTATATTTTTGTAAATACAGAGAGAACATTAATTAACAACAAATATTTAATTGCTTTAATGTCAACAAAATCTATTTCTTTATTAGTTTCTTTTGGTGCATGAATTTAATTAATTTATGGATTTTGTGACAGTAAAACATAGCCATTTTATTATCTAACCTACTCATAATGGAAGATTTTAGCCGTTAGGCATAAATTATAAGCTAATGTAGATTATGATGTTTCGTCAGTCTACATACTTAATTATTGTCCACTTTATATCAATGACATAATAAATTAACAAGCCATATGATTTATGAATGCGGAGGGTAAAATATGTACTTTCGAAGTGTTACGGTTTTTAACCGTGTTTGAATAAATATTAATTATATGACCTATATGTATAAATGCCTATTTTGGATATTTTTTTCTGTTGCTACAACGATTAAAGGAATATTTCAAAATAGTAGTCGGAAAAATACCTTCTTGTAGACCTATTTTTAATATGACGTGATAATTTAATTTTTGACAATAAATTAAAAACAGGTGTAATAAAAAATTGAGGCATAGATTCCAATTTATTTTATTCTACTATTTTAAAATGTATATATTAGTAATATTATCTTTTACATATCAAGTTTACTATAGATTAAACTCGTAATTTTGGCACAGGGACAAAACGTCAGTGTCTAATAAAAATACAGTTATTACTACTACACAAATAATGAACAGACATAAACAATCATTAATGTTACATAATTATAGTGATCACATACCTGATATCAATCAATCAATATGTTCACTTTTTCTCAACACTTTTTGTTCCACTACAGTAATGCCAACAATGTAATCGCAAATCGATTTTGGCGCTAAATGCGCGCGCGCAGAGTAACAGTGCTACCACTACCGCGCGACCGACAGACAACTAAGTACCACTAAGGCGCGCGAAGGGGAGCATGGGATTTTATATGCCTTCAAAGCGGGGATGAATAAAAACTGCATCGAAATGTTAATCACACAGTTATAACTGCATTATAATTGTATCGATTTTTCAACACTTACATATTAATTACGTTAAATTCATGCAATTGTTATTGGGTATTATGTTACTTGCTAAGATCGTAATGATAAACATAATCATTATTTAAATAGTTATAATGCACATTTAGATTTAGTGTGACCTAACTATAAATATCTTATTTCTTGGGACACTTTTATTAAAAATTTGTAACATAAGAATGTTTATACTTATGGAAGATAGAATAATATATAAATAATATAGAAGACCGATTTATAAATCTTTCTGCATTACATGCGACAATATGTCCTTCTTTAATAACGGGTCGATAGGTCATTTTCAGCCAAAATATGATGAAAAGCCAAAATCTATTTGTTTTTTGGATTGGGTCACTCTAGTTTTAAAGATGCTATAAGTTATTTGATGTATGCGCATTAACTAGGTTTATTCGAGTTACTAATCATCTAGAAGTTACCTACTGGAAAAGCTTTAGTTTTATCATGCTTTTCAAAAGTCTCTGTGGTGCGGTTTGTTAAGACGCCGCGCTGGTTGTCAAATGTTGCGGCTTCAATCCTGAACCGATGTTAAATATTTAGGAAACCCAAAAGACTTAAAACTTTATTTGAGGTCAAATATTAGTTCTTTTTATTCATATCATTTTATATTCTCATATCTACTAATAATATACACATTTATATAATGATATTTATACAGCGAACTACACCTAGGGAATTCCTGCTACTTGAAGAATAGATACTTAATATCAAAAATCTTACCTCCATGGCTAATTAACATATTATCACTATTAATTTGTTTATCATAATGGAACAATCTTACAAAGTACAATAAATGTATTTGATTTTATATTTAAATATAAACACAGACCACAAATAATTTCCTAGCCAATTGCACAATTAATAAAGATTCCCGCCAAATCAATTTATTCCCTTTTTAATTTTTGTGAAGAAACGAGCAAAGATACAAATTTCATTCAGCCAAGTCTGTTTTAACGATACTGTAATAGGCATGTGATTACTTTTAAGGCCTTAATAGAATTTCGGCGTCAGTTTCTTTCGGTAAAGTCTTCGAAATTGATTTCCCTTGAGTGTACGAAAATTCCAACACATATACTTATTTAGGCGCCAAATCCCTAAATCCAAATATGTCAAAGGTTACACCAATTGCCTTAGACATAAAGTGATTATTACCATTTACTTGTAAGTTACCTGTGCTATTATACGTCCTCATATTTTAGCTTTAAGAATACAAATGTAATTTCTCATTTAAGTGAATTTGTAATTCTTTTGAGAAATAAACTATCTTAGCCCAGACATTATTTATTTTAATTCTAGATGCTGATTTTCTGAGATAATATTTTGAATAAACAATCATAAAATTATCGTAAAAACGAAACTAAGTAAGGTATATGTATACATAGTAACATAGTCGATATATAATCGGAAATCCCATTAGCGCTCTGTAGTCCAAAGGCGCATAATATAAGTTTTATACTTTGCCACTTCGTGGGCACGTATGGTCATAATTAGTTGTGTCTTGCAATCGTTTTATTTTTAAAAGAAATAAAGCAATATTTGTGATTCAAACAATAAAAAATGAAACTTGAGAATTCAAATTATAGAAACAATCATTGAAATATTTTCTTCCCATGAGAATTATGAAACATGAGTAGGTAAATTACAGATATCTTTGATACAATTATTTATTTCAATTATTAAAATAAATCCTCTGTCTCTACTTGCACTAGAATAAAACACTTAAACAAACAATTTGTTTTAAACCGAATAAATATTTATGATTTCCTTTCCCACGTTATTCTATTAGGAAAAAGTTTGATGGGTTGTTTATGACACTATTTTCCCATGCGTTGAACTATCCATGTCATTCTACTTTTTTTAAGATGCTGCACCTTATATCTTTTCTTCATGAGATAGCCTTGTCGATTTATTTATTTATTTATACACTTTATTGCACACAAAAAAAATACAAATAAAACGCAAATCACAATCATAAAAGTACAATTGGCGGTCTTATCGCTCGAAGGCAATGTCTTCCAGACAACCATGGGATGGATTTTATAAACGGATAAATAGAGGGCAGTCTTAAAGAATAGGAGTTAAGAAGGAATAATATAAGAAATACAAATAATTACTAATTAATAATAAAAATATACATACATCAATACATCTATATAACAAATACACATACATATATATATATATATGCTCCCTGTGTGTTATAAATAGTCTAAGGTAAATACATTGACCACCTTTGGCTTAGCGACGGGACAAACATTAGGTCGAGAAGAGAAGGAGTAGAATTTGGGAAATGGTGAGTGGCAGAACGACTTTGAATTGGTGAACCAGTCCCACCGTCAGTGTCCACGTCTCGGCACCGTATGTCATTACAGGTAGGACGCACTCATTGAAGACTTTACTTTTTCATTTCATTTTCATTTCATTTCATTTCAACGGTCGGTTCCGGATCAATATGTTTATTAAACATTATTTGTGTTTTATCCAATTTCATCCGGAGCCCGATGCGTGCTGAAGAATCAGCTAAGCTGGTCAACATATGGTGCAAATTCTGCACGGTTTCAGCCATTATGACGATATCGTCCCCAAATCTCAAGTGTGAAATATATTTGCCATTGATGTTGATGCCGCGTCCTTTCCAGTTTAGGGTCTTGAACATATCTTCCAATGCATTTGAGAACAATTTGGGGGAGATTACGTCCCTTTGTCTCACGCCTCTATGCAGACGGATATGTTCAGACTGCTTATTCTGTACTTGGACGGACATATTAGCAACTTCGTACAATGATTTCAATACTTGGATGTATCGCCAGTCAACTTGGGAACGTTGCAAGGATTCTAGAACAGACCAGATCTCAATGGAGTCAAAGGCCTTCTCATAATCCACAAACGCCAGACATAGGGGCAGATTATACTCCTCTATCTTCTGTACTTCTGTCTGACATAGCTCAACGGATCAGCAAGTTGAAGTGGCAGTGGGCTTGTCACATTTGTCGGAGAACTGACAACCGTTGGGGTAGACGTATTCTCGAGTGGAAACCACGCCTCGGCGAGCGTAGTGTAGGACGCACTCCAACGAGATGAAGTGACGATATCCGAAAGATGGCTGGTAGCGGTTGGAGACGGTGGGCTGAAGGTCGAGCCCAGTGGCGTGCCATAGGAGAGGCCTATGTCCAGCAGTGGACGCGAATAGGCTGATGATGAGTGTCAGAAAGTGAAGGAATAGAAAGGTTGTTGGATTGAACAATAGATTGAAGAGAGGAAGAACGGGAGTCATTTTTAAGGAGACAGGTTTTGAAATCACTCATGATTATGGTTTGACTGTACGAGGAGACTAAGTTTTCAAGAATTATCTCAAAAGAAGAAAAGAAGTCTACGCGGCGCGAGGGGCAGTAGTAGACACCTAATAGGAGTTTCTGGTGTAAGAGTTCCACTTCAAGATGCTCTCCTGCGTTTGGTGGTGTAGGCTGTGACGACACACTGACTACAGAAAATGCAATTGCGTTCGGAGATAAATCGCTACACCATCCCCATCACCCACTGTTCGAGCGTTACTTATAAGGTGGAAACCAGGAAAATTGTAAGCAGAGGAAGGCAGACAGGGTTTAAACCAGGACTCAGAAATAAGAATAGCAATATGTGTACTGTCAAAACTTATCAGTATATACGAGAAATGGGCCGGAATACTCTGAGCGTTAAAATTAACGACATTATTTCTAGGGACATCGGAGAATTGGGCCGTGAGAGTCTCAGTAAGTGAAGGTACACTCTCAAAGCTATCTTTACTACATGCTAAGAAAAAAAATTCACTGTCACTGTTATTATGCGAAGACATTGATAACAAATATTCATTAATAATAATAAATAAATAACATTTTTTTTAAAATATTCTGTCGCCTGTGTTCATCGATATTCATAATGGATTCTAATGATGATTTTTTTTTTCAAATCGTTGGTGTAGTTTCAGGGCCTATTCAATGCAAACAATCAATACAATAATAAATAAATAAATATATTAATAAATAAATATAATAACAAATAAATAAAATAAAACGAAATAGCACTACGAGTAATATAAGCTTTAAAACTAATTATGACTAACATCAATCTGCCGGTTGTGTTAACAATTTAAATACAAGTGAAATATTATATTTAAAACAAAGTGAACAAAAAATAAAAAAAAAACAGTGAAATCAGAAGCACTTCAAAAAAATCCTCCACGGTTGAAAATATTATAATTTATACTTAAGTACAAAAGAGAACCTCAACTTTAAAAAACATATTTTACAACTCGCCGGAAAAACTCGAAAAATAATTTACATAATGAAATCTCTGCGCTCTACAACTACCAAATATATTATAAAAATAGTGTATACTGCACTTTGTCAATCAATTCTATCATATTGTATATCTATCTGGGGAGGGGCAATAAAAACCTGCATGATCGGGCTCGAAAGGGCTCAGCGCGCAGTCCTAAAGGTCATGATGTTCAAACCTTTTCTTTTTCCTACTTATGAGCTTTACAAAGAGACTAAGTACTAACAGTACGCCAGTTGTACATTTGGAAAACATCCGTGATCATGCACAAGAAAACTCTCAACACCACATATAATAAAGTAAGCGCTGAATGTGATATTAAAAAGCTTCCCTGCCATGCCGCCAAGATTAAAATTAAAAACTGGTTACTATGTCTAAATTATCAGGAAACGGAAAATTTGCTCACCAATTGTAAATTTTTTAAATTTCACACACATACACACACACACACATACACACACACACCCAAATTGACACTCTTGTATGAGCGTCAATACAGTTTGTGCAGATTACGTGAAACACCGTTGCCACCAGTCCCGATCACCACTCAACGATTTTCGCGATACAGGCCAAGCCTAGTGCGTACACCAGAAAAATATACTAGTGATCATAGTATATTTTTCTGGTGTACATAAAATATTTTGTTAATTTTAGGTTAAGTTGATTGTATTACTTACTTATTATTTTGATCTCACCTATACCTAAGTCTAGTTATAATTATGTACTACTATTGTACAAACTTACTTTTTGCCAATAAACTTATTATTATATTATTATTAAGTATAAGTACGTAAAGTGCGTGGTGGCCTGTTGGTAAACGGACTAGACGCGGCTGCCAACATGTTCATGGTGGTCGCGGGTTCGAATCCCAGGGCACACCTCTGACTTTTCGGAGTCATGTGTGTATTGATAGTCAATCACCACGCACTAAAACGGTGAAGGAAAACATCGTGAGGAAACCTGCATACCATAGCGATTTATAAAAAAAAAATAAAAATCTTTGGTATGTAAGTCCGCCAACCCGCACTAGGCCAGCGTGGTGGACTATATGGCCTTACCACTCTCAATCGTATTCTCGATTGTAGAGTAGGCCCTTGCCCTGCAGTGGGACGTATATGGGCTGATACAGATACAGATAAGTACGAGTATCAGCTATGATTTTAACTGCCAGTTCCAAACAAGTTTTTTAAACTTGTATATTAGCAAAAAAGTTTTTGATAAGTTTAAGTTGACTGTTAGGTAAGAATTTCAAACCTCTCGAATATTTCAGACAGTAATCGTGATTATATAACGTTATGAGACCTGTCGAACCTGATATGGCACGAGTGTACAAGTCCGTTTAGCGTTTTCTATTCATATCCTTCACTTACAATTAATGTGGAAGACGTGCACTATCTATATTTGTACGGAACAAAACAACTAACAATATAAAAATGGATTTTTGAGTCAATCAAATACACATGCAACTATATGGCAGAGTGAAAAACGACTGCGATTTTATTAAATGTGCATGTATTATTATATCCACTTACATCAGTACAATAAGGTAGCAGATACAGATGGCGACAGTCGTTGCAGTTGTGTTTACAGTTTTATCAATTTATTATTATTATTATTTATTATTATTTAAATCTTTATTGTACACATAAAAACAAATACAATATTCAGAAACAAAAAAAAAACAAAAATTTTATCTTTCTAGAAAAGGATTGACAGAATGCATAATATTATATCTAAAATATATAAGCCCAAGAGTTTCAAAAATGTATGAGTAATGTAAGAATTCCGAAGATTGCATCGGCGATGTATGTTTTCTAAATCCTGTTTTATCACAATAATTTTCAAGTATTTCCATGCTCTATGTATAAAATCTTGGATATACTTTATTCTAGTTTATATTTTTATTACCAACAAGTGTTCCGGCCCGGCTTCGTCCGGGTTCAGATACAATTTTTTAAAAATATTCTGTCGCCTGTGTTCATCGATATTCATAATGGATTCTAATGATGAATTTTTTTTTCAAATCGGTGATGTAGTTTCAGGGCCTATTCAATGCAAACAATCAAATATTTCCTCTTTATATTATTAGTTCAGTAAATATAGACATTCCGAAGCTACAAACTCACGGTTTTAAGCATACAAGTTGTGACAAGGCTAACAATGCAAATCACAGTCCTATTATATTAACATTATGTAACAAATTTCTACGTCTAGGAAGTCAGACGTAGATTTCATCTCGAATGAAATACATAAATTAGGACGCGTTTCGAAATTTGTCAACAAGTGCCTTTGAACTTTTAAAGATATTAATAAGTAAAGATAAATGGTATTTTAACAGTTAAAATAGTATTTTTAAATATCAAGATGTATGATCTTATATAAGTAATAATATTAATAAAATTTATGTCTAGATGTGTTTAAAGTAAAAGTCAGGGATATGTTTTATGCTATAAACAACAGCATTAATACCCGTAGTCTAAAAAAAATAACATGTCCAAAGTAATGAAATATGAATAGAGAAAAACTATTCTAATTTTTTTTGACAATTACGCATTCGGACACCAAAAGATCATAGACGTTCAGTATTATAATATATAGTTCTTTCGCGTAGAATAAGCGCTGGGCTATTTCTTGACATTCTCCAGGTCCTGTTATCCGATTCGATATGAAAATATTTGCTTTAATAATTATTATCCATACGTTACGATATTATAGTTTTTTCGTTTAATGATATAATCTACATACTTTTAACGTACCGAAGTTTATACAAAATCCAAAAAATAAACTTACTCAAACATGACAGGGCAATCCGAATGAATGAAAAATGAATGAATGACCGCGTTTCAAAGCGTTATAACCACTCTCAGGTGTTCACCGTCGAGAATGTAATCCCAAAATAATTTTAAATATAGTTAATAGTAAATACTAACTCCTAATACCTAACTTATATAGTGCGTGGTGGCCTGTTGGTAAACGAACTAGATGCGACTGCCAACATGTTCACGGTGGTCGCGGGTTCGAATCCCAGGGCACACCTCTGACTTTTCGGAATCAGTGTGTATTGATAGTCAATCACCACGCACTAAAATGGTGAAGGAAAACATCGTGAGGAAACCTGAATACCATAGCGATTAATAAGAATTTCTACGGTATGTAAGTCCGCCAACCCGCACTAGGCCAGCGTGGTGGACTATATGGCCTAACCACTCTCAATCGTGCTCTCGATTGTAGAGTAGGTCCGTGCCCTGCAGTGGGACGTATATGGGCTGATAAAAATACCTAACTTCCTAATTAAACTTATTTCGTACTGCTAATGTATCATCATCGAAATCGAAAAGATGTCACTATGGATCGAACAAAATTCGTCAGATTTAAAGCCCTCGAGGCTTTGATTATACACTCGTCTAGATAGAGTAATGCCAACAAACGACGCGCTGAAACTGTCTCCACTTTCGTTGATATGTGTGAGTACCGGTCGTGTACTTATTGTAATCAAACTGTCAAGGTGTGTGTATTTATAGATGCCTACTTCAGATTATTAACTTACCTTTTCTCCATTATTTGATAATATAAAAATTAACCAAAATAGGTTAAGTAAAGTATTTTTCTTTATTTAAAGTAATTATACTATGAATTATATTTAAAACGTATTTTAGTAAAAACAATAAATACAATGGTAAAAGTATACAGTAATTTTTAGATAGTTTTTTTTTCGGTATAAAATGAACTCTTTGGATTTATTGCCTGGGCTATGTTATCTGATTTATGTAAAATATAAATCATCATCAGAAAAATGTTCAGAACACACGACTGAAGTCTTGTGAGGTGGTACCAATGGTCTTAATTTCGTCGCCGCTGCTGTATAAAGTCTCTCCAGAAATGTACTAGTACGGAATCCGTAAGAAGTCAAAAACCCAAAATATTACAACGAACGGGACGGGTTTCATTTATATTATGTAGGTAAGTTATTATTTGCTTATCAAATAAATAATGCCATTTTTTTAAATAATGTTCTTCTGATCAAAAGATGATATAAGGATATTTGTATTTTATCTCCAATAGTTTCAGCAAATCTCCCTAGTAATAAAGTGACAACACCGGCTAATGAAACTCACCTTCAAAATAACGACTTAAAAATTCGTGTTTTCTTTAAATAATAGTGGTTTAACAACAATTACCGATGAAAAGTGATATTGGTGTTATTATAAAGATTTTCCACATAATTGCGATACAATTTGACAGCACAAACCGGCATTATTCATTATTTTTCGGGAGCACGTTATCCATATGTAACTCAAATGACACTGACGTAATGAGAAGCGAGTCTACCAAATTTGGTAAGGTAAACATGTCCATCTAGACGAGTATATAATCAAAGCCTCGAGGCTAAATAAGGTAGGTAGGTACTTATGCGAGTTGCAAAGAAAAAAAGTTTTTTTTGGGGTTAATTGTCTGTACTTGTCCTTATAGCCGCATATTTTGTAGCTTTCTTTAACCAAAACGTACTTCGTTTCTCAACACGCTTGTGTTCAGATATTATACCTACCAAGTGATAATTTAATTTTTAGGATCATAACATTTTCTTTTTACCACTCCAGTGACCTGTGTGTGTACACACTCCGAGTTCACGTCTTTGTTTGCAGATCAACAGTGAATTTCGAATGCTGTTGGGCCATTCAGGGTTCTGCAATACCACAAAGACGTCCACGAACATCAGTACTTTACTTTAGGCTTTGACGCGATGATGCGGAACAATCTGTGTCGACGGTGCACTGCCTGTCGACAATTGTCAACAGAATCTGAAAATAATGGCTGTGAAACTAGACTCTCTTGGGGGAAAATGATAAACTAATATGATAAATGTTATTTATTTATTTACACTTTATTGCACAAAAGGAAAACAAGTACAAACAGAAATCACATACATAAAAAGTACAATTGGCGATCTTATCGCCGAAAGGCAATGTCTTACAGACAACCATGGGATGGATTTAAAAATAGGATAAATAGAGGGCAGTCTAAAGCGTAAAGGATAGAACCTACTTAGAAAGGAAAAGTATTGCAAATAAGTACAAATAATTTAATAAAATTACAAGTAATACAAATAATAAATACACATATTATGTTATATAAACATATATATACAAATATGCATACATAAATAATATAATAACAATACATAGGTACATTGGAAGATACATATACATAATATATTAATAAATATATATAATATATATAATAAAATTCTAGTACATACAAATAGGTAAATTATCCACAGAAATTTGTCAGTTCAGTGAGAAAGATAGTAATCTTTGACAAGTTTTTTGAATGATGATAGTGATCGTGCCCGTCTTACTACAACTGGTAATGCGTTCCACAATCGAATAGCCTGGACAGTAAACGATTTATCCAAGAATGTGGTGGAGTGCACGGGCATTTTCAACTTCAAGCTCTCTGACGACCGCAGGGATCTAGTATGTGAGTCGTGGAGAAATACAAACCGATCTTTGAGATAAGAGGGGGTAAGAGGATTAAACAATATGTTGTACAGAAGAGAAAGAATATGGGCATTCCGACGAAGTCGTATGGGCAACCACTTGAGCTTAACACGGAACTCTGAAACATGATCATATTTGCGTAAACCAAATATGAATCTAATACAAAAGTTTTGAAGGCGCTCAAGTTTATTAAGTTGGTCCTCGGTGAGATCAGGATAGCTGAGATCGGCATAATCAAGGATAGGGAGAAGGAGGGTTTGCGCTAATGAAATCTTCGTAGCAACAGGTAGAAGGTTGTGTAATCTTCGCAAGGACCTTGCCGAAGCGAACAATTTTCGACTAAGTTCCTGAAGCTGTGGACCCCAGGTGAAGGATTTGTCCAGAACTACTCCAAGGTTCCTAACTTCGTCACTATAAGGGACGGTAGTACCGTCACAAATTACAAGTGGTAGCTGGTCCCTATCAAGTTTAGAAGTCATTCTGGGGCTACCGATAATAATCGCCTGAGTTTGTAATGTTCAGCTTTGCTGGGGGTATCAGTGTCTCACAAGCAACTAACGCGTGCTGTTGAATTGAATTTGATGAGATAACCAGAAGAAGACCATCTGTGAACTCCAAGTACATTTTTTTCACACCGATAAAAAGTTTAACATTTGATTCCTTCAAGCGTAAACGATACGAACATTGACTTGCCGAGCTTCAATACTCATTACAATGCATGCCACTATTGATTTTGGCTTACAGGAGATACAATGGTGGGTGTGAGGGCGAGACAGTCTCCTAAAACGAACAAAACGTTACTATAAGCTCTAAAGCTGAAATTCATAGTTTTCCCGTTCACGTATCAAAGCACCAAATAGATCAATATTTCTAAGAGTGCCAATAAAATCCGGAAGACGAATCCTAATCGACCAATTGGGTGCCGCAGTCAAATAAAATACCCCTTTAGATTCCAGTTCGTTCGTACGAACAGGCCTATGTACATATATCCGTATATCCATTGATGTAACGAAGCTATTTTATCCTTCATACAAGTATAACCCAAAAGTTACTCTAATCAGATCTCATATCTAGTTTTATTTATGAGGTAACTTAATCGAAATGCAAAAATAAAGATATATTAGGTTGCCTGGGCCTGGTCTAGAATGTGTGTTCGAAACTTCAATAGCTTCGCCACTTTTGTTATGGGACGGAAATTACTTTGGAGAATCGTATGTGGTACTCTACTAATGGAACTGTTGCCTACCCCTTGAATGATATAGGCGTGAAATTATGTATATCTTGTTCACATATGTAGCTTAAATAAATTACATGTTTTTATGATAATTATTGGTTAACCTGTTCTAAGCTCTAAAAAAAATTGCAGCATAACATAGATAACAAGAAATTAATCTTGCGAAATTAATATTGCACATTATGTAAACTGCGGAAACACGATCCAACATAAATCACGATTCAGAATACATGTTACATCTGAAATGTTTAGTTTCGGCAATAATTAATTGTGGTCTATTCCACGAACAACAAATAAGAAATTTTATTTACGGAGACATATTTTTTCGCGATCACATTTCATCTCTTGAGGAAGTTTCCTTATACGTGATCAAAATTCCAAATGAATTACACTAACTACAAAAAAATACAACGTAAGTACTTATTTCTTAAAAATACTCACCTATATGTGAAAGATCCCCATCAGGTAAGGCCCGGCGCCCATTATCGGCATCGGTACGACTGAGGATTTTAGGTGGCAAATAGCAATATACTATAACATAATGGCAATAAAGTAGAAATTTCCGTGATATGTGGTCGTAATAACAAAAATACCGCTTCGGTATGCTTGAGGCTGGTGTATTGGCAGCCTTGAGAATGCTTCGGGATGCTTCGGCATCCTTCGGCAACCTTCGGTACGCCGCCGGCGCCGAGGCAACACTCGGGGGATAGTTTGTGATAATATAGGGATAATAGTGCGGCATCCTTAAGGACGCCTCGTCATCCCTAAGAACTTTGCAGCATGCCAAAGCATAATTGCCGATAGTATGCGCTTGCATGTAGGATGTCGAAGGATCCTTTTCCTTGACGATGCCGATAATGGGCGCCGGGCCTAAGTCCAATACAAATCGAGTAATGGACGGATTCAACTGTGATCAATTGTGAGAATTTTAAATCCTAGCTTAGGAACACGTTATATTACCTACTCTATACCTATAAAATCCCAACGCATTTTTTTATTTCTTTTATTATATCGAATCACAAGACACGTTGTTTTATACTTGTAAAACCTAACCGACACAATAATATTATAACACACACATAATATTGTGTGAATATAACATATTCGAAATACAATGGTATCGTTTTTAATTGTGTACGAAAAAACCTGCTTTAGTAAAAGTTATTGTTAAGTTTTGACTGATTTACATATAAAAACCCACGCCATTGAAACGGTTCTTTAAATGATAGTCCGGTCATTTTAGACATAAAAATAGTGGTCAAATAACAAAAATTACGACAGAGCCAAATTTTTGTGGACAGCTTGGGTTCACCATCAGAAAGAAATCTTCAAAAGTCCCCATCGATCCCATGTCTGCTAAAAAAGTTATTTGGGGTCAAATCAAAATTCAAAATTTCAGGTTTTTTGGATTTTTCTCGAAAATGGTAAGTTTTTTCGAAAAATTACCGCAGACCAAATTTGTAGATCCGAAAATCCTCTACAAAAAAGTATCAGTCATTTTTTTTTCTAAGGGTTACCATTTCTGAGATATGGCGACTGCAAGAGTTTAGAGTAACGTTATACATGATATGCACACATTTCCACGCCACCTGTGAGGTAGTGTACTCGACGCGTTTTTTTTAACGTGGTTTCCCCAGTAGGCCTACTCCACGAGCTGTCATGATGTAAATTTCAGGGAAAATACTTTTCTAAATGCATAATGAATATTGATATTGATTTTTATTGGTTATTGAGTTTAAGTGTGTTTCTGATTTATTTTCACATTTTAGTCTGATTTATACGCTTCAGTCTACTTCAATAGTCATGTCTTCTTCGATTTCTTCTTCTTCCTCTTCCTGGATGTTCAATAATTGTTCAAATGAAGATGAATCAGCTGTTTCTTCATCAAAATCACATAAGCCTTCCTCTATTGTATTCAATTCAACATTTGAACTAGACTGATCTCGGCAATTCGTACACGTTAGAGAACATAGTAACCCTACTTTCTTGCAGCCACATTTGCCGCTGCAATCTTTTTTGCAATTATTACAAAAAATAGAGTTAAGAAGTTTTTCTGGAGCGGGTGGCAGTAGTGTGAATCGGTACCAAAGTATTATCTATTATTTTCCAACCCCAGTCTTCCGGGTACAATTGATTGCCTGACGTCTGAACTAGATAATATACCCGATACAAATGTTGAATAGCAGATGCCGATGTTGGAGGAAGACATTAGAGTTGTATTTGCTTCTTGTTTCGTGTATTTTTGACAAAGGTTGAATATCGGTGTTTATAAATGCAATTTTTTTTTGTTGCTCCATAAGCAGCAAAAAGAAGGTGAATTCCTTTGGTAATTATTGTTTGAGGTAAAGAATCAGGTTCTGTAAATACTTTTGCGCAGTCAAGTCAGCCGGTTATTGCATGTAAAAATATTTTTTTACATGCGATAACCGGCTGCGATACTACATCAGCAATATATAGAAGAGGCAAGACTTCAGTTTTAAAATTATTTGAAAAGAAAGATTTAATTGACTGCGCAAAAGTATTTACAGAACCTGATTCTTTACCTCAAACAATAATTACCAAAGGAATTCACCTTCTTTTTGCTGCTTATGGAGCAACAAAAAAAAATTGCATTTATAAACACCGATATTCAACCTTTGTCAAAAATACACGAAACAAGAAGCAAATACAACTCTAATGTCTTCCTCCAACATCGGCATCTGCTATTCAACATTTGTATCGGGTATATTATCTAGTTCAGACGTCAGGCAATCAATTGTACCCGGAAGACTGGGGTTGGAAAATAATAGATAATACTTTGGTACCGATTCAAACTACTGCCACCCGCTCCAGAAAAACTTCTTAACTCTATTTTTTGTAATAATTGCAAAAAAGATTGCAGCGGCAAATGTGGCTGCAAGAAAGTAGGGTTACTATGTTCTCTAACGTGTACGAATTGCCGAGATCAGTCTAGTTCAAATGTTGAATTGAATACAATAGAGGAAGGCTTATGTGATTTTGATGAAGAAACAGCTGATTCATCTTCATTTGAACAATTATTGAACATCCAGGAAGAGGAAGAAGAAGAAATCGAAGAAGACATGACTATTGAAGTAGACTGAAGCGTATAAATCAGACTAAAATGTGAAAATAAATCAGAAACACACTTAAACTCAATAACCAATAAAAATCAATATCAATATTCATTATGCATTTAGAAAAGTATTTTCCCTGAAATTTACATCATGACAGCTCGTGGAGTAGGCCTACTGGGGAAACCACGTTAAAAAAAACGCGTCGAGTACACTACCTCACAGGTGGCGTGGAAATGTGTGCATATCATGTATAACGTTACTCTAAACTCTTGCAGTCGCCATATCTCAGAAATGGTAACCCTTAGAAAAAAAAATGACTGATACTTTTTTGTAGAGGATTTTCGGATCTACAAATTTGGTCTAAGGTTATTTTCGAAAAAACTTACCATTTTCGAGAAAAATCTAAAAAACCTGAAATTTTGACATTTGACCCCGAATAACTTTTTTAGCACACATGGGATCGATGGGGACTTTTGAAGATTTCTTTCTGATGCTGAACCCAAGCTGTCCACAAAAATTTGGCTCTGTCGGAATTTTTGTTATTTCAAATGTCTAAAATGACCGGACTATGAGTTAGATTGAACGTATTTATTTTTTTATTATGTAGAATAATATTGATGACAATTATTGAATACATATAATTAGGTATGTATAATTAGCTCTTGTAAAACTAGGTATGCATAATTAGCTTTGCAGCTTAATAAGGAAAGTGCATTTGCTACTACATTGTAAGACACGTAAGTCGTAAACTGAAAATCCAATTGATAACCTGAAAACCAATTCCCATTGTGTCATGGAGGAACTCTAAAAATAATTTAGATAAACTATATTATACAGTCTAATAAAAGTTACCTTTCGGCAATCATCAAATGACCATGATGAACAACTCAAACCGCCACAAATCTGCGGAGTACTGCAAGAACATTAAGATATATAATTTCCAACCAAATAAGTATTATATTTAAATCATGTAGGTACTTAAATTTATCTATCCATAAACATTTCCTTAATAATCGTTTAGTTACGCTTAACTTAAATATCATTGTAATATGACTTTAGTATTTCAAATACTCATAAAATAATATTACAATGTTGTAATATTATGGGAATGAGCAATAAAATGCACTTTAAAGGAAGTGCTGTATTTAAAAAGGGAAATTGCCTCTCCGAGTTTCACAATGCAATGAGACATAACACTTCCGCCGATAAGCAAAAGCAAACAATAACTTTTAATAGTAATAGGAAAATACACTCCACGTCAATAGGTAACAAATAAGATCATATAATTATTTAAACATAGTGTTAATGATTCATTTCATATACCAAAAAATAAATCATGCCTTTACTTCATAGTAAGCTAATAAGTGTTAATCAAAAGAAAATGGTATTTAAAACGAGCGACGTTATAAAAATACAATATAAAATGTAGACAGCCGTGTTTTAATTTATCAGTTTAATTATTAGATGTGGAACACGTTTACAAATATTGTAACTTAAAATGCAAAGTTTTTCTCAAACTTTCTAATTATTCGAGAAGGCTTATTTTATTACCGTCCCTCTTAATCTCAGATACAAACAATAATATGGACACATTTTAGTTTTTACGCAACAATTTAACGTCCAAGCTGTATTGTTGAGTGATATTTGTTCACAGATGAAATCATTAAAATAATATTGGCATCATTACATATAAATTAAGTCTCGCAGTATATTTTAATAAATATAAATATTAATGTAGTTTCAGCGTAAAATTCCCGATATTGATATAATGTCCGCTATAAAAAGTGATCTCAGCAAGTACTACAACGTGGCGGGGACTGATCAAGAACACTTAAATTGTTCTATGTGGGAGCGCCTTGCAGGGTACTTTTTACAGATTGTTGTAATAAGTCTCGATTCTTAATTTAACAAACGTGCGAATGCCTCTCACGAGTGGCCAACAAACCATTGTCCCATTGTGTGGAGGTGACGAAAACTAAAGCGAAGGGTTAGGTATTTTGTACAACAATACGCTATCGAATTTCTTGAATCCTTTAACGAAAATACTTAACACTGCTACGTGAGTAAGATTCTAAAGGGTAAAGGTAAGTTTCAATACTCATCAATTATCCGTTCGCCACCTAGAAGAAGTTACCGAGTGCGCCAATAAGTTTGCAGAATTAAAGCTGTGTTGATCTCGATAAATGAAGACTCGACAGTAATTAATGAGTCATCCTCGTTAGATCGGGACTATACGATTGGACTTAAATTAAATTGTGTAGAACAGTTTTTTTACATTTTATATCAATTTATAGATAAGATGTTTTTACTTATTCTTTTTCTTTTATGACACCCTCCCTTATCAAATAAAATCAGCGTAACATAATTTGCATTCTATTATATGAGAAGCAAAACATGTCTCCCTGAGCGCTTTCCATGCTCCCTATCCCTGTTCAGAATATTACTGTATATTTTTTCATGATATTCATGATTTGAAATATAATTTTATAACAGGCTGTTTGCTTTACATCGACTTTTGATTTAAGAAATGTCAGTTCCAGAAAAACAATATTTTTCAAACCAAAACTCGACAAAAAAAACTGCCCAAGCGAGGAATCGAAACCATTTCTCATGATCCATACCTCGACATGTCGTCGATGGACCAATAAAATAACATTATTTCTTTATACATATAACTCAAAAATAATTGACCTTAAGTAATTAACCTTTCATTAACAATTTGACGGCAATACTTTTCCAAGTACCAAGCCTGCTTCACTTCATCTCAAGGCTTCACATGACCTCCCTGATATTTATCTTCTCTGATTAATTTGACGCCTTGGACGCAATACATCCTTAGCGGGAAATATTTCCTTATTCAGACGACTACATGCTTCTGCAAGATAATTTATTTTAACGTCATCATTCTGTATAGAAACAGGAAAATTTGATCCTAAATTAGATTGCTCCATTTTAATTTTCTCAAACACAAAAGGCGATTGGCATCCCTGTTTTTCGAACCTTGTTTGATTTTCTCGTAGAAACAAGCAACAGAAGCTTATAGCTTAGAAGAACTAGAAACAAGCAAACAAGCATTTTTCCATGATAAATTTAGCTAATGCAGACAACTCCTTATTCCTGATCTATCGAGAGAATCAAAGTGCGTATGAACATAGTGTAACAGCAAATTATAATTGTGACATGACATAAAAAAGTTTAAAAGATTAGTAGTACCACTGGAGTCGGCACTTCGATTCCCATTTCATTAATTATGGTATAAATATCTATTTATTTATATGAACTAAAACAAATCGGGCCTGCGTATTAATCATTACGCAAATTTGTTTATTAGTTTCTATTTTCTACACACAGCTACCGAGCAACATATCAACTTGATTTTCAAATATTTTATGTGCTAGATTTATAGGTTAGTTTATTTATGATAAACTGATGCATGGCTCCTGTGTGGTGAGAAACAAGTTAGGAATTATTTTAACCGTGAAAATAAACCTTCACCTGAAGGTCTAAAATTACTTTAATGTTAAAATATTGGAGGAGGTTAACAAAACTTCTCAGCCAAAATTTTGTTTTTCACCATTGAGTATCTGCGACCTTTATGAAAGTAGGTCAGTGTTATATTTGATCTTATTACAAATCGGTTAAAAATTGACCCACCGGATGTTGATCCTGTGATCTTTGTACCCAACTCGGTGTGACTTGATTAACTTTCACTTCCGTCTGGTAAACAAGATGTTATATAATCAGCATCCTCACATAGAAATAGGTATATCGATATATTTCTATGTTGCCTCAATTCACAAAAAATACAAACTGTATACTACATTATTTATTTATAAGACTTTATTGAAATTATATCATTTCTGTTGTTATTATCGACCACGAAATTAATCAGCTACGTACAAGCTCAATTAGTTCATAGTTCGAATAAAACTTTGAAAGAGGTTTGTTGAAAATACAAAATTTAGGTTTAACTCCGAATGAAATAAGCATTCAAAAAATATGAAGCAGTGAAATCATTTTAGCAGCCTGGCCAAGCTTGATCCGATTTTTTTATGATCGAATAAATGGAACTGCAATTTACTCAACAATTTAAATGGATATACACTTCTCCCCGTGTCTTTTCTACCCTAACGGACAGAATTGAGTAAAACATATCTCTACAGCTCTCGGTGTGGCTATAAAAAAAACTTAACTTCTAGATTTAAAGTTTTAATTCTATGGGTTATGTCTTTATAAATTAAAAAGCCAACATCTATAGATCGCCCGAACAATGTGTCTTAAGAAACAGCTCTGCCGCCTCCGGGCTAATGATAGCTAATGCTACGTTTAAACTGCGGATATAATTATTATGTTTGCACAATGAGTGTAAACACGATCCCACATCATTGCTGTTAAATGTGATAAATTATTAAAAATATCTACATTACTGCACTACGGTAAGCGATACCGATACGAGAGCGCTCATAAACAGTACCAAAACCAAACAACACCTTGAATTACAAAGTAATGCTTAGCATTCCACTGCGCGCGCCATCTTGAGACATAAGATCTAAAGTCTCAATATGTCCAGTACTCTGGCTGCAATGTCCTTCAATCTGAAACACAACAGTGCATTTACACTGCTGTTTGGCGGGAGAAATAGATATTGCGGTGGTACCTACCCAGGAGGCCTCTCACATATGAGACACCTACTACTACACTTAGCCCATAATCGCCTGACGCTGAGCACCGAACTAATTTTGATTGAGCTATCAAACCTTCGTATATAAGAACTTGACGTCCTACGAAAGGTAGCTTTATTCAATAAATATCTAACGACTCCATTACGTACATATATGGGACCGGATCTAAGTGTTTCGAAACATGGCATTTATGTTTGTAAAAAGAACCACCATAAGTGTTATAACAGCGTAAGAAACTGTAACAATACGATTAATTTGAATTGTACAGTTGTGGGAATATGGGTTTACTTTTTAATATAATTGGTGCACTACAATTATCTTGACCGCCTATTGTAACTTACAACGTGACTCAAACAATATCAGTTCGGGTGAGTGATTCACAGTAACCCATGGCAGGTTATAAAATATTTGATTAAAGTGTTAATTGAAATAACCCAGTAGTTTCTATTTTAACCGATTTCAAAAAAGGGTTCTCATTTCGACTGTATGTCGGCCACCACGTGGTAATGTAGACAACCACAGAATTATTCTAGGTACTACAAAAGTATCGGAACTCAAAAGTATTGAATTGTAATCGAATCTTTCTCCATCTGAAGACTCATCCATTGCTTCAGCTGCGGGAAGTTTACCTTGCTAAGTAAGCTAATCAGCAATTATGTATATGTACACCGACCTGTTTGAACTGGCCTGTATTCAATAGCCCGCTGCCACTTTTATAAGGTGTCCATGTTTTAGGTGGAAGTCCGACAATATCTATCTTGTTATATGAAGTATGAATTCAGTATGTTTGTTGCATGAAATCAAATGTATATGTAAATATATCATGCTTTTGCTTTTTACTTTAATTTATATTTCCAAGATTGAGTATATTCAAGATAACACGAGTCTTATTTAACACATAAAGAAAACGAAAGGAATAAATCTACTGAGCCCGACAATTTATTCGCGTGACAAACTTGACTACCCGAAACCACAAACTTGACATAGGGTTGCGGTTTAATCTGACAACAACAATAAAACTGCATCAATGTCAAGCCTTCAACACTGCAAATACGAACAAAATTTAAATAAAATATATTACTGTAACGTCAAATTATATTGATAAATAAATCCACACAGTCAAATTTATAGTACTAACCTTACATTAAGATCAATAAAGTCTTGTATTATGGGTATTAGAAGCTACGAGAGACTTTTCGGTCTGACAAACACCCAGACACGAGACAAATACTTGTGGGTCTCACAAATATTTGCCTTGGGTTCAGGGATCGAACCCGCGGGCTCATGTTTCACAGCCGACTTCTAATCAACTGCGCTACAGAGGCTGTCGATTAATCTACAATTAATGATAGTTAATATAGATAACGCATATTGCAGAATTATTTGCTTGGTGTAAACTTAAACATACATTTACACAATAGGAGGTATTTAGATCATATTTGATCAAATTTTCTCACATTTACCAGTGTTTATTTATTTTGAACGATTTATTATTAAATATGTTGATTTTGTTTCTGCATGAAGCTATCATGAGTTCTGGAACAATACTACCATGTTAGAATGTGCTATTATAGTATGATAGAAAAGGCAGTTACAACATATACATAATCATTATACAATCAATTGCATCAATAAAACTAAGGTACTTAGAACAATTTAATGTCAGGCCTTCTTACCATCAATCTTCGATCAAATACAAGAATGATGAAGACAATCAGTCAGATTGTCATGTGAAAAATCCACGGCTTCTTATCTATATTTTTATTCTAATTGTAACAAGGACGTTGAGCAAGACATTGAGCACATATTCCTCCAGCCAAATAAGCACAACCAATTGATTAAAGCCAATACAATAGTACCGGTCATTTCATTATGTTTCATTATGTATCTCCAAAAGTTACCTGATACAAAGCACATGGACCTTCTAAATCCTTAATAGCTTCCTCATTTATAGCATAAAGCATAGTATATGAACAGCGATCTAGCAGTCATTATCTCAGCAACGTTTGCCTAATTACGGTGCGGCAGGTCTCATTTCTAACCGATGGCGACACCGCTGAGGCAATATGCTCTTGAAGCGTATATCCTCTGCGACTAAGACAATGGAAATTCATTACTTCGTCCCTAATTACTTTGTTCTATTTTTATAGGTGTTTGTATTGGCGATGGATATGCTGTTTGGGGTTATTAATACCTGCAAATATACATTTAAAACTGAGCTGCAGCTTACTCTCACTTTTATGTATACTTTTATATATTAAAACTACATATGTTCTAGTTAATTAATCAATTAGATCAGAGTTTACATATATATTACTTCATTATCTTTGTTATCATGCTCGGCCATAAAAAGTGCTCTGCTGAAAATAAGCCTCAGCCAAAGATTATGTACTTCATTGTAATATTTTTTACTCCAATAATTATTTTGTAATCAGCCGCAATTTTCGTCATCAACTTAGAAAACCAGTTATAGCTGGAGAGAGTAACAGCATACATAAATCGAACAAACCCTACAGACCTTGAGATGGCAAATTACGAGTAGTATTAAGCAACAGACGTGACAAAAGCGAGAGTGGAGTGTTATACAAGTACACTGCACTGCGACATAACTAAATATCTACAAACATGATAAATGGCACACACCTTAATTCTGTTTTAAATTAAGAAAAAATAGACAGAGACTCCTTAGACTCTATTACACGCATTTTGTTGTTTATTAACTTGAACCTCTTTTACCAAGAAATTTATACAGTATTTCCGTGTCTTTAGTGAGAGTAAGACTAACATGTTCCTCGGCCCTAGCCAGACGGTTGTAGTCATGTCTACCTAAATATAGGAGCAACACAACTCAAAACTTATTGTACTGTATCTTATTAGTATTATTCGCACGATATAATTAAAAATTATTTGCATTTAAAAAATGTTATTGTTTTGGCTGCATTCCTATGATCTTATCAATCTTGCAATATTACATAAATTCTAATGTAAATGCAAATATAATTTATAACAAACGCCTAATGTTTTGAATTCCATCAATACATTGTCCATTCAACGACAATTTGATCTAAACTACGTATTTGTCTAAAGTACACTATTCAAGTTGGTTGATATTGCTGTTTCCACACAGCATGCAAGGGTAACCTTCATATGTCTACATTAGTATGAGTCTCGCCTTGGATCTGGTAAAATTGCAAAAGCATTGAAAGTGTTTGAAATTTGGAGTATGTGAACATTAATAGTATTTTGATTGGGCTTAACCACATGTCATTGCTCCATATTAATTTTGTTGATTACAAATGGTTTCATGTTTTGGTAATATGAGGTCTGAGCACACAGTCGGAGATGCAACTATAGTTATTATTTCCTCTGCGTGCCTTTTTGCATCTACTATCAAAAGTCGTCAACGGACTTGTAATCCGACTGTCTGCCGTCCTAAAATGTTATTACATTACATACTATTTATTTTTCTGAAATGTAAAGAGATTATGACCCATGAATGAGTGGATCTAAATCTGAATTATCTAGGAATGCATAAATAAATAGATAATTTTGAAAACATGACAAACTATAAATTGTTTGTGATTTTTAAATTGTAATGCACATTACTGTGTCTATTTAAATACTTTTCATCTAAATAATTATTCTTTTTTGTGGCACTAAATGAAATTCCTGTTTGTTCAAATAATCTGGTTCCTTACACTTCAAAGCATCCTAAGAAAATAATAAAGATAATCGTAACCGAAACGCTATCTCCCAATTTCACGTATACTAAACAAAAACTTCAATATAATACTAGATAATTATTATGTACCTCAGATATTCGGTGAAAACATTTGGTTATTGGGGCAAAATATTGTTGACCTTATTCTAAGAATTCCCTAACATAGTGACAATAGAAGGGTTTACGAAATACATTGGGAAGGTCTTTTGAAGTTATCCATCCAATAGCCGCATGAAGATATTCAGTGCAGAATTCATTTTACGCCATTAATTTGCAGATCTGAGAATCTCGTTGACAACGACCGCAGTTTAATACAAAAACTCATAACGACCTTAAGTTTCAATGAAAAAACTTCATCTCATTTTTGTTATGTTTCAGTTCGTATTCTTTGAGTTTTCAAATATTTTTTTATGAAAAATAAGAACCAAATGTATTTTTTATACTGATTTTGATAAATTTAATTACGTAAACTAAAAAAATACTTAAACAGAGCGATGTTTAAGTATTTTTCTTATTTTACATAACTTAAGCTTAACGGAGCTTAATGAACTGCTTAACAAAAATTATGTGATATTCAATAATACAACCACTACATAGTTTTCTATATGTAGAATACATTATTTTCTCAGTTAATTTGTATGGAAATATTGATGAATAATTTCATATTACTTTTTACAGTTTTAAGTATTTTGATTGACTCTTACCTGTGTGATTCTTCACGTAGTTTGTCATATTATCATTTCCCTGTATGCATACTTTAATAAGGCGCCCTCTGCTTGCCAAAATTTTAAATTAAATTTACATAATGTCACAAATGGAAGACGAAATTAACCCTTAAGTTGCCAAAACGGCAGATTTGGGTCCTCGAGTTGCTTCCGTAAAGAAAATTAAGGTGACGCAAATCTAATTTAGGAGATTAGGCAGGGAAGGACTGTCTCCGGCTGCCATTATAAACTGCAGAGTAGCTGCAATATTCGGAATGTTTACCATTCGAGATCAACCAATGTATGACATACATAGGTACATAGATCTATGTGTGCACACATGTGTACGTATAGGTACACCTATGTATATATTATATGTATATCACTTAGGTATCTGATAAACGGTAATCATATTTTTCCAGTCTAACGAGACGGCCCTAGGCTAAAGATGTTTTACAATCACTTAACACAATAATATTGTAAATGTCGAGAGTATAAACTAAAACTAAAATATTATGTATGAGATATTGTTATTTCTAGCCACGTTTCAAACTTGAAGGCACAATTCAATTTTATACAGTACAATTTTAAATATCCATAGGTAGATATTTCTTTTTTCCCGGTATTCTTCACAAAACTAAATAAACAAGTCACCAATGAACACAGCCGTATCCTGCGCCATCTACAATCGAACGTGAATAAATGTTTGTGAAAGCACCGTATTTTTATACCATAAATTTATCCATCTAGGTGATTATTTTAAATGTATCTTTCTGTTTTAGTTAACCCATATGACATTAATTAATTAATTATGCAAATTTTTGAGCAATTAACAAAAAAAGGAAATGCATATATTGGTGACATCATATTTAATTTATTATTTCTTGCCCAACGTAGCAATACTAGAGATGTTAAAAAATAATCGATTTTTAATTTAATCGATTATTATTTTCTTACAATCGATTTTTACAGCCGATTTTAAAAATACTATTAATCGATTTTTTATAAATCGATTATATAAATTATCCGTAAAAAATCGATCTTTATTAACAGTGCTATCTATGCGACGTATGAAAAAACTCGGAGTCAGTTTATACTGTTCAATATTATTGCGATGCTCATAATTTCATTTTTATTAAAATAAACGTTTAATGGTACTCAAAATTTGTATCAATAAATAAATTTGGTTTCCTTATTCCTTACCTTTAAAGTTTAAAGGAACATTCACTTTGATTTTTAGTTTTGAATATGATATTTTTTTTATTCATATCAATTTATTTGATTTTTATTTTAATAAATTTTTAATATGAATTTCTGAGGATTATTTTTGGAATATGAAAAGCATTTAGATTTTTAAATGATAGAAAAAATCGATTTTTCACAAAATCGATTGTTTTAAATAATAATCGATTTTGAACAAATCGATTAATATTAAATAAAGAAAACTCGATTTTTATTTAATCGATTTTTTTCCATTAACCTCACATCTCTAAGCAATACTCAACGACGCCAGTCCATTCTAAAAGTTTAAGTAAAATTCATACTCCATCCATCCATCCATCAGCCAAAGGAAGTCCACTGCTGAACATAGGCCTCCCCCAATGATTTCCACAGAGACCTGTTGGAGGCAGCCTGCATCCAGCGACGTCCCGCGACCTTTATCAGGTCGTCGGACCATCTTGTGGGTGGACGTCCTACGCTGCGCTTTCCGATACGCGGCCTCCATTCGAGCACTTTCCGACCCCATGCCAATCATACTCCATGCCAATTTGAAAAATGTTCTTACCATAATCTAAAATTATTGCGTACTCGTACACTCCCCTTACCCCTTTATCTATTTTCGGTTACGTTACTGGTCTCTCATATGTGAGAGGTCATCTGGGTAGGTACCATCGCAATGTCTATTTCTCCCGTAAAACAGCAGTGTAAATGCACTGTTGTGTTTCGGATTGAAGGACATTGTAGCCAGAGTAACTACTGGACATATTGAGTCCTAACATCTTATGTCTCAGGATGGCGAGCGCAGTGGAATGTTGCTACTGTTTATAAGCGGTCGTATTGCTTACCATCAGCGAACGGCTTGCTCGTCTCGCCATTCATTAAAAAAAAACGTTTAATTACTCATTGTCAGTCAATGCATTCGCATTTCTTTAAATATGTCGCCATTCTCACTTCTTACTCGTTACCACAGCGTAAGATTACGCCATCTACCGAAGAATTGGGAACCAAACGTTTAAGCATCTACCGCTAGGTGGTACTGCAATAAAATGGAGTTTGGAGATATCTATATCTTTTCAGGTATAGATAA
Source organism: Hyles euphorbiae (assembly GCA_023078785.2). NCBI lineage: Eukaryota > Metazoa > Arthropoda > Insecta > Lepidoptera > Sphingidae > Hyles > Hyles euphorbiae. Next base: position 8,575,973 of record CM041034.1, on the reverse strand, counting down.
TACGCCGATACCTCGTGTGTATTAATCAAACTACGTAAGTATAACGGTATATAGAGAGAAGAGAGTATTAAATAACTATACGCAAATGGTGGTCTTATCGCACTAAGGCAATATCTACCTGATAAACAACCATAGGTTTTATTTCCTAAAATTTACTAAATGGTAGAACCTGATTTAAGATTGTCAAAATTTCAGTCCTTAAAATTGTTTTTTCTTACTCGAATACTATCCGTGGCCGGTATTTGAATAGAATCGCACTTCCCATGAAGCAATATGTAGTCACTTATTTAAGCTATTATTAAAAAATATGTGTGAGCAGCCAAAATTAAACTAAGAACTACATTTTTAACTTCTCGACGCGACGTTTTGATTATTTTAAAGCTTTCGTGGTTCACGGGACATAAATACAGAAAATTAAACCAAATCCGGGATAAATCTGTAAATAATACTTTTATTTGAATAAGAAAGGATATTATCAAAGAAACAAGTATTATAAGGCAGTGATATATATGTATTTAATAACAATAATATATAATGACAAATAAAATTACAATATTTGAGTCATACATTTTATTTTGTTCATAAATACAGACTGTAACTACTCTTTATAGTTATATGAAGCTTATCACTTAGTATGGCGTTGATATTATTTTAAATGATTGTTACATTTACGAGCTATTTCACTGGAAGTCTACAGAGAACAACTATATTTAATGCTAATATTCAGCCATACTTTTACACTTACATTACATGATAAAAACATTAACTTCATGGCAAATGCAAGTCGGGTAAAATGCGTCAAATGTCTGGCATAAAAACTTAGCACAAAATTAATATCAACAGAACAGAAATAACTTGTGTGTGCCATAAAAATATGTGATAAGCATAATCATTTTTTTTTAATTTCCAGAGTAATTACAAATGTTTCAACTCAGTACAAAAATAAATTTTACAGTTCATTTATAACCTAAAGTTTAATAGAAACTTAATTTATTAATTGACATGTTATTGCTACACATTAGTCACTACTTAAACCTTTACTAACTTCACCAACTTTGCAAAGGTCTAAGTAATGGAGCTAAACATGAGTTAAATCAAAACGTAAATTCGAATTTTCTAGTTGCTATCAGTTGCATTCCAGTCTTTGGCATTGATGGCACACACATGTACCATTTTTTAAGTACAGGCGCCTGCAAAAGTTGTTCATTGATTTTATTTTATCATGAGACGTTGCCTGTATTGTCAGGTTATATGGTTAACAAATCACTTTTGCATTCGTCTGTATTGACGAAGTAAAGAATAGAACATTGTGACAATCACAATGATTAATAAAAAAACTTAAGGTAATTAAAAGTAAGAAACCACAATCAGACACAGAAATAAGCTAAGGTACTGGAAATGCACACAGACAGAATACTGTGGTCACAAATATCTCAATTTAAAGTTTTAAACAATCACTTGGTAAAAATCTGTACTGACACTCAAATGAGGGTTTTAATAATTTAATTAATTAATTATAGTGTCATTGTGTGTGCCAGATGTTTCTTGCATCCATACAATTACACGAACAATTCATAATAAGTTGTGCGTGATTATAACAATTGCAGAACCTTAAAGGCAGAAACAATCTTATTATTAAGATTTTCACATCTACTGCGCCTACAGTCGCAGATATTATCACAATCTACAAACACACTTTTAACACTAGGATGAGGATGCTTCACAGTCCTTGATTATTTTAACATATGGTTGTCAAGAACCTTCTCTCATATTCTTCGATCAAATATACATTATTAAATTATAAGTAATGACAAAAAAAAAACACAAAATAAAAATAAGAACACAAATAAGCGTGTGGTCTTATTTGATTTTAGTATGGTCCAAAAACATAATAAAATTGCTGTGAATGACGAGACGAGCATGCCGTTCGCCTGATGGTAAGCGATGCGACCGCTCATGAACAGTAACAAAACCAAACAACACCTTGAATTACAAAGCAATGCTTGGCATTCCATTGCGCTCAATATATCCAGTAGTTACTCTGGCTACAATGTGCTTCAATCCGAAACACAACAGTGCATTTACACTGCTGTTTTACGGGAGAAATAGACATTGCGATGGTACCTACCCAGATGACCTCTCACATATGAGAGACCTACCACCACTAAATAAAGGAAGTAATTTAAAGGAATACGGTTTATTGTTACCTGAAGTTGGTTATAATTTAAGACTTTTTGCGACATCTCGTAGTTCCAAGTTCAAATGTATAAGTATAAGCAGCCTCGGCCACTTTTGGCGAGTTAATTTTATTCCGGATCCTGTATCTTGTATATATTTGATCGAAGCTCATATCCCATTATTCCATTTCTCCACAGGCACTGTCACATTGTTCCCATTCATACAATGTAAAATAACCTTGACGCTCAAATTAATTCAAACATTATATTTATTACAATCATATACATTCAAAATTTAGTATCAGGAACGTGATCGACTAAAAACTAATTAAACAACCTGTTTACAAACTATTGAAATACTGAAACACTTGCACACAGAACCTGCGGCGTAAATAATTTCTCAATGCTAGATAGACTTTTTGATTAATATTTAACCTATAGATAAATCATACATCCATAACGTATAGGTAAAGGAGTTTTAACTAAAGTATAATTAAAACAAATTTATATTCAGGATAAATTAAGCTACTTTCTTTCAATTAATATTTAAAAGATATCTATATCAGCCCATATAAAATTGTGTTATAAATTATAAAGCAGACTTACTCATTTTCCTACACGACTGTACACCGCAGATCTTAACAAAACATAGAAGTGTGGTAACCCCGTAATGTGGGTGTTTGTGGCGACTAGTGTTTTGTGGTGTTGCCAGCGGCGGCGACCTTGTTCTTGATCCACTTGTTGGTGCGTGTGAACAGATCTGGCTGTTGCCCTGGCTCCTGCCACGCCTCCAAATTCACACGCTTTATCTCACTACACGGCACTTCTGGGTTGCTGTGACAAAAATATAATTTTTATTCATTGATTTAAAAACCAAGGATAGGCACTTCAGTACAATTGGAGTTTCAAAAAGATGACAGTGAAAATCGCGATAAAATAAATATAATATTAACTTAATACATTTCGTCTAAACTTTGATAAAAAATATGATATTCATGTTTATTCAAATTTCTGTCATAATACAAGAAAGCATTTTTAAAATCATTGTGAACGACGACTAATTTCAGTAACGCTCTACACTGCTACATACATATGCACTGGAACGTCGCACTTATGTCGGAAGACTACGCGCTTTCCACCCTGTCTATATATTTATGTCAATTTTGTTATTATCACTCTTGAATTTGGGAATGTATTTGTTCCTTTGACACATAAGGAATATTAAAAACCCTTTTACCCGATCAATCCAAGGTCCGGGAACCTTTTAAAATGGCTAGCTTGAAAGACATTAATGTTTTATTAGGTGTTTTTATGACAGCATTCGTGCTACTTAATGAATCACTGGATTGCATTAAGATTGGATTGAATGTAATAAGAAAGTGGATAGTCAAAAGCCATTTATCTCCACCACACATAAATTTTGTCCCTACCCATGCCATGTTACATATACCTGGTAGAAAAAAAAAACATTCAAAAATACGACTATACCTTTCAGAAGGCGGTTGGAAAACATCCTTCTGCACGCTGGAGACGACGCCATTATCACAAAGCAGACGGGCGAAGGACGCTCTCTTGATTTCAGCCAGTTGGCGTTTCGAGAAGCTTCCCGCCTCATCCGCGTGCGAATAGAAGTATCTGTCGCCCGCTCTGGTGCGCCATAGTTGCTCCTCTGTAGAAAAAAAGTTTAATATTTCATTATAAAGACCGAATGGAAGGGCGAAGAGTGAGAAAGACCTTGTGAATGGGCAAAGAAAAAAATAAGTTGAAGTTAAGTACCTAATATTTTTTATGATTCTGTCGGTACTTTTGTGGTTTGACTGCGTAATGACATTGAGAAAATTGGATTTTTCCATTGATGAATCATTGATATCGTTTATCTAGAATCTAGATATATTTATGTATCATTATGTAATTTTCCAAATTCAATACTATCTTATCAACAATTACAAACAAAAAGTGCAATTCATATTTTTAGGAAGATTTTATCAGGTAGTATAATACTTGCTTATGAAAATGAGACACGACTATCTAATAATCTAAATAACCCACTTATTACTTGCGGGTTCGATCCCCGCACCGAGAGAAATGTTTGTGCGGCCCACAAATATTTCTTCCGGGCCTGGGTGTTTGTGAGACCGAAAAGTCTCTCGTGGTTCCTGATACCCACGACACAAGACTCGATCTTAGTGTGGGGTCAGGACTATGTATGTGACTGTTGGGTGTTATTTATTTATTTATTTATATTTATTACTCGCTTTATTCATAAAACTCTATTTTTTGCAAATAGAATATTATTTAGGAGTTATAAAATCCGTTATAATTCAGTCCCATATAAGTAAATCTACATGTTATACAATTTATGTCAATGATTATACAGAGTATATAACACACGGACAAAATGCAACTACAATTTTCGCAAAAATTAAGACGACTTTTATATTTTTTTATAGTCGTCCTGTTTGGATGGTAACTGGTAGGTACCCTGCAAAGTCCTAATCAATGAAATTGCATTGAGTTTAAAATAATTAAAACTAATCGCCTGCTTTAGGTTTCTGTCGGAGTCTGGAAATACCCTGTATATAGAGAAGGAGTTCATAATATAAAGCGTAGATCGCTATTGTATAAATAATCAGTCAATAAAGGCAAACTAAAGACACTAAATACGAGGTAAACTTACTAATAAAGTAAGTAGCAGTTGGTCCCAGTACAGAGTCAGGTAGATTCGTCTCCGCCATCATGCCAACCACGAGGTCGATGTCTCCAGGCTGCTCGTACAACTGCGACAACTTATCCACTATCTATTGACAATAAAATAAAGCATTTATTTATTTCAATGTTTATTTTACGCAAACCTAAACGAACTATACGGAAACAATAATTTAAAAAAATAAAAAACGCGGTCTTATCGCTCTACAGCAATGTCTTAAAGACAACCATGGGATGGATTAGAGAGAGAGAGAAGTGTAAGAAATAAAGAATTTAAGCCAAATACTACTAATTAAACATATATGTATAAACCAAACAACAAATGCATTACAAAGCAATGCTTGACATTACTCAGATACTAAGATGTTGCCACAATGTTTAAACATCAAACATCACACACACATCCGGAGTCATAAAAGCCTTTAAATATAAATTAAATCCACATCATACTGGTAGAAAAATATTACTAGGCCACTAAGCTAGATCTAGATTCTATAATCGAACTTTGCACTGTTTGGGACTGATACCTCTTCTATTTAGAGCAGGGTTTTACGTAAACTAATTGAATGCTCAAACAATAATATTCTGATTTACACAGACGCTTGCTAAACAAAATATGTTATTAATGTGTATATGTAAATGTAATACAGATGTTACTATAATAACCGTAAAGTGTCGAGACAAAGAATATTTAAAAATAAAATTATAATTGTAAGCAAACTAACAAACTATATGTAACAGTTATTCAAGTCGTACTCGTCACACGATATTTGTTAAACTAATCATGAACCGAGGAATAATTTAAAAGTCATTATGTATTTCTAACAATAGATTATGAAGTCACAGTTTCTACATTGGAAAACCAAATTTAATGGTCACCTAACTATTTTTTTGATAGTAAATAGAAATATAGTATTAAGAGTACTAGGACAATACGCTTCCGAGATTTGTTATGGCAGTGCGACTATGTTAATTTTTACGAAACCATCGTTCATTAGCATGTATTTATAAATTTATTTAAGGACATCATGAAGTCACCAATGTATGAATCGAGTATAATACAGAATAAATTGTGATAATTTACTAGATATCATGTTTCGTTTGTGTTTGATTACGGTACGTATTAACATTTATTAAACATCTAATTATGTTTAAGTTATCAGTAAGTGAGAATATTTTTCACCTTCATAACTATAAACAGTCAGAGATACGGGGTTAGGAATTATTATTAGATTACACTTCAAGCGTCAAGCTATCTTCTTAATTGATACAATTTTATTTTCAATCGGGGTTACTACCTACGATTCTTCTAAGTTTTAAAAATCGAGAAAGAGTTAAAGGTTAAAACTGCGCAGGCCGGTAATATAATCAGAAGCTACATAATTCTGCAAGCAATATAAAAAACCCCAAAATCCCATAGCAAAGTGACATAAATTTTTTAGAGAAACTGGTATTAGACCTCCTAGTATTTTGTGAGAATAAGCTAAACTCACCTCCTGAGGCATAACGTCTGCAAGATGCTGGAAGCTGGTAACAGCAGGCAAGCCGCAGAGCACTCGGTACTGCGTGTAGGCAGGCAGACCGTGGTCCCGTCCGCGCTGAATATCCACTGCCAGGACGTCCAATCCACCTAACCAGTGATGATGGAGCTGTGGACGGATATAAAATACCTTGTTACGGAGGTCTAGTGGTTTAATAGTTCGCTGGGTCAGGAAAATTATCAAGCAGATGCTAACTGCTTAATAAAATCTGAAGAATAATTTACGAAAGAGAATCTACAGATGTGAATAAAGGTGAACTTATGATGAGATAGCGACTTAATTTTTTTCCAAAATAATAGTATTATCAGGTAAAAAATTCATTATGTATAAAGAAAATAAATGTAAAATATACAATGTATGCGTGCATAAGTAGTAAATATTTGTGACCTGCATACGATTGCCGACGTAGACATTTTTGATATTTGCAATACGATATAATAACATTTACACACATGCATCAGTGCACAATGTGATATTAATACAACATCCATTGTTCAAGGCTTTGTGCGAGTAAACAAACGATAAAAATTCATAACATCACCTCATGCTACATGGCGTGTGATATACTCCCTCGCTATAAGGAAGTTTCTACACCTACCTCAGTATGTTCGCTTAATTATTTGTGTATTTAAGTCACTAATGAGACGATAACTTTTGATATTCAATTTGTTTATTGTTTTTAGTAGCTGTTTGATTGTTTTATTTATACCTATACGTATCAAGTGTCAGCCTATAGTTATGCGTAATAAAACGAATACTGAACTTCAAAATTGTATTTGTTTACTAACAATCTTAAACAAAACCAGTAGTCTGTTGTATTTTAATTGGTTATTATTATAAATACAACTTCCTCGTGGTAAGTCTACATTGTCTGACAAACGACAATAACAACACATTTGCAATATTCATTACCTGCAAGGTCGTCTATTATAATCGTCTATAATCGCCTGTAAATCTATCAGTTCTATTTCATAAGACTGAAGTAGATATTCAAAACACACTATAACTGCAGACAAAGCAGCTCCAATGCTATTTAATATACGAACATCTATCGTATAAACTATAAATACCACAAGAAACATGCGCAATGAATAAATACACCCAACAGTTCTAACCCCCGTAAAACACTGAATAAAATTAGAATTATAAACTAAAAATCTATCAATCCCACCTATATCATATAAATAATTTATTTACAAGTTAATGCATACCATATCTCAGGAATACCTTACCATAGAAATGTAATAAAGTAAGGTTGTGGTTCCACTATACCCATTAAAGTTTTAATTGTTAATCCCAAAACGATGGTATCAATCGAGGCACACCCCTTCATGATTCCTGATGAAAATGAAAACTTCAACAAAACGGTGTGTGAAAGTCCCATTGCACGTGAAATAATACTTGAGAGAAAGTAAGCTGTCTACAGAATCTACAATTACTAAATAATCAGTACTTACATCATCATCATAATTGAAATCCAATGACTGCATTTTCTGCTTGATCATTCCTTTCAAAACCTTAATCACTCCATCTTTCCCCGATAATTTATCAGGTTTGTAGTAAGCTTGGCCAAGTCGCTCTGTAGATGTTACTTCGTCATTGACAAGTTCGATGTCCTGATCAAGCAAGCTGTTTACGAAGTGGAAAGCGGCTGTGGCAAAGGAGTTTGTGATGGTCGGGTCGACATCTGAGTTGTAACCGGAGTCGTAGCTGTCGTACAGTTCATCCAAGGATTTACCTGGATTTAACGGACAAATAATCTTCATAAGTTCGTGTTTACATAAACAACAATCGGAAAAGAGGAGGTATGCAGGGTTAAAATCGCTTTACTTAAAATTTTACTAATTTGAAGACAATTTATTCAATCGGCAATGTTAGAAAGTATTTCGAGGGCATGTTGGTATTGATGTTTGCTGAGAAAGTGTCAAGTATTCTTATACCTATGCTGCATTTTTATTAAGGTTGCATAAGTCGTCAATATGTTTTTTAACAGACTTAGCATTTCGGCATGCGAAATATTATTACTTTATACGATGATGCAAATATTTTTTGTCAAATACATGCTTAAATTTATTTGTAATATTTAAAATATTCTAGTAAGTAACATCTGTAGCAATAAATCCGACTTCTGTACTCTATATGCAAAGGTATTTAAAAAAACAGGAAATTAACCTGCAAGTTAATCGACTATTAATCCAAACTCACCAGTCAATGCAGGAAGCCAGTGTTTATAAGTGATATGCTGCATTTCAGCTACAACGATCCTCCTTGCTTCGTGGTACAGCTTATCGGAGTTCCAGCCAGGATTGAGAGCGGCCAAGGATCTGGCGATACGGTTGTGCTCTCTTACCCAGAGAGTGTGAAGACTCGTCAACCAAGGATGCATGTTGGCACGGATATCACCTGATAAGAAGTTTATGAACCTCACATGTAATTACGGTTTTGTAGAAACAGTTCTCGTTGATTCAGGGTATGATGATGTAAAAAATACTGTTCTGGGGTATGTTTCTAAAACTCTACTGTTTGACATACGAAACTCATTTATAGATGATTACGAAATATTTAACCGAAAATCAATGGCCAAACATCGTGAAGAAACCTGCATACCATAGCGATTTATATGGTATGTAATGTCCACCAACCCGCACAAGGCCAGCGTGGTGGACTATATGGACTAACCCTTCTCAACTGTAGGTACTCTCGATTGTAGAGCAGGCCCGTGCCCTGAAGGAGTACATATATGGGCTGATAAAATACAATGGTCAATCTAAAATTTGCGTACCCACGTCAGGATATTTTTTGTGGAAAATTTTCATGACTTATTTGATTTTCGAAGACAATTAAATAAGTCTTGTCTGTGTTTTATCTTACCTTATCATTTATATTGCAAATATGATACAATAATCCTATATTATCTTCTTATCAATTGATAACGTTACTTATCAAGACAATACCTGTTTCTCGTGGTATAGTTTGTAAACAATTGCTCAAAACACCGGTTTGCAGTGGTTTTTGGAGAACAAAGTTGAAAGCATTGTTATGTCATAGCTAAAGATAACATCTCACAAGAAATTGCAGTCACTCTTGCAGTATTTGATCAGATTTTATAGTTAATACCATTAATATCCTATCAATATTTTAATAATGTCTATACACGACATGACGCACGTAAACCTATAGTAGGCGGTAAATAATTATTTTACTTATCACATCAACCATCACATCAACATCAACGTATTACTACGTCATTAGTTGCAACTTGCATTAGGTATACGTGAAATATATATATATATTTTTTTTGTTTAGTTCGAAGAAACAACTATGGTTTGCTTCTATGGTCATTTCTATGGTTTAAATCAGCTACTTTCAATAATTGGCTGAAATAAGAGGTATTCACGAAACTTTAAAAACCATTGGCCACACGCTAATCTTACAAAATTTAAAACATAGTCTGAAATTGCCTGCTACTGAAATGTAATCAAAATTATATTGTTGGAACTCACCAGCATCAAAGCAAACAGCGTTGTCACTGTCAACAAGGCATTTCTCCTTGGCATCGACTGCAAAAGGCAGGTTTTCTTGATCGTCATTGCTTGAAGTCTTCAGTAGACCACCGGTCTTCTCGCGAAGAGCGTTCGCGTCACGACTGTTGGACCCGTAGATGTGAGAGCCATCGAGGAAATGAGTTGCTTGATTCATCTAAAAAGAAAGGACAAAATGATACCAAGGTATTCACGGCTAGAACATTCTGGAAATAGCTGCAACGTATACTACGACCCACCGTGGCTAGCAATGGAAAATATATTTACTGATCTGTATTCAAACAAAGTGCGTGGTGGCCTGTTGGTAAACGGACTAGACGCGACTGCCAACATGTTCATGGTGGTCGCGGGTTCGAATCCCAGGGCACACCTCTGACTTTTCGGAGTCATGTGTGTATTGATAGTCAATCACCACGCACTAAAACGGTGAAGGAAAACATCGTGAGGAAACCTGCATACCATAGCGATTTATATAAATTTCTATGGTATGTAAGTCCGCCAACCCGCACTAGGCCAGCGTGGTGGACTATATGGCCTAACCACTCTCAATCGTACTGTCAATTGTAGAGGAGGCCCGTGCCCTGCAGTGGGACGTATATGGGCTGATACAGATTCAAACATGAAATGTTTTATCCTCTTTTCCAAGAATATATTTACGAGAGCCATAAAACGTGCTCACAATGTGCTATCTCTGCAATTTACATATGTTCAAAAATGCATTTGCATTGCATTCTATCCACAAAAAATACGAATATGAAACCTATTAATACCTAGTGGTTTGGAAACTCGTTAGTGCGATAAACCCACGCGATTTTTCAAGTGCATAATGTACCGGACGCATGAAGGTCGGCTATCGATGAAACCAAACAAACGTTTCCAACTTCAATAGAATATTAAATATATTCGTAATACTGATCGCATAAAAAGGAAAAGCGAGGCCAACTTCTCAACTCACAAAAAAATTCTTGCATGAAGGCAAAAATAGAGACAGCGGAAAATTACCATTTAATGAAATATATTGAATGAATTTAAAAATAATTGCAATCACATAATTTTAAAACATATTCCTATTTATAAATATCTAGACCGTTCACCGGCAGATATAATTAAAAGTTAATGTAAACAAGTCGCGACGATTGAATCCGGGATAGTTTATCAAGTTCATTATCAATCACCTAATGTCATCGATGTTATAATACATAATATTGATAAGCGAGCAGAACTCTTATAAATCAATTTAGAATAACCATTTCTAGAAAATATTACGAATATTGGAAACACGCCAACACGAGAATAAATATTTACCACAATGAGTGGGATGATAATCTATTTATAAGATGAAGTATTTATACATAGCTTTTATTATTTACGTGCAGAAAATAGGCGGGAAAACGGACAAAGGAAACACCGAGGCCAAACAATATGTAGGAATGGAAAAATATGAAATATGAGTAGAAAATAATTAAGAGGGAAAGAGAATGACTGAGATGTCTAAGTACGGAAGAACAGAAGCAGAGAATTTCATGAAAGACGATGGAAGACATTGAGGATGACGGATAAAGATGAATTTGAAAACGAAATAAAGACGATCATTTTACATTGAATCCCTGAACAATATTTGATTTATTTGACCCGATCGAAACTATTCCCACAAAAATATACTGCAAACCCATAAACACTAGAGCTATTATATTGCACGCAAGAAGCTACTACCATACGTGGTGATGTATACCCTACCAGAGCGACACGTTTATATCAGGATTCAAATACGCAGGAATTATTGAGTCGATCAGCGAAATTACCTAACTTCTCACCGATCCATGGATGGTCTGTTTGGATTCGGTTCATCGGAGGCACTACGTTGTGCCAGTAAAAAAAACAATGGTTGTTTATATTGAGTAAACGTAAACAAGTAATTTAGCACCAGCGGTTCACGAGTTCATCCTTGGAAGCTATTTAGTGCGTTGCATAATGACCTTATACAACTACGCAGCATTAGGTTACATAAGGGGACTATATCTACGGACGATTAGATCTAATTGGAAGCTTATTGGATCGATCAACAGTGTACGCACGTGTAACAATGTTTTTCACTTCTAAGTACTCAATTGATGTTATTTAGCGTCCAGTAATAGTAAAGGTGATGCGAATTTATTAGCATTGGAGGACTTTAAACTCTTTGTTATTGTTTGACCCGAATTAAATTGGATCAAGTATGTTAATTATGTATAATGAGCATATTTATTTCGAAAATTTATGGAAATAAAGACCGGTATATGAGATGAGTTAGTCAACACCGGAAGACTACGTAAATGTGGACAAACTTGATATTTCATAAATAATATTCCCATCAACTGTAATTAAATTCAAATATTTTTCTCTTTTATATTCATTTTATGATAAGCTCGACGTCCTTCGATAGTTTACGATATAATGGTTACTCATAAACGTAAAACGTATTCAATTAACAATCGTGTTAAAACATGAATTACCTTTAACAGCATATTTAATTAATTAATGCTTATGAAATTGTCCTTAAATGAATAATCGATTGGTTCTATCGTTATTTCACATGTCACGACATCAACACATGATGTAAAAACGTTCCAAGTAATGACAAGATTAAAATGAGCTACAATGACGTCATATAAATTGTTAATCATCCAATAACTACTATAAAATATCGTAAAGTACTCACCAATGACTTGTCACTGGTGGTCAGACATTCAAGGAAATCAGTAAACACAATGAGTACAGTAAACAATATTAATTTCTTTATGTATACCGCAGTTTAATATAAACCTGTCCAGTTTATCACAAGCAGAAAAAACATGATCGAGGATATTATTTTTAATATGTGTAATTTACGATACTGATATAATGTACTGGTGAATGTTTAGCAATGCCTTTATTTACAATAACAATGCTAAATTAAAAGAACAAAATCATTAAGAAAAGAGTTAACACTTTATACCCACAACGTAAAATCCTAATTAAATGCTCCACGAAAAACCCTGGGTTGAAACAAAAATAACTATAGTTTTAATAGTTAATAACAAAATAAATACACCGAATAGTCATACACAAAGTCCTTACATTAATGAGACATCTTCTATTATATAAAAATAAGTCGGGTTTTCCTTCCTGACGCTATAACTCCAGAACGCACGAACCGATTTGGCTGATTTTGGTCTTGAAATATTCGTGGAAGTCCTGGGAAGGTTTATGGAGTGAGAAAAATTGGAAAATTTCTAAAGAAGATACCAAAATCCCTTTTTTATGGGTATCGTTCAAGCGTGACCCGTCCAGCCAATATAGGATGATCTTTGTTTATTTGACGGGAGACGTAGAAGACGGTCAAGCTTCAACTAACATCCAACGTAAAATGATCTATCTTTCCATTGTCTTTCATTGACGGCTGACGAAATAGAACAAAATTAAAAAAAAAATTGTACATCGTGTATATAATATTATCTAGATACGGCGTCTTGCGCGTAATTTTGTTAAATGAAAAATAAAACGAAGTCCATATCTACCAAAATAGCCCATTGTTTTTTGAGATTATAGCAACAGTTTTAAATAAGGTATCCTCTATCGAAGCGTTTTGCCGGAGTATACCAAAATATATCTAATTATAATTTTTCGTTTTCATAAAGGTCATTGTTACTTGAATTAATACTTTTAGATGCGCTGGGGGACAAATTTAAATTCCGCATTAGTATTGTTTTCAGACTCAAGAATAAAAAAAATATTGGTACGTTGATGCCGTATCTAGACATTATAATGAAACGATATGCAGTTTTATATTTTTAAATATTTGTTCTATTACTTACGTCACCTGGTAGGGCAGTATGAAGGTTTTATTAATTTGTATATAATGGTAACGTACTAGACGCGACTGCCAACAAGTTAACGATGGTCACGGGTTCAAATCCCAGGGCACACCTCGGACTTTTCGGATTAATTTCTACGTGAAATTTCTATGCACAAAAAAGAATATAATATTAATCATATAATAACTAAGCCACGGCGGAGCGTGGCCGGGTCAGCTAGTTGTGATATAATCTTATCATGGAGATCAGAAACTACGACACATTTTTAGATCTCACGACACCGAGACCCAAAAGAAAAATAATTTCAGGACTTCTGGTTTCATGCTTAGCATCTTAACCAAGCTGTACAGAGGCTGCCAAAATTAAAATAATTAACTTCTAAACGCACTAACCTGCTCCGAAGCTCCAAAAGTACAGTCTCCCCTGTAGGTAGTGACGGATCTGGTGTATTCCATGCAAGTGACATACTTCTCCTTGAAGAAGGGATCGTCATGGGGCACAGAGATGGGCATACAGCTAGGGTGGAAGTACCGCGGAGTGAGGGGGTAGCCAGAATTGTCGCAGCATCTGATGGCCTGGTTGGTGTGAACTAAAACAATATCATGTAATCAGCTTCCAATATAAGATTTGGTTAAAGTAGAACAACCAAGAAAAATCTAACTTATATTCAATGAGATAACAGTTTATTTACCTCTTTTAATATTGTACCATGGTAAAGAAATCGACAATTTCAATTAGTTACAAATTGTGAGCACCAGTAGCGACAATAGATCTTAAGAAAATTGATAGTCCAAACATTTAGAAATTTACAAAACATAGTTTGCACGTGATTTCCGCATTTAAAAACCCGATAACTTACTTGTTTTCCTCACAGGTGTATGCACCAAATCATGGTGAACGAATTGTCCCCACACAGCTAATGCCATGGTCTTCCTATCATCAAGCTTGTCCAAGTTATCAGCTAATTTTACACTGACGAGACGAGCCGACGGCAAAGCTTTGTGGCTGAGTGCTCGTCGTGGCTACAAAACCGAAACGACATTCAAACTCAGTCCATGTAATAAGGAAAATTCTTCGAACAATTCCACGGCGAACGACTACACTTTCTTTTTGCTTATTCTTAAATAACTAAGTGCTGAGTTGTTTCGGAAAAAAAACAAACAAAGGGAAATAAAACCGCAGCAGAATGGATGAGTCTAGTAACTAAAGACAACAAACCTCATCTATGCCGTCAGCATATTTCGGGTGCAAGAGGCGTTTGTAACCAGTAAGAGCCTGGCCCCAGGAAGAGCGCACCGGATTATTGCAAGAACCGTCAAATGTCCTATACTTTGATGACATCTTGTTCGTGCGACACACGAACCTCTCGAGACTTGCACACTCCCCACCGTATTCACAATCACGCAAGTTCAACGTGCTAATGAAACTAGCGCACTCGTCATTGGGCAAACCATATCTACGGATAAACAAACAGTCATTACACTTTGGCCAAGCCCACTTATACTTAAATAGGTATATTATGATACCAACCTTCTACATCTGGTGTATACGAGATTCTGCGACGCCTTTGTAATTGTAAGAGAAGATTTCTCATAGTGCATCGCTTCGTCAGATGCTTGGCCGTGAATGGCTAGCCCCTGAGCGGCTGAGCACGGCTTTGGCGTGATCCCAGCCGCTTGCAAGTTCAACTCCAAGCGCTCCAGCATCGACACTTCCAATTTACTCAAGCTGACAGACTTGTTCTTGTGCAATCCTGTCACACGGGGCAGCCTTTTCAGCATCTCTGCACTTGGAAATGGGAAGTCGTACATCGGCGGAGGATGTATAATATCTGCAATGAAACCATTTATTGAGACCCGCGATTCTATCAAAACACTCGAAGTTTAGGGTGAGATGTCTTACCTGTTGTTGCTATCAGGTTGAGAGGATACGGAGCAACGTGGCTCCCAAAAGTCACTCCCACCCATAGCACCACGCCGAGTAGTACCATCTTCATAATTTCCTCCAAAATACTGCAACAGAGACACAATAAACGTTGATGCGCGGCTTATTTAAATAATAAACTAATTTGTATTACAAAAGAGTACACAAACCGCAGGCAAAACTTTACTAACATGTCAGCTCCGATATGTAAGAACTACGAAATCGAACTGGTCAACAAATGAGGCAGCAAATAGTTTTATGAAGACCCGCCTCACAAAAGGGTATCGTAGTGGACCTCTGATAGTCTTGTCTCAAGAATTGTAGTCGATAAACATGTTTCGTCATATTTATCTACCGCATTTGCAAACATGTCCGAGTCGGGACCAGCCCCCTGAACCTCCGATAACAACTTTGACAATGAAAGTGTCTCGAGTACTCCATAATGGTCTCTAAATCTAGTCCCTTAATGACCAAAACTGTTAAATAATTATAATTGTTTTTGTTTACGTTAAGTAAATTAGAACAACTATTAAACTGTCTAACCTAGAACCGGAATTATATTTAGATTATTATTACTTAATTAACTTAAAACAGAGACACGAGAAAAAATATTTACATAATATAGCATGTATCTACACGTTTACCGATTGCATAAGATCCGGTACAGTATAAGATCAGCGTAACCATATCCAAATGATATAGGGTGGGTGGGGGCAAGATTGAACGGTTTTTTGATGAGATGAATAGGGTTTGATTTGAAACCCTGTAGAACAATACTTATTATAAATATACAAAAAATAAAAATATTCGCAAGCAAAGAGTACATTGTTCAATCATATCAATAACATTCTGAAATATATGCACTAAAGCTGAAAAAAAATAATTAAAACATTGCAATTTATAAAACGCTACAGGGGAAAGATAGAAGGATGACGGGAAAAGACTGAACGGATTTTTGAAATCGTTTAAGAGCGTTTATACCCTGCACGCGCTTTTTGGCTTAAAAACAGGACTTTTCAAATGAGTTAATAGCCACCAATAAACAGTTTAAAGAAAAAATAATTATTACTAATTTTAGAAAAGGTTGTCATCTAGGGATTTTGGTGGAAAACATTATAGATTGATGGATAATTTGTGAGTACTATACGGATTACTGAACACAAGTTTCGTTATTTAGGCTTTAAATGGCAATTTAGAAGCTTAAGATATCCTTAACCACTAAATATAAGATGAAAATAAAAATATTATCAGACTAATAAGACCCTTATGGAGGGATTTTGCTGAGAAAAATAATCTTTTTGTGTTTAGTTCCTGAAAAATATAAATTTAAACAATGCGAAATTATTCAGAAACTCTCGTCAAGAACATATTTTTTTTCACCAACTTATCGTACATAATTTTTTATAACAATTGCATATTATAATAGAAGAGCATCTTATCAATAAATTACCATTTTTATATTTCAACAAAATTAGTTTTCATGTTTTCTACTAATATTTTAAAAACCACTATAAAACACGCTGTCCGACGTGGATCAAATCAGACCGCCGCAAGGCCTTCTAGAGGGAGGACGTATCGCTCGTCGCTCCGGCCTGGCTGCAGTCGATTATGCCGCGCGTAGTAAAAATAGCCACGCGCGGAATGCGATTACCACATCTTAGTACTTTGGTAGTAAAATATTTAATTATTTTTATTACCTACAATGATTTTGTAGTGAGTATAAATTATGTTTCAGGTAATATAATGGGACGTAATTCCAAGGCTAAATTATGTTATGTATTGTAATATAAAATTAAATATATTTCGTAATTGTAAGGGGTTGTAAGGCCCCTAACACTATTTATGTGTTCGAACACGAAATGATTAATAAAACGTCCGTAGTGTCTAATGATTGAACACTGATTTGAATGCAACTTAACAATGTAATAATAACGAAAATATGATTAGTATCCAAAATTTTTATTATTCTTTGCTTGCACAGTAATATTTGTCTACTTATAATGCAAATAAAATATTTTTATGATATTATATTACAGTTACATTTCAATTGAATATTTGAAGCGCACGGATCAAAGTTGTTTGAGCCGATTGTATAGCGAGCCGACGCGGCAGCTCTACGCACACAGCTTTGGTCGCTTATATGTGCGTGAAATTAACGAAGAAATACCTATAGTTGACTTTGCGCGCAAGGTGTATACGCTCTTAAGTGAATGTTATATGTCGGTAATTTTTTTTTGTCACTGGTCATTAGTCAATCACTTTTAATATCTAGATTATATAGAACCAACTGTAGTGTCAAAACACCTATACTTAACAAAAATAAAGCAAATTGTTTATACCGGGGAAAGATTGAAGTAGAGTTTCTCAAATTTTCCTCCTTAATTACTAAATGTTAAATTGAAAATAAAGTATCACTGTCAATAAAAAATATTTTATTTTAAATGCCTAGGTATAATCAACATCATGCCAAATTCTCATGCGTGCAGAGGTGTAAGTTTTACTAAGTACAACTTACACCTTTCCAGACATAGTTATGTTGAATGACGATTCTGTAGTAAGGAATAAAGCTCATCAATAATTGAATAACTCCTAAACGGCATTTACAATGATAATATTTGGAAACCTGAGCGCAACTTGCTGAAATAGTGCCGTTGACAGCGGCAAATTTATCGTACGTTGCTTGTTATAATAGCTGAAATAAAATAAAAAACATTCCGTTGAGTAAATATTTTAACAACAGTATTTTGCAAAAAACTGTTTTTAATTAAGTATTTTAATATTGCACTAACCATATTATTGTTGGAATCCTCACTCACAGATAAATGTTGTTTATCTTACCCTGTAAAATTGATTTGGGGGAAGATAAAAAGTTATGATACTTAATTCTTTAAATTCTAAGAGTAGCCACACATTGATCACATGACAAATCTAAGACCTAAAAATATTAAGGAAATACTCCAATAAAAAACTTGTACCTACCTTGGAATTAATGCTACAGACCACGGGGTAACATAAAAACACTCGAAGCAGCTTGCGAAAACACCACTTCTTGGTAATTTGCTTATATCACACAACCACATACTTTAAGCGCCCAAAGTTGATTTAGGTGTGAGACCTAACAGAATAGCGGTCTTAACAATGTTGTCAGCCATTCGAAATATGCGCTAAGACTGGTGTTTTGGACCAATTTGACTGTTACCCCGTTTTCAATGTTGCCCCCACTCACCCTACGTCCTTAGAGTATATAAATATAGAGGGAGAGCTGGTTCTTCAAAAACGTAGACAAAAATGGTGGTGCCGGGGCCACCTTTTTCTTCCCCACATTCAGTATGAATTGTGATAGCTTGGAATACGCAAGACTTACATGAAAAAGAAAAATGAAAAAATGTAGTTTAGCGCTATCGAATACATAAAAATAGAAAAAAATAGAAAAATAATAAATCATTTTACAGAAAAAAATTCATATTTTTTAATTTTAGAACGCCTTTTTATTCAATGTTGCATGTAATTAAATTGTTAAAATTCCGAAAAAGTTCCGGCATAATTTTTAGGTAGAAAATATAAAAAATTTGGTACGAAAAAAAATTATACTACGGCAAGGGTGAGTTTTACTTTACATTTATTATTAATATTTTGTATTATGAAAGCTAAAAACAATGTCACGTGAATATGTTAATTTCCATTACTTATTTATTTATTTATTTTTCGCGGAAAAGTAATGACTGTTACCGATAAATGTATCGGTAACATTAATATAGAAGTGCTACCAACATTACGAACAAGAAAATATCTACGTTTTTCAAACGCGAATGTATGACAGCGCTCCCTCTATATTATAAATATTCTAAGGTCATGTCGATTTTGTCAGTAATTAAAACGTAAATATCAATAATGATTGTTGAATATCAAGAAAAATTCAACAAAAGTTAAAAACAATCACATAAAAGCAAAGGGCAATGTTATTGAATTACCAAATAATAATATTAAATTTAAGTAATATTAATAATATTATCTTTTTGCGTCATAAGCGTTATTTTAGTGAATGACAATCAAGATAAAAATACACATATACTATAACCATTCCTATTAACCATGCGATTTCGCGTATTTCCAATGAAATAAATTTATAAAGTGATTATTATTTTTATATGTATATATTTACAAAGTGACATTACATAAAACCATTACACGTTTGGCCCAGACCATAAAACCATTACACGTTTGTAGCTTCGATACCGGTTGTTCATCCCAGTCAGGGTCGTTATTCGCCAAGCGAGAACATTTACAGTTGTAATACCAGTCTTATAATACATATAGTTATGAAGTATGGGCCATATTACCGAATCACCTTATTTTCCCCTATTATTCCATATTACGAACGTTCGATAATATTTCTACTTCACTTTGGGAGATGCATTTATATCCTGTCTATTCTAATTTTCAAATCTAATAAATTTCATGAGTACCTACTCCTTTGGCTATTGGATCTAACTAATATGAGACAGAAGAAAGTTATTTAATAAGTATTATGAATTTCGGCTTCAAAATCATGTTTCTCTAAAAATAGCATTGAGTCTAAACCTGCTTACAGAACTTGTTGTCTGTGTAGTCATTAACCTAGGAACGTGGCTTTTATCTGGGAACACTTGTTCTATTTATAGCCGGTTAGCTATCCTTCCCAAACGAAAGTAAAGGGAAAATAGTTTTAAAGTTTATACCTACCTTAAGGTATCATGGTCAAAGAATATGAAACAAGTATTATAGTTTACCAACCCGCACTAGGCCAGCGTGGCGGACTATATGGCCTAACCACTCTCAATCGTACTGTATCGATTGTAGAGGAGGCCCGTGCCCTGCAGTGGACGTATATGGGCTGATACAGATACAGATTATAGTTTACGTAACTTGTGTTATAAAGCTTATGATGACTGTGTGGGTGAAAGTACCAACAACATCAAACTTGTCTATACATCTAAATAAAATTGAAGTGTCTGTTTGTAAAGTGAAAATTAAAGAAAATGTCCTACTACATATCGTTATATACACGATACCTAGAACAAAAATGATCTTAGTTTTTTTTGTCTGTCTGTTTGTTTCGGCTAATCTCTGAAATAGCCGGACCGATTTTGACGGGACTTTTATTGTCAGGTAGCTGATATAATAAGGAGTAACTTAGGCTATATTTATTTTAGAAATAATCTTTTATTTTAGAAAAATAACGTTTTTGTTAAATTCCACGCGGACGAAGTCGCGGGCATAGCTAGTTTAACATAGAATGGCTATCATTTGTTTACACCATTTATTCGAAACCATAATTCATTATGATTTTGTGAACTTTGTCAATAGATAAGCTTAAGATTATTTTTACACGTCGAAAAGAGGAAACGATGTCATTTCAAAATAATGCTACAAAATCGGAAAGTGTTTATATCGATTAATGCATTGCGCAAATGTTTATTAAAGTGGGTATCACAATGCAGTATAATAAAAAGATTCGCCATTCAGCAAAGTGATAGGTAGTAACCTTTTATAGCAAGATTCTTCATTTTGATAAGCAGAAAATGAAAAATCTCACCATACTTATTTTCTAAAAGAAAATGTTGTGAACAATATAATGTATGTACAACACTTACCACAACAAAGATTAAGACGAATTAGATGTGTAATGGATGGTTCTCGTTCTTTTATACAAACGATGTTCATTGTTTGGTGCAACATATTTCGGGGTGCTTTTAAAAATTAGCACTAATTTGTCAAAAGAAATGTTTGTTGGAGTTCGTTCATCCGTGAAGTTTAATTTACAAAGATTTACCGATCCAATGATAAAGCGTATAATGCATGTAAAGACAGATTAACTAAATGCGAAAAGAACTCGCGAATTTAAAGATCCAACATGCATAGCAATTGGACTTAGGTACAACTTAGAACTAGGTAAATACAACTTAGAGAAAAAGGTAAAGTCTCATGCGGTAACAGATCAATTTTGGTGATCTTTTTTTGCTGGATTTATCAGCTATTCTGCACGATCTAATTGACTGGCAATTAGATTGTGGGTCATACTGTGTTATTGAGTTAGATTCAACTACATATAATTTGATTGGCATTAATTCAATAAACTGCCTACGCCAAGAATGTTGTGTAAGCAAGGTTTAAAAGAACTGCCCTTTATTTCAGCAAATAAAAATACCTACCTACCTCTTATGTAAAAACCTAAAGGACATATTTCGTTTTGCATTTATCATTCAATTCAACTACTAACATTGATACGAATAGACTTATAACTTCCAATAAAAACCAATTAGCTTTTTATACATTTATCAACATACTCTGTCTATGTAATCAACTTTATTTCAGTTTATTATTCTAACATTCAAACTAGGTCAGTTTACTAACCGGAAAATAATTAGGCACCTAGACACGTTTTTAAATTATTCATCGCAGTGTCAACTTTAAGATTCAGTTTTTCTCCAATGTTTATTTTCTTAATCATCTAGAAAACAAAATATGTGCCGCTTAATCCCGCGTCCGAACTCTGCATCTAACTTGTGGTTATTTGTGCCGGACTAACGGTAGGTACAGCAAGTTAAAATTAAACATTTATTTATGCTTTCCGTTTAATTATATCTAATGACGACAAATTGATAATATGCGTTTCAGTCCTAATTACATTTTAGTAAGTAGGTACCTATGTATTCGAAAATATAGCTTAGTAATATTTGCTAGCATCGCCTTATAAGTGTTATAAGTGAGCTATAAAACAAATACACGCGACCTTTCAAAATAATATTTCCGATACGAAGGTTACTTACGTGGAATGTTCACTACATCCATCACATTCCGACTTCCTTCTAGGACATTTCTTCTGCAATTTATTCTTAGCATCTGCGTTCAACATGGATTTTCCTTCAATGAGCCGTTTAAACAGCATAATAGCAATAGCAGAATTTGTTGTTTACGACAATTGTCGCGTTTGTGACGAATGTTTGACTTGTTTAACACGACCGCAGACGACACTTGTTCGAAGAAACGATGTTCCATTAGATTGGCAGAAGAGCCAATTTCACCTCTACTGCTCAACCCGCACTGGAACTAGTGACTTGGTGTCAGCCACGGAACGATCGAACCGACAAATGTAGCTCCCCCTTGCGCCCCGCCCACCACGTCCCGCTCACCTCATAACGTCAGCAAAGAAATCTATGCCACAGTTCAAAATTATCTACGTGTCCTTACTCAAACCAGTATACATTTATCTAAGCGTTTATCTCATGATTTTGAAAACATTTTTGTGATAGTTCAATTATAACGTAATACCTAATAAATATTTGGTTTTACGATTGTTTGGAGGAAAACCTTTACATATTAAAGCTTTTTCAAGCAAGCTGTAAACTATGGAATACTGAATAGAGTACTCTGTGACTATTAATGCGCTCAGGGCCTTTATAAGTGTACTACACAAACGGATAATAATAATACTTATTAATAAACTACAGAAAACCGCACATATCATAGACATTGCAATACCAAACACACACAATTTACAGTCTACCATAGCCGAAAAATTATCTAAATATATAGAACTAAAGGAAGAAGTCACTCGAATGTGGCGTCTTCAAAAAGCAACTATTGTACCTATAGTGTTATCCACTACCGGTGTCATCCCCGTACAGCTACACAACTCCTTACAGAATCTAAACCTTCCTAAATTAACATACCTTGCCCTCCAAAAAGCTGTCATTCTTAATACCTGCCGAATTGTTAGAAAATTTCTTCAGGCAGACCAAGAAATACCCTCTGTAAATTTTACTCGCGATAATAACCTCTCCCATACTGGTGCAGACTTGGCTTAGGCCCGTCTGTATCCACTCCACCGGCTTAAAAGCTGAGATTCAACAATGATAAACAAAAATAATAATAATCCTTACTAATATTATAAAGGTGAAAGTTTGTATGTATGTATGGATGTTTGTTACTCTTTCATGAAAAAACGGCTCAACAGATTTTGATGAAATTTGGTATAGTGATAGCTGACACTCTGGATTAACACATAGGCTACTTTTTATCCCGAAAAATGTAGTGTTCCCGTGGGATGAGTCAGGAAACCAATCCTTACTAATATTATAAAGGTGAAAGTTTGTATGTATGTATGGATGTTTGTTACTCTTTCATGAAAAAACGGCTCAACAGATTTTGATGAAATTTGGTATAGTGATAGCTGACACCCTGGATTAACACATAGGCTACTTTTTATCCCGAAAAATGTAGTGTTCCCGTGGGATGAGTCAGGAAACCAAATATACATATTTTCTACTCTTTCAAATTCAAATTGTTGGCACGGGATGTCCTCTCCTACGGAAGGGAAATATAGTCGACGGCACGCGGGAAATATAGTTAGTAGACACGCGAAATAATATGTTCTTGATGTGGATTGGACTCAAAAACTATCTGCACCCGGGCGAAGCCGGGCCCGACAGCTAGTAATAATAATAAAATCTTTATTTAAATAACATTACATGAAACAACTAGTATTACCAGAGGTATCCAAACTAGGCAAAGCCTGTAACTTGGAATACCAAAAACGAATACAAAATGAGAATTATCATATAAGGTGGCCCATTTAAATGACTATCTCTTAAACAATATAAAAATAAAAAAGGCTAAGTAAAAAAGTATGTAACATGTTTCCGTTTGGACCATTTACAGGATTTGTTAAATAAGTAACTAGAACGAGTATTTAAAATGCTAAGCCTAAATAACTAAACAATTATTAAAATATAAATAAAGAAGAGTAGTGTAAAATATAGAGAAAATGAATATAATATATGCATAAATATATTACAGAATTTATCATAAATATATATATATATATATATATATATATTATGGTATCAAAATAGTGTGTGTTACCAATCGCTCTGTTTCCTCATAATCAAGAGTTTCTAGCCAACTTAATATTTTATTTTTCGCTTTCTTAACGGGATCGTTCTTTATATCACAGTATTTTAAAACATTTTTGTATATTAATAAATGAGAAAAATAAGGGAATCTTTTAGCAAAGTTTGTATTAATTGATGGTAGATCAAGTCTGTACACTCTACGTGTTAGCAAAAAATCATGAGTCGGGGAGTTAAGAGCCAGTTTGTGAGCACAAAGACATGCTTTGAGAATGTAAAGCTGACGGACTCTTAAAACCTTTATTTCTCTGTAAAGAGCATTAGTGTCGGATAGTGTCGGACGGATGTCTAGTTAGTTTTACTTATGTTACTTGGAATAATGTAAGTGAGGTAACTCTTTTGAATTTTTAGATACAAAATTATATAATTTAGCTTAGCGATTAATCATGAGACTATTCTGCCCTCATATCCGCCACCACAAATTTTGTAAGCTAGGATCAACAATGGCAAGCATTTTAATGTCTAACTTGTCTTTAACCCGCTATGAAATCAATCATAAACTTAAAATAATAGGAGTTAGAAATATTTTTGTCCACTTCCCCCTTAACAAAACAGGTAACCAATCAACGAACTTTGGAGGCAAATAACTTTGGATAAAGACTTTTACAGCCAGAGAAACAAACTCAAAGCACCAATTAGAAAATAGTCTGTAAAATTTTAGTTAATTTTAAAAGAAACACTAATATCAGGTAGACAGATTGGGGCCAGTCATTAAATATATATTACACATAATATAATGTAACGATACAGTTACATCGGTAAAACAAATAAACATTGGTTTGTACGACAAACCCACAGACTAAGGAGTAAGAGAAACCTAACCGCAGTCATTGATTTACTTTCTGACGCACAGAAATAAAGGGCCTCAGCACGAGGTGCGCGCATGCTCACCGCATGTTCGCCTCGCTCCCCCCGCTTGTACCGCGACCCTCCCCGCGCGCCCCGCAGCTGCATTCCCCGCGACCGGCGTCCGGCGCGGGCATGCTGTTACCAGCTGATCACGCACTCGAGGCGTGCACAAAAAGCCGGTTCCCATGAATCGCAAAGGCATGACACCTTCGAGGTAAAGTCAGTACTGTCGATTCCGTACTTGGATTATTATTGTGACTCAGTTTTCTGTATAAACAATCATTTGTGTAACGTTTTAATACAGATAGGTACGTATAACGCACGCGATGTAAGGAAAACACACAGTACCTAATTATTTAAATGAGTAGGTATTATGGTAAAAGAATAATGATAACGTCCAAGTATTGATGGACAGTACTGAGTAATCTATACTCGGGATTACTCAGTATTGTCTACACGCAGTTTAGAATAAATAATAATGTTTTATCAGAAAAATATTACCTACGAGTAAAACTTTGTTATGTGCCTACAATATAACCAGTGTATCTTCCTATATAACAAAGTACTCTATGAGTGTAATGTGTATCGTACGACTGATTAATAGGCGGACGTGTCGATCTCGAGACTTGAATTTTGATACACGAATGATACGCAAACAGTGCGCTACATTACACACACAGGCATTAACACAGTCACAGTGGTGACCTCGATCGTTCCGCACTTTTATAAGTACCTAATATATTGTTGAAAAATTAACGTGTTTCAGAAAAGTCAATAGTCGCCATAGGCATCAGGGTCAAGTGAACCATCAGAGGTAGCTGTCGTCATTCGTCACAGTGTCATCTAGAATACCAGAATTTTGGTGCGACCAATCACGCTTCTGTTTTGTTCAATGTGAGGCCGTCCTGGGACCGCAAAAATTGAGCGATGAAGCTAGACATAACCTGATTGTCATAAAACTTACCAAAGTGATATTCTCCATAAGCCACCAAATACAAATAAGTTTGATACGATGAAAGATCGTTTATTGAAAGTTTACGAAGAGTCTGAAATAAGACAGTTCGAGAAATTCCTAAGTGAGATGGAGTTAGGAGATCAAAAACGATCTCAACTCTTACATCGCATGAGCGATTTGGTTCGCGAAAAATTTCAGGACGAAACTCTTCGTATCGTGTGGCACGGTCATCTACCTCCATCGGTGCGTGGAGTACTAGCTGTTAGGGAGGTTAAGGATTTGGAGCATTTATCAGCTATTGCAGATAAAGTAATGGAGACGTCAAGACCTCTGCAAATAGCCGAAGTACAAGTTTAATCCAGCAATATCACGGACAACGCTTTCATTATAGCTCAAATAGCAATATTGAGCCTCAAAATTCGGGGTTTGGAAAAGGAACGCAAAAACAGAAATTTCATCAGATTTCGTCTGCGATCACGTTCCGCCTCGCGAGGACTTTAGATGAGCCGTCGCAATCCAAACACATCTAGTATTCCAAATTGGCTTTGTGTTTATCATTACCGATACCGACATAGTTAATGTGGAAAACTAAAAATGGTGCCATCACAGGCGGAGATATTCACCATAGATCCGGTCCGCCGCCTATGTATTATGGACAATAATAGTGGACTATAATTTTTAGTTGATACGGGTGCAAACATTTCGATACCTACTACCAATGGAAAAAAATCGTTTGTTTAACGCCAAATGTGGTGAGTTAAATTTATTTTTATTGCCTTTATAGGCAGACGTGCTAGCGGCCCACCTGATGGTAAGCAGCGACCGCTGTTCATGGACCTTTGCAGTGCCAGGGGGCCAGCACAACAAAGTCACTGCCTACCTTAAGGAGTGTACTCTCTTTAAGCATCGCTTGAAGAAGGACAGGTCATAGCGCTCAGGAAACACCAATGCAGGGAGTTCATTCCAGAGCTTTCACGTGCGTGGTGAACGAACGCTGGAAACATACCGTTCGGGAACGGTACACTTCCAGGTGGTGTGATTGCTCTTTGCTGTGGGGACGGGTAGTGCGAGGGTAAAAAGGCGACGATGAGTAGTACCATCCATCATAGTAGTACCATCGCAAACAACTCCTCGGAGCACTCCCCGTGGAACAGACGATAGAACACACAGAGAGACCCGAAGTCTCTCCGCAGTCCTAACGGCTCCAATTTGTCAGTGAGATTGGGATCTTCGACAATTCGACAAGCTCGTCACTGCAAGGAGTCAAGTGGGTTGAGCTGGTATTTTGGGGCACCTGCCCAGAGGTGAGAGTACTCCACGTGGGGCCGG
Organism: Hyles euphorbiae; assembly: GCA_023078785.2. NCBI lineage: Eukaryota > Metazoa > Arthropoda > Insecta > Lepidoptera > Sphingidae > Hyles > Hyles euphorbiae. Next base: position 8,548,167 of record CM041034.1, on the reverse strand, counting down.
ATATGCGCTTTGTATAGCGTCAATCTATGACCCGACGTAAAGTAACGCTTGGCTCTGTTCAGGATACCCAACTTCTTGCTCGCCAGTTTGGCTTTGTCCTCCAAACGACTCCTGAACTAGACTTTGTTCGATATTTCGATTATATATTCGATGCCGAATATCCCAGTACTTTCGCATCCTTGGAGAGTAACTCCTTGGAATTGCGGCGCCATGACAAAGGGTTCTTCTTCGCAGTGAAGGACTTCGCACGTTTTGGAGGCCCGCTCCAGAGAGGTCTCGACTTCAGAAAAAAGTTGAGACCGTCTTTTCTCAGTGGAATCCCGAGAGTGGCTCCAGTGGCCAATGTATCGCGCGTCACACGTACTATTATCTGCATAACAATGCATGCTGTCGTAGACAACATGTCATTGATATGCAGGATAAAGCGTGGCGGCGATAGCACCGAGCAGTGTGAAACACCAGCAGTAATGGTCATGGTCTCGGAACAACAGTCGTCTAGCACGACTTTTATACTCCGACCATCCAATAGCTGGCGATCCACTTGCAGAGTCCCTCAGGGATTCCATACGTAAGTGGCTTCGCCAGAAGGGCGCCATGCCACATTTGATCGAACGCCTTCGCAATGTCCAGGCCGACCACAATAGCCTCACCCTTACTCTCCAAGAGTACGCTGCAAACGGTACCGAAATCAAGACGTACTGTACTAAGACATTAAATTTGGATTTCAAGCTACGTCGACCCTATCGAAGGTCATTTGTATTGGCTAACGTGAGGCAGCCTATTCTCGGTGTCGACTGTTTGGCTCATCACAAACAGGCAGAAAGTAACCAAAATGAATAATACAGGAGAATAAAACTTAATAAGATCGAAGCAGAAGAAGACATATCAATTCGGTTACCAGTCTACAAACTATTGCAACTACAACACTACAAGAAGATCCGACACTAAGAACTATAGACTTCAAAAATGAAAATAATATTACAAAGCCAATGTGCTTTAAAGATACTTCATCGCATTCCGTAGTCCACCATAAAGAGACTGCCGGTCCAGCAGCTTATTTACGCCCGGTACCTCTACCACCGGACAAATATAAAATGGCTAAAACTGAATTTCAACGAATGCAATTTGGCAAAAGTAATTGGACAAGCCCTTTGCACACAGTAACAAAAACGAACAGTGAAATACGGCCCTGTGGTGATTATCGGCAACTAAATGCAATAACAAAGCCTGTAGGGCGATTCACGTATTTATATAAGTTCAGTTGCGGCGCAGTTGCAGTTACGTTTCGATCAAAACAGCCCTTTTCGTATTCTCGTAATACGCTCGCGTCAAGTTCGCGTCACGCGAGCGCTTTAGTGTATTCTACTGCTACCCAGTGTATTATTAAACTCTATGAAACGTATTATAGAGCCACAAAGATATCTGACCCGGTGAGAGAGTCGCTGTAATCGAATTTGGTGTTGCCATTAAAAATAGATATAGCAATAAAGTGGGTAAAGTAAGATTTTTCAATCCGATCAATAGTGTCGGGAAAATGAGTGGCCCAGTTTCATATTCATGTTTTTTTCCTTTACAAGATTTCTAACCAATCGCTCCCCCTTAAAGAAGTCAAAACGCTTAAAAAAGTTATCTGTATCAACCCATACACGTCCCACTAGAGGGTACGGGCCTCCTCTGCAGTCGAAAGTACGATTGAGGGTAGTTAGGCCATATCACAGGCCATATAGTCCGCCGCGCTGGCCTAATGCGGGTTGGTGGACTTACACAGGTACCATAGAAATTCTTATAAATCGCTTTGGTATGCAGGTTTCCTCACGATGTTTTCCTTCACCGTTTTAGTGTGTGTTTATTGACTATCAATACACGCATGACTCCGGAAAGTCAGAGGGGTGCCCTGAGATTCGAACCCGCGGCCACCGTGAAATGTGGTTGTGGTCATTGGTGGTCCATTTACCAACAGGCCACCACGCACGTAACGATAAATTTTAGTTTATGATATGAACTTACATCTATTGTACTAGTACGTACAAAGTTCTGTTTTCGTGGAATTTATTTTGAAAAGCTGACAACACAAACTTGTGGCGGCAGCTACACGATGATACAATTTTTCGAAGGGTATTATTGGTATCTGAAGCCGCTTTTCTTCCTACGTAGAATTTAATACCTGAAGTTTAACATTCCTAGCATCACTTTTTAAAGTTTTCGGCAATTTTCACTAGTTTTAAATAATGCAGGAAAAATAAATACATTGAGTAAATAACTAATGGCCGATATGTCAGCCACTGGCAGATAGACTGACATTCCAAATGACGTGTTTGTTTCCACTTTTGGCCACCGGGCCAGGTAACTTTGTGGCTCTATACATACGTCTGACGTACAGTTGACGCGCAGCTCACGCGCAGTTAAACATTTACAAGAATACCATTTTGCACCAAAACGTAAAAATTGTAACCGCACCGCAACTTTATCTGCGCGTCAAGAAATTACGTGAATCGCCCTACGGATCTATACCCGATACCGCGAATACAGGACTGTACTTACGTATTACACGGTAAAACTATATTTACACGAATAGACATGCAGCGAGCTTACCATATCATCACAATTCACGAACATGATATTCCAAAAACCGCAATAATTACGCCATTTGGTCTATATGAATTCACAAGGATGGCATTCGGAATAAAAAATGCTGCACAAACAATTCAGAGATTTCTGAATGACGAAATACTCCGAGGCTTAAATTACATATTTATATAAATAGACGACGTCATTATCGCCTCGACATCGGAGACCTGAAACAAACAACACGTCAGAGAAGTTCTTTATCGACTTAACAAATATAAGGTCACAATTAATATGGCTAAATACGATTTCGGCAAAACAAAATTAAACTTTTTAGGGTATCATATTTCGACAGATGGAATAAAACTATGACGAGCAGGTCCAGTTAATAACAAAATTTAGGAGGCCGGAAACTATAGAGGGACTACATCGCATCCTAGGGATATAATTTTTTACAGACGTTACATTCCGAAAGCTGCTAAGATTCATGCAAAATTAAATGTATTCTTACATAACTCCAAGAAGAAGGATAAACGTTTAATTCCCTGGGAAGCGTTCGAAGCCTTCAAACAAAGTAAAGAGAGTCTACGAAGCGCAATAACATTGGCATTCCCGTCAACAGATGCACCCATCGCGCTGATGACAGATTGCTCCAATACCTGCATAGAAGCAGTATTGCAACAGAGGGAAGGTCACATGAGGAAACCTTTAGAATTTTTCTCCAATAAGCTAAGTGAGACACAGCAGCGATATTTGACTTACGACAGAGACATACGCGTGTTTCGTATAAAAGTAACAAGTTGTCGAAGATATTCGAATAAATCGTAAATCCGTTAATGAAAACGTGGTGGTGATTATAAATAATTAATTGATAAACGAGTACAGACCGGTGCCGTAATCACTGGTCGGGTTCAAAATTATTAACACACATGTATTTTATTTCCGACATATACCTACATAATATACAATTTAAATTATAGGGTGGCAGTAATGACCCCAAAACAGACTTTTATTTTATAACACCCAAACATGACAAAAATATTTATCAGCCACAAAAATATTTGTTTTGGTTTCGAACCTGCTGTTCTTTTTTTCTTTTGTTTCACAGTCTAGTTGCAGCTGGCAACCAATTACGCTACAAAGGTTTATTTCAGCATGGTAGGTACTTCGAAAATAAAGAGTGAGTTTTATACAAGAAAAACATAATTGAACATTTTTTTAGCTTGGCAAAAAAAGTCTGTTTTTAATGAGGGCGCTAAGATCGTATTTAGTATATTCTTACAAGTACCCCTCTCTCAACCCGGACCGAGCGGAGCTACATAAATACGGCGGTTCGCTGAGGAGTGAGGAACCACAGAATACTAAACTAACAGAAGTCAAGCTCCATACAAAGTGCGCTAAATCAACGCACACATTGACAGCGTTCACCGACACGAAATTTCAAACCAGTCGAGACCACTGCGAGCGCGAGTGTCACCCGCTTCGGGCACGCAAATAGTGAAATTTTTTATGCAAATATGGAGCAAATGAATAAAAGTTATTACACTTGTATATAAAACACCAGATTGTAATAATTGAATATAAATGTAAATTAAAAAAAAAAACATATATTGTACAAAACAATTAAAAAAAACCTAGAATAATGACATAAACATTCTCAGCGAGTTCATAAATAAAATTAAAATTTATTTATTGTATTATTGTGTTTTATATATTTTATTTTAAAAATTCAATCAAACGATACGAGTGCTATTAACACGATTCATTTTTTCGCATAAGCCAGAGTTAACAACCCTTGCGCGAACGCCGAGCGTAGTGTGAGTGTGGCAACAAAAGTGAAGTACATACACAAGCTTGACTTCTGTTAGTATTCTGGGGCCCTACTATACAAATCCGAAGTTCGAATCTTCGTGACGTTTTTCGTTTCGAAACCTACTCTGTAACACGAAATTCGAAACTTCGGATCGAAGAATGAATGATTCGAATATATCGGCAATACGAACATTTTCATTTTTGACGTGACAACGTCTTAAATTAGGTTGCGGCTGGGAGTCACTTATGAAAAAGTGTAACGCCCGGTAACGTTACGATGAGTCACCGAACGAGAGAGAGGCCCGCCGAATGCCTTGCGTCTCTCTCCCACTCAACTATGATCGGTCTGCCGCGCGCGCAGCACTAGAGAATTAGGCGCATTGAATCGGCGCATGCTTGTGTCTCTGTCTTTGTCTTTCTCGAACGTTCTTGGCGTTGGAAAAACAAGAAAGCGTCACAATACAAGTTCACACGTGTGGTTAAAGTATCGTCAGCTGTGTCTGTAGTGAAAATATGGAGTGCTTAGATTCGTCATTACATGTACAATGTTTTAGTAAACAAAATATATTTCTATAGTTAAAATTTGTGCAATTCTTATTTTCATTCAATTCCTTGTTCCTATTGTGCAATTTAATTATATTCATATCAATAAATATTCTACCGAGAAAAAGACGTTGTCACGTAAAATCTTCGCCCGTAAAACCGACTTTACAGGCAACCATTTTTTATTTACTATATTCATCCGAAACGAAGTTCGAAACTTCGGACGAACGAAGTTTGTGACGATACAAATGTACCTACTCTGTAAATGTTCGTATTGCCGATATATTGGAATAATTCATTCTTCGATCCGAAGATTCGAATTTCGTGTTACAGAGTAGGTTTCGAAACGAAAAACGTCACGAAGTTTCGAACTTCGTTTCGGATTTATATAGTAGGGCCCCTGTGGAGGAACGTTCTTGATTCTTGATCGACGGTCGCTCTCGGATGGGTTGGACGTGTTAGGTCGTGTGCGTGATAGGTTCTAGTACTTATATTTGCGTCTAGGTAGCATACTATCGGTCTGATTTTGTGTGCGTATATCCGTATAAGTGTTTTTAGTTTGTAATTATTTAGTCGTTGATTGTATCCGTTATAATTTATAAGGAATAAAGAATTGTATTCTTTTTGTTATAACATTTTTTTATTAATTTTGCTTAGTGTTTATAAGAATATATTAACATGGCAACCCGATATAATACGACGGAAAATGTTTAGATACTTGTTATTTTGTTTATTGTTGTTAATAGTCTCTTTGTTTATTTTAAATCACAACACGAACAAGACTGTACGAAAATGTATAGAAATAATAAACCTGTGACATTTTTAATTTTTAAATGGTTGCCTTCATTTTTTTTTCTTTAAAGGTTGTTGTCACCGAATCGTACACTTTTTTTCCAAGTTATACCATTGATCTAAAACATGAAGGTGCAGTTGACTGTTATTGAATGTATATTATTAGAAAAATTACAAATATTTAATAGTTTTTTTTTATTATTATTCTCCATAAAAGTAAATAAAAGGCTTCAGTGAGCCTGTATGAATATGATTTCCTTTACCCATTTCTTTGTCGCAAATCAAAGTTGGCATTTGACAAGTCTGAGTGACAAGTTGAATTGACGTTTGATATTTTCATTTTGTGCTAAGATTTTGTGCTTATTGGTATCTCAACTTGATAAAAAAAAGAAAGCGTATGAATAAAATATTTTATTTGAGTGAATTGTAAATTAAATTAAACGTATCTGGCTTATTTTGCTCTATTAACAATTCATACGGATAGTAATGGCTTCACATTTAAGTACAAGAGACCGTTTGCTGTCTTTGATTGATGATATTGAATTAATCGCAAAGTATGTGTTATTAAACTAGATTATGGACGACTATTTATATATTTTTAACCAACATAAATAAAAAGTTTTGCAAACATTTCAGAGAAATAATAGAGGTATCTATTGCGCCAAAATCCCAAAAACTATCTGCGGCAGATCACGCACAGCTGACAGATTTACTTTTATCAAAAGATGCGGAATTAAAAAAGACATTAGAATTGGCTGACGAACAGGCGAAAATTCAGCAAAAAATGAATGAATTGAAAGCCGAAGTTGACAATAAGGTAAACTTTAATCAGCACTCTTTCTACTTATAAGTTGGAACAAAAGAATTTAATTAAACTGCACCAAACACTGTTTTATTACTGTTGTGCCACCTAACACTACAAGCATTTTATTGTGCATAAAATTGTTCTGATAAAAGATTTAAAAAATGATATTTTAATTTTTTTTGGTATCAGGTTAAATAAATTTTTGCATTTTTCTTTGCATGCTAACTCAAGGACCAAGATATTTATCATTTACAAAGACAACTGAAAGATGCAGAGCAAATATTGGCAACATCATTATATCAAGCCAGACAAAAACTGGCTTCCATAGTCAAGTCTAGGAAGAGACCAGTACCATCAGAGGAGCTTATTAAATTTGCACACAGGTCAGTATCAGTCAAGATTGTAAGTCAATATACTTTACAAAAATTAAAAATGGTAGTAATTCAATAGTTTGTTAAATAAACTCACCTGTATATTGGCAAGTAATTAATCTTTGACACATTTACAGAATAAGTGCATCAAATGCAGTCAGTGCACCATTATCATGGCAGCCTGGAGATCCACGTCGGCCCTACCCAACTGACTTGGAGATGAGGTTGGGAATGCTTGGACGCCTAAGTGACCTGCCACTCAATGGTCACACTCCGTCCACACTCAATGAGCTGCACAGAATAACTACAGGAGGAGGTAGGTATATTACTCATTTCATTTATATTCATTTCACAGAATGTGTTTTGTGATGTTAAAAGTATGTTGCAGGCATACAGTAAAAATAGTATTGGAATAATATACCTAATATTTTATGCTATAAATGTTTGATGGTTGAAAATATGTTGTAGTAATTACTATGTTCACATACATACTTTCGCCTCATTTTTATTCCCCAGGAGAAATTAATATATATTCAGTTTGTTTGTTTACAACAAAACACTTTCAATTTATACAGTTGAATCAATCTTTGTGTTTTAGATAAACATATGCAAAAATAATCTTTTTCAGCCAAAATTTTGTATTTATATAATTTTTTTTTTTATAATTGTAACAATTATTTTACAAGTTAGAGGTAGGTAATAACTGATAATATTTTGATGAGTGGAAAAATATTCTTTGTCTATCATTTATTGAATGTTTACTTAGTCAACCTATTTTATATTGTTCATCACTATTTCCTTGTGCACTCATAATTCACATATAAAGAGAACTTTGAGTTATGATTTCAAAGGGTTATTCAATACCTTAACTCAAGTTTATTAGGTGGAACAGCCTAGGGTTTCCTGATTTATATTTTTAAACTGATGTTCCTAATGGTGGAAAACTGTAATATGAAAATATTACATGATTGCTGGAAGTTAATTTTAAAATTATTCATGATTTAACAATTTAGAATTCAAACAAACAATAAATTATCAATTCTGTAGTACTGGATCACTCCAAAAACGATGTTCAACGTCCGGAGTAAGATATAAGTTTGCGACTTCTAATAATCAATACCATTCTTTATTAAACTTATCATTTTCTCAGAACTTAGTCAGTGGTTGCAACAAATGATAGAGGAATTCAACATTTTGTGGAGTAATGTGCCTAACTTTAGTGAAGTTTTACGTACGGCGTCCTAACATTCGAAGTTCGTATCGTTTTTATAGAGTAACCCCCCAGGGGACAGGCCGACTCTACAATCGAAAAAACGATTGAGGGTGGTTAGGCCGTATAGTCCACCATGCTGGCCTAGTGTGAAATTCATACAAATCGCTATGGTGTTTTGCAGTTGTAGTGCAGGTTTCCTCACTATGTTTCCCTTTACAGTTTTTGTGAGCGGTGAATGGTGATTGACTATCAATTCACACATGACTCCAAAAATTCAGATTTGTGCCCTGGGATTTGAACCCGTGACCACCGTGAATATGGTGGCAGTCGCAACTGGTCCATTACCAACTGTAGTTAATGTGTGTATAAAAACTATCTAGTGGCTATCATTGCACATATTAATATAATAATTCGTATATGATATAATCATATTTTTTAATTGTAATCTGGTGGTACTAACCGAACTGGTAGTAATATACAAAGCCTAACTGATTTTATAATTATTTGATTTAAAATTTTGTTTTTCAGTGCCTGCGTCAGCTACAAACCAATTCACATGGCACCCGACAGGTGAACTTCACATGTCAGTAGGTGGTGGCAACTCTGTAGCCATCGACGGACGCGGGAAGGATGCTCCTGCGCAGGAAGACGTCGAGGTTATGTCTACTGACTCCAGTTCAAGTTCTAGTAGTGATTCTCAATGAATAAAAACCAAGTCTGTGAAAACAACTAAGTCACAATTTAGGTGACATAACACTGGACAAGTAAACAAAACATGCAAATGATATGCATATTATGTGTTATACCTTCATGGGTGGTTGCAAGTCAACACGTGTTTTGTGCTGTAGTTAGACGTTTATTTATAAGAATCTTTCTTTGTAATTTTCGATTTTATTGAAATGCAAAAGAATGTTATATCCATAGGAAATAGTTATACTTACTTAAAAATAAACAAAATATTTATATAAGGTCATTTATGTTTTATTCATACACCTTAGCTGTAGTCGTTATATTGACGTATTGGCTGGGATAATCCAGTTCATTTTACTAACAGAGGTCTCGACTGTGAAACTTGGGTATACATTACGAAAATAATCGAACTCTCAGAATATTCAGGTCCTACTCCTCGGAGTATACTTTGTTTTCACGCACAGTTTTCACGACTACATCATCTAGCATCTTGGTTCATTCGAGATTCATTCGTTCGTCGAGACGTGGGAATGAACCAAGATGCTCACAGATAATAAATAAATAAATAACACCCAACAGTCACATGATCGTAGCCAGCCGTGGGATCAGGGTGGGGCAACAGTCTATAATCATATGTAATTAGCAAACCTATCAAAAAGTTACACCTTATAACACCGTGTATCTTTATTTATGAATGAATTATTCTACATACTTTCTTATTGCTCACCTGCCTAGTTCTTTAACTAAATAATTTATTTTTTTAAAGTTGGTTAGGTACCTTACATGTCGAAGCCAGGGTGGGGCAAGCGCCCCACTCTGCCCCACCGTGGCTACGCCCTTGAACAGTCACATACATAGTCCTGACCCCACACTAAGATCGAATCTTGTGTCGTGGGTATCAGGAACTACGAGAGACTTTCCGGTCTCACAAACACCCAGACCCGAAAGAAATATTTGTGGGCCGCACAAACATTTCTCTCGGTGCGGGGATCGAACCCGCAGCCTCTCGTTTCACAGGCGGCGTCTAACCGACTGCGCCACGGAGGCTGTCAAATTAATTACAATAATTACTTTAAGATTAGCAGACCTAGTTACCTATTCGTGTCGCCACTATATAGAAATGTAAGCAAATAGATTCCCATAATTCATATCTATACGTAATATCGAACAAATTGTTTATAATTTCTGACACAGACCAGTAAACAATGTCTGACACTAGTTCAAGACGAAGTGTCATACGGAGTGTCATTGTAGCAGGCAGCTGCTAAAAACAAAGTCTCGTTACCATGTAGCACCGTCGCTATGGACACAGTAATGTTTATGGTGCTGCAATCATCTTTGTACATAGCAAATTATTATTTTATCTAGCGTATATTTAAATAAAGAAGTAAATAATGGGCGAGCGAGCTCCAGTATCTGCTGAAGATACCTTAGTCCGGTACGACAACCCAGTCTTGGTGACTAAAAGGCCGGAGAAAGTAGTATGTTCAAGGTCCTTGAGGTTCGTGGATTCATTTCTCTTCAACACATGTTTACACAAATTTTCTGAATTAGAGTTCACCACGTGCCGGTGCATCAGTACAACCATGTGTGCCGACAGAAGCTAAAAGAGAAACTGAAGAAATTTTGAACGCTATCCTCCCTCCTAAAGAATGGGAGGAAGATGGACAAATATGGACTCAAAAGGTGAATATTCAATAGTAAATTACGTAGCAAAAAGAACTTTATTAAACAAGGGTATTGTTTTAGATATCATCCACTCCAGCCACGCGGTTGGACGTGATAAACCTTCAAGAAATGCTAGACACACGCCTGCAACAAAGACAAGCCAGGGAAACCGGTATTTGTCCAGTGCGCAGGCAGCTATATACGCAATGCTTCGATGAGCTAATTCGGCAGGTAATTACTATTGTATATCGATAGCTCAAGACCTAATATACTACTCACTAAATGATTAGTTTAGTAAACCTAGAACCTTAATAGGTTCTAGGTTTACTAAACTAATGCTTTTCTTCCTTAGGGCGTCAAGAATTGAAATAGTTATTACGAGAATTCGGTGAATTCTGTTGCAGTTGGGGCATAAATCTAGATTTACTTTATTTTTCATACAATACTCCATTTTTAATAGTCGTAAGTATGAAAACAAAGAACAGTGTTGTATATTTCAGGTAACTATAAATTGTGGTGAAAGAGGATTATTATTGCTCAGAGTACGCGATGAAGCAAGGATAACTATGGAGGCTTATCAAACGTTATACTGCAGTTCTATAGCATTTGGCATGAGGAAGGCTTTACAGGTTTGTTTTGGTGGACATTACTGTTATTAGATATGTGTAAATTTTTATATTTCTACAACACCATAGGTTAAAACGTCGACTTGAAATCGCCGAGGTGCGAACATGTTCGATTCCTTCGCCAAGACAAACGTATGTGTGAATCACAAGTTAGTATTAGGTATAAATTACCTGTATCTGTATCAGCCCATATACGTCCCACTGCAGGGCGTGGGCCTACTCTACAATCGTAAGTACGATTGAGAGTGGTTAGGCCATATAGTCCACCACGCTGGCCTAGTGCGGGTTGGCAGACTTACATACCATAGAAATTTATATAAATCGCTATGGTATGCAGGTTTCCTCACGATGTTTTCCTTCACCGTTTTAGTGCGTGGTGATTGACTATCAATACACACATGACTCCGAAAAGTCACAGGTGTGTCCTGGGATTCGAACCCGCCACCACCGTGAACATGTTGGCAGCCGCGTCTAGTCCGTTTACCAACAGGCCACCACGCACTTTTTTAACTTTTTATAAATTACCGTATTATTTAATATTAGCTGTAATAGTAAATATTTTGTAGACTCATATACGAATGGGCCACGGTTCAAAACTTGCTATCTTATTGTGAGGCAGTAAATATATTAACTAATTTAAGTATTGACCTTTCATATTTGTAGTCGGAGCAAGGAAAATCCGACTTGATGGACCAAGTGGCTAAATTAGAGGCGGAACGTGCCGCTTTAGAGAAACAATGCACGGAATTGAAACAAAAAACGGAACAACTGGAGCGACGAGCAGCGGAACTGCGTGCGGCAGAAGAAAAACGACACCAGGAAGAATTACTTGCACTGAAGAAGACTAATGCTCAACTGAAGGTACATTTTAATCGTTGTTGTTACTTAAGGCAATACTCATGTTATCTTTATATGTTTTTTTTGTGGGATGTAGAATGAGTATTATGTCTGAATTTTTGGTTTATTAACGCAATCATTGCGCTGAAGTTTTTTAAACAATCTTGCTATTTGAATATCTTTCCAAAAATTCTGTTGGTTTATGATCCATGCTTATCCTTATAAGTTCAGTTTAATAAAGGGAATCCGTTTATTTTCAGGCGCAACTGGAGGGTATTATTGCTCCGAAGAAATAATATTTTTCATAATTATTATAGTCACTAATCACTATGTTATATTAAGAGGCTTTGTTGCTCTTTTCTTAGTTTAGTTAAAAGTTATATTTAAATTATGTTATTAGATATATTAAATCTTATTTCACTAGTCCTTATCCCCCAGTAGCGTGGGGTACGGCGTGACACATTTTCTATATTAAAATAAACAAACTTTATACTACCAAGGGTTTATTTTGAGTGTATTTTATACTTAAGTATCTGCAGAAAATATGTATTTTAATCTACAAACTTTTAATATGCCTATATATGTTAACGAAATACTTAATAATTTAAAAGGAAATATTTCATTGATTAAAAGTTTTTAATAATTTTACAGAATCTCACATCGATGTAGTTGAACAAGATTCAGTGGGAAGGTTAATTGAAATGACTCTCGGTAAAATTATGTCGTACTTTTATTAAAATATATATTAAACCGTTTTATTGGGACAAACATACAATATATTTATTAGTTTACATTTCACGTCTCTATTTCTAAGAATCTTAGAAAGATATAAAGGGCACACATTTATAAAACAGTTTCATTCGACGTTGCGAAGGTGTGTATCGTCTAGCACGCGCCTATATCAAATAAAACACATCTCAAAATTAATATACGGAACATATCTTACACATAAGTTAAGACTTACAAACTTGACTCGCTTAAGTTTTTACTTAACTTCTAACTACTAGGACGATACACACCTTCTATAATCGGCTAGATAAGATGCATCAGTCTGATCAGTAATAGTAAGTGGACAGACAAAAACAATGTAAAAAATTACAGCAATGACGTCAGTACCGTACAGGACAATTCGTATATCAAAAATATCGAATGTACAAACATGTTTGCCAATTTATTTATGAACATTTAAAACTACAATATATTTAAATTAAAAACACACGGACTGTTTGATAAAAAATGCATCTTTCGTATAAAACCACACGTCTTAAACCAATACAACCAAATCACATACAAAACAGAATGTAAATTAAATAATTACTAGAAAGATTACATTAAATAAAATTGATTGCAAATAAAGGCACCACATATCATTTAAAATATTATATTTAAAATACTTATACACCAACAAAGGACAAACAAAAAATACTGAATTAATTAATCATTATCCACAAATAAAATTTAAAATTAATCTAAAAGCGAATCATTTTAAATCAAGATGGATAAAATATCGTATAATGTGATGCCATCTTTTGTATACTCGCGTTACAATCCAATTTATATAATAAATACTGTGTTGTCGATGGTATGTACATTCACAACATAAAGTTATGCGTGTCACAGTCGTCCAACATTTACATTACACTCACAATCCAGTGTCCACTCAGCAGGTACAGCATCGACATTCAGTCAGAACGCATCTCGCACGGAATGAACGTTATTAAAATTAAATACATGAAGTATTCAAACAATATTACATACCAAAATAGACAGTAGAACCTACGGTTAACTAATAAATCTCCGTCGCAAAATTACAGTAATAAAATAAAAATTGTGATCAGAACGAAATGCCATTAAACTCTCGCTGGTGGATTTCTTCAAACTCCCCTCGCGTAACATAAGTCGGTGGAAATCTAAATTTATTATCACAGTTACAATACAAGCATGATGGGAACTTTTCGTGACCGTCTCGTTGAAGAAATCTACGATCGAGTCGGAGTCGAAACGTCGCGTCAGTCGGGGCCAGAAAAGGAAGAGAACCGAGGGGCGAACGATCGCCGTGTGTTTAATGAGTTTCAAATAAGAATAGGAACGTCAATGACCCTTAGCTGTCATATATCACACGAAAAGTATGGTTAGCAACAAAAAACTATTTACGCATCAATTATTATTTTTGTTCATTTAGTAAAATTCCTAAACATAAATTAGCTAAATAAATTGAAACAATTAAAACATGTTATATGGACACATAGACAAGAATGTTTACTCATAAATAGCTTAAAAAAGTACATCTTTTTTATTTACTTCATGTGCAATAATTCGCCAGAAAGTAACTATAAGACGACATTATTCATTCATTAATTTTTTAATGAAATATTAAATATCAAAAATATTATTTTTATTCAACAAAAATATTATTTTACGAAATCTTGTTTTGCTCACCCTATCTAAATTGTGCGATTTGACGGCTATTATGAACCAATATGGCACCGGGTCAGTCCTATTCTTATTTGAATCGCATTATAGTGCGTACGATATGAGAGGAGGGCGGAGCGTGTAGGCGGCCTAGTGCGTGGGCTCTGCGTAGGTGAGGTTGTGCGCGGGCCCCACGGGGATGGCGGTGACGCGGCCGGCGCCGCCGTCGAGCAGCGGGTTCACCACCTGCACGATGTCGGGCTGCAGCGAGTGCTCGCCCGCCTCCACGTCATCACCCACCTCGCCCACCTCGCGCATGCGCGCCAGCAGCGAACCAGGCGCCGTCTCACTGCTCGGGCTGGTCGTCAGCTCCAACGATATTATCTTCTCTTGCGTTGTTTCCACCTGTGTCGTCATTAGGGTTGCCTATTAAATTGTACCCTACTACGTTCCGATCGATGATGATGATTAACGGCCGTTCTTTATATCCTATCTATCTTTAACGAGAGGTTAAAATAGCTATCCCTAGTATGGCGATACAATTCTACGCTTTATTAAACAGACATATACGTATATATTTATCTCACCTAGCTACCTATAAACATATTATGTACCATATCTATACTTCTATCTTAGTTATCTGAAACATAAAATGCATCGAAATATCTAAAGAAATCTCTTGCTAAAGATATATAGATTATAGAGAACGGCTGGTAATGACGTATGTACAGTTTTAATAATAATAGTAATCTCGCTAAGTAGATAAACAGTTATTTACTGATGAATACTGTTACTGAATCGACATTTATGTACCTACCGTGATTTCTTCTCACCTCGACCCATAAATTTTAATTGCATAATTTATGTATTCTAGTCTATTTTAATCTTATGTTAAACGTTTGTATACATGACATGCAGAGATAATAATGATATAATATATAAATTCTAGTGCATTAGTGGATTAGTGTTGCAAGGGCAGGTTGCATTGATGCGACAGATAGAAGCGCTATTGGGCTACGAACATTCATATTTTAATTAAGGAATACTACAAAATACATATTCTGCATTGTACACCACTACATTTAAATATTCATGACTAAAGAGGTACTTATCTTAAATAACTCCCCTAAATAAAATATAATGTTTGCAGCCCGTAAACATGGTACAATAAAGAAACGCAACAAACCATTTGTTTCGGTGTAGTTGTCGATGTCTAGAATCCCGGTATCGTCTGACAAATACACAATAATTCAGTTAACATGCCATGCCAGAATATCATGCATCACTCGTGGAAACAGATAGGGTGATAAAATATAGAATACTTATATATGGCTTACAAATTCATACTAGTTTCTATAACTTTATTTCCTAAAAACGTGAACGAATTATAAAAACAACCATATTTTTTCCGTGTCGTACTAAATGTGAGTAAGCTACGTGTCTATATTCTACTAGTCAGTTGTGTTCACTATGTAAATGTGCATCAATAAACTTCCCGTAACGAAGTGTTTTTACATAAAAATTCCACATTTGTCAGTCAGGACACTAATGAAAGTATCAAGTAGCGTCGGTAATAAGTCAAGTCTGTGTCGTCAGTCGTAAGAAATGCACGTATAAAGCTAAGCATATTGAGTAAGATACACAGATATAAATAGTAATATAACACCACACACGATACGGCATTGCTTGTGTACAGCGTTTTAAGTAGCAATATACATTTCGCGGTCTTTTACGCGTACCTCTTTCTCAATGACCTTTTCAATGTACTCGACGGTTCGCACTTTAGTCTCGCCGGTCGCCGGGCACACGTATTCTTCAGTGCGTAGTGTAATGCGCTCGTCTAACAACTTTTCCTTCTCCTTCACGGCCAGTATCGGCCCCGGTTTTGTACGTAATGCGATACGAGGCAGGGGCCATTTCTATAATTTGTAAAGCCAATTTTGACAATCACACCCCACTCGTGGAAGACGGACAATATGCCAGCGAAGCGACATCGACCCAAAGTAGTTATATTCAACCATGTTAGTTTCAGTCAATCGTTATCAACAGGGACAGTGATCACATTGAACGATGCGGTAGGTCTCAATCTACTTTACGTGTATGTGGACAAGCAGGCAATCAGATATATGAAGATAAAATATGATCACTGTATATATTTTTGGACATAACGAAATATATATCATTATTTCATTAGTGTTATTGACATTAACAAATACAAACATACAAAATGATTTATTGGGTCAGAAACGACCCGATAAACCATATTCTACTATTGCGGACGGAAAAAAGTTTAAAATTGATTTCTATGAAAAATCTAGATTTATTAGTTGGTTTTGTCCATCCGCATGCGGTTTAGTGATTCCATTAGTCATACAACATTCGGAAGAGGCAGGATGGGTGAGACAACACAACAAGCGGTTTACCTCGGACGGCGAGTGATCTCGTGGTGGCACTTCCCCTATCACTTCGGTAGCGGGACCCACCATGCTTTTGATCACTTTTTGCGATTCGAGAGCTTCCTGTAAACACAAGTCCAACAAGTATAAAATTTAGTACACAGGTTCATTGGTTCGTTCCTCTATTTGGTATTGTATTATTGTATTGTATATTTGTTAATGGTATTTCAAAAGGGAAGGATATTAGCCAGAATATATCAGTGTTTATTATGTACAGTAAAAGCTCTTTATTCGCGGGGTATAGGTTCCGTAAATATGCCGCGAATACAGAAACCGTGAATATGGAATGGTATTTTGTATGGGATTATAGGGGATACGTTCCTTGGTGACAAAATAAAAAAAAACAACATAAAAAAAAAAACAATTTAATTGAAGTTTTTGACCATACTTATTGATTATTATCTTCAGGCATAGGCAACGGTTTACAGAATTTTGTATTTTTTTCTTGTGTGGCAGTTTTTAAAAGCTCTTTCAGTTCAAACTGATATTCAGCAGTGGTATTAACAATTTGCCTCTTAAAAATAAGACCTCGTTCCATAGACGGATCAATTTTCATAAAGAAATCTCAAAGCTCATTTGCCATTCTTAAACCTTCTCTAAGATTATTCAGATTAAATGTCACATTTCCAGTGTTTGTTGAAGCCTCTTCTTCAATGGGCTGTGCTTTTAACATTTCCTCCAAGTCGGTTTCAGTCAAATCTTCATCTTGCGATTCAAGCAATTCTTGAATGTCACTTGATTCTATCTGTTCGAACCCATCTCGTCCTATTCCATTCGCAATTTCAGCTATTTTAGCAGCCAAAGTTTTAATTTCCATAGATTGTTGTAATAAGAGGTCTATTTTACTTTTTTATTAGTCCATTTATCGGCGCGTTTACAAAGGATTTTTGGTTGGATACATATTGGAATTATTTTTACTAATATGCATGTAATATGTACCGATTAGATCCGCGAATAAAGAAATTCCTAGCCGTGAATATAGGAATTGAGTCACAATTTTTTAATCCGCGAATAGTGAAAACGCGAATGAAGGAAGCGCGAATAAGGAGCTTTTACTGTATATTAAAATTTTATGATCGACGTTTCTAAGCAAGTTGTACTTAACTTCTTAAGTTAACTCTTTCACATGGTCTTAAAGGTTTTTAAAGTACTCATTCTAGATATTATAGTTAAACATGTTTAAAATTGAATAAATGTTCATTGGGATTGAAAAAATGTAAACTTGTTCAAATATCGGCTATCCCAGACTGCGACCGAAAACGAAACCGAGTGGTAGTTATAGTGACTACAGACAAAAAAGCAAATTAAAATGTCGATTATTTTACGATATTTTAAGTATCGAAGATAAAGAAAAACTACGTTGTTACCGTCCAAACATGAAGATTTTGTGAAGTCACTTACACCACCTTCTTCGTTTTCAGCCGCAGTCTGGATATACTAGTGTATAGCAGTCAATGTGTGTGTGCGCGTACCTGTTCGAGCGAGCGTAGTCGCGCCTGCCTCCACGCGGCGCGTCTGGCGGCGCGCGCATGCGCGTCCTCCACCTCGCCGCGCCGCCGCTGCGACTTCGCAGACGGACTCACGCCGCCCGACGCACTGCACAAGACATATTATGTACTTAACTACACCACACGACGTACACACTACTGCCATCATACTGGGGTAAGACTGCTTGGGTGGGTACCACCACAATGTATAATTCTTCCAGCAAAAAGCAGTGCAAATTCACTGTTTTGATCCAGTTTGAAAGACATTCTAGACAGAGTAACTGTCATGTTGAGACTTAACATTTTATGTCTCAGGATAACGAGCGCTGTGGAATGCATTGCTTTATATTTAAGGGTGCTGTTTGGTTTCGCTACTATCCTTGAGCAGTCGTATCGCTTATCATTAGGCGAATGGCATGTTCAACTCACCAACCATTCAATGCAATAAAAAAAACAGTTTCAAAAATTCATTATATCGTGGACACTTTGTATATTTCCTTGTGCTAAACAATTTGTCATAAATAAAGCTTTATTAGTAGACGTTATGATTTGACAAAAAAGTATCGTAACAAATAAATATAAAGTAAAGGAAATTATGTAAATAGCTTAAAAAACAATAAGTTTTAAATATTAAATTACCTGTGCCCATTTTCGTAAGGTTCGTCATCCGAGTGCGAACTGTCTCCGCTGTGGTGGTCCTCCCCGGGGGACCACGAGCCGAGTTCAGAACGCGATAGAGACGCCATCTTTCTCTCCTCTTCTTGCTTCAATTTCTCCACCTCATCCGCCGACAAGAATGTGAATACTTTTTCTAAAAATACGACACAGTTACTTCCACTGGACATAAAGAAAAACTTAATGATGTTTAATATACAAAAACATACGCACCCGGTTTTGGTGAAGGTTTGTGGCTCTCTTCCATGGCATTCTCGAAAAACTTTTTCTTATCGCTGACGGATGCTTTCACAAAATTACCAGAATGAGGTGGGGAAGCCTGCGGAAAAGTCAGTATTGTTTAATCTCAAATATTTATATGCGTTCAGTGAGTACTGAATGATGAGTTAAAAAGCTTATGATATTTACAAGCCATGAACCCCCTTCTCCAGGCTTATCACCCATGCAGTCAAAAAATTGTTAATAAAGTTAATGCAGCTGTGGTATGTTAAAAAAAAACCATGCAAAATATAAATAACTGCAAGTTAATAAAAACAATAACTCGGTCAGGTGAAAACAAAAGTGGGATGTTGAGGATTGACAATTCGTATGTGTTTTAGTCAATTTTTCGGACTGGGATAACGACGAACACAACCAAAGAAGCTGAGTGTTTGTGCGAGGATAATGCCGTACTTTAATGATTACCTCGCCGATGGCGAAGGCTTTGATTTTGCTGCTCCATGCGGGTTTCAGGGTAGACGCGGGTGAGGGGCTCCTTTCCCTCAACGATTCCGAACTGTTCGACAGTCTATCGTGTTGAGGCGCTGCAGTCACATCGCCAAAACGAACTCTTCTCTCTGAATTTACACTTTTAGACCCTTCGCTGCTGCTCGATATAGTCCGATTGTAATTAGTGTTTATATCCTTCCCGAGAGCGCTAGTGACTAGCGTGGGACTTACTTGATTTTTGTGACTTGAATAACTCGACTGATTGGAGGCGCAGACGGGTACGGTGCAGGTGTAAGGATTGTACGTTCCTGCAACCGTTGTCAGGGAAGGATATGGATTTATTGCTGGATACGTACTGGAGTGAACCATAGACGGTGACATATTTTTAGTTCTTAGGTCCCGTAGTGATTGGTGAATAGGAAAATACTGATTTGCATTGTCATCCACGTAAGTTTGGTCTGGATGGAGGCTACACGGGGAATTGGGAACGTGAGAAACTGTCGGCAGAACCTTATAACGAGCTTGTAAAAGTTCAGGCGGGTCTGGCTGTGCCCCAGGACTCACTGATAGTTCATTGTAATAGTCTTCACTATCTAACGAGGGAAGTTCAGGAGTTCGGAAGACTTGGTATGAAGGAACTTCAGAAACTACGGCTGCACGAAAAGGTGAGTGTGGAGTGATAGAAGCTGATATCATTTCAGGAAAAGCGTCATAATTGACAGGCGGAGGGACTTCACTATCGGGAGAATTCGTCGAAGTAGAGGACTGCATGGATGTTTCGGCCAACGCAGGCTCGGGGAGCACCACCCGCTCGGGGATCACGGTAATAGGAGACAGGCTTATCTCCTTTCTCACCAAACTACTCGGCGGATCGTCACTTACGTTAGAGTCGAACAGAGGCGGAGGAGGAATGATGAGGTCGTCGGGGAGCAACAGACTCGCCTTGGCCACCGGCCTCGACACTTTCAAGTCGGCTTTCGGCGTTCGGTTTCGGATTAGTAAAGAGCCGACTCCCTGGCATGCATCGTTACTGTCGGCGGGCCCCGGCTGCTTCGGGTCGGTATCATGCACGTGCAGCGACGCCGCTCGGTAGTCTTCTTCCGGCTCAGGAATGAAACTAACTCGTTTCGCTGGCGGTTTGCGGGGAACTTGTGGTTTCTGTTTGTCGGGAGGAGGTGGCGGCGTGGCTGGCGGCGGCGCGGCGGCGGCGGGGGTGGGCGGGGGTGTGGGCGCGGGGGGCGACGCGCGCGAGCTACACCACTGACCAAACCACATCATGTACTGCCTGCCCGGACTAGCGCAACTGCACTAACTACGCAATACAAAGACCAAAACAAAACGCCACGTACGAGAGCGGCTCCTGGCTGATAGGACCCTATTATTTACTTCTCTTTTTAGATGCTAATTTATCAGCGAAGCTACTTGCACGAAAACATAGAATTCAAAAAGTAATCTAGCGTAAACTGACCTGCAAGCTTTAACGACGAACAAAACTCTTCCAAAATAAATGTTGTGTAAAACATGCCAACTCAAAAGTCAAAACAAAATATTTTCTGAAACATCGTGTATTTAAATGCAACACTAATAATATAACGTAGATTAAAGTTTTGTACATATAAAAGTAAACAGTAGAATACATGTGTTTAATACTATAAAAAGTAAAATAAATTGGCAGTTAATAATAATTTGGCCAAACTTTTTGTCACATATGACACATTTTTTAAA
Source organism: Hyles euphorbiae (assembly GCA_023078785.2). Classification (NCBI taxonomy): domain Eukaryota; kingdom Metazoa; phylum Arthropoda; class Insecta; order Lepidoptera; family Sphingidae; genus Hyles; species Hyles euphorbiae. Next base: position 8,526,782 of record CM041034.1, on the reverse strand, counting down.
GTTTTCATTTCATTATCAAATATAATGTAAATACATTAAGTTTTTCGTATTAACACGCAATTCATTAAGTCATAATTATATTTTTGCAACAACAATTACTCAACAAAGTTAATAAGTACTTAAAAATTATTTGATTTTTACTCAACATTAACATTAAAGACATGCATTATGGAAATCAATACATGTCACAAAACATTTAGATGCGTAAAAACATGTCATAAGTTTCTTCGAGACAGATTTAATTAGACGTATATACTTACAAAAGTCATAAGCCTTGTTGGGACTTGTCTAATAGACTCGTATTTTTAAAATATTATACTCAATGCTTAAAACTATAATAAAATGCGAGAGTAGACCAATGGTCGGAATAGAGAGAACTAAAATTTTACGCGTTCTGACAACACAACAACTAAAATACTAGAAGCGTTTAAGAAATCAGATATATAACATATAATAATTAACAAAGCACATTATAATATGGTGTGTATATCATAATACGCACAAGAGAAGCAAATTCGACATCGGAAGCATAGGATACACATTAATATTTGTAAAATTTTAGTTTGGCAGCGAGGATTACAAAACATCTTGTACTACATACAAAATACCGGATGCTAGTAAAGTTTGCATCCACAGAAAAGGTTACATTTGTAAACAGTTTCACAAATTACATGTTATTGGTCGTTTTCATCTATCCACTATCTCTGTCCTGACTGCTGAATATAACAAGTTTACCAAAGTGTTAAAAAGTCACACAATCTATTCATGTTGAGGAATTACAGAATGGCAACATCGATAAAGAGTATATTAAGTAGATTATTGAACTGTTAACTTATCTGTGATAGAGTTTTAATAATTTTATCATGGACATCAATATTGAGAAAGTTTGTTACTTCATCTTACACACTATACCCTTGTATATAATAGTCATATAATGTTATTATCATGTGAAATGTATTATTTACATTTATGATTTCATGATTTATAGGAGCATGTGTAAAATTCATTGAGTAGATTACTACATTGATTAATTGAATTTCCATGCATTAATACAATACAACTGAGGGTACATTTAATAAGAATATAATTTTAAACAATCACATATACATTATTTTCATTTTCTCATTAGTTCTTAATATTATGGAATAGGCTGAGTTTTTTGAAAATATTTAGCTAGTTGTAAACTGAATTTGATATATTAAATGTTATAGATAAATTTTGCTAAATATATCTACTGATTTATATTTAAATCTTATAACAAAATGAATATAGTTAATATGATATCAGTATAATATTTTCACTTAATACACATAGGATAACAATATAGGAGAACGCATACTCATAATGTTACACATTTATGGATATTTTAGGGCGATCAATTTGTAAACAATTTGTTTGCAATTGTAGTGTGCTAAATGTATACCATACGAATTGAAGCTGACGTCTCATATATATAATTGCACATATTACAGAATTTTATAATCCACAACTGCACCGTAGTCCGTTAACAATGCCTTACACAATATATTGGACAGTAATATGTTCGCTTATTAATCTAGTTCCCGATAAATATTTACAATACATTTGGACAGTTGTAAATATTGGCGTACTATGTGTTTCCCTCCTTTTCCTCTGGGTTTGCATTCTGCAATGGACGTAATATAGTTTGTCAATATACAGTTACACACAAGGAGTGCCGGCCTCGAGTCTTCTCGCAGGTAAGCGCGGGCGCGGCACTAAGCTAACACGACACGACGACACCGAGCTAAGCTACATTCAATAACACTTCTCATCACTAATTACACTAAAATTCACGTACATTTAGATATGTCACAGTTCTGAGCACTGTAAACGTTCGAACATAATAAACACAAGGAAATCGAGAACACATGCAAAACAATCGTAACTTCGACCATAACGACTCAAGTGAATGTAACATTTATAAAATAAACCTAAACAGATAGGTCACAGAGGTCAGACAGGTGTTCGAAAGAATCTCAATTAAAGTGCCACCCTTCCGTCTCAACATATACCAGCTACATAATAAGAGGCCCACGTAAATATGCTAACATTTATTTTGGAAGATAAGATGTTAAAGATACGTATAGCATAAGTACTTAAATTATTTCAGATAATTCCACTTATATTTCCATGCAAGCGATATGTCTATATACTACAAAATATACACCGTGCAATACTTCGGAGAGATATATTAATCGTGCGGGGATTGCGTCGGCTTGTTTCGGCCTTTTCAAGTTAATCATAATATTTATATGTATAATACAGAAGCCATATTTTTATCATTCATGCTTTAATTTTATCAAAGTATAAAGCTCAGTATAAGGTTAACTGGAATATAGTAAGATAAGTGTCTAATAATTTATATTACATGCACAATCACTAATACCACTTACAGAGCACTTGGATAAGTAGAGCTAGCGTCGTACGGCCTTATACAAAGACATTTTTATAACCAATTTTAGTTTTAAATGTTTTGTCCTTTTCGATCGACTTTTAAATTCAGTTAGAGCGAAAAAGACAAAACATTCGATAGTTAAAATAGGTTTTAAAATCTATGAATAAGGCCAGTATAGAAGCAGTAGTAGTAGCTAGTAGGGAGGTATAGTACAGTAGAGTGGTGGGGGGTGGGGTCGCTAGTGTGGCTGTGTGACTGACCTGAGGTTGCAGCGTGTGCTTGGACATGACGACGGTGGTGGTCTTGTGCTGCGGCTCGGGAGACGTGGAGGGCGCGGGCTCCAGCGCCATGCTCTCCACCGCGTGCACTATATCTAGCACCTACAACCGGCGCGCACTCATATAACTCACTTTAAATTCTTATAAGAGCTAAAGTATAGTTGGCGAAGTCGATATACTGTTTACGATCATACTATTAAACATATGCTGCGTTTAAAATACCTTTTCGGGAGTGGATTTTTCCCTTGATTCTGCGACTTGCTTCTCGTGTTCAAACTCAACTAGATCCTGTTGATAGCGTTGCTCCTGAAATAATGGACACAAGCAGCCACATTTAGTTGAAATTTTGCGGTTTAAAGTTTACAAATATTTTATTACGTTCTGGTACAGTATTTTGTAAAATTAAATTTTAAATGGTAACGTTCGAATTGCTTACAAGCAAAATGTACAAAGAACTTAAGTATGTATATTTTTAATCAAAATAATTACCCCTGTTTTTTTTTGTAAACTATACCAAAACTTAATTTATAGAATATGTTTTCATAATTGTAGAGCGCTCTTAATTTAAGCATTACAATAAATAATTTACATTTTGTACGCTTTATAATACAAGTTATATAACAGTGCATTATTATTTGCAGTGTGAGACAAGTCACAATAGCATGTAGACATGAGTGATGGTTACCTGATGATGTTGGTGCAACGTGTCGTCTCTATCCAGGCTTGACGTTGAGTGCGACAGAGAGCCTCCGGTTTCCGCAGTTCCGCTCTCGCTACCGGTCTGTGCAACACATTCACTATGGCTATCTAGTACTAGCGACACACGAAACCGCTTGTTATGCACAAAATCGTGTGTTAGCTGACTTGCGTGATCTTATGCACATATTCGAGCGTGAAATATTCATGCATAATTATTATAAACAAATGTGAGATGTAGCAAAATTTTACACAATATGGACTGGCATTGACGCCATGTTTATGTGACCAAAAGCTTACGTTCATTTAAAGGGAGATAATAATTTATTAAGTGCACAAAGCATCCGCTTTCAGTAGTACAGACAGCATAAAATAAAGGATAATATGTCGCTTCCAAATCTCTATTGTCAAGTGCAAATAGCAGTGCCTTTTTATATTGGACAAAGTCGGCAAGAGGTAATTGGCCGAGATTTTACTGAGAATTTTTGGGAAGGGCTTATGTTCAGGCTTGTACATCCACTGTGATAACTGTCGTATATAAGTGCTTATTGATACATAGTGACGGAGTATAATAGGAAATATTAACATCATATTGTGATCATTAATTTAGTCTACATGTTCTTAACCACTCTTAAATAGACGAACTGTAAAAATACTCGTACCTATACTTATACAGGTGATCAAAACCCTTTAAAACAAAAATTGTTCTTTTTCACAACAAAATCCAGTCAGATATTTTCTAAATGTTTATACAATTTTTATGATAAGAAATATGTGGATTAAATTGTTTATCTTGTGGCAATACTATATAGGTGATCAAACCTCTTTTAAATAAAAATTGTACACTTTCACAAAAAAAATATCTCTAATCAGATTCTTTCTTTTCATTATAATTGTTATGTTAAGCAATATATAGATTAAATTAGTGATGTTGTAACAATATGTTGTTGTATAGTAGTGTCGCTCACCGTGTACTTGTCGGGTCGCGTGTACCCGTGGCACACGACGAGGTGCAGCGGCGCATGCGTGGCGGCGCGCAACGCGTTCACGGCCTCGGCGTGCGTGGCGCCCAGCAGCGACACGCCGTTCACCTCCAGCAGACGCATGCCCACCTGCACAACACACTCGTGATAATGAAACGTTTTTAAATAAATAAATAACACACAATAATGCTTTCTTAGATTTATGCGAACGCTACACATTGAAATAAAACTATTATTTACGGATTATTTTTTTTACTTCCCGACGCGTCGCGTCGTGTCGATTAATTTACAGCTTCCGTGGTCACGAGGCGGACTGAGGTATTAGTCATCCGCTCAATGACTGGTACAATTTAAGTAAGGGTAAGATGTAAAATTAAACTAAATTCGCGATTTAATAATAGTTTTATCTCAATGTTTAACACCCGACGGTCGCATTCATAACAAAAAATAAGGAAAATAACTAACCACACTAAGCACCCACAGTAAGAATATATATCTAATCATTTCATAAAATAAGAATATTTATTATACTTTAAAAAAAACCTACTACAAGATGTGTAAATCGTTACATAAATGATATTAGTTAACATCATTTAAAATTATGACTACCGTGTCAAATAATATTGCTTGAGCAAACTCAGCGGCTTTGCATGAATTGAAACGAAATATATTATTTATCAATGAAAACATAAAATTAACAAGAAACAAATACAGCCTCTGAAAATAATTTAATTTACCTTAAGTCTTCCGTCTCTCCGTGCAGCACCGCCACTGTTGATTTTCGATATGAATACACCTTCATCGTTAGGGTCATTAGGATTGCCCCTCTGACCTTTTAGACCACCTTTTATGTGCATGCCGAGCTTCTCGCCTTCTTGTTTTATTATTGTTAGATCCTAGAGAAAAATAACACTTTAAAATAAAAATATTAAAAATAACATGGATAAGTTTACGTAGTGAATTTGCCAATTTTATTCAAGTCTGTGATATCCACTGTAATACATAAAAGATATAACGTTGCCAAAATGAATTTGTTTAATTTCATACATTTTAACTTATGTACTTTACTTAAACTTATGTAATTTAAAATCAGAACATATGTGTCAGATATTAATTAGATTGGTATTGTATGTTTTGGTATCTTATATTTAAGAACGACAACGACATGTAGACTTACAACAAACATGCAAAGCGAACAAGACTCCATGCAGTAGGGATATACAAAGCGATCGTATGAAATCAAATCGAACTTAAAATAAAAATTCATAGCACTTTATATTGTGTTTCACATGAACTGTGTAGGTTTCATTAACAATGAAACCGATTACGAAAACTACAACTTCTATGAAGCTACAGTATCCAGCATCATTGAAAATAAAACACATTCTACTAAATATAAAAAGCTAACATTACGAAATAACCATTCCGATTACGACGATAGCTGGGCACACGGAGTGACTGGATGAGGGGTTGGAGACTGACATAAATAATTGGTAAAGTAACACACAGAGTTTCGAGATTGCCGAGTGACGTTCACACTTACAGTTGCTTCAACAATCTCAACTTGAATGAGACCCTGTTCGTGTGTCGCAGTGGCCGTCGTGTGTACGTGTGGAACAAAACAACGGTATGCGTTTTATAACCACAATACTCCATCACCTTCCAAAAACGTCTCTATACTAACAAGCTTTCTTGTCTCAAAAGAAGTTTACTGCGACAGATAAGCGACAGACTCGCAGCAAAGATAGTACATTTGTTATAATTAAACATGATCGTAATTATGTGCATAAGCGTTATGCATACTTTTATGGAATTTTATACCGCCAAATGACTACTATAAGCGACATCCCATGTTCTCTACTCATGAATGTACATTACACTTGTAACTTCTCACCAGATTCCACATAAACTCCATAACTTGCATACATGCAAAACATCGCGCCGTTTACGTGTGTGTATTTACATACATAACATCACTATTATAGCTCATCGTATTACTATAATATACGCATCGAATATCATTGTTCAGCGAAAACAAATGTAATGTGGTGGAACAGGATTCTGTCCCAATTACATTAATGATAAGTCTACCTAAAAATACTCTGTAAAATGATTACAAATTATCTGATAAGTGTTGCAAGTGTCAGAAAGAAGAGTTTGATGAAATATGTTATATAGTTATGTAATCCCATGTGACATGTGAGATGTGTGCGTATGTTTGCGTGTGCGTGCGTGCGTGCGTACGGACCTGGAATCCGTGCGGCAGCGGGTCGTGTCGCACGGTGAGCGTGAGCGTGTGTCCGGGCTGCAGCAGCAGCTGCACGGCGTCGCGGTGCGTGCGGCCGCCGAGCTCGTGCCCGTTCACCTTGAGCAGCCGGTCGCCCATGCGCAGCTTGCCGCAGCGCGCCGCCACGCCGCCAGACACGATCTGATGCGATGCACACAGACACTCATTTCAACTGATCACAATCATTTAAATGCTAATTTCTAACAAACGAATTCATATTTTTACGTTAAGATTAAGCCACAGTCATTTCATCACACACAAAATTGTGAATTCATGTGACTAATCCAAGACTTTAACATCTAATAGGCTGCCAACGTGTACTACGAGTACAATCGCCAAAGACGACCTAACTTTATAATTAGACTATAATGAGCTTCAAGATACCGTTACTATAATATACCCGAACCATTGAGGTATTATACTAGAACGGACATCGGATACAAAATCTCTGTGCGTTGTGCTTGTGCAGGATTCCCATGTACAAACACACAAAAACCCAGTAAAACACCTCCAAAGATGATGTTACTGCGTAGTCTAAGACAGAAATAGCATTCCTTCAATTTTCTATGGTGACTTTAGTAACAAACATTTTGTTGGCAATGTCTAATCCCCTCTAGTCTAATATCTCAATAACTCAAAAATTTTAAAACTAGTAGGATACTTACATGAGAGATGAATATGCCGGGTTCTTTACCACCAAACGGCACGCACGAATGATCAGTGCCTCCAATAATGCTGAATCCGAGGGAACCTCCTTCTTTCACCAGAGTCACATCCTGTAACAAAAATATTCATTTAGAGCAACAGCTATAATAAATAGATAAATAAATGATATGGAGTAATGTATTAATAATAAAAAAAAGCAAAACAAACATGTAAAAACATAAATTAATAAAGTTAACATAAAACGTACTAAAATTTTCTTAATAATCCTTTAATTGGACATTGTATAAACAGAGAATATTAAGAGGTAACAATAATTTTTCGAAGATTTACTGCCAAATTAATTTATCAGATAGTAGCTCTCTATCCAATAAATTAATTTCGTGTTCAAAAGACAAACTGTTTTAGCTAAAGGGTGTTTTCCTTTAGTTTTCAAATATTTAGCGCTGAGAACGAATATTTTTTTAGGAACTAAATTGCAACCATTAGCTAAGGTCAAAGTACCTCAATAATAAGCCTAACTTATAGCCTTACTTAAAGTTACTATAAATTCATATTCAAATTGATAAAATTAGACAGGGTACAAACGAGACGGTATTTAAACGAGATGTATAAACACGCGATAGTTTTGATTCGCATGCCCGCCAATTTATTTATATTACCCGTCGTCAGAGGCAACCTTAAAAGGCCATCGGGGTGGCGAGGCACATTGCGACGGTGGTACGCTCTGACCTATATGGACTCTAAGATGGCCGATAGACGGCACGGTCTCTTCTGTTTTGGACGCCCATAACTTTTTAAACAGGTATCCAAAAACATTCTTTCATGGGAGGCATTCGTGCCGTTCGTGCGTGGCATTCATAATAGAAGGATCAGTAATGGTTGTACGACGGGCGGTTACGCGGACGTAATTCGGGGCGTTTCTCGCCCGGTTATGTCTGGTTCCGCCCACAAAGCGCGTGACGACCATCAAGGGGTTTTAGCCGGTATGTTGGCGTAGGTTTTGTCAGGCTTAGCCACGGCATCCACAGATGACGGTCTAGAAGGCCAGGGACACTGATATAGCCCTTTCGGTCTCCCTCGATGTACCGAAAGGAGCCCTCCCCTTTTTTAATGCATCTTCTTTAGTATATCTAAAATAGGCAAAGGCTCCTTTTAACTGTCGTGAATCCGACTATCGATTGTGCACGAATGCATAGAGGAGTACGAGCTCCCCATTCAATAATGAACTCTCCTACCTAAACAGTGCGTTGGGCTATATCCTCCGAACAGTTAGTCACTAATTTATTTTGATCCTACAGAGGCAAATAAATTTGGATTGATTTATCTATGTTCCACAATGATTAATCTGGTTAGTGCAGATAAGTTTGTTGTGAACAGCAACATCCGGCGATGTTACCACAGCAAACTTTTTTAATTGACAATCGATATTGTTTAGAGACCATCACGCTCTGTTTATACCCTGTATATATTGTTTGTGTTTTTTAATGATTTTTTGGAGCTATGAATGAGGATTTGTACTTAAGAATTTACGATATTTTTGCGCTTCTAGTCGTGGGTCACATTAAAACATTAAAAAATATACAGCTAATTCTATTACATACAATAAAGTACACCAATAAATATATAATGTAACCTAATTACTCTTCGACGCAGTCCGCATCTGAAACAATCTTAGAACATGTAAATCGTCATCGATTAGGCTTACTTCAATGATGAGCGGCGCTACGAAGTGGTTGTCGGTGATGCGCGTGACTGTGGTCTCGGTGAAGGTGGACTTGGTGATGGTCTCGGTGACGCGGCCGGGCTCGAGCGGTGTGGGCGGGGCCGGGTGCGCGGGGGGCGGGGCGCGCTGCACGGTGACGCGCACGCCGCGCTCGGGCGGCTCGGCGGGCGGCGCGCGCGCGCCTCCCAGGAAGTGCGCCGGGATCATCGCTTGGAACTCCTCGTTCGTGATCGGACGGGCCGGCTGCGCGGTTAACACGTTCACATCGCATCAGTTTCACAATCGTACACTACGCGACCTGGCTTTATGGTATACGGCACCTTTTCTGTTACTTTTTGCGTGGCTATAATGCATACCCTATACGCATTGCGAGCTAACGCAGATTGGCTATTTAAGAGATAAAAGGAAATTAAGAAGCTACTGAACATAAAACTACGCTACATAAATAAAACCCATATCGACACTAGGATCTTAAAAAAGTAGATTGAAGCAGATTTACCGTTGAATTGTGAATGATATTAAGCCGATAATTCAAATAGATACATTTTTGCTACTAGCTGTAAAATCAATATGTTTTATTACCTCGATAATATATCAGTATTTACTAGACTGTTTATTTTAATTAAAATTCATAAATGCATAAGCCGTAATATATTTTAGAAATATTTCATCAATTTAATATTTGTTTCCTAATGGGATTATTTATATTTTGTAAAAAAAAAGTGTTTTTCATATCAGCAATTCTTTTATTATTTTTCCTAATTGATTACTTTCTTATCTGGTAATTTTACTATGTTTCACGTTTTAGATCTTATTTAAAATCTTAAAACCACCGTAGTTGACCAAAAGTACAAGGAGTCAATGCAAGTGTTTGCAAACGAGAGGCTGAAAATATGTTCCTTTACGTCGTACCGTATAAGTTTGCAATAGAAAACAGAAAGCAAGAACATTATCAAAGATTACAAATTTCCATAAGCATTTCTTCATTTTAACTACCACACTGACTTACCAAAGTACTTAAAACGTGGTTTGAAAATGTACGTAAAAGAAATTTCAATGATAATTTTAATATCAAAGCTTACACAAACGACCCCGGTAAAACTATAAAATTTGAAACTTTCTTACTACAAGCGTAAGTTGGTTATCTGTTAATTAGTCGGATTCTCAATTGAACTAACCTACCATTGTTTCACAACTCTACTTGTGATAGACAGTTTCGTGAAAATGTCTCGGTCTTGGAAATAATTTGTAGATTTTGCACCATGACAACGCACCTGCGCATAAAGTTTGCTAATTGTAAAGTTCATGTCAAAGAGCTATAACTTCATACTGATACAAGTTTCATCACAACCCTAAATAGTCTTTAACCGGTAGCTTGGTGTGCTATTCAGAGCATTCCACAGCGCCAAATTAGGGCCTATTATCTATCCACATACTTTTATAGTTTCTGATAAGGTTTTGAAAACATAAGACTAGCAAAAAATAGTTTTCTTCTATTTCTGATGTTACTAAAAGAGTTAAACCAAGGATGTTGTATTGACAATTGAACAAGGAAAAGAATATTAACCAAAGGAGAATGCCCATTCATAGATTCCGATTCCGATACTGCATAAAATTTATTATAGCATTTTTATGGTTTGTTCTTAAACGTTTTCCTGATTTCCTGGGCGACAGTTTTTTATAAAATAAAGTAATGATCATAATTTCTATTTTGTTCACAAATAGTAGGCAATAAAAATTGGACTTCAAATTAATTTGTCCAAGAACTCCGGGCCTGGTCGCAATTACGTATATATTTATTAAAACATGATTTTTTTTCCTACACAAAAATGTAAGTTTCATCGAGAGACAAAAATTTTCGCACCCATACTAAGTTTCGTAATAAAATGGGCATTGTCCCTTAAATAGATGAATGAGTAAAATTGCCATTGAATTGTATATTTACAGCACATTATTTTAGAGCAAAATACACAGTTAAAACAAAAAAAAACTATTGCATTAAGTAATTTATCTCATTGAACTATAAAAACTGTATCTGTATCTGTATCAGCCCATATACGTCCCACTGCAGGGCACGGGCCTACTCTACAATCGAGAATACGATTGAGAGTGGTTAGGCCATATAGTCCACCACGCTGGCCTAGTGCGGGTTGGCGGACTTACATACCATAGAAATTCTTTATGAATCGCTATGGTATGCAGGTTTCCTCACGATGTTTTCCTTCACCGTTTTAGTGCGTGGTGATTGACTATCAATACACACATGACTCCGAAAAGTCAGAGGTGTGCCCTGGGATTCGAATCCGCAACCACCGAGAACATGTTGGCAGCCGCGTCTAGTCCGTTTACCAACAGGCCACCACGCACGTCCATAAAAGCTGCGATTACTTAATATTATATACTCATCTAATGCTTACATTTTATTTTTTTACCTTGTAGGTTATAATAGTTCCAAATATAATGTATATGGATCCATATATTTATATTTTTAAATGCTATTTTTCAAATAACTTTGCTAATTTTTCAAATAACTTGGAATTAATTGTGTTTGTGATGCATAATAGCCACATGGGGGATAACTTTAACACCAAGATACATGAGAAATTCAAAGAAGAAAGGTAAGGACCACTGGTGGTATCTCTCATATGTGAGAAGCCACCTGGATAGGTACCACCGCAATGCCTATTTCTCCCGTGAAACAACACTGCGTAAATGCACTGTTGTGTTTCGGATTGAAGGACATTGTAGCCAGAGTAACTACTGGACATATTGAGATTTAACATCTTATGTCTCAGGATGGCGAGCGCAGTGGAATGCCAAGCATTGCTTTGTAATTCAAGGTGTTGCTTGGTTTTGCTACTGTTCATGAGCGGTCGTATCGCTTACCATCAGACGAACGACATACCCGTCTCGCCATTCCATGAAAAACAAAAATAAGAAACAAAGAACAATAAATTATCAGCATTGACAAAAAAAAGAGTAAAATAATCAAACATATTAAATAACAATTTATTCAACGGTGCTATATTACACAATGAAGTATGCATTATATATATGTATTGCTATTATTTTGGACACTTATCTCGAATGTTACTATTCCGTAACGTGCTCATATGCAATGCTTGATCAATTTGTTAATTATATTATGAATGGTTTATCCTTTATGCATCGTTAACACAAAATGACAATGTAATGTATTTAATATATTTAGGCAGTCGGTGAATTAAAATACTGTATGCAAAAGACTTGCAGATTTGTAATTACCTGTTTTCATAAAAATAAATATATCTTTCATAAATTACTGACCCTAAAACATTCCAGTTTTCGCTATACAGTAATAAAATAAAATAAGTTATATAGTCTACCAAATTACCATTTATAGTTACATACCTGTAAACTACAAGAAGCGATTTTTCTACATAAGTACATCACTAATCCAATTATGGTACCTAAAAAACTGCTATTCCGAGAGGTATATTTTTTTAGATATTATCTCGTACATTATGAAGATTTATATTTATCGACACAATCAATTTTATTCCAATCCAAAAAAAATACTATCGCTAACAGGTATAAAACTTAATTATCAAATAAATACAACAATATAACAGAAAACAAACGAAATAATAAATAGAAAGCATAATGTCAAGCTAATATAGAAGGCACGAGATCGACATTCGACCCTTTGGTGAATAACTGAGATCGATAACGCAGCGTAACATCAAGAAGTATGAGCTCTGTACTTCTAGTTGCAATGCATGCGATAACTCTCCCAGGTATTGCAGATCGAATGACGTGCCGCCCTTCGGCCAGTCTACATAGTGGAGTGAAACAGTTAAGGCGCCGTACACAATGTGGTAAAGCTACAACGTGGAAGCGCTGATGTGAACGTGTTAAACCAATAACCATCACCTGCGAATCGTTTAAATGTACCAGCTAAATGGAGGTCTAACCTGTATGTCTTCGAACACGTCGTCGCTGGAGCCGTGCACGTTGGCGCCGGGCGACAGCGGCGTGCTCGTACTGTTCGTCGTCGATTTGTTCGGCGCCTGGAGTCAACAACCAATTTTCTCCTCGTTATGTAATGTAAACGGAACAGGATTACGATGTAATTTATTAGTACTACTTTTCATTCTAAAGATGGCATGACATCTGAGCAATAACAATAATACCGTTAATCTTCCATGGAATATAAAATGTCCAATTTATTTGGCACTAATCTAACGCAATGGCAGTGGATGATGATAGTATATTTGGTTAGCGCGGTTCGCTCACCTGTCCGTTGGGCTGACTCAACTTTCTGGGTGCGGGTTGCGGCGGTGCGGCGACGGGTGCGGGGGGCGTGAAGGTGGTTTGTTTGAGCGGCGCGGGTGGTGGCGCGGCTGCGTGCGTGGTTGCGTGCATGGTTGCGTGCGCGGTGGGTTGCGTGGCGGGTTGCGCGGGTGGTTGCGCGGGCGCATGCGCGGTGGGTTTCGCGGGAGAGTGTGCGGGTGCGTGCGCGGCGGCATACACCGGGGCGGGTGCGGGCACGGGCGAGTGCGCGGATAGTCTGGCCGCCGTCTGTGCGGTGTGGTTGGGCACGGGTGGGGTTGGTGCAATGTGATTCCCAGTCACTTTCGGTGCTGTCATATTCAAATTCTGTAGACTCGTCTTGTGTTCTCTCACTTCGTCTGACGTCGATTTTCTCGGAAGTAATTCGCCTGAATGAAAAAAAAAAACAAATAATTAAAAAATTAATTCACAATACAATATGATCGAAGAGCGATATGGTAACCCAAATTCGGAAATTAAATGGTATATTATTAGTTCTACAAAAACATTATTAGTAAGATTTCAAAATAATTTTAGAAATTTTATAATAGAAAATATACAACCTAAGAATTACCGACATTTAATTTCTAAAACTCTGTACAAATATTAAGTACCTTGTTCGGTTGTGATGGTTCGTTGCAGTACAAGCCTGACAAATCGCTCGTGGCCGGTGAGTAGCGAGACCGCTGCTTCGTGAGGCGCATTCTCCATATCTACACCGTTGATCTGTAACAACATGAATTATATTACACTCCCGACGTCCGTAACGAGGTGTTTTGCCTCGACTTAACTTCAAGTGAAATGTGTTTATTCATTCAGGAAAGTTGCACTTGCCTGCAGAGTGAAAATATATTTATGAATGAATAATTAATAAGCAATAAACCTCTTTATGCGCATAGTACAAGAAGATTTCATTATTGCAGTCTATAAACTGTCACTTGGGAACATTACCATACCTACCTGTTACGAAGTATAAATCTAGCTCCTTTACGCATTGCTGACGGTTACGACTTACATAAAACGTGTCAAACAAGAATTAAACCATAAAAATTAGTTAGTGGTGTGGATATACTTACGGACACGACTTTGTCTCCGACTTGCATCTTGCCGTCCTTGGCGGCGGCGCCCTGCGGCGACACGCGCGAGATGTAGATGGCGTCGCTGTCGTCCCGGTAGGGCGGCGAGCCCTTCCCGCCCGCTATGCTGAACCCCAGCCCCGCGCCGTCGCGGATCAGAGTCGTGTGCACCAACACCTTCTGCTGGTACACTGGACACGCACAATACTGATTAGAATATATCGCACATTTAGAACTAGAGTAAGAGTAGAGTAAAGTGCATGGTGGCCTGTTGGTAAACGGACCAGACGCGGCTGCCAAAATGTGCAAGGTTCAAATCCCAGGGCACACTCTGACTTTTCGGAGTCATTTACGAGTATGTATTGATAGTCCTGAAACCTGCATACCATAGTGATTTATAAGAATTTAAATGGTATGTAAGTCCGCCAACCGGCATTAGGCCAGCGTGGTGGACTATATGGCCTCTCGATTGTTTAGGAGGCCCGTGTCCTGCAGTGGGACGTATATGGGCTGATACAGACACAGATAAATAAGTCACTCTAATTCTCAAGGTACGATATGCTGTTTAGTTAAGTAGGGAAAGGATATTAATATGTTTTATAGAGCCTGAATACAATAGGATATTAAATTGATCATTCATCCATTAAAATAAATATCTAATCTAACTGATATAATGAAACGCACAAATTTATATTTTGGCGCTGAGTTTGCAAATGTGCGACTTGCTCGTACAGGCACCATGGCTCAGTGAGCTATAGAATTCTGCTGAGAATGAAGAGGACGCATGTGCCTATTTAAATGTTAGATGGACTGAGACCTGCACGATTGTAAAGGGAATCATAGACTTCAAAACATCCTAATATACTACCAGTCAAATAATATCTTTATGTGATGTCAAAACCAGAGACTATGTTTTTCTCAACCGCTTGGTATTACATTAACTTGGCCACCGCGTCTAATGTAATTCAACATAGCGATGCGAAAATTGACTCGTCAAGTAAATTATAAGTACTAGAGGTTTTGAAATATTTTTTACATCAAAAATAAATTATGGCCAACACTGTAAGTTTTACTTAAAACAATAATTATAGAGTGACACAAAAGACCTTGTCAATAGCGACCGAGAAAAGATAATGGTCGAGTCAAAAGCTTGTTTAATAGAATTAAAATGGTGCAAAAATGTGAACGGTAAGCTGTGCTCCAGTTTTCAAACACTTATATAAAATTGTGGCTGCACTCTGCACAGTTTCATTACGCAGTACATTGCGGTTGTCGGCCACTTGTAGTTAACAGGAATTATAATTACCGTTACAAACCGTGCAATATGAGTGTTTTCATATTTTACAACAAATTATAAACATCCTTACTGTTAGACACTTCGTATGCTTGCGATTAATTCTATACGTAAAGTAATAGCAGTTACAATAAACATGTGTTTTTATTAAAATTTATCTATCGTTTCTTCCAAGAGGTACTTTACAGATATTATGTACTTATTGAATGCGATTACATTGAAGTGGTCAGTCCTTAAGATGTCCATTATTTCTACTTGTAAGTTCACTGCACTAAAAATCTTGTAACAAACCTGCGTAATATTATGTCGAAATAGTATAAGCAAATACGTTGTTTACTGCTATATAACGAGAGTGACATCCTGTTTATACCGTATGGTATGGCAACAGTGTATGGTACAGCTATAAGTTTCATGCACATTTGCAAAAGAACCGAGCTTATAATCTATAGATGAGGTATTAAGCAACAAATATGACAACACAATGATTGGATGGCTTTAATAAATAATGGTATAATGGTATTATTTATTACAGCGTTTATGCTAAACTAATTTCCAGTTCTTGTCGAATGTATCAATTTTGTCACAATGATAACTACGACACAGGTACAACAAATTCAGTTATTATCATCATCATCATCATCATATCAGCCACAGGAAGTCCACTGCTGAACATAGGCCTCCCCCAAGGATCTCCACAATGACCTGTTGGAAGCGGCCTGCATCCAGCGACTTCCTGCGACCTTAGTCAGATCGTCTGTCCACCTTGTAGGCGGGCGTCCGACATTTCGCTTGTCTGTACGTGGCCTCCACTCGAGCACCTTTCGGCCCCAACGGCCATCGGTTCTACGAGCTATGTGCCCGGCCCACTGCCACTTCAACTTGCCAATCCTATGGACTATGTCGGTAACCTTGGTTCTCCTACGGATCTCCTCATTTCTGATTCGATCTCGTAGGGAAACACTGAGCATAGCTTGCTCCATGGCTCGTCAGTTATTATGGCAAGAAAATATTGTTTCATTTTTGTTGGTTCAGAAACAAATTTTATTTTATTTTTATATTTTGTTTTATTTTATAAATTTTTTTCAGTGTACAATTTTTATCCAACAGCCTAATATTGAGGAACTATAACTACCGATATGACACGTATTCAAATCAACACTAACATTCTGCACCACTCAAAGGTTGACTGGGAGAGAATGCCTCAGGCATTAAGTCCGTCTTTATACTTTGTATATAAAGTATTTAAATAAATAAATATTCTACCAAATATAAGTAGTTACCTGGTGGTACATATGGCGCGGTGGTGGTGGGCGGTGGCGAGGCCTGCAGGCGCTGGTACGTGTCGGTGGTGAGCGGCGCGGTGGGCGGGGGGCTGTAGCTGGGCAGCACCGGCGCGGGCTGAGTGCTCGCCATCGCAGCCTTCAACTCCGGCTCGAACTCCTGCGCGTACTGGTTGCCGATGATGAGCGACTTCGTTGGTACTCCACGCCCAGTCGATATCTAGTGAACAGATATTTAGATGATGATCGGACGCCCGCCTACAAGGTGGACGGACGATCTGACTAAGGTCGCAGGAAGTCGCTGGATGTATGCCGCGTCCAACAGGTCATTGTGGAGATCCTTGGGGGAGGATGTTCAGCAGTGGACTTCTTGTGGCTGATATGATGATATTGATAACACTGGGTGTATTCAGTCACATACATAGTTCTGACCTCAAATTAAGATCAATTAAATCTTGAGTATCAGAAACTGCGAGAGACTTTGCACTTTGCAAACACGTAGACCCGACACTAATATTTATAAACCACACAAACATTTGTGTCGGTGCGGGGATCGAACCCGCGACCTCTCGTTTCACAGTCAGCGTCTGACTTACTGCGCCACAGAGGCTGTCAAAACAATATAAGATAATAGATAATATAAAGCTATTATTTACGAATATTGGTTTTATAAAGTACAGTATGAAGTTGGTATTGAAGCCTTTTATATTAAACATGATTTATGGAGTGCATAAATTATGATGAATATTGTTATTCACAATTTACCCTGTCCTTGTAAGTTGTGCCACAAAGTTAGAATGTCGTTTCCATACACTGTAAAAGTAATGTCAGTAGAGTAGTTTAATACCTGTCCATTTTCCAAAGTGGACACGGTGTCTGTAGTGCTCGACACTGAATGATGACTCGCCCCGCTCGGCGCTCGACTGTGAGTTCTAAACAGAATTGATGCAAATCAGTACAACATTACCGATCCTTCATTATTACAAACCGACCATTACATCATCTCGGAACAATAACAATTCCGAGTCACAAAATTCACGCTAATTAAAATCAACATTAAACCGTACTACTAGACCGTAAAAGTAATACAAATCTAAAATTATTCCGCGGGCACCGATCCAAAACCGGTGCAATGGAGCACAAACAGGTTTTGTGAATAAAACGTCGCTTACCTGGTGGAATTGGGTGAATCCCTGGTCACGACCAGTGTGAGCGTGGGCCCGCTCGCTTTAAGTACCTCCACTGCATAATAATGATCCACATCCACTACAGATGTGCCATTCACCGAGAGCACCTTGTCGCCAACCTTTAAATTTACACCAAGTTTTACATTAATCGCAATTCTGCATAGTGTTTTAATTAAAATGTATGTATTCATTAATAAAATATTATGAAATTAAACCTGTTGCATTTGCATATGTTAAGTGCTCAACGAAGGTTTCATACTTTCGCGTCCCTTTCCAATTGTAAAACTTTATATAATTGCAATAAAAAGTAGTGTTTAATCATCTATCGATCAACATTCTAATATTAATACACAATACATGGCTTCGGTGTTACAAAGGCAATATCTCAAAACGTCATCTATGTAAAACACGGACGCGTTCGGAGTTACGTGTTTATTTTAACAAAAAAAAAACTGCAACCGTTCACTTTATCTGATTAGGAAGTCATGTATCAAAAAGTAGCCTGCACCATTTCTTAACAAACAATCTGCGCTTATGAAACCGTTTGCGTCGGACATTGATTTTAGATTCATGACCGGCCTGATTGTTCCAGTCTAAACATTTAACCGTAAGTCTTACTCGAAGCGTAGTTCCTATTTTAGTTTAGTGGAGTCACGACTGTTATAAATCACTTCCATCGACCCAACATTACTGCACCGGGGTGGATTACAGCTCGTAATGCTTTCTATAATACGCGTGAAGGGCTGTTCCGTTCTTCAAGTGTTGCAGATATCAACTTTCATTTCAGAGGGTTAATCGTTTTTATTTGTGTAATATTTTTTTTATAAATTACTTGAATAATATAAATTACAATGCAAACAACTAGATAAAATATATTATTCAATCAAGCATTTGCATCGAGGACATTAACCTTTAGTAGATTGTTACAGCACAACTAACAAGAGTAGTAATTATGTAATGTTACATTTTATAAAAAACGACACAATTTATATACCTCTATTATCCAAATCTTACGAGAAGTTTAGACGTTAAAGTAGAACATAAATTCAGACAAACATAGAGAACGATAATCATTATTCGTTTGGGTTTTTTGCTGCAATCGAGTAAAAAGGATTTACGTTGTTTCACCAAAAAACAACTTGTCCAATGTGAAATTTGGACGCATTATTGCTGATTTATGGATATCAGTTGATCTGCCTAACAGCGCGTCAAGTTCAGAAGCAGAACATACCAATTATATTGCGTAAATCTGTAATTGGATAGCTTCAATCAAATATACATTAGATTATAAGTAACGGCCTAGAAATCGGCAAGAGAAATAAGAGTACAAATAAGCTTAGATGATTTTAGTATGGTCCAATACATAAAATTAAAAAATAAAAATTAACAACGAATCTTAATTTAAAGGGAGAAAGTTTATTGTTTCTTGAAGTTGTTATAATTTGATACTTTTTGCTAAATCTCGTAGTTCGAAATTCAAATGTATAAGTATAAGCAACCTCGGCCACTTTTGGCACGTAATTTTGTTCCGGGCCCTGTATCTAGTATATATTTGATCGAAGTTGCATAATTACCCTAAGTCCGGCGAGGTACGCAGGTCCATTGGGCGTGACGCGCGATATGAAGATGCCGTCATCGTCGCCGATGTAGGGCGTGGAGCCGCGGCCGCCGGCGATGCTGAGCCCCAGCCCGCCGGCCGTGCGCGCGATACGAACCTCGATGCAGCGCTGCTCGCCAGCCAGACGAGCCTCGCTCTCCGCACGCTCCGACACCGACTCACCTATGACAATTTTATTTAATTACCTACATCAAATTATTGGTTTAATGTCTAATCTCAATATGAGTGGGCGCTTTGAATGCAATTTACGAGTTTTTTCAATAATATTACAAAGGTCAGCAGTACCCGTGACTATACTGACCGACGTGTATGCTACTAACATTGCAAATCTGATGCGTATTTACTATTTAGTAATAATTAAATACACTCGCATACATAGTCCTCACCCCACACTATGATCGAGTCTTGCGTTGTGGGTATCGGGAACTACGACAGACTTTACGGTCTCACAAAATCTCAGACCCAAATAAAAACCTGCGGTTCACACAAATATTTGTTTCGGTGCAGGGATTCGCAGCCGGCGTCTAACCAACTGCGCCACGGAGGTTTTCAATATAATTGTAGTAAATTGAATGATTAGATTTGTGTCTAATCTCACTATTAGTAGAAGTTTGCTTTAAATGCAATTTCCTTTTTTTTTTCAATAATACTAAAAATATGCTAGCAGTACCGACATATATGCTCCTTACATTGTGAATTTGTAGCTATTTATTTTTCATATTTTCATTTAAATGAAAGGTGTAAAATATGATATGGCAAGGAAAAATCAACCAAAATCGTAACCTTCACACCGTTAGACCATTAAAACAACAATAAACATTCAACCTATTTTTATCGGAAATGCCTACCATTACTAATACGGCGTTCGATAAATGTATTAAGTTACAATGTTTATACCCAGATAATGGATAAAACAAATCAATTAACTAGCAACAGATAATTGGCTGTTATCGTGACTGCATATTTCATAAATCTCACAGGGTGTGTTGGGTTCCGCTCATTATGTAATTGGAATATTATAAACTGTCAACCGATACTAGCATGTAAGGTCGGTGATTCTCGATATAGAGACGCAGTGAGGCGAATAATAGACATAAATGCGCGCGGAAATGTACACTAATTAGAACGACGCTCTTAATGCCTCTAAATAATTAATTTCGAAGACTAAGCACGGAAGGTTTCGTATTGCATTGGGAGATTATCTCCGTGTATGAAGTAGCTCCGTGCAAATAAAAGGAGTTTGAGGAGCAAATAACAGTGCTATAACGGCAAACATGAGCAATTCCGAGATCGCAGTATACAGGCACAAGGTCGACACATGATCGCGAGCACAGAACCATCGTCACGATATCGACATTATGCAACTCTATATGTATTTACTGTTACTTTCACGAACGTGAACTATTACCCTGAGCACTTTAAAGGTCGCTATTTAAAGTGTACGAAATTATATTCTAAATTATACAAAATACTACATGTTAAGATAATTATCTCCCGGATCCTATGCGGTTTTAGAGTGAGTTAATACGATTCTAGATAAAGAAAACGGTAAATCCAAGAAAGTACACAGAGACTTAAAGTAGAGTTATCAACGTCCATGATGCGCTGAGTCGACAATACTTGACATTAAACCAAACAAACGACCAATAGTGACGTTTATTGATGATACGCTTTTACGCGAGCGGATTTCTAAATGTTGGTATCTTCAATGCGGGCCGTGCTGAATTGAATAACAAATGATGGCGGTGTCGCAGACGCGTTCGCACGACAATCAACATGTCGAGATGTTTAAATGGAGCGAAGTGACATCACGATCCAGGACGGTCTAATCCGCATCCTGCGCTGCACAGCACAATAGCCAATCAGTCTCGATACTTTCACCCCCAGATAGGCTTAACGCAACGACATCACAGCCATTGTATCCCGGAACGAATCGTGATAGTTTACACTGGGATTCGTGACTCTCGCTTTACAGTAGTTTTATTGGAAAATGCTCTTTCCAAGGAACGATGGTAATTTATTTCTAATCTGAACGTAGCGGCCGGGTGAAAGTCCAGGTATTAACGGAATCATTCCATTAAGAACTCTATCGTGTTATTAGATAGGCAAGTGACAAATTGTGCTACGATAAATGATCGGCTAAGTAAAAGCGGCAATTTTCATCTGAAGCGGGCATTAAGTGTAGTTTTTATAGAAGAGTAATCGTTAGAAACATATGTTTTGATTAAGTGAACATAAGTACGTAATTGCCTTAGATATTTAAAATTAAGTGGGTGAAATGCGGTGATTTAACTCGTTTAACTGGGGTCGAGAGTTTAATTCAAAACCGGCAGCTGACAAGAAAATAAATCGGTGCACACATAATTATTATAGTGCTGCCGTGCTAATGCGGCCTCGAAATCATTACGGCGTAACTCCCATAACACACGTGACTTTACATATCGCATATAAACATCTGCAAAGCACACACCTTTTTAATAAAAACATTAGATATTATTTCCCTTTTGTCGCGTATGAAATTCGCCCCTTGTATGTGGTGACATTGTTTTAGCTGGATTATAAACCACATTAACGTGAAGGATCGTAATTACACAGCTTTACATTTATTGTATACTAAAACCGCGTACATTTATAATACGAATATAAACATAAATACTTTCGTATACAAACTTTGCAAACATGCAATTAAGGTTCAGACAGGGTTGACGATGGCGTTTAGTACCTCTACTTTTTTTACTAAGGCATACATAGAGTACTTAAAAATTCCTCGCAAGTCGCGACTGGCCATCAATTTGAAGGTGACATAAACATTTCAAAGGCCTCTATGGCTATATCAACCAAACAAACATTAGGTTTTACGTTCTTGAATATAGCATACATTGTTCTGCTTACGAAACTCATATTAGTCGCACAACTTACCTCTGGTCCCGCCCAAAAAAGCGTAAGCGATGACCGCATAAGCAAACAAGCCCTATATAACTTCTGTTTCGCCTTCACACTTGGTTATTTTTGATGGCCATAAAGTGTGTTATGTATGGTCCATTGAACAGAGGTAAGAAATATAATATTGAGTGGCGGCGAGCGGTAACAATGGCCACGTTGTTTTGCGGTTCAGCACGCCTATTGTACAGGTGCGATTAACATAAAATAATTTTGCATATATTACATCTTCCTCGTCTTTTAATAATGTAAATAAACTTTTGTTTAACTGTACATTGACATTTACGTTCGTTTTTATAAGGATCTATCGACGAACATACTGACAGCGTCTCTCTCGAGAGTCGTAAATGTGTTTTGCACATAAAATATTACGAATTTGATAACTAGGTTACGATTTCCGACACATGACATTAAAAGGGGCATATAAAATATTAGTGAATGTAATTTCCTCCAAATACAATAAATTACCTTGACTAGGTGTGCCACAGTCACAGTGGAGCATAATATCCGTTTCCATATCAAAGCCGCAATTGTTTAACTTTATTTTGGAGGCAAACGCTTCAAATGTTAATGTACACTGTGAAAATATTATCGCACTTTCTTTCATTTATATGATACAATGGAGGCAAAGTTCAGATGATGTTTTGTCATGTCACGACTTTGTTTTTGTGAATATTTGTGCAGCTAATAGAGGTAACTTATTAATTTTGTAAATTAGAAATCTATAAGTTTGTTACAATATTTTCTACCACAACAACTTCCCTGACCATCAACATTTATTTGCAAATATAATCAATTATTTTGACTTTATAACACGTTACTAAGCATCACGTCATTGATAAAATATTTTTATGACTAACGAATCCAAAGTTTATAAACATTTACATATTTCCTTTATGCTACGTTTTATACTAAACTAAAACATTTATAAGGAAATTTCCTCTTGAACAAGAAAAATAAACTAACTTAAAATCATGTAAGTACGCAACCTAGGTCAATATCGATAAACCCGCTCGTTAAAATACGCTCACGTAACTAACTACATGTAAGGGAGAGTGAACTTACGCTTTTTTCGCCTTATTACACCCATTTCCTCGTTCGAAGTGGACCCTGTTCAGTTCCCGATCAGGACGGATGTAATGTCCGTAGGCGGAGGTGGTATTACCGGCTCTCCTGTTACACGTTCGTACCGCGCGTCAATCAACGCTAAGCACCGGCCGGCTCGCGCTAATGCAACTCGACTAGGTCATTGTCCAATAACATCCAATGTATTCTTTTTAATTAAAATTCTGGTGTTTTTAAGTGATGCACAGCGGATCGGTTCACGGGATCAAAACAAACAATGGAACGCGGTTGGTGTACGCGAAGTGCGCGCAGCCTGAGGCGCATGCGATGACGGAATGCGCGCGCAACAACCACCACGAGAATCTAATGCAACGGAGGCTGCGGCGCCGGCGCCCGCGACCTCTCCGCACGATTAAAAATAGAAAGTCTGAACCTAGCGCATACCAATTCCTTTTATTTTTACCCTCGCGTTACCTGCCTATTACGTACAATAATAGATCCAATCTCATCTAAACAAGACCATCAATACTTTCGTTTTCTTTGTACGGTATCGAAATATTTTCAAAACAATTTACCAAATTTAGTAAAGATGTTCAATTAGTATATGTCAACAAACCATCCGCCTGTTTCGTCTAAAATTATCCTTATCACATCATACTCACCATTAAAGAAATCCTTATACTACTTATTTAGACTGTTACTGCTTTAGACATATACAAACAAACACAGGTCTAATGTAATATATAAAAAAAAATGAATAATATTTTAGCAGTCATATTCATAAACAGATTTGAGAACAATTTTAGCTATCTAATGGATTTTTTCCTTTCGAACGACTTTTGAATTCAGTATGAGTGAAGAAGACCAAACATTCATTAACTAAAATAGGTTTTAAAACTGTATATGAATTAGGCCTTAAGTTTCATAGCCGACTAAAGTAAATCAATACATAATCAATAACAGCGAGGTTTGATTAAAAGACGGAATGATATCTCTCAATCAATTAAATATTCCACCTAGATCCGAAGAAAATCTATCTAGTTGTCAGATTACAACCGTGGATAACGGTATTGGTAAGTGCGGGAAGAAAATTAGAAATTGGTTGCACCGGAATATGCCTTTCAGTTTAAGAGCAGATTATTACACAGGACGTGTTTCAGCTTTCGAAAGGCAGTCGGACTAGCGATATACATATCTCGAATACGTACTGCACCTTGCTCTTATTAATATATGCAAGAGTGCCAATTAGATACGGCACGCCCCAACACTCTTACATTATGGCGACTAAATTAGGCCTAACCCCAAACTTCTTTAGACTAATAATAGTTATAAAATTACAATTTATTACAAAGTAAACCAAGACGAGCTGTATCAAACATTGAAATGTTAAGTGAATAAAAAAATAAAAGCAAAAAGCATGCGCTTTCATAAATACCAGTAGTAGATTCTTTTCAAACTCTCAAATATATCTTAATACAGATTAGAGCAAACTACCGTTTACTAGCTTGATGTTGTGATATAAACAAAGCACGGATGGTGTGGAGCCAACCGTGGTGCTATACCGACGTGTTTTTTAAGGACACTTTTCGCGACAGCAATGTTCTTTCTACTATTCATGTAACGGTACCGATGACACAGCTCGTGTAGAATGTGGAGATTTTCGTAGGTGTATAAAAAACGGTAAATTCAACCAAAATGGCACTCCTTTATTTTTTATTTATATCCTTTATTGAAATCTAATCGGTTTTGTTAATCCGACATGCTTACGTATGTTAATTCTCTGGTGAAAATATTATTTTGTGAATGTAAATATATGAATCAGTTAATAAAACTAAGTCTAACGGATATACAGAAGATGCAAATTCTATTGTACACGGCTAGAGATCGGTTATCAATAATAAGGGATCGGGTTAAGGTATCGCGTGGTCGTTTCGCTTCAATAACTCATTTCACAGGTTCACTTTCGAGATCTGCGCCCGCAGCGCGGATGTAGCCGCAGCGTACAGTTTCCTGCACTCGCTGCAGATGGCTGATATCGCAGGTACTCTGAACTGCGGTTAGAGAAACCTGCCGCCTTATGCACTCTTACTACGCAACCAACATTTATTTAGATGATTTAGATAAAACTTATCAATTACTACATTTAACACAAGAGCAAAATTATACACAAGCGGTGAAACCGCAACAAACATGAATTCAGACAAGAAATGAACGGTAAGAGAGATCGTACTGTCTTTATTATAATGACAGTTTGTAAAATCACAATAACACTAATTATCAAGTTCATGGGGCAACGATACACAATAACAAGGACTTTCACAGTGTTGAATAAGACCCGGATGCTCGAAGATTGATAATGCAAAAGAAAAACTCGAGTGCACTACCTACAGTAATTAGTGTTACATAGAAAGGTGTTTGTGGGTGATTATACAAAAGTTGGGTAACTTTTGAGGATATTTTGTTTACTATAATAATTAAATCAAATTATAACAAATTCGGGTGCATATGATGACAAATCTAATGATTATATTGTTCCAAATCGGGCCAGTCACTTTTTTAAGTAAATTATGAGATATTTAAAATTTTCTGAATTTGACTGCCAGGGGACTGACGAGGTTAACATAGTACTGATAAAGTACACAATTTTCTAAGAATTATAATGAAATTTAATAAGAATTAGTACAAATCTCTTAGTTTTAATAATGGCACATGTCTTTTAAGTATTCAAATCACTTAGTAACAATTAAAAATAATTATAAAATTAAAATAAACGTAAATACCAATATCTTCGGCAGCTTTAACTGATTTCAGCGATTTCATTGTCATCGGAAAGAAAATATTCCTTGTGGGACCAACTCTTCTTCATTGAAATGCCTATCAACACTAAAAATATACAAATAACTAAAATATTTTATAAAAAAATAAAAACCGACTTCAAAACAAAAACCACAAAAAATATTAAAATAATAAGTACCACTGCAAAGCAAAAAATAATATTTATTTCATTGTACTTGTGCATGTTGATTAATTTGCTTAAAGACTTGACTAGCCAACAAATCAAAATATATGCGTAACTTAATATTTTATTATTTTTTGGTTTTTAGTGGTTTTTTTGTTTTGAAGTAGGTTTTTATTAAAAATTTTAGTTATTTCCTTAAGTACTGAAGTTTTTGTTTTTCTTTGTATTCCGCTAATTTAATGGGGCACTTTTAATTCTGGCCAAGCGAGCCTTTTCGGCTTCGCTTTTTCTTCTAATCTTCTTCCCTAGTCAAATTGCTTTTAGTGGGCCGTATGATATTCTAAACTGAAATATAAAATAGAAATGCTTATACACGGTAGCAATTAAGATAAAAGTGCTCTAAAACAACAACAAAAAGCAGTATTATGGAGACAATTCAATCCTCTAGCGCGATACCTGACAAAGGACTGACGCCAGCGGATTGACGAAAAAGACATAATTTGAGGTTATAATCAGAACTAATGTTTTTTTTGATAATTTCGAATATCAACAAACTACATTTTAACAAATCATAGTTAATTATGTATAAATGATAATAAACCTCAGATTAACAAGAAAATAACGACCCACCACGGGACTGAAATTTTGACTGGCTTTGCATGTGTATAGAAGACAAACACAACCCAAGAACTCGTACAGTTATGGCGGCCGTCAAATTGTGCTGTCCGCAACTAACTTCATTACCAACATTAATACATAAACAGGGATTTGACCTTGACTCGGTGATATATGGCGAGAATTTCAAATTTAAAGAACACACAACGGACTGACGGATGAAAACAAACACAAAGTTTCTTATTTTATTTTAAATAAATTGGAGAACATTGCATTATGAAAGTTGTAGTATATAATACTATGTTCATCACAGATTGTAGTAAATTAGTAAGTTTTCTTAAATCAATGATAATGTTTAATAGATAGTCACTTGATTGTTGGTTTTCGGGATTGTGACATGCCAAAGGACTGACATTTTAAGTATTAATTTTGTTTTTTTATTAACTTGTATTTAAAATGAATAAGTGAAATTGGGTGACCATATAAAGGACTTTTCATTGTTTTAAAATAAGTTGTTATTTCAATAAAATATACTAAGACTTTGTATATATTGGCTGATGACAGCGAGTTACCCAATTTTTGTATATTCACCCTTGTGTCTTACATTATAACATGCAGCGAATTATATTCTACATTTATTTATAAGTTTCGAAAGCATGAATTGTTTGTGCGCATATTGTGATTTGTGAGGGGCCTCGCGAACTCCTTTGTTAATAGAACGGATTATTATTTTATACAAAAGTAGTCCGGAAGTAGACTAACTACGGTTGTAAATAGCGATTTAGACTAATTTATTAAAGTCTTATACAGTGTATACGACGCGAAGTAAGTATAGGAAACCCTGGGGTAACGGATGTTATGGTCCAATTAAATGCCAATACATATTAACATAAATATAAACGCTAGCAATTTCCATATTTTCTATATTTTTTAAGTAAAAAAATATGCTTTATTTTATACGAGAACTTCTAAAAGTAGCATGTGATTTAGAATTAATAAGTAACATGTGGCTCATTAACAGCTAAAATTAATACAACATGGTGATTTCAATTTAAAGAACGATCCCGAAAATAGACCATTCGGACCAAAGATCACCACACATATTTAACTATCTTTATCGTTCTTTTTTCGGGATCGACCGTACCATAGCGATCATTTAGATTATGATCACATATTAATTTCATCTGTTACTAGAATATGAATCTATAATAAGCATACATTTACAACTTTACATACACTTTCAACATCTATATTGTGTAAAATTGTGAGTTCAAAAGTGTCAATCGTGCTCTTCTGCTTTTGTATCGAGCATCGTTGCACGAACTCGGCCCGAGCAACCGAGCGGTCTAGCACGCAGTCTCGCAACAACAATCAACGAACGTGTACACTGACACCGCCTACTACAACCTAAAACAATCCAAACGGGATACTCAAGTGCACACCTACTTTCTATAAACAATATTAGCCAATATTAGGTCAAACAAAACATTTTTGTCAGGCTATCAACGTTTATGAAAAAAGAAAGCCATGATAAGTAAACTGTAGTCTGTACTATATGTCTAGTCTAGATTTCTTTTAATTACTCTAATTCTCCGAAACGCATTTAGCGTTACGCCTGTTTATTACAGAGGTGGATAGACATCAAAGATTTCTAGATCCGACGATAGCTACATATTTTTCCACTCTTTCAGGAAGGGATAGATCAAGCATTTTATAATTACTTAACTTACTTTTTGCTTTAATATATTCATCACGCTTATAAATAAATCAACTATCTCAACATACCAACTATGTTATAATTTTATGAATTACATAACATAATATGCCGTACTCTCATATACCTACAATAAAAACCCATCAATTACTCTTTTTCTAGTTCGGCCAAATACCGTTCACGGGAGATTTGTACTTTCTATCTGATACAGTTGGTCCATTATGCAATTTAAACAGTACAGATTATGGTTAGCAAACATTTGATCGTACCTTTTTATACCTGCCATTATATAACAAACAAGGGCAGTACCGAAATAAGAAATAAAACTGAAATACTTTCCAATATACTGATACGCCAATGAGTCAAAAACATAGTCTTCAAATAATTTTAACTGTTTCAAAATAAACAATATTATGAAAAAGATAAAATAAGTGCATGAACTAAAATATCTGCTTCCGTATATACCAAAATGTTAAATCATCCGGAACTGAATCATAACGGTATTAGCTATTACTTTTATGTGAATGGTTTAGATAGAATGAAATCAAATAAAAAATAATTGTAGAATGAAATTACATGTAACAATACGATCGGTTCGCAAGCTTTCTCTTGAAAATCGAAGAATTAATAATTACATGCCATAAAATGCGAAGTTCATCGCAAAAGGAGCATACATTTAATAAGAATAGCTGTCATATTAACCTAATATATTCATACTTTACCTTTCATTTCACTTATGCTGCTTTAGAATGTGAACACTTCGAATAGAGGATTAACAAGTGACAGGATATTTTAATGACGCAAATATCAAAATTAAGTGACATTGTGTTATCACAAGTTGCTTATGCAACACGACATGATATTTAGGTGTTATTGATAATGAAACTCTTATTTATTATCAATGTCATGATTGCTATTTTTAAGTCAATATCTTATCAATTTTAAGTTAAGGTAGCGATTTGTTTAAGATGTTAACCACCCTATTAAATGATTTGGACCACTTGTTATTGGAAATACTGTACTGAACTGTAATTGAATAATACAAGCTTAGTATTATATAACGATACATTACTTGCTTTGAAGGTGAATTCCATGATGGAACACATGATGCCGCGAACAGCCGATTTTGTGATCGCCATGTTGTATCACAATTTCGTTTAAAAAGCGGTAACTACGTGAAAATTCTGTTTCACATGTGGACGTACCGAGGCTTATTATGTACTGTCGCAAAGGCACTTAACACCAGTATAGTTCATTAGAGCGCACCAGTGGGCACGGGGAGTGTGCCCTGCTGCAGCTATTGTTGGACGTCCCTCGAGGGTCGCCACTCGGCACAGATGCCGCCCTAATTACGCACACACGCATGCACATACTCGTGGTGAAATGAGAAACCTCATTCGAATCACACCATTATTTCAATTAATACGCCAATATAAATAAAAGGTTTAAACGCTCCTTTATATTGGGCATACTGTTGATTCAATAAAATTTACTACGGTCATTCTTGTTAATTACCAGTTATATTCAAAGTCACGAAATAATTCTTATGAGAAGTAAATGTATCTCAGTATCATTTTCCAAGAATTATAGTACAGTTTAAAATAAGTGTAGCATAACCCGGAAGACGAATATATATTACGTCGACGATTCCTAGTAAAGTACAGACGTATTGAATGGAAAGCAAATATTTATGGTAGATGTGCCTAGGTACAACGTGATATATTATAGGTTAACGACTAGATTAGTTTCTATTCAAAGCTACTTTCTACTATGCAGAATTTCTCCCCAGAGGTAACACTATACACAGTATTTGAATTCCTATACTAAATAAATGGTATTTTCAAATAAATTTCTAAATTTTTATGTTTCCCCAACCTCTCACTTCATTTTGCATGAAAGTACGATAGAATCTCGCACATTCAAACTATTCTCATGTAAGAACATAAAGATTAACAATGGTCGTCACATTAGAATAGTTTACATAACATAAACATTGAACTTGATGAATAAGATATAATTATAGATAAGTTTAATGGTTCATTGGTTACGTACCGTATCCGTACACAATAGGTTCCAGTTCGCTGATTCTTACGCGTCTTGGTGCGGATCTCAAAGGTAGAGTATAATGATTAGATGGATTATGATCCAGATCTACACCAGGTCTATCAATGCGGCTCACAGATCGAGGGAGAGTTCCATATCTTTGCGTATAATGATCGTTGTACACCGGTTCATATCGCGGCTGTCTCATATCATTAAAATACTGCGATTGAGTGTAATAAGGTCTCGATTCCGCAGGCTGCGCGTAGTCTATATACGGATTGCTTCTATCTCGGATTCCATATCCGGTGTTTACAGGTTGCGGTTGATACTGATTCAATACGGGCATACTCTGCCCTAAATAGCTGCGTTGATTGGGTTGCCGTCGGTATTTATCGAGTATATCGAAAGGTACATTGTGCGGTGCTGTGAATCTCTCTGTGGCAAATATTTCGCTGACAGGCAATCCGCTTTGGTTGCTCACATTACTTCGATTGCTTCTGGTGCTACTCCTTGCACTGTTTCTACTCAACGAGCCGTCCCCACGGACGCTCAGTTTCACTTCGAGTCTCTTATCTTTCATTTTCTACACACAATGTTATATCGTGCTCAAACTATTTCCTCAAACTTTGACCTACAATTTTGATAAATGTTACATTTTGACATTTTAGCTGCATAGCCAAGTCCATTAGAGAAGGTCTTAGATGGATTAGTATAAGAAATAATAATTGAGGTTCTTGTCAGTTATTATACAACGGCGCATCACGCTAAAGAAAGTTAACGACATTTATAACGTTGTACATGAACGATGAGTAATGATCGTTGATGTATTAGTAAATTACCACAAGTCCGAGAACAACATCGCCGTTGTCCGAGTTAATTGAGCTTAAAACAGTTTGACTAAACACAACAGCAACGTCGACACGACTTTCGTACAAAGGTACTGTCAATCCCGATTCCCGCGGCGTGCGAGATGACTCGCACACAATAAGAAATGACGGGAGAAAATTTCTAGATACATTTCACGATTAAACGATACGGTATGCCCGAAAGTAGAACTCGTTGGATATGCACTATCGCCCCATCAATCAATTTTTAGGCTCATAATATAGTAGATTACGACACTAAGAATCCAATATTAAAACCAATTCATTGGCACTCACTACTTTTATTGTCTTTTTTTTGTCGTTTTTTACTGTATATTAATCATAGAAACAGGTAACCAACATAAATGGGTTCCTACTGGAAATTCAATTCCAAGTGTTGATTGTGGCTATGTGAAATACCAAATCAAAACTGACCAAATTAAACACACATAACAATGATGTCACGTATCCAATGAGTTGATAGCACGCGATAAAGATAATTGCCGTGCATAAGATTCAAAACGAACGTTAAGGCGTTGATAATAAATTTAACTTTTTATAACATAACACAACACAAACGAAACGTGGCCAATTAAAGTGTGGTTACGTATGGCCAATTGTTTTATCCGACCGGTAAATATTTTCTAGAGACAACGCACAAACTCGTGTGTACAAACTAATGTACTCCAACTGCGACTGACTTGGAACGGATCATTATTCGAACACCGATAAGATAATAGCGAGAGTTCAATACATTATATCATGCACAAATAATAACTGTTGACATTCATAATATATCAATACAATTTTATGTGCGTTTATTCCCCAATGCAACTGTATGACCTGTGTCTATTGATTGTTTGCTAATATTGTGTTTATTTCCAATGAGTTCAATATGCTGTCGGCATATTAGTGATGTGCTACTAGACAACATTAACATGTTTACCTTGAGTAACAGTTACGGAAACTTGACTGGGTCAAGGCCAAATGTTATATACTTTGGCATGTGTTATTTAAATAAGGCAACATCTACATTCAAGATCATGCGGTCATTAGAATGATTAGCGTATCGTAATGAAGCGTTTTACAGATGCGGAATAATTTATAACTCATGTGCATAAACAACAACTTGTGCTAAGTAGATGGAAGGTAACATGACAACTATAGTCGTATACCTAACAAGGAACTTGATAGAGTTACCTATGCACGACAATCAGCTTATTTGTTGGTTTTAATGCAAAGAAATATTAGATGCTTAAGTTGATCTAAGTTAAATTAGATTGCTTGAACATAACTAAAGCTTTAAAAGGTTATATTGATGGGTCGTTGGCGCAAAAAGAATGTACATGAATGAATTTATCGCGCATTAGACGAGCGTGAAATGTAAACGTTTCGACACGACGCGCGTACAAGTGTTAGGAAACTTGTGTACTCGAGCTGATATCAAACAAACTTCTATGTATCTGTGTTATCGCTATGCCCTACACTATTTGTGTGCCTAACAATAATACGGTCATCAAAAACAAACATTTTAAAGGCCATATCAACATAGCGCGGCCGAAGATTCATTAACACCGCATTAAAATATTAACACAGAAGTAAACTTTCTGCAAAACCTACTTTTGCACTGCGCTTTTAAACTCAGAGAGACGCACCTACTTTAGGTGCGTCCATGTCAGTGCAAGATACGCAACCTATAATTTAATCGGAAATGGAGCAAAGCAGACTAGCGTGAAGTTCTGCGCAACGAAGAGGTATTTACTGACTGCCTATTGACGAAACACCGCTTAGTGAAGACTGCCAGGGACACATGTGTTTACCACTAACGACACAACAATAAACCGACCTTCACTTAACGCTCAACCGTACAGAATGTTTCTAGAAAATGTATACGTATTAAACAGATGATAACATTCTTCAGATTATCAATTAGATAGGCGACACTCATTCATAACTTGTTACACGGCGTTTGATCGATTACGATGCACAAGAACACTGTACACTTAAACCGAATACCTTAACAGCAAAAAATAAGATTTTTTGGTACAATTTTACGCTGTAAAATGAATCACTGAAACGGATTACGGCCGCGCCACGAGTTTTCAAGAGGCGAACACGAACAGATCGCATCTGAGTCACTCAATACATTGTGTAGTCTGTAGGTATCACACTTCATAACACATATTATTCAGTATCAGTGTATGCGGTCTACCGCACAATAGATAAATATACGAATATATATTCTAACTGGGAAGCATGCTGGACACAGGTAGGCGAAACACTGCGACGCTTTGTTCAACGGAGCGAAATGGCACGTCGAGTGCAAAAGATAAGCTGATAAGGTTGTGATACGGATTGTACCATTTTGATTAGCCAGCTGCATGTTTATGTTGAAATAGTTATTTTCTAACTTAATATTGTGGAATTTATATAGGTACGGTTTTCTCGATGTGTCAAATCTATTTTAAGTCGCGTTGCATTATGCACCTCTGATTTCAGTGTCGTATTTCAAGGTCATTACGATGTTTAGTAAAGATAATTTAGACGAAATAAATTTGATTGAATCAATAATCAGAGTAATTCTTACATTAAAATTGGGTCTTTTACAATTGGAGCCAAAAACAGACATGGGAAAAAAGAAAACAAAACCAAATTGACACCCGGAAACAGCTGGTTCGTTTTGACAGTTTCTTGGGAAAATAGGATCAAAGAGATTGTTTTCATATTTCCAAACAAAGAACTTTCTAAAAAATACTGGTACGAAATGCAGTAGTGAGAATAAACTTACCGTCGGGAATATCTTCGGTAGTTTCATCGTCGTCAGTCTTGCGGTCCTCTTGCAATTCTCGTTTTTTGATTGCCTGTGAAAGATACGTTTCTTAAAATCTTGAACGACCACTTTGCAGTATCTACACAATGCGCGGGAAGTCGAAAAAGCACAAATAAACAGATAGTAAAACGCAAATACCGGTATATTGAACCATACAAACAAAACTAGTGAGGAAGTAAATATCACACGCTACAAGCTGGTGAAATGTGATAATCGTGGTACAAAAATACGTAAGCAAGCGAAGCCAAACAAAATACAGTTGGATCTAAATTGAAATCTCGCGCTGAATGTCTTTGTATCTGGCGTACGCATCTCACCCGGGCGAGCCATCCTCCTGCCGCTTTCAAACACCTCATTTTAATAAGTATCTGTAGTGAACACTCGGAATTGGCCGATGTTTGTTGGTGATTTATTTAACACAACACTTGCACTGAGAAAGCGGCACGTCACTTATCGATTAATCGCGGTACACGAAGCATTGTTACGAGCGGAGCGGTAGAAGGCAGTCATTTCTGCGAGCCTCACGCAGGGTCTATCGAGAGCGTCGTGGTCGAGGGCCCGCGTGCACCAGCCCGGAACACCCGCGGTATGCCGACAATTACCCACGCTTGGGTCGTGCTTTACAAACGTACCGACTCCAAGATTTATTACTTCAACACTAATTCCGACTTCACTTCTCTCAGTATTGGGTTCCGTGATTATTTATATGCGAGCAGACGTTTTGATATGTGTTTTCCTCCAAGTGTAAACACTTGATCTGAACATCGCTGTATGTTAATGGGAACACGGTCTGCGGCTGTGATGCGAAACAGATCTCACGACTCTATTGTTTCGACTATTCTTCAACCAACAAGAAATTTAGTCGCGGTCGGTTCGTCAGCTTTTACTCTTTCGTATTGTTGTCATGTATGTACAGCTTAAACAATTCAACTTCTTATAGTCAATAACCGATCTAGCGTGAATGGTTTAGCCATAATTAATTACAAGATACAAGCCATAACGCGTGACAATGGAATATGCAATCTTTTATAACAAACACAAAACCTTAACAAAAGATTAGACAAACGTCAATTCAATATAATCTCTTAAATAATAAAAGTAAATACAAAACGTCGTCGCTACTAGTAATTGCAACAAAACATGCAAATGGGCCCTGCATGAGCCTTTAACTCTTCTTTCTTTTATGTATATCCGAAGGTTGCCTGAAGAGATTGCTTTTTGCAATAAGGTCCATTATATTACTTACTAGCGACACGGCCCAGCTTCGCCTGGGTGCATATAGATTTGTCTACAATAATATGCACGTATTATACACATAAGCCTTCCTATTGAATCACTCTAACTATTAAAAAAACCGCATCAAAATCCGTAGCGTAGTTTTAAAGATTTAAGCATACAAAGGGACATAGGGACAGAGAAAGCGACTTTGTAGTATGTAGTGATTTTAAATAAAGTATAATCTCTGCGTCTTTTTCTGGTGTATAATAAATGGTGTATAATAAATGGTGTATAAAAAATATTAAATAAATAGATTTGTCTTTATCATAGGCTTTTAAGTTACTAGGAAGATTTATTTATACTTTATAGCACAAAAAGAAAACAAATACAAAGAGAAATCATACATCAAAAATAAGATTGTTTATATGCATAGATCATTGATATACAAAAAAACGGCAATCAATGGCATAGATCGATAGAATCGGACTCAAATCTGCATGTAATACCTTTTCATATCAACGACTTACATAACGCCCGTATGAATTACGTATGTATCCGATATTTTTACATATTTGGACGACAAGTATTTTGCAAGGCTAGTTATCATTGCAAACGTCAATGTGAGATAAAACATAATTGATCGCGGTTGTCACTGTTGCAGGAAGCTGCTCCGGAAACATAATTTTACATTGATGTAAGTACTTGACAGGCTATTGATTGACTACCAAGGAGAAAGTTTAGATTTTCGTCATTTGATAAATAGCAACATTAGACACGTAACGGGTCTATAATATAAACAATACAACTGTAGAATTTTTGCAATTACTAACAAACATCGTCAGGATTTTCGAATTACCCCGGACAACGGTAGCAAGCTGTAAGATCTTGAGTCGAATTCTTATCACATTCATTTAAGTTTCATGGTACTTGGTTTACGCGGGACTTTATATTTTAACGTTATAGTTGACAACATGATATGAGACTTGATAGCAATCAGAGAAATAAGTCAAAAAATCACTACAACGGCAACGATTGGACTAAGAAAATGATCATCGGATTATAGGAGCCTACAAGAACTGCTTTTAAAGACAATCAGATTTGTAACTAGATGGTCCAAAACACATCTTTAAATTTTACTCTCAGCAGCTACTGGCCAGTAGTTATTTAACAAAAATTGACGATTGAATAAGCGAAAAACAAATGAGAAATTGGTATTCAACCGTTTTCAAAATCAGACGGTCTAGGCCTATTTTTATATCATCAAAATATTTGGTATAAAAATTGCATATTAACACAAAGTTATTTCTTTACCTTAACTAAATTTAAACTGCATATATTACACTTAATACATAGACATGCAAATCACTAGGAAAACAGAACTACATGTAAACAAAGAGCTTATTAACATTTTAAAATAAGGTAATCACGAATTGTAGTTTACAATACGTAATAAGCTTTAAATTATATACCACACGATGACAATAGCCAAATAAAATTAAGATTAACAATTTGTATTAGTAATTGTTTAGTACGGTAAGCGTAAATACATAATGGTGCGATTAATAGTTTGAAAGTACATAGTTATATACAATAGGCAATTAAGTGTTTAATTTATAACGAACAATCCTCACTACAACAACAAAATAATTTATGTTTAGTTTTTAGAAGAATCTATAGCAACATAATACAAAGAAATCTGACAATAAGTCCGATGTCACTAATTGGTGTGTGAATTGAACTACGAGACCTTTTTTCCGTTAGAGTTCTTTTTTAGGATGGACTTTAGTTTATCTGCCCAAGATATCAGAGTTGGGAGGGAGTGGGGGAGGAGGGGGAAGGTGTCCCATGTCCCCTAGTACCACTCCCATGAAAAGGTGACGCACCATTCCGGAGAAAAACCAATTAATGTAACCTAACTTTAGTTTAGACTTTAGTTTATTTGGCCACAAACAGAGCAGCGAAAGTGATCACAGGTGGTAGGGATTGAGTCCCTGATTACAACAATACCACTCTTATTTAAAGGTGGTGTATAATTTTCGAGAAATTAATGAAAATATTTTCTAACCTCAAATCACATATTAGGTAAAACGGAACGTTATTAATCGTTATTAATATGTTATTAATGTGATAAATTTTAGTTTCAATAAATGAACTTGATATAATGTTTGTTGTTTTATTTGTTTTTTAAACAACTTGGAAATCATGTTCCGATGGTAGTTAGTGTACCCACTTTGTGGGAAAAATAGGTCGACTTTGTCTCAAAACCGACTTAGAGCACCCCGACTTCACGTAGACTTTTGGATACCACCCCTAGAGTGTATATAAAAGCCGGAGGCGCGGAGGGAGAGCAGCCCCCGCCCGCTGTAACGAAGGATAGGCAACCGTGCGAGCCGTAGCGGCTGAGGCTGGTCGCCGGAGGCGACCAGCAAGCCGAAGCTGCGAAGGTGAGCATGGGTGCCTATCCTTTGTTACGCAAGGGCGAAGGGGCTGCACTTCCCGCAGCGCCGGAGACGTTGCAGAAGTAAAGGTCAAACCGCACTATGGAGGCGCGGCGCTGCACTGCAGCGGAGCGGCGCGGCGCGGCCCATATAGTTTATATGACTTTGTATGACATAAACCGCATTAGAACGGCACGGCAGCGGAGAGGCGCGGCGCGGCGCGACAGTGTTGTATCCGGAGGCAACTCTGCCGCGCCGCGCCGCTCCGCGCCGCGTCTCTTGCGCCAGTGCGTTATAGCTTACGGCAGCGGAGCGGCGCGGCGCGGCACATTATTCATTTCAATCTGCTCACGAACAACGCGCAACCAAGTCACGCATGATGGACGACGAAAAAATAATTGATCTCGTCAGGAATTATCCTGAATTGTACGATATGGAGAATAAAAATTACATGATTTTTTGCTGTGAAAGTATCACTGGTAAAACCGCGCTGCTTCGCAAAGGCTGCGAACAGAAGTGTCGCGCCGCGCCGCTCCGCTCAATTGTCGCGCTAATGCGGTTAGAAAGAGTCGCGCCGCTCCGCTGCAGTGCAGCGCCGCGCCTCTATAGTGCGGTTTGACCTTAAATTTGTTCTGACAACAAGTGTTTTGAGGTTAGGTTACATTAATTGGTTTTTCTCGAGAATGGTGCGTCACCTTTTCATGGGAGTGGTACCAGGGGACATGGGACACCTTCCCCCTCCCCCCCCACCCCCTCCCAACTCTGATATCTTGGGCAGATACACTAAAGTTTTACCCTTTTTTATAATGGCTGGTGGAACTGCTCTACGAGAAAATGATATTTGACATATTTGCTGCTAAACTAGGTTTAGCCCTGAACCCTTCAATCAAATATAATATACTAGATACAGGGTCCGGAACAAAATCACACGCCAAAACTTGCCGAGGTTGCTTATTACGAACTGCGATAGAGATAGAGAACTAGGTAAAAGTAATTTATTTCACTCCACAAGAAATACTAAGTAGTGAAAATTCTTAAAATGTTACTCATAAAAAAATATCCCACGTGACGTAAAAACATTAAAATGAATTAGGCAATTGACCAAATTAGTTACGACTTCCCATTTCACACTCCTCTTACATATATCATTCGTCGGCCGTTGTAATCGAGGCAGTACGAGTTTTTCGAAGCTATAATTATATTCCATTAAAACATTCATAACAATAGTCCCGTAATCATTAGTCATTAGTTGGTTTGTTTAATGAATCGTTTGAGTGGGTATGGACTTTTAGGAGAGATTTCAAATGAAATGAAATCTTTCACATGACTTGGTAATTTCATTTCATATGCAATTATAATAAAAGGTATAGAAACCAAGTAATTAGTGCTTAATTTTGTCCGTTTAAATTGGGGCTAATTACATAATATGCTCAGAGAACAATAAATTCTTTATATTATGTAAATTACATTCATTTCCTGCAAAGAGACAAATACAAATTTTAATTAGTTGATAGTAAAAATTACAACTTTCAAGCCGGTAATAGAAAAGAGAGTTGTCCGAAGTCAATAAATAAGCAAAACAAATGAGAAACAGGATATAAACGCTCATTTGTAAATAAATAAAAAAGAAACATATTTCAAAATTGTTTGAATTGTGCGTATTACTGGGACGTATATTAATAATAATTATTCATATTACAGCCTCCGTGGCGAAATTTGGTAGACGCCGACTTAGACGCTGCGGGTTTGATCCCCGCACTGAGACAAATTTGTGTGAGGCCTACATGTCTTTGTCTGAGACCCACGATAGAAGACTCAATTGATCTTAATGTGGGGTCAGGACTATGTTTGTGGCTGTTGGTTTATTTATTTATTATTTGTTCTCTGGGAAGTTGTCATGTCCTGTCAACTATTTCAATATACTACTCGTATTTGTATTTGTTATTAGCATATTATTTGTTTGACACCCGTGACATTACGTCACCAGCACTGGTAACACCAGCGCATGCAAAGTGTGTTTCGTTTTTGTGCCGAGCACTATTTGTATCTAAAT
Source organism: Hyles euphorbiae (assembly GCA_023078785.2). NCBI lineage: Eukaryota > Metazoa > Arthropoda > Insecta > Lepidoptera > Sphingidae > Hyles > Hyles euphorbiae. The sequence goes on along the minus strand of CM041034.1, from coordinate 8,486,229 downwards.
AATATGTTAAATATTAAAGTTCAGTTTTCGTTAGAAATATTTTTTTTCTATACAGTCATAATGTAATTGCGTACCGAGTTTTAATTTGAAGAAATTTCGTCACTTTTATACTCTAATCATGGTTGTTTAGGAACAACATGTATTAAAATGCGTTTTTAACTGGATTTCCAAGTTTAGATCAATTTGGAAATTCAGTCAAAAAGAAAGCTAGCCTTAGATCATTTAAGATAAATTTACAGACACAATCAAATTAATCTTCATTTTATACCCACAAGATTATTGCGGAAATGAAATTGGATTAATGATAGTTGCTTCCTTGTGAAGGGTCGACATCTACCAGAGATCCACGATAGATTGCTAATATAAATAATAAGCCCCAAATATAAATGCATGGTGGCCTGTAGGTGACAGACGAGACGCGGCTGTCAACTTGTTCATAGTAGCCGCAGGTTCAAAATTCAAATATCAGGACACACATCTGACCTTTCCGAGTCATGAAGTGTGTGTTGACAGTCAATCACATTCGCCATAAGTTTGAAGGGATATACCGTGAGGAAATCTTTACTATTTCCAGGAATTTCTATGATATGCAAAGCTAGCAAACCCGCACTAGACCAGCCTGGTTGACTATAAGGCTAAACCCCTCTCAATCGTACTCCCGATTGTAGAGGAGCCCTGTGCCGTGCTGTGAAGCGTATATGCGTTGATACTGATTTGGTAGTGAAGATTGTCGTTATAAATTGTAGTGAGCATCGATGTATTATACTGACGCGGACATTGCGAACAAAATCTGTACGCACGTGCACGTACCTACCACGCATGAACCACTAGAGCGAGAAGGAAGATCTTATGACTGCGTGGGAGTGCCAAAGACAAAAATACAGATTTTGCTCGTTGTTTCCACTCTAATACAGGATTGGGCAGAAATGGTATACTAAGCCGAAAGGAATTCCATACCCATTATAATTAATATTTTTTAAATAGTAACCTTTTCAGTCTGTAAAATGTCATGCATTTTTGCAAAAACTGATTTATTTTTCCCCATTCCACGATATAATAAAAGTTGTTCAGTATAAGGAACATATCTTCTCCGTTTCGGCTTAGCCTGTTAACCTGCACCATTTCCGCACCCTGTACAAGCCGGGAAGTACGAAGCGAGTATGAGCGGCACCTGCGCGATAAGATCCCTTGCGCGTCCCGCGTCGATCTGATTGACGCGCTTATTCTTGAGGTGGTGCGGCGTGTCGCGGCGGTGCAGGCGCGCGGGCGGCGCGGCGCGCTCCCCCCCCGCCCCCGCCCCGGCCCCGTCGCCCCGCACGCCGCCGCCCCACGCCACGCGCCGCGCGCCGCCACTCTACCCGCACCCGCACCAGACCACGTTACGTACGCACTTGTTACAACTACTCACACTATGCATACTGAGTACTGACTGTGGCGACAGAGCAGTGTTTCTTTGTACTGCAATGGGCTGGATTGTCACCACTACTGTAACCACTACCACTACTTTAATCAAATCCACCAACCCGCATTAGGCCAGCATGGTGAACTACATCGCCTAACCACTCTCAATCGTACTCTCGATTGTAGAGTAGGCCCGTGCCCCGCAGTGGGACGTATATGAGCTGATACAGTATTTATTTAAAACTTAATTTTACAGCTTTAAAAAGAGTAAAAATACTACGGAAACGGGCTTAATTACACATTATCGTTAGTACTGATTTTGTATTGGCGATGCTTTAAATTGCCATCTCATGTTTTTTAAAAACATTGTGGATGACTTTGCAATACCTATTCTAAACATTTGTATATGTCTACAAGTTTCGATGTTTGTCTATTCAATTATAATCGTGAAGAAAAAGACAGTTGCTAGTGTAGTTTTTGTAACAAGTGCCGAATCTTAATCGTACCAAAAAATTGAGCATAATGTTACCCAAATGTCATAAAAGCGATAAAATATTTTCCCATATTTCCCAAACAAACATGACAGACACTTGGTTTTTCCCAATGTCACCAATACTTATAATCAACAGAGGCATAGTTTTCATCAGTCGTGTTTGTTTCCATTCTAAATATTGTGGAATAAATACTGTTAATTACTTTATTCCAATTCCTCCAATCTAATTGATTAGCATTTGTTAGTACTGTTTAGATCAAAACTAATTGTGACTTTATATGCGATATATCTCGCAAATTTCTATCCAATGATATAATAACAGTAATCTTACCTCCAACTCGTCGGAATCATCATTTTCGTCGTTTTCTCCTTCAGATGAATCTCTGTCAGCGGCCGTCTGCGTGTCGCTGTCATCTTCTTTCGCTATCTCGTGATGTACGGGCGTGTCTGGCACAGTCTGAAAAATAGTCTATTATTAAAATTTGCATGATGCATCTAATTGAACATTTTCACTTATTCACACCTGCAAAAACTTTCTCTAGGTCACGACCTTGTGGCCTACAAGCTGATGTTTCTAATAAATGTGTCCTTCATATGCATTAACTGCAATGATAACGGCAAATGGCATGCCAAGTTAGGAGGTTAAGTCGTTAATTAAGAGGTTAATCATAATTCATGAGATATGGTCAAGTTTAGTAGAAATTGCATTCTACGTTATATTAAGACAAAAATTTGATGCTAAAGAAAGTTTTCAGCTATTTTTATTGTTGCAATGCGGATTCGTCATTTATACGTTTTAATTTATAAATAAATAAAAATGTCTCCATAAAACAACAAAAACCACCTTATCAAGATGTGGCTTATCAACTTGTCAATTACGCGGGAGGCATCTTTTTTTATCTAATTCTACTGACGTCACTACCTCTGCATGGTGCAAAACGAATCTGATTGCTGCAAATATTTTAGTAAAAAATACCGCTAATAACAGTTGACCGATGTTAAGAATTACATAATATCTTTTTATTTCTTTTTATTATAATCATATTCTGAATGAGAGAAATAATAATAATTAAACATACTTCCGTGGTTTCGACGGGTGCAGCTGCCGGTATCGTTTCAATGGGCGACATGGGCAGTCCATTCGTGATAGTGGTTTCAGGCTTGGCGGGCTGCGTGTTCGAAGTCTCCGGCGACCTTCCCGCCCACATCCTGTGCGCCTTCGCCTTCAACTCCTTGGGATGAGGCGTGTTTTGTCGCACGAACGGCGTCTGTATAAACAAACACATATTAACATATGTATTCTCTTTCGCTAAACTACGCTGATATTGGGCCATTAATTCAAATATGATTTGTATCAATGTTTTCTTTCATTTCAATATAAGTAGTTCATGCGCATGCTTTGTTGTAGAAATCGAAAGATATTTTTGTGAAGCTTAAATATTGTGCTTATAATCCAACCATTTTACAGATGATTTAATAAGACAACACAGCATGTAATCAAAACTTCTAAAATAATGCCGTTTATAGTGAAAGTAATCAATAAATAGCAGTGATTACAGTGATTTGATTGATGTAAATGTCGAAAGTGAAATCACGCTTTGTGATAACAAATAAATAAATGAAATTAGATAATTATATTTCTATTACAAAACACATGTAATAATAGCGTCAACATGATGTAAAATTATTCAAAAAACTTATTGATGATTTTCGAAGTAACGATGCCTGTAATGGTGTAATGCGAAACGAGGCGGGTTGAATCACAGGATATGACATCACACGCGTCCTCCGCTCGGCGAGTCGACGACGTCTTGCGCATATCTAGCTAATCTACCGTAAAGTGCAGTACAAATAGTGCTATGTGTGCTCTGTGAAATATGATCAAAAATCACGTTCAGGTACGTGCCCTCTACAAAAGGTATATTTCAAGTAAATATCAATTATGCTGTTATGCTACAAGTCTTCCCAAGGAATATAAAAAATACATTAGTGAAGTGACGATGTAATACAAATGTAATATAGTTAATGATTTTGTCTATACATTTGACGTCTTGTAAAATAAATTTAGGAACACTTGTGGTAAGCAATCACTTGATCAATTGTTAAATTCTAGGATAAAACGTTATCGTTGCACACAAATGTTTCTGTGAGTGTATAAATGTGTTGGACATGTACGTTCTGAAATGCAATGCTTGTACGAAGTAAAACACTAATCTAATTTTGCGTTATTCTACTTTCAGCGTAAACAACAAACTAATCGCTATCTAAATATCGAAAGAGCGTGAGGCTTGATTGCGGGCAGCACATATACGTCTCCACGGTAGTGCATTCACAATTGTAATAATATAATTTTATTCATTTAATTATTATATTTTCCAGAACTACTCCACAACAGATATACACAAATACAAAACTCGGAAGTGCAGCAGTTGCAATCAGATCAACACTTCGTTCCGGTTATTTGATTGTTTATAGTATAGATTACCTTTATGTAATTATGTAATATTTTACAGACAAGAAGCGAAGTATAACAAGTGTAACAAGCATTGTGAATGCACCAGTGGAGACGTTCGGCCGCGTACCTCCGAGAGGTTAGTAATAGAGGAGGATAGTCGTTGCAGAGAACTCCTGCGCTGTGTAGTGACTAGCTTGCGAACTACATTAATTGGTCGCCTCAGCGCTAGCATCGTCTGTGGTGCGAAGAACGAGTCAGAAGGTGTCACGTCTCCACTGTCCTCCTGAATCGACGGAACCTTTAAATTAAAATACTTTTCTAGGAACACAATACTAATGTAAGCCTGATATTAGTTTACGTGCTTGTTACAATTGCGGCCCGTACTGTGTCAATGTTAATAAAATGTCTTACCAAATATCAAATAAAATATTCATTTATGACTTCTGTCCGCTTTATCTAACCTTACAACCTTATAAATGTGTTACTGTGATATTTTAAACTAGTAATTAACAAAATAAGTATAAAATTAGACCAAATAGATATCCTGGTTTTTAGAAGTAAAAATCTTTGTTGATGATATCATTATCCTGTGACGTAACACAATGATAGGTATACATAACACTTTATAAAGTGTTTATTGTTGAAACGAATTATCTTATAACATGGAAACCTCCTAATTATGATTACCTTGAACTCAACAATTGCATCACTTACACTATTTCATGAGCACCTGGTTTAGAATTTATTCATTATTATGACATCCACAGAACAGTTGAATATGGTTAGAAAGGCAATAGCCGTCAAATTGTATGAAAACCAGCGTCGTCGTTTTCGGAACACAAAACCTCAACAAAATCCAATACATAAAGCTTGCAATAGTCGATTTAAAGTATCGATAAAATTATGGAAATATGTCTTTGTTATAAGACCGGAATTTATTTTATAGATATGCTTAATAGTTTTTTCTGATACAGTTATTTCATTAGTATTATGTCAATAGGCGGAAAATAAATGAGACTAGTATTAAAAATTCATTTTAATTTGTATACTATTTTACAAATCTATATGTACAGGATTTTTAAGATTTTTAGCTGTGTGTGAGGTATTAACATTTTTACTATTGGAAAGGCATACATATAAGCAATTATTATAATCAAATTACGATTTTTTACGTCAATAGATTCAGTGGTTTTGATTTTTCATACAATATTTAATTATTTCATCGCCATGATACTGTTTTTCCATAAGCGTTGCACGTAATTATTTTTGGTTTGTATATTACTTATGATCCAGATTTTTTTATTGTCTTCCGTTTCACGAAAATGAATACTTAGAACAAATCGTACTGGATTTTGTAGGAATCCAGTTGTCTCTACCTATTGCCTTTATCGACTCACTCTTGGAAACGTATAAATGAATAAGTTACTATATTATAATGTATTTTCACACAAAAATATGTTGTTCTCATGTTGGCAGAGGTATGAAATCAGAACATAAGGATAGGTCGTCAACGTTATCAAACGTTACTACAATTTAAAATGACTAAAAACTGATTTACGAGTATAGGAAATCTATAACTACATCGATATAGTTACTATGTACAAGACTACAACACTACGTGACATGTGCCAATTTTCGCTGTTGACATAACAAAAATGAGTCGTATGCATTGCGTAGGAACTTGGCATTCGCGAGCATTGTATGTACGCGTAATCAGCAATGTATATTTTTGATTTATCGTCTATCATATTATCGAATTCTTCAAAATGTCGTAATTAATAACCGCAATTTTGGAAAATACAGGTGAAAATCAATAAAATCGGGTTGAATATTGGTATGGAATTCCTTCTCTATTGATATTTGATGCTTTACTATTGGAGCTGCAAGATAAAATAGCACAAATCTGCATTTTTACTCTATTTCGCCGGAGCACCTCTCTCCAAGGCATTTCGACAGCGACTAATTTGACAAATCATCCGTTCCGCGGCAGTGATGCTTTTTATGCACCACCTTGCGACGCGTCAAACGCTTTTATTTCCCTTCTAACTATATTCATCTGTTCTGTGATGACATCATTATAATGATGACTACACACATACCTTAACCCACACCTAAAATTGATAAAAAGGTAGGAATACCTTGATAATACCTTAATTTTTATCTCAATCTATTACTTCGTACAATAAACAATTAATAATAATTTATAATGCGACATAAAGATTATCTTATCATAAGATTTAGAAATAATAGAGCAAGTCATTTAATTTTACCAACAAGTAAATATTATCAAAATATTTATATCAAGCAAATAAATTTTATGGAATAATATATTCTTTTCTCAGAAAAAATATTCCTTAGATAATAAATTCAATACTATATTTTTAATGTACGTAGTCCTACATTCAAACAGATCGCTTTTTACAACTATATATTTGAAATGTTTAATATATTTTCAGTTTCGAAGCGCAGTTATGACGTAGTCATTAACATTAAACATATAGACAAAATAAAAAGTTAATGAACAAGATTCAATAATTTATTAAAGTACAAATATACATCAAAATGCAAACAGGCTTATATCTAAAGAATACTGATTCCAAAACAGATCTCAACTGTATTCAAATGAGATTACACGGTAAATGTAAAATATGTATAAAAGTACAACAGTATAATATGTAAATGAACATCAAAACACTGATTTCATTCTAATGCCACGAGTACGGAACTTAGTGCCAAGTAAGTCCTGTTTCTGGAGCAGGGGACACAAATATTTTTCCTTAACCAAGAACCGATATTCCTGCCACAATTCCTAAACGATGCATTTGTGTTACGTAAACATAAAGGTACACTGTATCGAAAATATTTGAAGAAATTCCTATCCCTACTATTTAGTCTGGTGTCACTTGCGTATCGTTTTTTGGACACCCTCACCAATGTAAAACAGCATATGCTCACCTCTTTAGCTTCCGACACATCTTCCGTGAACTTGACTGAATGTGTTCTGGACGCCTCCTTTTCTTCCCAGTCGTCGTTATCGGAATCCCGGTCGCGTGAAATGCTCGGCTCTGTGTTAACAACTCAAATTAATATACACACATTTCAGGATGATTTAGCCCCACACAAACCATTGTTGAACAACTGCAGACGACACAAACGAGTAATCTACAGCAGATACACTAATTACAGCCGCACATAAATGCAAAAACATCAAAATGAGCGTACTAGTAAAACAAGATTAAAACTGCACGTCGCGTCAATTTAACGTGTATAAGATTTTGGTATGTAAGGTACTTGAGTCTTTAACTAGTGTATTGACATGAAAATCTAGAAACTGAACATGAAAAACACTTTAAATGATAAGTATAGTCAGAATAAGAACTAGGTTGTGATAATGAACTGTAACAAAGTGTCAAATCAAAAACGTATATTGCTTTGAGCTATATTTAACCTAAATTGTTTACAAGTAAAATCGTGGTTGCAAAATTTCTAAAAGATTTATATAAAGTTACAAAACGTAGTTTATGTACAATTTTCGAGAAAAGAATAAATATCAAGAATATTGATAAAAAAAGATTAAATATCTCGATGTCATACAGATGAAATGTGTAAATGTAGATCAAACACTATGAAGGTAAATCGACTGGACAGTTATCTTAGAATATATCACTATATTATATAGATATTAATTCTAGTATGGGTAATACACGCATAATCTACGGTGCAAAATATAGAAATAGGCGGTGAACCTTACCTCTTACGCTATCTAGCTCTCGCGATCGTGATATATATCTGTGATCCCTGAACCACTGTCCACTGCCAACCTCTGATGTGTGTTCCAGCTCTATTTGTGATGTGACAAGTGCATTTAGTATATTTACACAGCAAAAACAAAACAACAATAGTGCAGCGACCATTCACGGTGAACCTTCTTTCTAACGTATATTTTATGTTATTTTTATACTCCATAAATAATGCTATCGTATGTTATGATGATTTCATATCCATGTCATAACATGTGATGTATGTCGAGGTTTTCAATTTGTGGGGTTTACAACACAGATAAATAAGAGAAATAAAATTCGCATAATATGTATAATACATAGTGGATTTAATACATCATTCCACTTTTTAAAGCCAGCTCGAGAATATGGAGCAATGAATTCATAACCAGTTAATGTTGATTATTGTAAAAACAAATTAAAATAAGACCAAAATGCATCTTATTAACACACTGTTATGTATAAAAATGGGCATAATGGCATTAATAACCGGATCCGCCACAATATCTTACGGTACGTTACGGTACTACGGTTTGTTTATTACGAGACAAGCTTGCGCTTATATTCGATTTTCAATGCAAACCAGATATACGATTGAAATAACTTCATTACTATGTATGCATGATTAATCGAAACGACTACTACTTTTATAGAATAAATCACTTCTTGTTAATATTGACCCTTGCATGTAACTGTGTTCATATCACTATTGTTATATTTTTTAAAGTTCACTTTACAGCATACCTACTTAAAAGTGTGATTTGAATAAGTCAAATAAATTTCGTGATTCCGTAAAATCATAATAAAATGAGTGAATCTGTTGACCTAGAAGCCTATTGAAGTAAATAGGCTCAATTGTAGCGCAAAAATTAACAATATAATTGGCGCGGCGGATTGTGCGTTATATTTCAAACAACAAATTACCGCAAGGATAATAAATTGGCTTTCTGAGTAAGGTTGCGGGTTCGATCATCGCATGGACATATTTACACATATTTTTACGACAAATATCTGTTTTTTTTTTTATTGCAATGAATGACGAGACGAGCAAGCCGTTCGCCTGATGGTAAGCGAAACGACCACTCATGAACAGTAGCAACATTCCACTGCGCTCGCCATCCTGAGACATGAGATGTTAAGTCTCAATATGTCTAGTAGTTACTCTGGCTACAATGTCCTTCAATCCGAAACACAACAGTGCATTTACGCAGTGTTGTTTCACGGGAGAAATAGACATTGCGGGTAGGTACCAACCCAGATGGCCTCTCACATATGAGAGACCTACCACCAGTAATTTGCCAGTATTCGCGGTGCATGAGTAATCGTAGTAATCAAAATTATATTGTTTGTGTTTGGCCACTGCACTATTAAATAAAAGCACAAAAAGCATAGGCGAAGACATTTATGACTCATAAAGCAGACGTCAACGTAAACAAATCAGCATACGAGTAACATTTTATAAAAATTACAACATATCTGACATGCCACTGCTTGTACATTTTTATTAAAGCCGCTAGTGGCTCAATAAAAAAACTAAAACATTTAGAATTAACTTGCATTCTATGGATGTCATATAAATCGTTTACAACAGACGTAGAATTTATACAAAGCCACACATTAATTGGTAACAAAAAGAACTTAATTATTATTTGAAAATAAAACTAAAAAAACAAATCCGTATCAAAACGGGTGAGTAAGACACCCGGCTGATTTTAACTGAGTCATTCGGTTCAGTTGAAATCACTGTCATTTTTATTAGAATTTCTACGAACGTGAGGCATGAAACGCGTGAACTAGATACAAGGGACAATACAGAACACCAAAAGCGGGACATAATATGTGTGTTTTGTTAACAGAATCATACCTGGCTGTTGTGTGTAACTGAGTTGTGGTAATAAAAAGCAAGTAAGAACGTTTTCTCCCGTCGTTTCGTCCCGGTCCGTCTGGAAGGTGAGCAGTGGTTGAGCCTGGTTCTCCGAGAGCCACACCGCTTTTAATTCTAAATTCACTAGCGTGTAGGGTAAGTATTGTAACCTGAAACATTTCAAAGATTCTTTGAGTACCATCAATCAAGAAATCAATGTAATTTATTATAGCATGTCAAACATAGGCCTCTGCATTGGGGGAGACCTATTTTCAACAGTGGACTTCCTTTGGCTGACGGATAGATGGATTTCAATTGCGTACAAGCCTTTTATCTGTGTAAATCACACATCAATACGAGCCTCTATCGTATGAAGCGTAAAGATTCGACTTACGAAATAAGGTTTACAAACCTGGGAATTTAACCCAGGTGTAACGAGACCCAAACACATAGAAGCTACTAATAACTCAAGTAGAGGATTTTGACCACTCCTAATCACTCATTCCCATTAATAAATTATAGAAGTTCTTTTGTCTCACAGTGAAATAATCAGAGAGCGTCGATGTTGTTTACATACGGCTTTATATATAAGACTGCCTTAAAACCTAGTTTAGTCATCGAATGATTTTCGAACGACTTTTGAATTCAATTTAAGCGAAGAAAACACAACATTCATATTATCTAAAAAAGCTTTTAAAACTATCTATGAATAAAGCTGAAGTATTTGCAAAAAGAACAAAACCATTCATTGCATTCAGCCGATTCTCATTTTATTCAGCAAGTTATTCTAATTAGCCTAAGAAGCCTATCACTGCAAAGACTTCTTCAAAGAATTGTGAATACAGATATTCTCAGAATATTAAATTATGCTAAGCGCAGAAAAACCCATACATATGCCGCTATCTCAGCATCACAATAATTAGACATAAATACCAGTTTTCCTATCCAAGAATTTTCCATACGAATAATTAAACGTAATAACTATTATGAACGAAATTATATCATATGAATAGTCTAAGTGCAAAACAACAAAATATTTATTGTTTTAACACATCATAAATACTTTTACACCTGCTGATTGTAACTGCAACGTGCACATTTATGGGTTTTACATAACAACTAAATTATTAGTTTAAAAGAACAGTTTACCTATTGCCGCTCACGTCCAATACGTGAAGTGATTTACAATTTCCCAACTCATTAGGTAACCTAGTGAGTTTGTTGTCTCTTAAACTTAGCACTCCCAGCAACATCATATTTCCAATGTCCAGCGGTATTTCGGCCAGTGAATTTCTATCTACATTCAGAACGGTCAACTCATTGAGATTACCAATAGATTTAGGCAACTCTGTTAAAAAATTCTCCGTTAAAATAAGCTCTTGTAGATTTGTACACCTGTAAGAGATATACAGTATTAGCGTTATAAATAGCATAAGATAAACTAACAAAATGAAATATAACTCAAACAGCACAGTGTACTAACCTTCCTACATTTTCGTTTAATGTGTGTAATCTATTTTGGTCCAACTTCAGTATTGCTAACTTGGATAAATCTCCTATACCGTCAGGTACTGTCTCGAGCATGTTTTGGGAGAGGTGCAGGTCGGTTAATGAGATGAGGCCACCGATTTCTTCTGGAATTTTCTCTAGTTTATTCTCACTCACATCTAGACACGATAGTGCTTTTAAATTGCCGATTTCTGGCGGCAAATACTGTAGCTTGTTGTGATCTAGCCATAATTCTTCTAATGCCGGCAATTCTCCAATGAAACCAGGCTGCAATAACTCAAATTATGTAGAAAGCAGCAGAAAAACAATATTATGATCAGATATAAGATAATAATGTCTTACCAATTCCTCAATTTCATTGTCTCCTAAATCGAGCCGCTGCAGTTTAGTAAGATTCTTCAGAGACTCCGGCAGCGACTTCAGAAGATTTTCTCTCAACTCCAATGACTGGAGGGACACCAAACTGTAAATACACATAGCTCACAATGTATACATGATTCACAAACTTCGTAAATATATTAAAATATTTTTGTTGATTCATATTAATAAATGAACAATAACAATGTTATCGGAATTTTGCAATGTTTCTTTCCAGGCCATTATAAATGATTTAGTACAGTTTTTTTCCTTCGCTTGATTTTACAAGCACTTAATAATACGATGTAAACTTTTTCCTTTTCTTTAGTGGAAATTTATAAAAACATCGGTTTCCTTCGCTTTAGTTCAGTACAAGTTAACCTTCAATAAAACAGTGTGACATAATAATTTGATGAAACAAGTCAACGACGTGGAAACACAATGGAATAGCGTTTGCAAAGACGAGTTTCCTGTATCACTGCTATCGTTGCATTATTGCAAGGTCAATTTAACTTCAAAAACGTTATCCAGAAGAAGCAAAACATGTGAAAGAACACGACTCACATCTTCACATTGATATATGTACAGAATAACAATTCCTACTTGATATTATCTAGACGGGTTTCCACCGGACATGTTATTCAAACGAAGAATTTGTTACATCAACAGTGTGAAATAAAACGGGAATATTACCACCATAACGCTGCAATGCTAATAAAAAAGTAATGAAATGTGGATTTTAAATGTTTGTAGGCATCATCAAGTTGAAGGTGAATTGCAACGCTATGACACATCACGTGTATTTTCAGCAGTGTGTTAAATACAGGACATTCACATTTAAGTAGTGTATTTTAAAAAATACGTCAAGTTAGCGCATCGTAAAGCCATTCATTGACGAATGTTTTATGAATATTTCAGATCATATACTTTTTTATAGTTGCGCCCACGGAGCCTATCCCACCGCAAAGTGAACCAAATTGCTTGCATCATGCACGGAATGCCGCGAAGTGAATACGTTGCGAGACAGGTACAATTTTACCATCGAGTTAATGACGGAAAGGTCACGCAACATGATATCCGTGGGGTTAACGGTATTAACCCTGTGTTTACACTATATAGATACATCAAAGCGATGCGGAATTTCCTATACGGATACGTGGATGATTTATGCACGAGTAAGTTTAATCTGTGTCCCGTTACATTCTGGCACACATGATGCGCTAATGAACATAATAATGCTGAGTATAGGTGCAATCGATTTCAGCTCGCAGTAGAACACTGGTTGCACGGTAGATGTGTGGGATTGTAGGACTTCCAATTATCTAGTTGAACATAACATACAAACTCGGTGTTTATGTGTTCAACACCGAGCATTTCATATCGCACCTCGTCAGAACTGCACTTGACACGCGTTTATAGCGAGTCTATTGTGAACAGTTTTCATTTGTAGTAAAACCATTAAATGTGCATTAACTAACAAGTACGTTCAAAGGTGCGGTTTGATGCAATCAAATGAAAAATGAAGACAGACAGGTTTACACATCGACATACATTGTTTTAAATAATTATAAATTCTTGCTTCATTTTATACGTGGGAAAATGCGTAACACATCAATTCCTTTAAACTTGAACATTTATTCACGGTATGTTTCAAACGAGCTTGTTATATTTTTGTGAGAACATCTACCAATGTTGACTGAACAATGAACAACAAATATTTGGGTGTTTTTAAATCAGTTTAACATAATAACCCTACAGCTAACAGATAAGGCATACACGTCATGTTTGTTTAGAACCTTGAAGCCACATTCCGCAGCCGATGTCAAAGTACTTAGCGTCGGTCGACTCCGCACTCCGCAGCCATCATGCACTGATTCACTCAAGCTCGTCGAATACCCGTGTAATTAGTATATCGAATAAACAATAGCAGCATTTTCATCTCAACGAGCATGGTTCGACGGTCGTGGCCCAATTCCGAAAATAGCACCATAATAAAGATTTCTTGCTAATTACATTATGTTTAACCGCAATCTCAACAAATTTGTTTTATGTTTAACAGAAATAACCTTTATTACTGTATTTAAAATCTCATTGACGCAATTGAGATGATGAAGAATACTTAAATGAATTATTACTACTAATTATATACTAGAAAAGAGAATATTAATTTGTTACGGAACGAGAGCATGAAGTCATTACGTATAGAAGCTTTAACGATGTTGATAACGTCACAGATACTACTGTGTGGATAAGTCTCGAGTAGATAATTTATGTCACGGCGCTCCCTCGACTTATCACATTCCGGCGAATTTTTCACGAAACATGCCAAGTGAAGTAACAGGTATGGAACAAGTGAACATCGTAAACACAACCTGTTGGCGTGTTTTGATATTGTATATATCGCGTAATTCAATTATACCGATAAGATACTAAGTGCATGGCAAAAACAAAGTGAATAAAAATATGATTCAATTCACCAAACCACAGTTGTGGCGGCAATGAAAAGTTACTTATAAATAATATATTATTCGCAACGTCAACTTATTGGCAACAAAGAACTCCACGAGCAGCCCCTAACCATTATAAACTAAAATACAAATTTTAGTTCTTACAAAATTAGAACTAAATTGTCGAAAGTTTGTTAAAGTTCAAATCATGAATATTCAAAACAATATTCAAAATATTCACGCAGAACCCGAAGTTGCTCCTTATCGTGCATCAATTAATTGCAAACTTGAAATATTTTAAATTATATAGTTAGGGAATTCATTAAAATGTATTAGGGGATCAAATACGTATTTATATTTCTTAGTTTATCGCTTGATAACTTAGTTAATGTATGAGAATCAACTATATTCTGCTACAGCGCTATTTACCCGCGGATAGAGGAAACAATTATGTTATATAATGTAATAATGACACCGTTGAATCATTGTACCATGACTGCTGCTGCGAGTTAAGGTATGTTTGTCACCTTCCAAGCGCCACTCGCCATTTATACACTACACATTACGATCAGTGAATGCAGTTCCGGAGTTGTTTCTATAAAAGGTCACACCCGGAGCGGCCTTTGGCTTTCGAGCCAAACTTTCTCTTTCACTTGTACTCTCAAACAAAGAGCGCTTGGACACCGAGATCGTCCGGTGTTGTTCTTGTTACACAATTTATTACACTTTCGCGGATAACAGACTGTAATATCCTTAGAGATGAATGCGACGTTTTGATTTTTTTTTCTATGATTTTAATTTGTTACTATAATTTCGCGTGTCCAATTTGAATGGATAGGACTTATAACAAGTACTAAAAAATGACTTTTAATGTCATAATATTAACGTTATCTTTTCCAATTCTCTAAAGAGTTAATAACACCAGCGAGACATTGTAGAGCTGTAATGTTTAATGAATACCTTGCGCTGGTGATTTAATAGCGCCAATGAATAGGCATTTAGACGCCAGTTAGTCAGGTGGGAATTTTACATTATGTCTGTTATGGACTAACGTGGCATTAACTTGTCAAGCCAATTAAAATAAGCAATAAAGTATGACAACGCCTATCAGAATAATCAGTTCAAAATATTTTTACACCATGTGGTGGTAGGAAAGCTTGATTTCATAAGTCGATTACTAATGGCTGGAGATGTGGCACAAAAAATAAATTATTGATAATTTTGTGCATAAACTACTAAACCTGATCCTTTTTTTTTCTCTTTATTAAATTAAAGAGGGTTTTATCACAAATGATAATGCCACCCTCATAATTTACAAGCAACTTATTATCTACGCTTAATGTATAATTTAACAAGGCGATATAAGTATTTACATTCGTCAGATTGCGGTTGAGCAAGTATTAGATTGCATACTCCTAACTTACGTAAATCAACATCTCTTTCGATTTTGAGCAGACTTCTTTCGGCCTCGTTCCGAACACATTCCACCAATTCATTATATACATCCTCCTTTATTCCGCACTCGGCACAGTTTGGCGAATTTGATTTACCTATCAAGTATGTAAAACTGTTTAGTGGTATATGTCCAGAACGAAGTCTGAATGCCATTACTAGATCTAATCTAGACAGTTCTGAGCCAGCGAACCAACAACCTGATCCTGATATCAATGTAGGACCACTGCAAATGCTTATATCAACATGTTATCTATTGACCGAAAAACACATAAAGGATATTTATCTTAAGGCAATTTATAGATACAATAATCATATGCAGAATAATATGGATCTTATAGAATATCCCACCTGCCGAAATCGCTGGGAAGACTGGTGAGTGACATGTCGTTAAGGCCAAGGACAGTGAGGGCTCGCAACTGGCTGAAACCGGCTGGCAGCCGCGGAATGGGATTACTGCTGAAGTCTGCGATCTGTAGAGCACGCAGCTTCTTGATATCCTCGGGGATATCCGGAATGTCTGTAAACAAATATTAATTATTACATAAATTGCCAATAAATGAAAGCAATACCAAAGTCATTATATGTATTGTCAACCTATATTAGCCGGCACTTTTTAAGATTTTTTACAAAAATCAGCAGGTAAATTGGTGGGTAAAATCTTACATTGTTATTAGTTCTAATCGAGCTATACTTAGACAGAGAGGTACAATATAGACATCTAAAAAACTATATATATAAATGTCTATAAAATAGTCAAAAAAGTGGATTATTAGTATATTTCACTTTTCGACTACTTTAAAATAAATTCAGCATATTTTAGGGGCACTTCTAACGATGGTGTGAATGGATGCTTGATGTTACACAAGGTTACAAAGGTTGCATAAAAACTGTGAAAATATTCCATTGTCGGTGTTCGCAGGAAACCTCAATGTGGTTTCACACGTTTTCCGTTGGAACAAAGCTGCAAGAAACTATTTTCTCGTTTTTTGCAAGCGCATACAAAGTTAACAGAATTGACGTGTGATATGGTAATTTCATTTTTAGATACAGTAGTACACGACTGATGAATACTATGGGTGTTTCAAATCTAAAAGTAAACATATTGGTGCTTAGAAGTATACCTAAAATACGGTACCCCCTGTTTAATAATGGCACACATTATACAGTATGAAAAAAAAATTATAATTCGTTAAATATTAATTTATATACAATAAAATTACCAAGTCGTTATTGTGCAATTTATTAAACTACATTCTCATAAATTAATCAATCTGTGTTTTATCATTTCTTCAAGCTGTTTCTTGTATTGCCAGTAAAAATATAATGAGAAAGAAATTCAAAACGAATTTTCGGTATTGTATCTTCATTAGTTAGTTAAACAGTCACAAGTATCAGCCTGTCCTTTCCAATGAACTCGTGGCAAGAGTCATAGGTTTGAATAAAGACAGACAATAAACATGAATTCGCGATGAATGTATGCTCTATTCCTCTATAGCTTTTATACAATCATTGATCTCTAATTAGTTTCGTTTCTCGCTAAATGGATAGTTGCGTTGTTCAAAGAAAACGTCAGTCCACACAATTTGGTGGAGATTGGTGGAGGAAATTTTTACGTAGATTAACGTAATATCCGAAGTAAACTTATGCCAAGAATACTGTATATATTCTTCATACACTTTGTATTTTAACTGCAAGACTTCGACGGTTTGGCAAACGCGGAATCCTCAAAATGAGGCAATCGTGACACAGTTATGTAATGTCCATTATATTGTAAGTGCAACAACTTTGACGTTGAAAAATTACAATAGGAATTTAAATCTCACAGTGTTATGAAACACAACAAAAACCTGTTTAATATCTCGGCAATTTCGACGTTCACATCCAAATACGGCGGCGTAGATGCAAAGTTTTGGCATACGACACAGTTAATTCCAGACATGGAGGTATTGCATTGCACTTGTGGAGGGCCGTCGAAGGTCAATACGAGCATAATTGGCACACGGACATATAAACATGGCGGTCTTCAAAATAATTTGCAATTGTTCCACGTTTCCAGACGTTAAACAAAACATAGTAAGCGTTGTACGGTGGCAAGGTCAAATAAACAAATTTTAAATATACCAAATTTATGGCACAAATACTAGGTAATACATAATACACATATTTAAATATTGCAAAATAAAGAATCTTCGTAACCGTTTCTTTATACTTTATAGCTTTCTTTTAACATTGGTAACAATCGAAAGAGCTACGAGTTAGTTTATGGAGAGCTTAATATTCCCTTGAGAAATAAAAGCAGAACATTCTCACAGTAATTCATAAACTATAAACATAACGCAATATATGTTCTTCGTGACAAGTCAATCAAACCAACTACATACATTAGTGACGACATGTGACATACTGAGTGTTATAAGTATATCGATTGATGAAAAAATGAACCGATCCATTACATTTCATTGACATCAATTGAAATCGTAACGCTTAACAGAACAAAAATAAAACTATTAGAGAAATCATGCGTCAATCTCTTTAACGCGCACTAGCAGAGTCGCACGTATAATTGCGTAACGTTAACCGTGACAACAAAAGTAAATCAATTATAAATTACATGCGAGTACCAAACACGCAACTATTTTATTCATACATGAATAAATATACAATTTGTTTTTCTGTCGTTAAACTTAACAAAATATTGCAGAGCTTGTATTCAGAACGTATAAAATTGAATATGCGCTGAAATACACTAACATACACGAGGCCTTATTCATTGTCAGTTCTAAAACCTATTTTATTTGTTGAATGTTTTGTTACTTCCGAACGAATTTTGGATTCAGTTTGAGTGAAGACAAAACATTCGATACCTAAAATATATTTAAAATCTGTCTATGAATAAGGCCGCAAGTGTATAGCTGTAGTCCAGCGCATATTTAATTTTATAGTTACTGGTGAACCTAACCTGCAGTTAGCTGTTAAATTAATCATGGTATTGTTGGTGCACTCTACACGCATATCACATGACATGCCTATCTGCAAGATATAAATGAGTCACGATGGGATCACTTGTAGGAAAAATTTAACTCAGATTATGAACTTCCGAAGATAACGCTAGTAATCTAAAATGTTGTTTATACCAGCGGTATTAATTCCAAGTTCGAAAACACTAGTTCATTAATCGTATGATCATTATTTACCAGTAGTTAATGACTCTAAACCGGTCTGTAGCTTGTTATTTAAAATACATTAATAGAAAAATGGAACATTCTACAACACGGCTTGCATGTGCAGTATGCAAGCGGTGTTGTAGAATCTAATAAAATAGTAATTATACATATTTTGTTTTTATCACAAAGTGTTAAGTTTGAAAACGGTAATGTCTATACAATTAAGAAGGCTGCATCAAACTGGTTTTCTAATATCATGTTAACGGTAGTGCGGCCCGATTTCCGTTTTGCGAGCAAGCATTCCATTGGGCGTATCGTCATAATTTTTTTGACATGCTCCAGGATTTGAAACGCTAATCTTTCTAATTACCGAAATTAAGTTGCCAAATGGAAAAGCTTTGTATGTAATGGATTTATAGAGCAAACAAAATATTACTTCCTATCAACAAAGTTGTTCGACAACACAGAGTGGAATGAGATGTAATATTTCCGTGTTACTCTCAGATTAATCATTCCGTGCATCCGATATCAGACGCCGCCGAATAAACGAAATTATGTTTATATAACAATTTTCAAAGGAACAAGGAGAAAGGCTAGCGCTAACTTTAAGAGCGAGCGTCTATTTTAGGAAAGGTATGTGGAGCTACGTGGACTCTGTCTCTAAGTGCGCCGTCTTGTTTATCTATGGGGCGAATGTAAGCTATTCAATGCGGTAATAGCCCGTAGCGATAGTATACAACTTCCGCTGTGCTTTCAAAGTATTTATTTATATTAACTTTGATCAATTCCGTTCAGTACCATTTGCTAGAGCAAGTTAGTAGGTAGTTACATCATTGCTTGTTATTAAATTTCATATACAGAGAAAAGTGTAATCCATTACGAGCAAAAGCCATTAAGGGCTCCATTAAACTTATGTATCATATCACGTCATTGTCCCCTTCATCGCAAAAACATATCAATATATGACTGTGACAATAGCCATATAGGTACCCGAGTTTCTACATAAATATTTTGATTTCGTACGACAGCTGTTGAGGTTTGCCTTATTCCGCTCACAAAATTATCGAATCATTAATTTCCTTTATCCATCCCACTTTCATACAAAGTCTAAACAGAGTTATAAATACCTATATTTAAAGATAGATTTATAAGATCCAAATTGTTTTGAAAAGTTTATGATTTCGATATATTTGTGAGATTTTTCCAAAAGATATGTCGTACGAGTCAAATACGTCCCACTGTAGGGCACGGGTCTCCTCTACAATAGAGACTATGATTGAGTGTGGTAGAGTTAGGCTATAATATTGTCCAACGCGCTGGCCGACTGGCTGCTTTTTATTTATTACTGTGCATTCGAATGTGTTTTGTAAAATCTTTGGATATATTTCTACACATTAAAAATATGTATTACAATATGAAAAATCACAAACTATACCCTCATGATTTTTTACACGATTTATAAGTTTACTAAAAATTAGAAGACTTTTTAATGCTGTTGATAATACAAGTTAACCTCATTTTTGAGTTGTTAATATCCGTTGGAGAACACAATCCTGCCGATAATCAGATACGAAGAAGACCTGGAAGGAAATTAATCTTCATCTTGCGGACGCAATTCTGTTCCCTCAATTTCTAACGCTTTATGTCGTTATTACATTACACCAGGGAGTTTCCAAGTATTACAAGCCGGGAATTTATGGTGGAACGACTTTCATAACCTAATTAATAAGTTTTCAACCAATAATAACCACTCTCAGCAATAATATTCCTTCAATAAAAATATAATTAGATTGAAAAGCAATAAGGCTACATATGAAGAGATAATATAATACGAAGTTATTACCTAAACGTTATATAAGATATAGTAAATAATTTCAAAAATAACAAAGCGTTGGCTCTTAAATACATTTAGTTCAATGAGACAAGCTGTCACATCAAATAATCTGGTGAATCATTTTCATTTAAATTCAATGAACGTATTGTTTTTAAAAGCGTCACCTAGACATTCTTGTGTGCGAGCTCCACACAATGCGAATCACAATTTTCCCATACTTAACCATTGGACATACACGAGTAAGACCTTAGTAACTTTTATTATGTCGACTTATTGTTTAGGTTCACCCAACAATTCTTAAGTGCGACTGTTATCATGTTCTTTCTAAAACATATTATTCCTCAGCCCAAATAACAGCGATATTAATTGAAGCACCAAAGTATTTTAAATGATGACGCCACAAGTGGTCGGCAGATCACAGCCACTAATTTCCATTGGGTCGCGGCCGCGCCGATTCCATCTCGTATAGACAGCGGACGATTGTTTTGTGAATGTCGGTCATCATTGAACTGTGTCAATTAATTATAAACAGCCTATTTTTCAGATTCCGTAAATGTATGAACGGGTATGTCGCATGGAGCTTTATAGGTCACAAGCTGTATAAACAACGAAGGTTCAATATACACACATCAACATGTGCATATGTATGTATGTAGCCGCTGGACGAATGGCGGTCTCGCGTGGCTTACCACCGCTGGAATCCCATTAGAGCGTTATTGAGTTGTTCCAAGTACAATGCAACCAGTGAGTGGCCTGTGCCGATCCACCGCCCACAATATGGGAGCAAACACGTAATGGAAACCCTTAGGGCAAAGTTTCATTTGCACAACATGCACACTTTCCATTAACACCATTTCCGCTACACGGGATGTAAACAATACAATAGTTAACGAAATATTCGAACTTCAACAAACAACATTGCATGTTGACCGTTAAAGCAATTTAAAATTTAAATGGTTTCAACATCAATTTATACTAAAAGGGGCTTTACATAAGAGGCAACATGGAATGCGTTATGGTACACACATGATACTGCCGTTACTGATTCCATTGCCGAAATGGGGCTAACTTTCCACTTTCGTCTCCTTCTGTAACTGGGAAAGTCATAGAAGGCTTTTCCTTGACGAAGCCGTCATATCATCTTTTCATACTCTACGTGCTCTACCGCGTAGCCTTTTGATACTGTGAATTGTCTCCATCGGATGAATCAAAGAAGTTATAAAATATGAGAAAATAATTATTTAGTTGAAATAAGAATTTTAGTCACAAATTTTAAATACCTACACAGACACACTATAAGGAAATTTGATTTACTAAAAGACATCTTTTGAAGATATAAAATAAAACAATCTCGTTTTCACTCAAATGAAGGCTGACAAAATAAGAAGATTCATATTACGAAGTCTTATGATTACGGCCGTCGCAAAGGCATTCTGCAAAATTAGATTTCCAGGAAAATATATATTCAAAGAAAAATTGCTTATACATTAAATGTGAGCCATTCTAAGTGACGGAGAGGATTTTTGTGTTATGAAGACTTTTATGAAATAACTACGTAGCGGTTGGTCTGCATAAACAACCGTGGACGATTGATTGTTTGCAATACTTGCTCGAGAAGACGTTCGAGGTTTGAGAAAATCTGCAAATGGTAATAGTTAACGAGTGTATTTTTATAAATTTCTGTATCTGTATCAGCCCATATGCGTCCCACTGCAGGGCACGGGCCTCCTCTACAATCGAAAGATACGATTGCGAGTGGTTAGCCCATATAGTCTTATAAATTTACTATTAATTTATTCATATATTTGAATTTTATGCTCGGTATTGGTCAGTGACATGCGTGTGGATTAGTCACACCTGCGACGGCAAACGTGCCGTTGCTCCGAGCTCGGATAATATCACTTACCCCTCTCCCTCTTTCATATTAATAGTATTATTGCTCCCTAGAACAATATTATATTAAATGTAAGATAAGTGCATAAAGTTTTATAATGGACTAACTTTTACGTTACACTAGACAAAAAAAACACTTGTTTTCGACTATGTTCACCGGAAATGGCAAAGCAAGGCTTGACAACAACAACGCGAAAATCATAATATATTCCACTCACATCAGCCAATATATGTTATATTGCTCAATAAGAGATTCCTTTACTCCTTTAAAAGGATATAAAACTTATCCACTGCGCTAGCCAAGTCTGAGTAAGAAGCACTATAATCATAAAATTGAGTAAAACAAAGTCCCCTGCGTGTTGGAAACAAAATAAATAAGAAGAGATATCGTACTGCACAACGATTGAAATATTTAAATTCTTCAATTCGTAACGTAATTTGACGTAGCCAAACCGGTTCCAATAATGATCTCACTGTCTGACGAAATCAAGTTACCCAACCGTTTCAACTCACTAAAAATTAACTATCTTTCGTGAAAACGGTTTTTAGTTCGGGAATTGTACTCCACCAACTTTAGTTTCAGCCAGTCTATTAATATACCAAATAAAACTGTACCGGAAGAACGACTATTAATGTTATGAATCTACAGACATATATATCTTTAGAAATTTACTCGTAGTAATCCCTAAGTAATTTGTAATACATACTTTTGTAACAATTTCAAAAAGCTTACGAAGTCGATAAACTTAAGGTAGAATATATTTTCATGGATGAGATAATGTTTTCTTAAAATACTACAAGTACTAGAAGAAAATTCAAATATATCAGTGAAATAAGTATACAACGCTGTTGACCAGAGATAATCAGTAAACTAATTAGTTAACTTTTTTTTTAAGCGCAAATGCCGCCCAGGCAGAGTATCCATTGGCATCGGACGGCGGTCCCATGCCAATGGAAACAATTATGCCGGCCTGCTAAGGTGCCTCTTCACGCTATGGCTTAACTGTAATATTCATTATACTAAGCTACAGCTTACAGGCAATTTACTGTTAACATAGTTCGTTCCAAAAAATATGCCACAGCAAATTATTAGGAGCGACCTGTGCCAAGCAATTCCAAGTTGCAAGTTCCTTCTATTTTGTCAAATATAGAGTACGCTTCTGCTATATTACAACAAAACATTAACATAATTAAGTAAGGACATATTATGTGTCTAACAATTTTAGGAGTTTCGTGGGGTTATTATTTTTTAAACCAATTTTTACCATCGCTTGGTAATATTGATGTACTACAATGAAATAAATAAAGCGAAAACAAAAAAAAACATTTATGGAGCATGTTAAGATACTCATAGCTTTCATAGGCTTGGAAGGAATAATAACTAAACAATTTTTGAAAAGAATTAAACGTTTTTGTGAAATAAAAGGGCTACTCAAGATAATGTCAATAAGAACTGCAAGCTCCGAATACTTTATAGATTTCATCAAAAAAGGAGTACGTAGTTGAAAAGTTATCCAAACATGTATAAAATAAAAGGGCATATCGATATTTTTAAGCAGTAATATAGTAAAGAGAAAGGATTTTATGTGTATACATTATTGCCATTGCCACAAAATATATTTATTTAAACTTCCTGTTAGAATTAACGACAATGACTTTACGTTTAATAATACAGAGTTCAGTACGTCGTAAGTTGCGTTAATCAGAATTCTTTGGCACGAAGTTAACTTTGGAAGTTTTCTGACACTAAATGTGGCAATTAAATCTAAACAATAAAAGCTAAAAATATTTAACGCGTTAAATCGTTTATGTCACATTCTTAACATCGCTCATACGATAATTACATTTTAAATTACGTTAATGACCTTAATTGGGGACGTTGCACACAAAATTAATTATACTATATTCTCAATAATTTACGAAAGTAACAAATATAGCGATATAACGATATATTTAAATAACGACATGTATGAAGAGGTAATCTCTACAAAATACATAAATATCTAACATCGTAAACTCCAGAAAAAATTCAGAGCGGAGCAGTTAACTGTGAACAACACAGAGGTAAGTATACAAACAATGCACAAACCGCTTGATGTCGAGTTTAACAGGAAATCTAGTTCAACTACACGGGTCGTTGGAGTCGCACTCATCTGGCACAACTTAACTTGGGGTTTCAAACAAATCCATATTTTCACAGCATAATAAATGCCTATAAATAAATATTCTTTACATAACCTTGTTGGTTTTGTCTAGCATTCACGCATCTATTTCTTGTTATGTACCCTTAGCACGTATAGAAATTTATGCTGTTCCGCCAAAACATAGGAAAACGTCATAACTTTAGAGAAATATAAAATGCAATTATGAATAACAAAATAAACATGACATATGAGCAATGGATTGTTTCGCGTAAAAATAAATGCATTAAAGGTATTCCGTACGTTTCAAAAGCGGCAACAAAGACTTAGACCGTTTTGCTAATACGTAAATAGCCCAAAAAATTGACGGATATCGCGTGTCCGTTTAATGAATCCATTATGCCCACGTTTAATAAGTTTAATGAAGTGAAAGATAAAGGGTGGCCGTGACAGCTGGGACACATGAATAGTGTGAATATTTTGGACACGAGAGTGTATATTAATAAACTTTTTGAAGAAAAGGATATCACCAATCAATTTGGTGTACTACGTACTCTTTTATCTAGGCGGCACCAGGCACGTTAGACTTTAAAATCTGCTGCTATAATAACACACGCAGAAGCAAGGTATCTGAAGATAACAATCTAGCGATATAAGTTTGCGACTTCTTTACACGTTAAATGTAGCATGTATGTAATTGCCATACCACATTGTTTTGTAAAAGGTGACTATAAAAAAAAATGTACACAATAATATTACAAAGATGATTTTTGTAAAGGAAACGTGATTTTAAGATTTAGCCAATATAAGAAAAACAATACATACGCCTACATACGTTTGAATGAGAATAATGTCAATAGTTATTGGCGAGTCATCTCTTCTTTTTCGCCCATAAAGAGAATACGAGTGTTTTTTTTAATATTCAATTAATGTTGTTCTCAGGAGCAAAATATTTTCTTGAATAATCGTAGTTAA
This sequence comes from Hyles euphorbiae, assembly GCA_023078785.2. NCBI lineage: Eukaryota > Metazoa > Arthropoda > Insecta > Lepidoptera > Sphingidae > Hyles > Hyles euphorbiae. The sequence continues at coordinate 8,460,462 of CM041034.1, read as the reverse complement.
AACAATTCGCAGGCAACACAATATCCTATTAGTAAAGGGTCAATGTGGGAACAATTGTTACAGGGCTGAATACCTTTGCGTGACGTCAGGCTAGCGGTAAAAATGACTGAGCAAATAGAATTGTTTTGCAAAAAAGCTCTTACTTGACTCATTCTCCTTAGCATCAGAATTATTAATAAAATTGCAGTTTGATAAATTAAGTCAATTTCTTATAGCTTCGTCTAATCTGTTTATGACATAATATTACTTTGATGTCCGATGAATATTTAGTTACTAATAAGAACTATAGCTAGAACTAATCTTATAATTGCTAATCTGAAACGATCAACCGAATACAATTTTTTGGGTGTTAGTATCTTTACGACATAATAAATTTATATGATCTTCGTGTATATCGTGCTTGAGTTGATTCTTTCAAAAAATTTAAAACAATTAAGTTTCTGATTTCATCATACATGATACAATCGACAGAAAGCACTGATTTATTGATAGGTTGGAAATAGTTGTTTATAATTTGGACACTATTCTACAGCATCCTTGGCGCAGTTTGCTAGGAGATCGATTCAAACGAGAGGCTGTGTATTAGATTCCTGCATAAAATCATCTCAAATCAACTAGAATCCATTTCGGGTTGTGCCATTGGGAGGCCGACAATTTAATTTCTGAAAACCTAAAATTTGCATCTATGCGTGCATTTATTGAAATGTGTATGTTTGTGTGTGGTTATTGTCTTTATTGAATTTGTATTTAAAGGAAATAAAATTTGCTTTAAAAAAATAGTATAATAAAAGCCATTGGTCAAGCCTGATCATAATGATGAAGGTTGAATCTGAAAGGGGATCTTGGCACCCACAAGGATAAAACTTAATAGAAAGAAAGGACTCATATCAAGAAAAAATACGTTGAATAATCAGGGTATATTCAAGTGAGCAACAAACTTTTAGTTTGTACATTATTTACTTCACAAGCCTCCTACTCCTACATAACAAGTTTTGTTGTTTACTGCATATATTGCGTACTTGAACCGAGCCCGCAATTGAGAGACCTCGCCGGCGGCATTAAAACGGTATCCTTACCATTTGTAAACATTTTTAAACCTTGTTTAAACCAACTCCTCCTATTAATTTAACTTTCTGATTAATTTCGTTGCGGGTTAAAGACAAGTTAGACATTCCCGGAGACACGCCGAGCTTCAATGCTCGGTGTCATTACTTTGCGTGCCACTGTTGATCCTGGCTCACAGGAGTTACAGTGGTGGGTGTGAGGGCGAGACAGTCTCCTGCTGACGTTTAAAATTCTACGCGTTATTAAAAAATCATGCATTGTGGATTCTTAGCACAAATTAATCAATTCCTAATGAGCTTAAATGTTAAGCTTTTCGTAGACATTAAAAATTACGAGAAATATGCTTACCAAAAATATCGATTAATACCACATATTAAACTAACGACCACGTTAAAACACATGTACTTAGTGAAAACATTAAAATAAAAACAAATTAAGATATATTTGAGGATATTATCTTCATAAACAATGTTTTCAACAGTTAATGTTTCGCCGATCAATGGAAACAGTTTTTGTATTATATACTCGTCAAAACAAAATAAGGGCCACTTAATTTTTTGCAGTTTGAGACAGATTTTTGGTACCCCGTGTTTTCGAATGAGATTTTTTATGGTCTTAAGTGCTTGAGTTAACGACGACGGTCAGGTATAGCCGATGTTGTTGTCAAGTGTGCAGTTAAAACGCTTTTTTAACAATATATTCTTAAGTGGTTAGTTTCAAAAAAACTTTGGAGATTGACGTTAGTTCAGTTTAGCCTCAGTCTATTTACTGCTGCGGTTGTTTTTGATAGTTTTGCGTATAGTTCTTTTATTTTTCTGTAAAATGCCACGATTTTGTTGCCATATGGACTCTAATACTGCTTCCAGAGCCGTAACGATGATCTCAGCTGGTAATTCTCAGCGTTTCGTGGCTTTAAAGCTGGGATATCCACGTAGAGCTGTCCAAAACCTTTGGAATCGGTATCAAAAGAAGGGCAATGTATCACGGCGTCGTGGCTCAGGAAGAGTTCGTACTACCAGCGCCCAAGAAGACCGTTATGTGCGACTTTGTGCACGTCGAAATCGGAATATTACAGCTCGCCTTCTACAAATTCGCTTACACCGGACTACGGGTACTATTGTCAGCGACCAAACAATAAGAAATCGTTTGCACGAAGACCACCAATTTGCAAAAAGGCCAGCCGCCCGGGCTAAACTGACCTAAGCTCACCGTGTAAGCCGTTTAGATTTGCACGTCAACATTTGAAATTTGGTAAAAACTAATGGCGTAACGTGCTCTTCATGGATGAGTGTAAAGTGAAGTTTTTTAGGGATGATAGACAGAGACGAGTATGGAGAAGAAGTGGAGAACGTTTTTCAGACGTTTTTATTCATGAATGTGATAGATTTGGTGGACCCAATGTTATGGTCTGGGCCGGTATTAGCTTACAAGGTAAATCTGACCTTGTTTTTCTAAACCAGGGTACTGTGACAACACAAAGTTACATCGATCGAGTAGTCAGACTTCATATTATTCCATTTTCACAATCAGCCTCTGAAGGTTTCATCCTGATGCAGTACAATGCTCGATCGCACACAGCCTGAGCAACTTTGGCGATCCTAGACGAAGCGAATATCCAGGTTTTGGCGTGGCCTGCCAACAGTTCTGACCTGAATCCGATTGAAGAATTCTGGGATCAATTCAAACGATGGGTTAAGGCAGCTCAAGAAGATCCGCCCAGTGATCAAGGGGCGCCAGAATTCCACCACGGTATCCCCTGCCTGTCGTAAGAGGCGACTAAAAGGGGTCATCGGGGTCGCTAAGCACACAGCGGGGGCTGTGTGCTCACGTCGGGAGTGACCCCGAGATGGGCGGCAGAACGTGTGGCCTCGTGTCTGTCGCGGACGCCCATCTCACCATGGGCGTCCGAAGTAGGGAAAGAGGGGGCATCTGCGCCCTCCCAACATGTGAGGAGCCATATTTGGCAGTGCGCCGGGTGACACGGCGAGTTAAATGGGCGCCATTCGCCTGTCCACATCGCCTGTCACCATAACGCGCGTGATGGCCACCGAGAGGTTTTAGTCGGTATGCCGGCAAAAGATCTTTTTAGATCTCGGTAGGGACCCAGCCTGATAACAGGCTGGAAGGCCGGAGACCCCGACACGCCCCTTCCGATCTCCCCCGAGTGTCGGAAGGAAGGCTAAAGGAGCTTTACTCTCGTTAAAAAAAAAAAAAAAAAAAGCTCAAGAAGATGTGCATAGTCACCAACAGCTAATAAACTTATTAAAAAGTTGTTGGAAAGAAATATCTGATGACAGAGTCAAAAATCTTGTGGAGACATTGCTTTTAAAGCTCCAAGAATGCATTTCAAAAAGAGGGAGACTTACCCGATATGAGAATGTAAAAAAAAACTGATTTTTATATACCTATTAGTTAAAATTTTAATATTAATGTTAGGCATAAATTTCAAAAAAGATCCATAAAATATAAAATGTTACAAATACAATTAGTTTTTAATTAAATTGAATTTAAAATAATTTTATTTCATAAATAATAGTTTTTTTTATTATATATAGACAATTTCTAACCTTGAATCCTGATCAAAATGAATTAATGTCGAAAAATAGTGGTGGCCCTTATTTTGTTTTGACGAGTATAAATGAGCAGAAATTTAATTAAAATATTCCTACGTATGAGTTTCATATACACCGAAACAGAGAGCAACATGTCTTTGTAATGTTGCGAAATAACTTTGAAGTTGATTTTTTCATGTTCCATTCATCGAATAAATTTTTGCACCTGGTGCATACGTGAAGTTATGCGCTTGACGGATGAGCACGCAACGTGCATGCTGATGGCTCGACACGTCAACTCTATATAGTTAATAGGGTCCATCCGCCGTTAGTGACGCTTTTTTGGCTCATCCGCCTTCTAGTTACGAATATTTAAGGCGCTACGAAATTATGACGAACATCTATCGAAAGAATTTAGGTTTCACGTGATTTGCATTCTAACTAAAAATAAAGAGAAAGAGTACGCGGGTTTAGTAATTACTGCTCAGTATAAAGAATTCATCCAAAAACAGTTCCCTCAGTAATCTAATGGTAGCATGTATGGGCTTTGAACTGAGAGATCTAGGGTTCATGTTTGATAATGAGCATACCCTCTGTATTATAATTTTAAAAAGATATATGAGTTGTTTGAAACTGAAATATATGGCTTGCATGAGAAAATACTCCATTCCAGTGACTTTTGGGATGAAAATAAGCTTATTTAAGGTGAATTGCACTAGAGTCATTGCTGCCTACTACAGAAAAAAATGTGAGCTGAAGTATGTATTAGAGAAAAGTAGTATTTTACTCATACATGATTTTACTGGGTAAATATGAGGTCCCAACCAATAATGTAGCTTTGAAGCAATTGGAGATCTTTTTTTTTAATTTTGTATCTGTTTTACTACCTATCATCAATGATGAATTTAACCTCTTTGTCTGTATCAGAAATAATCATCTCAACTACAAAACGAACAAATACCTTGACACTGGCAACATCTCCAATTCCACTGGGGAACCATTTATTATTTAAAGAAAAAGAAGAGGACGCCCTTTCTATACAGCCAATGCAAAAACATCAATACAGCAAATAAATATCATAAGGTTTCATAAATATCATAAGTTTGACTGATTGCATACTTTCTTATCTCAATATGTTTTTACTCAATGTGAAGTCATACTTTTTACACGCTTTATATTAGCTTCACTTGTATGTTTGTATGTTTGTATATTTGTATGTTTGTTTGTAACCGACTTCTTTGGGCGCGATTTTGACCCACTTTATTTAGAATGCATTAATCCTCATAGTAACCTCTTCATATTGATAACATGTTAACCTAGTTGGAACTTCAATATTTTATTATACAAAATATAATTATTCTATATACTATAATTATTAAATATAGGTTCCTTACTAACAGTTATTAATTAACACTTGCATATATGCAATCTCCATACTAATACAAAACTAATATTTATATCCAAAATCAATGTCTCCATTAACATAGTTTTTGCATCCAAACTAAATTATATTATCAGATATATAATTTAAAAATAAGTATACAGATTTTCAAATAAAGTACTATTAGCTAAAATCATTATTATAGGATTGTCATGTATATCAACAAAATTTTAAAATAAATATAACTATATTTATATCATACTATTACTTCTGGTCCAAAGAACATTCTGTAACATTCTTTTTTTAACATTTACTAGCAGTTTCGCTATGCTCCACCTGATTGCAGATGTGTACATTTTGGACTCCAGTTCACATCAGAAACATATTATTTCACATACTAACTGGTTTATATTTACACTCAATGAAACTACTGTCCTTAGTCCTACTTTTCCAATCCCTTCCCATTATATCCTGGCCTACCCTGTCTTATTTTTTATTCCTAATAAAAATGTGCATACAATACTTCAACAAAACAAAAGAAACTCACCATTGCGGGACACATCTAGTTCAACTAAATTTTCAAAATTCTGTATATCTGATGGTAATTTGTGAATTTCATTATCACTGAGGCCCAATCTTCTTAGTCTATGTAGTCTAAAAAAATTCTGAAACAAAGCATAAAAACATTGAATATTTAAGTAGAATATTTCATGACGCCTGTGAAACGAGAGGCCACAGGTTCGATCCCCGCACCGAGAGAAATGTTTGTGCTGCCCACAAATATTTCTTCCGGGTCTGGGTGTTTGTGAGACCGAAAAGTCTCTCGTAGTTCCTGATACCCACGACACAAGACTCAATCTTACTGTGGGGTCAGGACTATGTATGTGACTGTTGGGTGTTATTATTATTATTATGTTATTATTTCATAAACTTTAATGATAACATGTGTACTGTTAGAAACTGATAGTTTTTATAAAACTAACTGCTCCATTGAATGTTTTAGATAAAAGGGAGAAGTACTTATTATGTAAATTATTTGATATTTTCTATAACAGCACCTCAAACTAACTACAATGCATTTGGTTGTATGTGCAATGTGTCCATTTGGAAATTCAATATGATTATTAAATAAATTATTAAATAAAGTTATAGTGAAACTTGATAGTTTCATAATGATATTAAACAAGAATGCCCATTCATAGTATTGGAAAAAATATTGTTGATCTCAATACCGATACTGCTTAAAATTAATTGTAGCATTTTTTATGGTTTGTCCTTAAACATTTTTCTCTTTCATACATTCAAAATTAAATAAAGTACTTAATTATAATCACATTTCACATTTTGTTCACAAAACTGAAGACAAAAAAAGTATATTGGAGTTTAAATTCATTATTCCAAGAACTCCGGACTTAAATCACAATTATGTTTATATTTATTGAAATTATATATTTTTCCCTACACAATTTTTTTTTCATTTCATTGTGGCACAAAAATCTTCGCACCAATACTAAGTTTCATAGTAAAATGGGCATTCTACTTTGTATTTAAATAGATACGTAATAATCAATATACGTTATAGATAGACTTATAGATTTTAAATTGCTAAGATCGCTTTAAATCTGAAAATATTTCACATATTACACTAAAACTAACATATAATAACGGTAAATATTTTCATACATTAAGTCTAATTCTGCAAGTTTTTCACAGATGTTACTAGTACATTCAAGAATAATTTGCACATAACTTTAAGATTTAGCTACTCCTAACATGGTAAAAGTAATTATAATATATAAAAGACAAGAATTAAGTTGAATATAGTACATTTTGGAAAATTATTAGCGTTTTATAAAATAAAAACTCATGTTTTAAGTAATGACATGCACATACTCAGCATTATGGATATAACTCCCTAAGATTGATAAAACAAACATAGATTTACACTGATTAAAAGTGAAACTGATCGTGGAATTGTGGTAATTTCTTTAGATTTATTATCTTACACAAAAATAAATTTAAAACACCAGGTATGCTCAGATATTTACTAGTAAAGTGATAAGGTAAACGCCCACGACGAAGCTTTATCTCTTAGTTTAGGTTACGAACAATAACGTACCTTCGGCAAGTCCCTTATATGGTTTGCGTCCAAAAAAAGTTCCTCTAAACTCCTAGAATATCGCAAAATGTCTTCAGGTACTGTTGGCAACGAGCAATGCCGCTTGTCTACACATTCCACTTGGCGATTACATTTGAACAAAGGTATACATCGAAACATGTTGGACACTACACTTCATACAAATTATAATTGAATAAAACACTACAACGACACATATTTGAGCACTTCCCAAGTCAGAGCACTATTTCAGCATTGTAAAATTGATAACGATATCAAAATATTCCAAAAGACACAACTCGCACCTCATCCAAGAAAACGAAGCCACAAACTATCGGTGTTGCCAGATTTTTAAACGAATACCAATTCAGTCATCATCGGCCATCGCGCAGTATTTGGCAGTATTTAATGTGAATCAACGTAAAAAATAACACCATACAACTATTACTAAACAAATATAAAATCAACACTTGTTGTAAAATGTAAATATAAATAAATAATAGGATTTAATTTATTTTGTTATTTTACTTATAAACATAAACGGCATAGAGTAAGTAATCACTATAAACGGTCTTGGAACTATTAAACGCCTTTTAATCTAAATTGATAGTTAGAATGTCAGAATTGAAAATCTTGTCCGTTATTTTGAACTTGTCAGTTTTTGATCCTATTGATCTCAAAATCTTTAAATATCTTATGAAAAAAAGAAAGAAAGAGAAGATGAATATTATTACCTAAGATTATAAGCATTCTCTGGTAGATTAAATCGTTGATACCTAGTGGTCTATTCTTTGGTTGTTATATACCAACAAAGGCCGAGTATGTGCCGTTTTGGGACAAGTAATACTATATACTTTAGTTAATTTAAATATAGGTTTACCTGTAAACCATTGCAATCATATTAGTCTTTGGTGCCACTTCTTCAAAATACATATTTATCTAATTCTCTCGAAGGCTACTTTTCTAAAGTTTTAGTGTACACCATGTGTACACACCAAGTACACACGCACGAATCTTTTTTTCATTCTCCCTTTTATTGGAAAGGCAAAGGGTTCTCGACATGATCGTAGCCAGCCGTGGGATCAGGGTGGGGCAGCAGTCTTAAATTAAATGTAATTAGCAAACTGTACCCTCGGTATTCTTCTATAACACCCAGTATCTGTGTTTATAATTCGAATTATCCTAGATACTTTCTTATTGCTCACCTGCCTAGTACTTTACATAGATAATTTATTTTTCTAGAGTTGGTTAGGTAGGTACCTTACAGGTCAAAGCCAGGGTGGGGCAAGCGCCCCACTCTGCCCCACCGTGGCTACGCCCATGGTTCTCGACCGTACATACTACATCCTCGTGATGAAAACTAGGTAGGTTTACTTGTCATTGTGTTTGTCACATCTGACAGAACATAATATGTCACATGTCACTCGTCAGCTGTTTTTCACGAAATTTACGATTTTCGTACAAATCCTAAATGAAAGATTTGATTTACGTGGAGGCTTTTTATTTATTTTAGGCGTTGACATAGTTGGTATATTCAATATTGTTTCTAGTTCGTTCACTAGTGTAATCTTATAATAATTATGGAGTTCAACTTAGGCTTCATTGGCGGTGGAAATATGTCAACCGCTATATTCCGTGGTATACTAAATAATAGTAAGTTTTACTAATAATAATAATTACTAAAATGGTCATGCAACGTTGTATTGGGATCGATCTGTTATCACAATAATAATTACTAAAATGGTCATGCAACGTTGTATTGGGATCGATCTGTTATCACAATAATAATTACTAAAATGGTCATGCAACGTTGTATTGGGATCGATCTGTTAGCCAATAAGCCTGATATTGTGATAATAGATCGATTGGCGCGCCGGGCTATACTTGTTGACGTCGCCATTCCGCATGACGATAACCTCGTCAAAGCTGAAAAAGATAAAATGTCTAAATATTTCGATTTAGCTCACGAGGCTACCGACATGTGGGATGTCGATTCATCAATTATTGTCCCGATTGTCGTTTCTGCTCATGGGTTGATACCAAAGAGCCTCGACCAACACCTACAGAGGCTCTCAATTGGCTGTTGGGTCAAAAGTCAAATACAGAAGGCAGTATTATTGGACACGGCACGCATTGTGAGGCGGTTCCTCACTGTCTCCCTAACCGCCAGTGGCTTGGGTCTTGAGCCTCACCACCGGAGGGTAAATAAATTATTTTTTATATTTTTATATGTATATTTTTTATAATTTATATATGTAAAAATAGAAAAAATATGTTAAATAAAATAAAGAGAATAATTTTACTAATAATAACAAAGTAAATTATACATAACATAATTGTTGTGTGAAACCAATCATTAGTTACTATAATTTTGGTACCGGTATACTTTATCTTTGGCTTTGAAAAACAATTTTAATTTTGTATAGCATCAAATAGGTATGTGTAATGAGCTATTGGCTCACTTCATATAGTCTCTTGCCAGATCTATCAATTTTGGTGGTAATATTGCCATCGTCCTTATAAGCGTCGATCATGAAATCATTGGTGAACATAAGAATATATAAATTCAGTTAATATGGTGAAACAACAGCAAAGCTGACACTTCATACCATATTCATGTGACCTTTGATTTTTGGTATATTATGTTTTCTAGCTACGATTTACAAAATTGATTAATGTCTTTATGTGATTTTAGTTTCTTCATATTGCCTTTATTTTGAGTATTTAGCATACAATATTTATAAGTCACTATTTTCCTTCTTTATAAAATTAATACCTGAGTTTGCTGAATGCACATAATAATAACTTTTTTAATATAATTGAAATAATTTTATTTCTATATGTAGACTTCTCGGGAAATATATATATGGTAATTTCTTATTTAATAAGATTTTGTTTGTATTATCACTATATATATTTATGAGATTTAAAATGAGTCACATCAAATATAAAGAAAAACAATTAATGTAACTCAAAAAATAATTTGTTGTCCTGCTATTATAATAATTATAATATTTTTTCTGTACATTACCAGGGGCAGTACCATCTTCAAAGATATGGGTATCAGGACCAAACATACAGAATCTGAAACATTGGAGTGATGTGGGAGCACATATCACATCTAAAAACAGTGATATATTCAATAACTGTAATATTATTATACTTGGAGTGAAACCTGACAAATTGCAGATTGCTATTAAACAATGTGAAAGTGATGTCCATAGTAATGTGAAGAGAAATGTTCTTTTTATATCTATGCTAGTTGGAGTTAGCATTGAAACTTTACATCGGGTGTGTATTTGGTTGTAAATTATAGATTTTTTATAATAGCAATTTCATAGACAACAGTCTGTTTTCATAGTGTAGAATTGTACATACTATATGTTATAAATAATTCAATGGTTAATGAAGATCACACTCCCTAAGTATTACTAATTCATCAGTAACACATGGTAAGAGGAGGTTCCCTAATCTTCATTAGGGCTAGAGAATTCTCAAAGAAAATTGTATAACATTATCAGACAAAGATGCCGCTCCAGTTTTTTTATTGCTATGAATGGCAAGAGTATTGAGGGGCCACAGAAGACAGTCCCATGCCATTCAATACAATTATGAGGGCCTGCTAAGATGCCTCTTAAAACCCTTGTTAGCCCTTGTTAGTTTGCTAACTGCTTGTTAGCCCTCACAACCATCCATCTATTAATTACAACTATAGTGTAAATCTATTCCAGATGAGGAATTTATCTAACATTTCTTGAAATTATTATTTACATTACATTAAGAGGTTTTGTCACTATATTGGTTAATCCAAGGAATGTAGAACTTATAATATTAATAATATATATATTTATATATATATTTTTTTTTTTTTTTTTTGCTCCTCTACTTAAATCATCATTATAGTTAGCTCGATATATATTAGTATGTATGTATGTATGTTTGCATTTATTTATATTATGTAAATTAATATAATATAGCATGTACATCAATTATTATTGTTTATTATTATTATTATCTTGCTATTTGCACTACCCTTTATTTCAATTTCACAATAATCCAGTCCATCCAAAGGTTGCCTGGAAGAGATCGCAGCTAGCGATAAGGCCGCCTATTGTAACCATGCCTTTAGTTTTTAAGTACTTGTATGTGTCTTACATTTTGGTGTACAATAAAGCATATATAAATAAATATAAATAAATATTTGATGCAGTTTTTTAATAGATAGAGTGATTCAAGAGGAAGGTTTATATGTATAATATGTACATATTATTGTAGAGAAATCTACTTGTACCCGGGCGAAGCTGGGCCGGGCCGCTAGTTATATTATAATTTAATTGTTATTACAGACTTTGAAGATACTTGATGACTATGCCAACATTAGTGTGGTGAGAACAATGCCCAACACTCCTATGGCGGTTGGTGCAGGCGTATGTATATACACACCTGATGATATCGCCACAGAAGAGCAGATTGCGATAATGAAGAAGCTCTTGAGCTGTTGCGGTCTCTGTGAACAGGTCCCAGAGTCTCTTATGAACTCGCTAGGAGTTCTGACTGGATGTGGCCCAGCTTTTGTAAGTATTGAAGTGTTAACACTATTTTCAATGAGAATTGTAACATTATTTGTCAAAAAAACTAATACTTTACCTGGAGGCCAAAATTCTGTGATGTATCTGTCTGTCTTTAAAATGTTTCGACGTTTTTTGTGTTATATTGTTATATCCAATAGAGTACTTAAATAAAACTTACACAATTAAAACAAACTTACACACTTAAAACAAAACTGAAAATAAAGAAAATGAAAGCCGCTAAAATGTATTTTTCTGTGTTTTCAGATGTATATCGTAATAGAAGCTTTAGCGGATGGTGCAGTGAAACAAGGTGTTCCAAGAGCTACGGCTCTCCGTTTCGCTTCACAAGTCATGGTGGGTAGCGGACAAATGGTGCTGCAGTCAGGAAAACATCCAGGATTGCTGAAAGACGAAGTATGTTCGCCTGGTGGAACTACTATTTGTGGTGTCGCTGAGCTTGAAAATGGAAAGCTTAGGTTTGTTTCTACTTACTTGTTTTTAAATTTCGAACTTTATGAAATCCAAACTTCAGCTCCAAACTGTCACATGACCGATCTCCGTCACCAGCCTTCGAACGAATCCTGCTTTCTATCAAAATGAACTAATTTTGACTAAGTTCTTACGATTTAAGTACCTACTTATTTCGTATCAACCCATATACGTCCCACTGCAGGGCACGGGCCTACTCTACAATCGAGAATACGATTGAGAGTGGTTAGGCCATATAGTCCACCACGCTGGCCTAGTGCGGGTTGGCGGACTTACATACCATAGACATTTTTATAAATCGCTATGGTATGCAGGTTTCCTCACGATGTTTTCCTTCACCGTTTTAGTGCGTGGTGATTGACTATCAATACACACATGACTCCAAAAAGTCAAAGGTGTGCCCTGGGATTCGAACCCGCGACCACCGCGAACATGGTGGCAGTCGCGTCTAGTCCGATTACCAACAGGCCACCACGCACTTCACTTATTTAATAATAGTACTTATTTAAGAGGAGGGGTAACGCCAATGACCTTGCTCGAACGGGCGGCACCAAATCTCATGCACCGGCGCACGCCGGCTCACGACGTGCGAGCGAGCGCGCTGCTTTATACCTATTCATTCATTATTTCGCTGCGGACAAAACGATATATTCGTAGTGTTATTTCACTCGATGTTCCCATCGAGTACAGTTAGGACCGTAGTGTATGATTAATTCACTTACAAACGTCAGAGCTATCGTGGCAGAATTGCACGAACGCTGACTGTTAAACGAGAAGACGCGGGTTCGGTCCCCGCACTTGTAGTTCAATTTTTGTGTTTACTTATTTCATCTATCTATATCAATATTACATTTTAGATTTTAAATATTTTTATTTTTGTTTTTCTTTTGTAATATTACAAAGAGGATAGATACATTTATATTTTTGGATTTTTATTTACAATGAAACTCAAAAATTACTGGACCAATTTAAAAAAATATTTCGATTTTCTAATGGTCTAATCCGGGATTAACAGAACTATATATTTACCTGAAGAGGTAAATATATAGTTTATAAGGGTTTAAATGGAAAATAAAAATGTTCAAAAAAAATTATCTCGAATGGTTTTTATTTTTCATTTCAACCCTTATTTCAACTCCTTTAGCCAAACATACAGCCAATGTTACTCCAGGATAATGTTGGATTCGAATGGTGAAAGAATTTTAAGATTAAGTCGGTCGGTTAAGTAATTTTTGTGTTTATTCATAATAAACAAATATCGAAATATTCAAAAATCTAAAATACAAAAATGTAAAAATACACATGTTACAAAAATGCAAAAAATGAAATGTTTCTTTTATAAAATATTATAGGTTAGACATATAGATGAATTTATAAACAAAAACAATCGTATCGATGCGGGGATCGAACCTGCGGCCACAACAATCATCTAGCGATCGGTCAAACCTTCGGGCCAACAATACTTACTTCTCGGTGACTAAATTACCGGTAACTATCCTTACTAATATTATAAAGGTGAAAGTTTGTATGTATGTATGGATGTTTGTTACTCTTTCATGAAAAAACGGCTCAACAGATTTTGATGAAATTTGGTATAGTGATAGCTGACACCCTGGATTAACACATAGGCTACTTTTTATCCCGAAAAATGTAGTGTTCCCGTGGGATGAGTCAGGAAACCAAATATACATATTTTCTACTCTTTCAAATTCAAATTGTTGGCACGGGATGTCCTCTCCTACGGAAGGGAAATATAGTCGACGGCACGCGGGAAATATAGTTAGTAGACACGCGAAATAATATGTTCTTGATGTGGATTGGACTCAAAAACTATCTGCACCCGGGCGAAGCCGGGCCCGACAGCTAGTCTATTATATTAGTGCCTATTTTGGTGTTTAAATGTTACCTACTATTTCAAATATGATCGGAACATAACAATTCATTTATTTATATGTTGGGTAGGTCTCTCATAAGTTGCATGAAATTCAATTGAAATATTAAAACATCGCACGATACTTATATTTTGCTATGTAGGTACAATATTATGATCGTTAACTTTAACAAAATAAATATACTATTATAGTACAGTTACTTTCTACTAAGAACATAAATAATAATTTTATAAAATATGGTAGAATATTTTTTTCAAAAAAATATCTTCAATGATTTTTATTTTCCATTTTAACTCATGTCAACCCCTTTAGGCAAATATACAGCCTATGTTACTCCAGGATAATGTTGGAATCGGATGGTGAAAGAATTTTAAGATCGGTTGAGTAATTTCTGGTTTATTCATAATAAACAAAAATCGTAATATTCAAAAATCAAAAATACAAAAATGTTAAATAAAAATGTTACAAAAATGCAAGAAATAAAATGTTTCCTATATAAAATATTGGGTTAGATAGTAGATAAATGAATTTATAAATAAAAACATTTGTTTCGATGCGGGATCGAACCCGCGGCCACACGTTTTTATTTGGCATCCAAGCAACAGCGCCACAGTTGCAGTGACGTAGTATAGTAATTTACTACGGTTAGACCGGCCGTAACCGTTCTCAATGAATGTGTCGAGCGAAATAGCAATATTAAATTTACGTAGATATTGCGAAGACAAGCGACATAGGTCCGTTTAGCACGGCGGTTCGTCCCGCAATGATTTGTTGGGCGACAGCGGGGACGTGCTCGCGATTTAGAGTATCGATAATGTGAAAAATTCGTTAAAAATAAATGAGACAGAAATTAGAAAAAATAAAAAGAAGGTCCCATCCGCCTTGCATTTCTTAACATCCTGATGATAATAAAATAATCCTAGTGCTCGTAGTTTAAGAGAAAAAACGTTGTAAATGCGAAAATAGAGGTCACTTTGCAATTTTATTTCAAGTACTTTTAATACACTTTTAAGAATTCTGAAAAGAAGGGCCCAAGCTCCATATAGTGTAGATCAACATATATTTTTTTTGAACACCTAATAATAAAGATCACCAAGAAAAAACGTTGTGAAAAAGGCCATTTCACATAGACCCCACTCTTAATAATCCCTATCTCCATTGCAATGAAAATCGTAAAACGTTATCGTTGTTGCAACAAATTATCGAGAAAAATAATTTACCACTTACACTCTGTTTGGTGGTTTCATTCACATAAATTAATTAATATTTTTTTCTACCGGCTTGGATGGCACCGGATGTTGTTGTTACACCACAACGTTTGAACGCACCCCATGCACATTCATAGACAACAGTGATCACTTACTATCTCACTCACCGAACGAAACTGTCCTGTGAGACAGTCGTATCGCCCCTGATGACGAAAGCGTGGCTCTACCACAATGTCAAACGTATTTTACGTAATATGTTAGTCATACAGAGAAACCAATTAGGTAGCGTGTCTATAGTGTGCCTGTATGATTGCTTTGAATACATTAAATCTTTTCGACACAAAATAAAAAAATATGATGAAAAATGGATAAAAATTAGAATTAAGAGCGTTTATACCCTGCACGCGCTTTTTGGCTTAAAACAGGACTTTTCAAATGAGTTAATAGCCACCAATAAACAATTTAAAGGAAAAATAATTATTACTAATTTTAGAAAAGGTTGTCATCTAGGGATTTTGGTGGAAAACATTATAAATTGATGGATAATTTGTGAGTACTATAAGGATTACTGAACACAAGTTTCGTTATTTAGGCTTTAAATGGCAAATTAGAAGCTTAAGATATCCGAAACCACTAAATATAAGATGAAAATAAAAATATTATCAGACTAATAAGACCCTTATGGAGGGATTTTGCTGAGAAAAATAATGCTTTGTGTTTAGTTCCTGAAAAATAAAAATTTGAACAATGCGAAATTATTCAGAAACTCTCGTCAAGAACATATTTTTTTTCACCAACTTATCGTACATATTTTGTATAGCAATTGCATATTATAATAGAAGAACATCTTATCAATAAATTGCCATTTTTATATTTCAACAAAATTAGTTTTCATGTTTTCTACAAATATTTGAAAAACCACTATAAAACACGCTGTCTGACGTGGATCAAATCAGACCGCCGCAAGGCCTTCTAGAGGGAGGACGTATCGCTCGTCGCACCGGCCTAGCTGCAGTCGATTTTTGCCGTACGTAGTAAAAATAGCCACGCGCGGATTGCGATTACCACATCTTAGTACTTTGGTTGTAAAATATTTAATTATTTTTATTACCTACAATGATTTTGTAGTGAGTATAAATTATGTTTCAGGTAATATAATGGGATGTAATTCCGAGGCTAAATTATGTTATGTATTGTAATATAAAATTAAATATATTTCGTAATTGTAAGGGGTTGTAAGGCCCCTAAGACTATTTATATGTTCGAACACGAAATGATTAATAAAACGTCCGTAGTGTCTACTGATTGAACACTGATTTGAATGCAACTTAACAATGTAATAATAACGAAAATATGATTAGTATCTAAATTTGTATTATTCTTTGCTTGCATAGTAATATTTGTCTACTTATAATGCAAATAAAATATTTTTATGATATTATATTACAGTTACATTTCAATTGAATATTTGAAGCGCACGGATCAAAGTTGTTTGAGCCGATTGTATAGCGAGCCGACGCGGCAGCTCTACGCACACAGCTTTGGTCGCTTATGTGTGCGTGAAATTAACGAAGAAATACCTATAGTTGACTTTGCGCGCAAGGTGTATACGCTCTTAATTCTTATACTTAACTTGCAAACACATACGCCCCTACCGTGCCGAAGTTGTATAGACGCGAGCTTTGAAACAAGACCCCGCGCCTTCGATGCTTTCTCGGTGAGACATGTTTGCGTGAACCACAAGTATTTGTTTCGGATCTGTGGGTTTATTGCTGAAAAGTGTTTTAGTTCCTGTGAACCACGACGCAACACTTGTCTCTTAGAGTGGGTTCGACAGTTGGTGTTTAGAAAAAAAAATACAATTCAACGCAACACGGGCGAACGTTTAATATACACATATAATGAACGTGTAATAATAATATAAAACAATATTTTTTCAGGTCTACTATGATAGCTGCTATTGAAGCAGCAGCAGAAAGAACCAGAAATCTCAACTAAACTCAATAGGATGGAGTTAACATGCACACAAGTCATTCCACCAACTTAGAATGTCACATAGCACACAATTTAAATGAATCTCTTATGTAGGTGTTACGTAGCTAGCACATTGAAAAGGTGGAGATTGTTTGACACTGTTCTCGGGTACTGCTGAGGAATTATCCTGCTTATGCCACTGAGTGAACATGCTCTCTTTACTATTATTAATCCTAGCAAACATAATCTCAAAATATTTTACCTCTTTTGTTGTAAAAAACTATGTTTTTACAAAAACGGAATAGCTATGTACATTTTTAAAACTTCAATTATCAACTCTATAAATATTTGGTCCCAGTTATACTAAAATGTAACCACTAACAGAATGTGAAAAAAATGGTTCACTTGTTCCAATTTCACAAAAATCCAAAATAATTGCGAATTGTTTAGCAGATACACATTAATATTTACATTCGATAAGTATATATTTTTTTAATTTATCGTCTGAGGAAAAATGTATAAAAAATGGAATTCTGTGAATTCAGTTTTTCTACTCTAGCATTAACTTTAATTTCTATCTCGTCCATACGAAGTAATAAGTAAATTATTTAAAAACTTAATATGATATTTTAAAATATCAAAGGTAGATCATATTTGGCTTGTGTTCTATTATATATTGTATACTATAGTTATGTAAGATATTAGCAACTGTTGTTCGCATACTGCTTCATCAGCATACATTACTGAAATTTGTATATTTAATATGAAAAACAATCCAACCCGAAAAATACTCAAAAATTCTTTGAATTGTTATGTATTTTAAGCAAGTCTTATGTTATTTTCTAATTGGAATAATTTGGATTGAGAGCAGTTTAAAAGGAATTAATGTATGTATGTTATGTATGTGAGAGGGCCATTAATTAAATTGATATGAAATATTGTATGTTTTGCTTAAAAGCGTCCTTAAACGTACAGTATTAAGATCTAGATAAAAATCGAGATATTATGAGAAATAGTTATGGTCATGCCGAATTTAGTGGATTAATGGAGTGCTACATGGAATCTCATCACTACAAAAATCTTTAAGATTTTGTAATTTTATGTAGAACCGCGCTTGGGCTATAATTTTATATTACAGTTTGTATATTATTGTTCGTAAACCGAGTTGTACCAGTTTTGATGATTAAGCGAAGTATCGCATTGATGTCTTAATTTAAAGTAAGATTTTCTGTGATATTATTTTACTGTTGTACAAAAAGTTTTGTTAAGAGTTCAACTGTGATGTATTTTTTATGTTAAATGACCTAAGCCAGAGATCGGCAACCTGCGGCTCGCGAGCCACATGCGGCTCTTTGTATGTGAAGCTGCGGCTCTGAAATTCCATACACCAATATAATTTGTTTAAAAAAACAATTACTAAAAAATCATTTTTAATCGATAATGAGGATACAGCACCATTTCTATGTCACAGTTACTTGTCCTTGCATTTTACCGCAGCCTGCAAAAAACAATTGGCTCTTTAAAAACTTAGATATGTAAATTATAATTTTTGGCTCATCCGACTCGAAAAGTTGCCGACCACTGCCCTAAGCGAATCATCTAGCACAATTCATTATTCTGTGTATCTCTTAGTGTTGTGTGGTATCATAAGTATATAACATTACCTTTTAAAACAGTTTGATTATGTACTTAACTGACTATGTACGAGTATTTATTGTGATTTCAGAATACATGCATATTTAATTTGCTACTTTTGTCTTACTTGAAATAATTTAAACATTTCAAATATGGCCAGATAATGACAATCCACAGTCATCGTAGTGGGCTAAGTTTGGAATATTTGCGTGGACTGAAAATATTGTTTTGAGATTTATTTCCACTGACTGGTAACTTTATTACGTGTATTGTATTTAAATATCTACTATTGAGATAAGTCACCACAAAAATAGTTTATTTCAAATAATATTTAATAAGATTTTACAAAACATTTTAATCGACGCGAGGGTAAGGAACCTAGTATATAGTATAAAATTGCCAGTCTTGTTATGGTACATTTATAAGTACACGTTTCATGTTTATCTGACTGAGTCGTGCAATGCAAAAATGAGATAAGCTTAGAACTCTGGTAACTTATTTGGAAGTGTTAAAATGGTAAACCCGCGTGTGGTGTGATATAATAAGAGTTATAAATGGTCTACAGTTTTTGACGTGCAAATGCGTGGTTGTAAAGCTGTTTCAAAATATTAGAAACAATTTTTCTCTCTTCACATTTTATTAAATTGGACATGTTTATATGATTTGGGGATGATTCTTAGCTCACTATGAATGTCAATTAGAAAAAATCTCTCATGTTAGATCAGGTATCAGCATATTTTTATCGAAATTAGCATCATAGGCATCCGGTATTTAAAATTGCACACGTGATAATTTAGTTTGATACTTTCCCAAAATCACTGGGTTGCATTTAGTTATCAATAACTGATTATTTTATCATTAACCATGCGTCCTTTTCGTGATTTGTTGGTAATCAATATAAAAGGTCATAAAAATATCAAATTCAAGAACAAACGGTAATCCATCGTGTTATTGACTTAATAAAGGCCAATTATATAAATAAATACCTTCATTACATAAGACGGTTTATTTCAAATTAACTGTAGAATTTTTTATGTAGAAAATTTGTTTGTGTTTATTTGCGTTTTGACTCTTATTAAATAAACAAATTGTTATGTTCAAACTAAAGACAGGTTTTATAAAAGAATTGATGGTCTGACTTACAAAAACCGGAAATATACGCTTGTGAACTGAAATAGAACTATGTTGGATGAAATGAGCGATCGGTTCCATGATAACGTTACATTGTAAATGTCGATGAAATGAACGAGAATTAAATGACATCAGACTGGCTATTAGATGTTATAATATACATCTCTTTGAAAGTTCGCGAGCATGGTTTTAAGCCCAAAATTTAATATATTGGAGATACACATGAATTTGGAGTAAGAATGTAACTATTAACTAACTATGCAATTAATAATACGGGTGATATTTTAAAAGCATACTACACATTTGCACCAATAATAATTGCAATGTTAATAAGTTATGGCATTATCTGGATCAGGGTTGATGCGAATATTCGCATCCGCATCCGCAAATGCGGAGCTTCCGCATAAATTTTGACATCTGCATCCGCATCCGCATCCGCATCCGCATCCGCATTAATCGATGCGGATATTTATGCGGATGCGGATGTAATACAAAATGAGACAAGACAGAAATTTGGCGGTGCCGGTGAATGGCGCGTGCCGTTCGCACGTGACATTGACCAGTGGGAGCGAAAGAAATATTGACATGATCCAACGCGTATGATGTTAGATTCTTTTAGTGAAAATGACAGTCGACAAATACCAGAAAATGGTAGCACTGAAGCTGTACTCCAAAAATAATTTCTTTCTTATTCCAATAAAAAAAGAGTGTATGTGGATGAAAATCCTCTTAAGTGGTGTTTATCGAGAGGAATTAAAGATATTGTTTCCGATAGCACAAAGATTTTTATCCACTCCACTAAGTAGTAATCCTAGCGAAGAATTATTTGCAGCGTGGGTTTAATTTACCAACTTCTTCCTAAACGCCTTGTTTTTGCAATAGAGAAGATGGCTAGAACCTTGCACAAGCATGGGATCGAATAGGGTATTTGACTGATTTTCAATAATGGTTTTAAACTATCAAGTATCGCATATTAAGCTCACTACATTGATATTTCCGGAATATTTTACTGCATTATGAAGAAAAAAAATGATAAAATTTAAATTTCCAAAAGTGCGCCAAAAACGCTGTTTTTAATGATGGCGCTGGTTGTTTGACGTATGACGTCACATCGCAGTGAACCGTTTACTAATACTATAGCGACGAAGTTTTTTTATCAGTTTTCTTCATTATTATTAAATATAATGGTATATAAATGGTGTTACAATGCACAAATACAAGTATAAAAGGTCCGAAAAAACTCTTTGTTTCAAATCCAACGAATCCGAAAAGACGTAAACTGTAAATAAAATAAAGTTTATTTCTGAACCAACAAGCAGTGGAACAATAAAAATATTGCCACAATAACAGCAGTAGTTGTAAATGTGTCGCAGTTATTAGACGCTCCTTATAACATGAGCTTTCATAGGTTTCATAAATAACACGGTTAAATTAACGTGATAAAATAATGTAACTGTCGTTAGAACTAGCTACGAGAGATCCAAAAAGCATTTAATCCCATGGGCACTTTTTATATGTGAATATTATTTCGATGTAAATATTAATGTAGCTAAAATTATTTGTTTTCATTAAAATAAATATCATGATAAGTCCATAACCGTCGCAATCGCATCATTATTTGTTTTCATTAAAATAAACACCATGATAAGTTCATAACCGTCGCAATCGCATCGTCTCCATAGAATTCCCTTGCAGATATGTGAAACAAAATATATAAGTATTTTTCAAAATAATCTAAAATAAGATTATTTTTTAAATAAATACTGTTAATTACAGTGCTGTTTTTTAAATTTTAAATACGCAGCATATTAATCAGTGTTATTTTTAAAGAAATGTGCAACCATCAACGCATCTCTCTTAGGTAGGTTGATGCTATCAGCTGGTACAAAATTTGACTCCATTCTGAGACTCGCCCCCAAAATGGCTTAATAAGTCTAAACATTTCTTAGATAAAGTTTGAAAACTATTTCAGAAAAATCGCGAACTTCGACCACAACTAACTTAGATGTACAATCACAAGTCCCAACTACTTACTACAATGAATTGACAAAGCGTTTTACTGCGCGATGACGTCACGAGAGCTGCAACCAATCACAGAGCGTTCTGGTCACAGAGAAAATGTCTTCTTCTTCTTCTTTAAATAGAGAAAATGTCTTGTTTTAATCAATTTTATGTTGTGTATTTTACAAAAAGTAAACTTAATTTAGTCCAAATTGTCGTGAAATATGCTTTTTTATGCTATTATCTTGCAAGATGACCACAATTTGTAGTATATTTTCAATGTTGTCAAATAGCCTATTCTACACTTAATTATATCGGAACCCAAAAGACCAACTGCCCGACATCAAGACACAGTGGGCTTCTTCTGCGTAGATTGAAATGCAAAAACAGATTAACATTTTACATTAACTTTTTAATTTAATAATAGTAAATTACGGGTAATTAAATTTCGCCCCGTGACCATGTCCATTTAAAGTAATCGAAATATCGGGAAGTTAAAAATTATAAAAAATTAACATAGATAAATCGATAAATATTAGTAAGCGGTAAAATCCGTAAATAATAGTTTAATAGGCTCCGCTCGGGTGTATACACGTTTTAAAACGGCGGTCAAAATATTTAATTCTGACTTTAGAATATCGACCAATCGGACCACGAAAAACGAACAAAATTTCCTCATATTTGCTAGAAATATCACTACTGCTTTCCTCCTATAGGTCATAGCGTGATGATATATAGCCTATAGCCTTCCTCGATAAATTAACTACCCAACACTGAAAGAATCATTCAAATCGGACCAGTAGTTCCTGAGATTAGCGCGTTCAAACAAACAAACAAAGTCTGCAGCTTTATAATATTAGTATGGATTTACATAAGATCTTAAACATCCGCATCCGCATCCGCATCCGCGGATGTGAGCCTTTGAAAATCCGCATCCGCATCCGCATCCGCGGATGTGGAAAAATCGACATCCGCAACATCCCTAATCTGGATGTTCATATTCACTGAATTCAACTATAATGTTTCCTAGTCTTCAACGCAATTATACGTGCCCCTGAAAAGTAAATTGTTTAGTATTATTGATTATGAACAAATTAAAACCAAAAAAAAAATGGTTAAATATAACTGTAATTAAATCACCAAAATGAATTCGATTAAGTATAACCAGACTAGGTTTGATTAAGTAGACTCCTGCAGTGAATACCAATTTAATGTGAATAAGTCCTTTACATAGGTATAAATATATTTAGTATGGACATTGAAAATAAAAAAAATACCTGAGAAACGTTGAGGACTTGTCATAGCCCACGAGTCATCATTCCTGGGCTGTTTGTTGTACACTTTATCTATCAACGTGCTATTTTTTATAAAGTATGAATAAGATGTGCCGTCGAATAATATTGATTTTATTATTATTGTAGTATAGCTTAAAGGTATTTTTTTCATTAACAAACGAATGTAAGAAATTTGTAATTTAGTAAAAAAAGCTTTGTTTTCTCTTCAGTGTATAATGAACATTGTTATCGGTTGCGTGATCAAAATTTTATGTGATCAAAATATTATACAAAATATAATGGCACGTGTGCTATTGGTTCACCGTCTCTGTCATAGCGCCTTTTATAATCTGATACGTATATATTAAGGATGGCTCGGGTTGCAGAGACGAGAAACCAATTAAATTCTGCGTTACACCCCATTAGTGGTGAAATCTTGCATATTGACTTTATTACTGGAGGGGTAAGTTAGGAAGTCGACGAATTTGAACCAATTTGAACCAGAAACGAATTGTTTATATGGCTGTCTTCTTCAGGTTCTCACTTCATGTCTCATTAAAATAATTCTATTCCATTTTGAAGTGTCTATTTTACTATATATTTTAATAATGCCTAAGTAGAAAAAACAACATAGTTACTTCTGTGAAATGCAGCTGTTCAGAAAGAGTATTATTTGGTGACCGACTGTTATAGGTAATCTCTACCGAACCCTCATGCGCGATCTCTTTAAAAAAATGGTATTTATTTGCAGCAAACACTTGATATCAGTGAACCTAGCGGTTAATGATGGAAGCGATGATTCCTACCTGTTGCTGCATTATGTAAAAAGCCTGATAAGATTATTTTTATCCTTCAATTGCATTACCTAATTGGAAGAAGAGAACACTTGCCACTTCCTGATAGAAAACCTGTAGGTACAAATCCTATATATAATGATTGTGAAATAGTCCTGCCTTCAGCACCATTTCGTCGTTGTAATTTCGTTGAACTGTTACGAAGTAGGTAATCATACTAATCGTTTCTGGTGGTAAAATAGCCGTATCCACTATCCATCCGTTTATCAAATATCGTATGGTGTGGCAGAAAACTCATCTCAGACACAGGGAAGTGTCTCAGGACTCAAAACCGGATACAAACATGTGCTTAACCTTTTCAGGTTTGAGTAGACGCGGATAATTGTGCCGATTGGTAACAGGAAACTATTTCTCGCTGGTGGAGAACAAGAGATTGGGTAGCATTACAGTTAGTATCAACTATCAGATGTTGTGTTTTCATAGTGTCGTGCTAGTCTAAAAACTATAAATTAATCATTTATCGCAACTCTTAATCGCGCTCAGTAAAATGTTCTCTCCACTAAAAATAATTTTCCAGCGCACATAATATGCGTTATAAACTAAAAATAAAACTATAGTTACTCACAGCCAAGTGATCCTTAGGAAAATTGCATTATAAAAACGCATTATATTTCTACGATTTACTTTTACGATTTACGATTACTAGAAGGAAATTCTTTCCGAACTGTGGCATTTCCGATTCTCTCGAAAAGTTTGGGTGAATTGTTACGTTACTGTGTGTCAACTGTCAAGTATAGGGATTAAGAATACACTGCGTGTCTAATAGCACCACGTGAATTTTTCAAGGCTTACAACCTGTTTATTATCGAAATATGTTAAGTAGTTTTGATAATAAGTTCACTCGTACGTAATAATCACTATGACAATGAAATTAAAACAATTGAATTAGCATCTACAAATAATAAACATTTATTCAAAGATCCCCGAAACTAATCGCAAGTATACCTCATTAGCTTTAAAATCACGTATTTTTCTTTGTTTAGGTATTACTACATTTGTATTATTTTCCATCATTTTTAGTACCATATAATACCATATTTATTCGTTCAATTAGCTGCTTATACAGCGCATACATAGTCTACTAAGAAGAACGAATATACAGAAAACTTGCTGTGCTCACATTTTTGATTATTAGATCTTATTGGAATGTTTGGCAATGCAGGGATCAAAGTAAGTAGGTAGGTATACATTTAAGGATTAAATTAAACGCATTCAACACATGTAAATATAATGAATCTAGAAACAGGTATATATTTAAATAAGAAGATATAAACAATTTAAATACATTCAAAATTGCCCATTTAATTTCCTGTAACAACTGCGGAAAGACGAGTACGAAGTACGATTGTTAATATTGCATTATTAGAAGGAAATTTTCATATTCAACAACGTATAATTACATAATGAATGTAATGCGAAGTTCCAGGAACTACATATTCAATATTTTGCGTACGACACATCTCTACACGATTATTTTATAATAAATACTGCGTCACTTGACAAAAAAACTGAAAAATGTGCTACCTCTAGATTTATGCTACGTACAGCTTCAAAGTTCAGGTTTTGCACTTGCAACTTACTGCGATTTGCAACGTTACCCTTTGCTCTTGCTCACCAGGATTTCAGTCTTCAAATTACTTTGGATTTTCAGCTGTAGTAATAACCATATTTCGCAATATGGTAACAGCTTGATTGGCGCCACGTAACTTTGTCACATTGGTTTCCATTGTTTTATCACATTTAATTTTACTATCGTTTCGTTGATTCTTTTTCATCACTTAAAATATATATTTTTCTTGTTGTTTGTTCTGGTGTGAAAGGATGGTACGGATGCACGCACACGGTCCTTTTCGTGAACAGAAAAAGGGAAACTCTTCGTGCTAGTCCCACGCCTATATCGATGCTTTTATGCCTTGGGACTTCTGCCATCGGCAAATCTTCTTGTTGCCTAGCATTTTTAAAACAATTCAATTTTCTGAAACTGTTTCGCAGTTTATCTATTGAACTTAATGACGGTTGGTGACTTGGGAACCTTTGTAAAAGTGTTTCCTCTTCACTTCTGTCATCTTCTCTGGTTTGTCGTTTTCTGCGCGTCTTTTTCGAATATCGATTAGGTTCTTCAGATCTTACGGATTTCACAAAAGGTCTAGTTGTTTCCGCCAGTGCAACCATAGTACAATCATCACCACTCATGACTCTGTTATTATTTTTTACATTTTTATTATGTACGTTGTTCATTTATCAGACTAGAATGAGCTCCCGTCTAACTTTTGGCATTGATTGAGTGTGACGTTGGTGTGCTTATGATAAGATTTCCAGATTAACGTGATTATACTGACATATCTGCGTGATTTTTATGTGTGAGATTATATGCCTGTAAACAATTTTAAATCTCTGTCAATTGAGTTAAGATGCACTTTTATTTGGGTCTTCGACTATCCTTTTTATAAAACCTTTAATTTCCCATATATATTTACCTTTATCATATGGTATCACATTAAATTATTTATTGATTTGTTCTTAAATGAAGCTGGCAAACATAAATATAATTCACGTTGTAAACTGAAATAACAATGTTAATGTTCGGCCTTGTGTTCGCTAACCGTGAGCTTCTTTCTTCTTCCGCTGTTGAACGTTTTCGTTCAGCTTGAATGATCACTTAACAGTAGGCAAAGTTCTATCTTTTATTGAATATAAAGAGGCCAATTAATTTGCAGTAGTTATTGACTTGACAGTGTTCTCTCAATTAAATTCCCCTTTCAATGTCTCAAGCTGTGTAAAGTATAGTAGTATCTAGTAGTATACGTGTACGTGTAATTCCTTCATTGTAACACTTGCGCTTACTTGTTCGTATTCGTATCATCTATTTTCGTTATAGTTTATATTATACGCCTTAAAATAAATATCTGTTCACCATATTCTTGTAACAGCTGAACTATTTAAAGCAAAGTTGCTCGACCGTCAACACAATTTGTAATGAAGACTATTTTTCCTATAACAAAGGTGATTCGCTAGTGTTTTGTGCAACAAAGCCTGCTATACTCCTCTCATTTTCCACAGTGACGTGTTTACGATGGAGGTGCAATCGCTCTTGCTTTTACATTTTGTCTTACTCCGTGCGTCAGACAAGGACGGCCGACATTAACGTAGAGTAATGCGCTGGCGTTCGCGTCATCGAAGTTTTCCCCAGCGCGGCAGTATGATAAACCACAACAAATTAAATACTTGATTCATTCAGTTTTGTCACTTTTCACATGATGTTTTGTTGGAAGGCTTGACACAAGTATTATTTGTACATCACTTAATAATTTGAAGAGCACAGAGAAGGTAAGTAATTTTATATTTCTTACTTCTTATAACTGTATTGTTAACTGACTAATAATTGTGTTAATAACTTACGATTAGTAACTGGCATTGGCTTATACTGACATAATAATGCTCGGTCGTCCATTAATTTAAATAATAATTAAAATGTCATGTGACGCCTGTGTTTGTGTAATTTTAGTGTGTGTTATCATGTCTGCGAAAATATTTCAGGGTGTGTAATCGTTATTTTGTTATTAAATGATATAGGAGTTTTAAAAACTCTTATAGGATCCTATAAGAGTCCTTTACCTAGGGCATCTTAGGTAATCGAGGATAAATTACAAAATGTTCATTCAAATTTTAACAAAGAGATAATTGTATTAGATCAGTGATTAAGTAGATAAAAACGCCGGATTTCACGTGATTTTTGCAGAATTTTTTGGGGAATTAAGAAAAACAGATCCACTCAAAGAACTTTTTTATGTTTAGCAATGCTTACCTATTTTATTTCTAATTGTGATAATGATTTTTAGGCGTCCATGAGTCCAGGCTCCAGGCTATAAAGTATATTGATGGTACTTTTGCATTTGCCTATTGTAGATTCGAATTCGCGATCCAAGATATAGAGTGAATACGCTTGGCTCCAAGTCCCGCCACATAGAATAAGAGTAGATCCGATATCTACCAAAGTAATGTACGGGGGTGAATGTAGATGGTTTTTACAACAATTAGGTATTAACTAACAAAGTAATAAGTGTCTACCAAATATAAATTGAATTGAGTGGCCATTATTTCGTTAAATATTACCGTGATGTCATGGGGTAATTATACTAATGGAATAATAATTAAATTATCTATTATAGTTATGAGTACATGCAATTTTATTTTACATTGTTTCGTAGTCCGCTGGTAGTTAGTTTTGTGTGTACAACATTTTCGCATTCACCGATTCGACAATTATTTTATCGTGAAGTGTAAAAAAATAATTAATACGTGCAATTTATGATTCAGTACATTATATTTGCCTCTGGATTTTTGGACTAGAGATCGTGAGTACAGGAAAATTATATACCACAAGGAAAATGAAATACCCCTGTTGCATATTGCTGCGAGTCGGTCGACTATGCAGCAAATATTCCGTGTAAATAGTAGAAGAATATACTTAAAATATTTCCAGAGCCACCTTCCGCAAATATCAATACTATAAAACCCATTTACAGTTAAATTGGCTTATTTATGAGATTGTCTTATTTCGCTATTCACTGTCAGATTAAAGAAGGAAAATATTTGAAATGAAATGAAAGTAGAATGGCCATATGGCATTTTCACAAGACACTGCGGATAGGTAGACAGCTTATTTATTTGTGAATTATTCTAAATAGCAGAAGACCTACTTAAGTACTCTATGATAACATCATAGAATCATATTCTAGAGGCTATGGCTCATTATTTGCTAATGTCTGTGCATCTTAAATCTGAATTTGGCTTATGAATCACAAAAACATCTATAATTGGTACATATTTTTAGTCATTAATTATTTCATTACATTGTTTTTGTGTGTTGATTGTTCTTGTTTGTGTGCTATGTTAACGGCGTTTATTTTCTTTTTGTTTTTGTTGAAATTAACCTTGGTCTATTCTGTAAATAAAATCAGCTTCTTTACCTACATATAAAAGTTCTTGGTATTTTACGATTGGAAGAAACTATTTATTTACTGTATCTATACAATTTTTAAAGCCGATGATAATGTGATTTGTACTTTAAAACTATTCGTTCTTTACTTAAAACATAGGTATAAAGTACGCACAGTATCATTTTATCAATAGATAAACTTTGTCCGCGAATGATAACGTGCAGTTGATAACATACCGCCATTTTGAAACCGACACAATACAATTCCAGCGCTTATGCTGTTTATTTAAAGACGAATTTGGGACAGTGATGTAGTGTAATTTAAAAGATAAAATACAGGTATAACTGACACAGAAATTATCGATTTTAGTTCAAAACACTGAGAAAAGAGGATGGGTATCTGTTTTTCGTTCGACTGCGGGGAGTGTGACCTGTGCGTGAACCCCTGCTGCTTGGCGCTAGGTGCTTGCTGCCTTATACCGTGCTGTTGCCCCAACGCATGTGGTCAGCAGCAGCAGCAGCCGCCACAGACGATCCACGTCCACCATCCCCCAGTAGTGATCGAGCAGCCGCCGCCGCCGCCGCCCGGATACCCGTACCCGCCGCCGCCCGACGGAGGCCACCCCGGTGGATACCCAGGATACCCGCCACAACCCGCCTACCCACAGCCTATGTATAGATGAAAACTTATTAGTTGTATAAAGGTGAGTGATTAATGGACGACCGTTATTTATATGTTATTGCCTTTTTATTTAATAGATTATTTTTGGTGACAAGTAGTATGTTGTATTATTATGTATATATAAATAAATTTATTTATTGATGATGTCGCTGACTTGGTGCATACTTTCTTTTACGTGAGCTATTTATCTCTTAGTTTGGGGGACAATTTTGTAGATGGAGAAGTTATAGATTATAAAATTTGCCTTTACCTTTTAATTTACTTATTAGTGGCCAGTTACACGTAGTAAATAGGCAACGGGGCCGATAATTTATCGTTAGTTTCTGAGTATTCAAAAGTTCTTTGTCGCAGACATGTTTGGTACCTACTGTCTTTAGATGCTACTTTAAGATAGGTACTTTATTGCCAAGAAACTATAAAATTAATTAATTAATTCTTGTATCCAGGGCTCAGATTTTAAAAAATAGCAATATACTGAGAAGCCAGAATATAGTAATACTTTTATTCGTAGAAAATATTGGTTATCAAGCAATAAGTATCTATGCAGTAGGTCAATGAATAACGTTATCGTACGCTCCAAAAACCTATTCTTATGAAAATGTTTCAGTCCTTGACGTGTGCATTTACGGCAAATGAATGTTACAACAATGTTAATTCAATTTACAGCATACGAATAATATCATCTTGTGTTTGCTTGTATTGTAGTAGGTATACGTCACTATCTTATATCACCGAATTTATGTGCTGTTTGACTTATATTTTAAACCTTTAAAATGAGTAAACATTTGCAATATATTGCAATTTATACAATCTGTTAAGTACATTTTTTATTTTTTATTTTTTTTTTTATTTTATTTTATTTGGGTGGCTCACAGCTATCAATA
Organism: Hyles euphorbiae; assembly: GCA_023078785.2. NCBI lineage: Eukaryota > Metazoa > Arthropoda > Insecta > Lepidoptera > Sphingidae > Hyles > Hyles euphorbiae. The sequence continues at coordinate 8,429,814 of CM041034.1, read as the reverse complement.
GCAAACAAACATATATTAAACAAATTGTATACAAAAGATAGCCAATTACGAGCTACCGCAGATAGGTTACAAAAGTTACAAAATCTAATTGTCTTACTACTCGTATCTTTAAAGTTAGTTATCAGGAATTACAAAATTAAATTACTCATACTAAGCGTAATAAATATTAACTAAAATAATAATAATAATACAAAAAAAAAACATTTAAACAAAAGTAAATAATGATGCTATCGAAATTTTACGCCAAACAGATATAAATCATTAATAAAAAAATAAAAACACTCAAATTGTAAACTAGGCGGTTAATCGCCATGAGCATCAATAAAACGTTTGGTTAAAACATTTCTCGAAAATGCAATTTTGCTACAGAATAGATCTATGCCTACATCTTGAGATACTTCGTTAAACGCCTTAGCAGATCGCAGCATGAAGCTATTGGCTCTGTAATTTGTTCGTGCAAGCGGAATGGACAGAATATTCTTTCGTCGTGAATTTGTGAACGGACAATACAGATTTATTTTGGCCAGAAGTTGTGGACAGTCGACCAACGACTGGGCGATTTTCATTAAGAAAGAGACATCCGCAATGTGTCTGCGAACTGACAATGGTAATAAATGGAACCGTGCGCACCGCTCCTCATACTCAACCTTGGGAATTTTGAACTTGAATCCTAAATACCTCGTAAATCTCTTTTGAATCCTTTCAATTCTACTCGAGTGAATGTTGTAGCAAGGATTCCAAACTTGGCTAGCGTACTCGAGATTACTCCTAACATAGGCACAATACAGAATTTTTAAAGTCTTCATCTGTTTGAATGATTTTGCACAACGAAAAACAAACCCAAGAGCGCGAGTTGCTTTTTTTATAATTTGGTCAATGTGATGACCATACGATAACTGATTATCCATGATGACTCCCAAGTCACCCGTGAAAGATGTTCTTGCTATTGGTTCCCTCATAATATAATAATCATGATAGAACGGCCTTTTTTTACGGGTGAAACTCAACACCAGACACTTTGACACGTTCATGTCTAGCTTATTGACGCGACAATACTCATCTAATCTGATTAGATCCTCTTGTAGAAGTGTGGCGTCCGAAATATTGTCTACTATCCGATATATTTTCATGTCGTCCGCAAACATGAGGTAGTTTGAATTTTGAAAGCATCTGCCGATGTCATTAACAAAAATTATAAATAGGAGAGGTCCAAGCAATGAACCTTGCGGGACACCTGAGGGTATATCAATCCAAGAGGATGATGAATTATTTAAGACCACTGCTTGAGTCCGATCTTTAACATAAGAGGAAAACCATCTAAACAAATTACCTCGAATGCCCAAACGCGACAGCTTCCTTAAGAGCGTATCATGATCGATTCTATCGAACGCTTTGCTGTAGTCTGTGTAGACACTGTCGACTTGGTGTCCATTATCCATGCTGGCTGTAACAAATTCAGTGAAAACAAGAAGATTTGACACTGTGGATCTTCTTTTCAGAAAGCCATGTTGATTTGGAGAAAAGCTTGACTCTAAAGAATTGTAAAGTTGATTGTATACAATTCGTTCGAGTATTTTGGCCAACAAACAAAGTTTTGAAACCGGTCTATAGTTGGCAACATCATCTTTAGAACCCTTTTTGTGGATAGGAGTGATGAATGCCGATTTCCAAAGATTAGGCATAACACCTTCACTTAAAGAACGTTTAAACAAAATTGAAACCGGTACCGTCAGCTCATCCGCACATGATTTTATAAATAAGGCTGGCAGTTTATCGGGTCCAGCCGATTTGTTGAGGTCCAAAGATTTCAGCAGTCTACCAACCTGCTCCGTACTAATTTCAACAGAAGCAATGTCACACAACGAATCATCTGAAAAAGCTTCGTAAGTCGACAGAGACTCAGAGTTTGAGAAAGTTGAATGGAAATATCTTGAGAACAGTTCACATATTCCTGTACCATTGTTAGCAGTACTACCAGCATAGGACATAGTAGACGGAAAATTATTACATAAACGCTTACTTTTAACATATGCCCAGAAGGATTTTGGGTTATTGATAATATTCTGCTCGATTGTATTTAAATATTCTTTGTAACATTGGCGTTCCATTACATTAGCCCTGTCACGTAGTAAGCGAAACGAATTGAGATCTGAGATGTTACGATAGACTTTATATTTAGATAAGAATTTAAATTTTTCTTTGATTATTTTTATGAGCGGTGCGTTAAACCAGTTCGGATATTTGTGGCCATAAGAAACTCGACAGGGTACATACTTATCTTTTAATTTGTTTATAATTGTATAAAATGTACTCAATGCATCATCTACACTATCATTTTCCAAAATTGTGTTCCATTGGACGCTTGATAATTCAGAACGTATTTTCCCGTAGTCCCCTTTGCTATATTGGTAAATTGTGCGTTTAGCTACATTCATTAGATGAAGCTGCACAAAATTCGCTTCCACCAATAAAGCTTTATGATAAGGGTCTTCGGGAACTAAAGGGTCCAAACACGCAGACACGGACACAGAATCATTACTTAAAACTAGGTCTAATATTTTATTATTAATATTACTGATATAATTAAATTGTTTGAGGTTGCATATATTTAAATCATCAATAAATTCTAGCATATAATCGGTTGGCGAAGACACAGAAGGTCCGTCCTCAGTTAAGGACCAATGAATATCACTCATATTAAAATCCCCAAGAATTATAAATTTATCCATGGGGTTACTATTAATTAACATAATTAATTTGTTCAAAAAGTTAGACAGTTGAGTAGCAAAATTATTACCTAGATTTTGGCCACATAAATATATGGTACACAAATGAAGCTTAAAGAAAGAATTTCGGCGGCTGGTCTGTATTGACAAAGACACCCACAAATCTTCTGCACTAGACTGCCAGTCCGGCCTGGCGTTAGCCGCTAAATCACGACGTATTGCTATGGCGACCCCTCCCCCCCGGGACTGACCAGTCAAACTATAGTCACGATCTCGACGCCAGACTAAATATCTCTCGTCAAAAAGTTCACTATCACATACCCCATCCAAAAGCCAGGTTTCAGTCAAAGTAACAATGTCATAATTGCTCAGACTTAAGTTCCGCAAGAATGTCTCAGTCTTAGTCCTCAGTCCACGCACATTCTGGTGATAAATCATTAAATTAGCCATTTAACATTAAAAAAAATAACCAGATGAACAAGTATACAATACAATAATAAAGATAGTCGCGAAAATAATACAGGCATTCCAATTTTGCACAAACAAAACCATAGCATAGGACTACAAAATACAAAAATAGCAAGAATAACAAGCATAGATAACCATAATTTGTAAAAATATTCCACAAAGCATATAAATCCTTGGATGTACAATAACCAACCAATAATACAAAAGATACGCAAATAGCAAATACAAAAATAAAAATCGGAAAGGCAATAAAAAAAAAGAGCGATAAGTAAACAAAGGCGATCATTAGTGAACAAAAGAACACGATACGGCTCAAAGCGATCATTAAGTTTTTTAAATCAAATAAATATTTTAAATAAAATGATGTAGCAAAAATATTTAACAAATAGTAACTTAGCATATTTTCCGCAGATCCTCTTGTGACCGTATAATAAACGATTTGGTGCTCGCATCCCTCCTGGCGAATATTTTGGCGTGTTTCACCCACACAAATTGAAAATTATGATCCTTAGCAAGTGCTTTGGCCTTAGATAAAATAATCTTGTTGTTAGGGGTCAGATGGTCGTTAAGATAAATAGCACCTTGACCAGTCAAACCAATGTCAGCAGGGATCAAGGGCTTCTTCAGCGAGCGAGCAGCAGCCAGGAAATCTTCCTTAGTATACCTGTTCGTAAAGGATACCACAATATAACATACTGTAGTTGTGGCTACTTTAGAGGTTTACTGTAATACCAGACAATATATTATCCTTATTTTCCCTATAATAATAGAAAATACTTTATAAAATATCAGCGAAGTTATATTTAAGGATTGGTGTGTATGATTTCAGGATGGGTTGCAATATATCATGCCGCCCTTGTTGTTGCTGTTGCATTCCATGCTTGTGTTGTGACTGCTGTGCCGAGCCTCCCAGCCGATCCACCGTGGTCCACCATCACCACCCGCCGCCACCACCCACCACAGTCCGTGTGGTTGTCGATCAACCACCGCCACCATATAGATAGGCCAAATAGCCCACATATTTTAAAAATATTTTTTATAAACACACCAAAACCAGAACACTTAATATAAATGAACCGAAAAGAGTTATTGAAATAAAACTATTTTTTACAGATTTTATCGCGGATTTTTGTATATTTATATTGATTTTTTAACATCTTGAGGTTTTGAAGACTAAATTTACAGCTTTCGTAGTCCGTCCATGACCATAAAATCTGTAGAAAATAGTTCTTGCTACATTGACGTAAACGTAAGTATCTATTACATTTTTTTTATTTTATTTATTTATTCTAAATTATTATGGGTCTCAAATCGTTGTAAAATTGTATATTTTAAATTTATTCGTTTAAATTTATTAGTATGTTTTACATCGGTATTCTCGGCTCGGCTGCAAACACAAATTGAATAATTGTTTTATGTGTACATATTAATTTATACAAATATTATTGTTATGTTTAACTGAATTTCAAAATAGTAAAATAAAAAAAAAAAACAATGTAACTCAACATATTTTATTTTTCGTATGAGTATTTTACTGAAAGACCTTTTTTCTACAATAAAGTGAAGTTTTATAAATGTGTATACGACTGTTTTCCTTATAAAACAAGTTACGATTATATACATCATTTCAATATAATAAAATTGACAAATGTTTCTTTGAGTGGAAATTATTGCACCTATTTGAATAACAAACGAACTGGTGCAAACATCATATTCTAGATAAAACAAGGATTTAGATAAAATAACTTATTATACCTTTATAATAATCGATTGTATATTTGGAGAGAGAGGCCGATTATCACTAGGCTGTCAATATTCGATATTGCACAATTTACTAGGTAATAAACAATGAATATTACCAAGAATAGTTTTAACTATTATCAATTAGGTACTGTATTTATTTATTTTGTTAATAAAAACATTTTGTAGAAATAAATCACGCTATTAAATTAAATACTACAATGATTTTATAGGTATTTGAGGCAGAGAAAAATAAAGGAATAAGAAAATAGTCTAGATACTCGTTTATATATCTTTAGTTAAAAAAATAGTACACTTTTCTCGTTACATTGTTGACTAAGACAATACAATAGTTCGACAATATAATGCCAATATAATTTTGATACTTTGAATTTATTTGTTATCGTAAGTAACAAAATTAAATTGCAAACTTTGTTCTGTTGTTACAAAATATTGTTGAAAGATAACATTGTTAAATTGCAAAACGCCCTTGAGGTAGCTTGTTTTTCTTGTTTGTGTTTCTGTAAATGGCCATCCAGCAGACCGAGACATAAAGGTCAGTAGCTTTAAACACAACACTATAAATTGATTATATTTCATTCACGTATCAGCCCATATACGTCCCACTGCAGTGCACGGGCCTCGTCTACAATCAACAGTACGATTGAGAGTGGTTAGGCCATATAGTCCACCACGCTAGCCTAGTGCGGGTTGGCGGACTTACATACCATAGAAATTTTTATAAATCGCTATGGTATGCAGATTTCCTCACGATCTTTTCCTTCACCGTTTTAGTGCGTGGTGATTGATTATCAATACACACATGACTCCGAAAAGTCAGAGGTGTGCCCTAGGATTCGAACCCGCGACCACCGTGAACATGTGGGCAGCCGCGTCTAGTCCGTTTACCAACAGGCCACCACGCACTATACAACTGATCGAAGTCGCCTAATGGAGCAATATAGCAAAACGACGTTTCATGTGGATTTCTGAGACAGTGGTATGAATTCTTCTTTTACTTATATTGTATGGATACAACATGATTGTTTAGAAATTTTAGAATTTTATTACTTATCTGGTAAGTATTCTAAAAATATTTTTTATGAGTTTCAAAAAAAAAAATGGGCTTACAACGTTCAAGTTTATCTCAACGATGGGATTGATTCAAAAATTCAAAGTCAGAGAGAAATATGTAGCATATGTTAATATTCAGTGCAAAATATTATTTTTGTTTCACCTTAAATGATTCACTACCGTGTAAAGATACTTATCAGTGAGATAAGTGTACCCATATATGATAAATAAGTTGGTTATATAAAGAGTCTTACAATTCATAAAGAAATAATTTTGGATATTGGTTTAGATAATTCCTGTGACTGACTAATCTGTATGAACTATGAGGTATCGTTGACTAATGTTAGTACTTCCTTGCTTGTTTATCTAATTTTCAGAGAATACTGCCGTTGTAACTTGTATACACGGAAATGATAGACAGAATACTTAAAAAACGAATCAAGGAAGTAACAGCTTTTTTGTCTTGTAACGTATAATGAGTGGGATTCCTGGAGGCCCAGTAGTCCTTGTCACTTTATTATCAATACATCGATAATACCTTAATGGTCTGTCTCAGGATTTTTAATGATTATAGATGTTGGCAATCACCCGCCATAGAATAAGCTGTGATATTAGCAATTATAAATGAGGTGATCAGGATATATAACATGGAGAACTGATGGTCTATGGCCTATGAGGTTGAAATATTCTGAAGTGGAGTATAGTCATACGAGACGATAAGCACAGCCAACGCCAAGTTAAGCGAATAACTTATGAAGGCCTAACGGAACAATTCCACATAATATGTGCATATTATGCATATCATGGGCGAGACTAGATTTGTAGTTATTTTCTTGAAGTGGTTAATGCGTTTCTGAGCATTTATTGTGCGCTACTTAATTAAATTATAAATGATAACATTAAGCGCCATTGTCAAAGATAAGGGATTCCTAAATTATGATACGAGATTATCATTCCAGATGGATCTATAATCTATATACCTGCGGATGACGAACGCATATTAAGTACATGAGACATAGAATGTGGTACTACGTGGTTTCTTGTTAATTCATGAATACGTAATTCATGAAATATTATTTTCAAATTAATATATTTTTACTTTATCTTTTCTAATTTAATATTTATCGATATCTATAATTGTACTAGGGTACGGTTACAAAGCTGACTGCTGAAGTCTCGGGTTCGAATCCCGGGTTGGGCAAAGTGATATTGGATTTTTCTAGTCATTATTAGCCCAGAGTCAGAAAGCGTCTGATATGGCGATAGGATAGCTTATCACATCGTGGGACGGAACACACAAGGCGAAATGTGGGTTTCCTGGCAACTCTGCCTACCCCATCTGGGAAAAAGGCGTGAGTTTAGGTATGTATATATAAATATCTATTTACACTATAATATGTACAAGACACGTCTTATAGGTAGGTGTTTTATTCGTCGTTAACAATCTTGTTACATGATAGGTATATTTTCTATATCTACATAAATGTATATCGTCCGATATCCCATTACAGGGCACGGGCTTTATGGTAAGGCCATATTGTCCATCAAGCCGCCTTAATGTGGATTGGCGGACCTAACATACCATAGAAATTAATACAAATCGCCATTGCATGCAGGTTTCCTGACGATATTTTCCTTCAACGTTTAAGTCTATGGTGATTTACTATCAAATAGGTATCAAAACACACATGACACCGAAAAGTCAGATGTGTACCCTGCAATTTGATCCCGCAACCACCGTGAACATGTTGGCAGTCACGTCTGATTAGTTACCAACAAGCACGCAAGCTACTATTGCTAAAGGAATAAAACTTGCAAGTAAATGAAGTGAAACGTGGCAGCATGTTTCCCACAGAAGTGGAAATTTCGGATAATTTTATAGGTGATATATTACTTGAAAATATGCGAATATTTAAAAGTATTATTATTTAGATAGCCTGATATCATCTAATATATCTTAAATCTAAGCATATATCTTAAAACGTAACTTCTAAGAATATATTGACATTCTCAAAATACTGATAGAAGTTTTTAAATCGCTATTTCTCATAACCTATCAAACATTATTAATGCTTATCCGCATTAAATAAACACCTTTAAAACAAAAGATACCATTTTGCTTTGAAAATAAAGACGATTTTACGTTTTTATCTGTATTATTCTATACCAATACACAGAAGTTTGAATAACAGAGATTCGAGCGATAACTATTATTCTTATCTTTCCCCGAAATTTTAAGGGTCGCTGCACACATAGTTTTAATCCTTAAATTATTTATTACTAATTTATTTCTACTCGATAGTTTTTATCAGTGCCAGGTGTCAGGATCCGTCGATTTGTCAGTCATCCGTGGATAAAGTTATGGGCAGCACAAAATTTAAAAAATATGACCATTTAAGTATGCATATACAGATATTGATGGTGACATTTTACAAAATTTTAAAATAAATCACTTTGTTTTTTAAATATTTTTGGCCACCCAGTTATTCGTATTAGGTATTACTGCTTACCCGAAATTCAGTTCGGTTCGGAAACTCACCTAAGTGGTAAAACGACTCGTACTTATAAAGGTCGATCAAAAGTCATGAAAAAATAAAAAGGATTTAAAATCACGTTTTTTTTTCAAAATTTCCGTGTATATTCAATTATCATATATAATTATATTTTTGGCGTTCTTGATAACAAAACACTCCCAGAGCAGACCATAAACATTGAAAAGATAAACATCTCAATAGGATATTAAAATTTGCTTGTCTTTTGAAAACAAAAAAAGGTCAACGATACAAATTATAATGGCGACCCCTCTAAACGAAGGGCTAGCACGGGAACAGCTAATTGGCAACAATTGCCATGTAAATGATGGAAACGCAACTACACGATGGTGACAATCAGTTGTGATCACCGTATACCTACCTTTGATGTAGTAGCGCCGGTATAACCGACACCTACGCCTTTTCAGAACCATCGGACGAGCCATAACCCATGATGCCACTACACCCTCTACATGATGTGCTGTCATAGTGGACTATCGCGATCGCCCAGTGTGTAGAGGGTTATTACATATATACATATGTAATGTAAACTCACTCCTTATACCCTGAAGGGGTAGGTAGAGGTGCCTACGTTTCGCTTTGTGTTTATATTGATTTTAGAACAAACAAAATACAATTAAATTTAATATTATTTCTAATTTCTTCACATTGTGTTTAAGCCCTTTTGGTGATTCATTACGATATACATGCATGCTTATCAATAGATAAGCAATAGATATATCGGCGTCAAAACTCCAATATTGCATCGTTTTATTACTAGTTTGATGTTTCAATTGTAATGTGCTAGTCAGATTTGTTCGCAATAGGTTGACCAGATTATGTAAGTACTACTCATTTTGTATAACATAAGTAATTAAAACCTTCAGTATCTATCTTTACTATTAAGTTCTATTGACGGTGATTATAAGCCCTTCCAGAACACAGCTAAAGTTCTGAAGGTACGAATATTGAAGATCTCCACTCATCTAAAATGTTCTATTTTCATTCCCTTCTACCGTTTTTGTTTCAGATGCCATAATGGGCGCTTGTTCCTCGTGTTGCGATCCATCCGACAATGTAAACGTAGTTGAACACGCGCAAAATGACTACGGCCCGTCAGTGATCACTCATCCACCAACCATCGTTGACCAAGGCTCTGACTTCGGTGGCGGCATGGCTAGATGATAGTGTTATGTTTAATTAAATTTATTATTTATTGCATACGTGTTTCAATTTTACATACTAAGAACTGGTTTAAACTATACCGTAGCATCCTGTACCGGTACTGTGAATATTTTATTGATATACTCTTATACATATCAAGTTAGATAGGAATTAAATAATGAATAAAATATAGAAATATATTTACTAAAGAAAGTCATTGGACGGTGAGGGTTTCAAGAAATATAAGGTATAAGGTATCTATCCGCATATCTATCAACCCAGTTCAACTATAGCATGCATGCATGCAGCATGTATTTTTGTCCGTCACAATCATAGCACGGTCATGGTAATCTAGGTTGCCGGGTGAAGTGTTCCTGAACGTGATCTATTTTTATTTAAATATCAATAAATGGCAAGACTAACAGGTTTTTCGCCTGATGGTAAGCGGGATGACCGCTCATGGACAGTAGCAATACCAAACAATACCATGAATTACATAGCCATAGCATTCCGCTGCGCTAACCATCCTGAGATATCAGATGTTAGGTTTTAATATTACCAATAGATACTCTTAAACCTGAGAGAGACTTGAAGTTTTTCTCACGGGATTACGAGTAGCACCTCTTGGGTTCTAAGTCTAAACCCGTATTTATTTGAAACAGTGTTATTAACGAAGATACTAAAGTTGGTACTATCGCGTCCCTTGTATAAAATTAAGTTAAAAAAAAATTAGTATAACCAGTAGATTTTGCTAATATTTCCATGCATTTTTTTAAAATTTCGTTTGAAGTACCTAATTCCAAAACAATATACATTTTTTGTAAGTGGTGATTGCATTACAAGCTGTAATAGGATTAAAAAACTCTGAAACAGGCATCCGTGGTGCAAACCACGTACAGCTGTACAAACATTCTAAGATATGTAAAATCCGCTGACCAAATGCCAAAGCCAAGGTAAATAAACAAAGACTATTTGTCTATGTTCGACTGATCACAAAAATAAATTGTGATAAGTATAGCACATACCTATCTGATCATATATCATGTAATACCAAATAATACTCAATAAATTGATGCGGGTGTGAGATAGAGACATTGCAATCTTGCAACTATTTACTTTTTTTACGGTAATGGCCATTTTTTAAAATTTGAGCATTTCAAAAATGTACTATGTAGGTGAATAATGAATACAAGTAACATTCACGCATAAAAATTGATAGTTTAGTATACATCATACACCTGAGTCCACGGTAAAATACCGTATCGTGTTATGGGTATCAAAAATTATTACGAAATGCGTTTTGGTCTCATTATTTGTGCGAAAAAAAAAAAACTTGTACGGGAGAAATGTTCGGTATATCCCTGACTAATGCGGTAGTTCCCCTTAGATATATTTTAACCATCAATTATTACTACTTCTTTTTCACGATTTGTCATTGGCGAAAAGATACGATCATTGCAAGTATTTAGTATAGCCCAATATGTTATAATGGATGGAATACATGTTTCAGTTCATCTTGGCTCGCGACCTATTCTCTAGTAGGGTTACCAGATCGCCAAACGGAAAGACCAGCCGGTCTGTCCGACTAGTAGATCACTCAAATGTCCGCTCAAACTCGTCAGTATAAAGGCCGGACATGCAAGATTATTGATTATTATGTGTCAGTATTAACAGGAATGACAAAAAAAATGTATGTAAAATTAAGTTTTTTAAATTGTTATTGTAACGCCCGAATACTGGTGGTAGGTCCTTCATATGTGAGAGGCTGCCTGGGTGGGTACCACCGCAATGTCTATTTCTCCCGTCAAACAGCAGTTTAAACGCACTGTTGTGTTTCAGATTGAAGGACATTGTAGCCAGAGTAACTACTGGACATATTGAGACTTAACATCTTATGTCTCAGGATGGCGAGCACAGTGGAGGGCCAAGCATTGCTTTGTAATCAAGGTGTTGTTTGGTTTTGCTACTGTTCATGAGCGGTCGCATCGCTTACCATCAGGCGAACGGCATGCTCGTCTCGCCATTCCCTGCAATAAAATAAAAAAAAGTATACTGAAACGCAACTTAAATATAAGTTGCGCTTTACTACGTTAATCCCGCTTAAATGTACTGGCTAAGTGGGCCGTGCGCTGTTAAGAGCAACTTATTATTTGAATGGCATTCCAGTATTCGGGCCTTAATCTTGTTAAATACTAGTGAATTAATGAATAAAATCGAATCGAATGCCAAATCAGTCTTATCTGGGTACTTTATTATTTATCAGTCAAAAATACAAAATGTAAAAAGCCTAACAAAAGCCGGACACCATTTACGCTACTTTCACACAGCAATATTCCGTTTTTTGCAGGATCCCGTTTAGTAGTGTACGTGCTGCAATACTAGCATTCACACGATTATCCTGTTTACAGTACCCAGCAAAAAATCGATCCTTCCGAATTTGACATTCGGTTTTGCCACTACAAACTGGATGATAATGTCCAGTAAAATGCATGATCCAGTTTAATTACACGTATAGTTTAATGGGAATATTACCACAGCTTCCTGCATACTGTTTTTTACTGGACGGGCTGAGTGGAGAGTACATCTACACCGCTCGTTGCTTTACCGCAAAAAACAGGATGCAAACTATTGTGTGTGAACACAGCAGTGGTTTTTCAGGATTCCGTAAAAAAGCCGTTCCCGCAAAACTGGATGCCGTGGGAAAGTAGTTTTACTTTGGCCGGACACGCAATCTGTTTTGTCATTATAGTTGTCCCCAAAGATCGTCTTAAGGCTCGAAAGACTTGATTAATTAACAACGGTATTTTCCCATTTATGCAGAATAATATAAATGTATAGAATCAAACGTAAAAGATATATTATGTAGTCTATGATACAATTATCTTAGTTTTCAGAAGTATTTTATCCTCTCTTTATCTCTTATCTTTTACAAAGAAGACTAGTATAAGAGCGATAGGGTTCGTTAGTATGTGATCATCATTGTCTAGACTGTGAAAACAGGCATTACATCATAATACCAAGTTGCAGAATAAATGCACTGTTACGTTCCGGTTTGAAGCACACTGTAGCCAGAGAGACTCTTGGATATATTGAGACTTAATATCTTATGTCTCACGATATCATACCCATGTACGATCTCTTAGGTCTTCAGAAAATTTGATTCTAGAAATTTCTAAGCACAGCACATCATTCCTAGATAAATCTTTTACTGTCCATGCTGCTCGCTTATGGAATGAGCTACCCCTGACAATAAGACTTGCTAAATCTCTGCCTATTTTTAAGAGATTAGTCAGAACGCACTATTTGTCACAACAGTAATATATTATGTATAAATATATTTTCTCTCATATATATATTATTTCGTTACGTTTATAGTATAATATATGTAGTAAAGTCACATTTTACTTTGTGTAGTTTATGTAAGTGTATACTTGTATTATATATATATATATATATATATATATATATATATATATTATATATTATATATATACTTATAAGGAATATAAGTGGTCCTTTATAAGTTGTGCATAAAGGTGAATAAAACTATTTTTTTCGGTAATTCATTAAATGACGTTGCATTAACATGACAAAAATCTACACAAATGAATATAGGTACCTAACTTATGTCAAGCATTTCAGACCCTTTTGATAAGTTTTTATTTAGTTTCATTTTATATGTATTTTAAATTCATATCATTTACTTAATCTAGGGAGAATTCCCATTTTACTGTGAAACTTAATATCGGTGCAAAGATTTTTGTGCCTCGATGAATCCTACTTTTTTGTATAGGAAAAATATATTTGCAATAAATAAAAACATAATTGCGGCCCAGGCCCGGAGTTCTTAGAGAAATGAACTTGAAGTCCAATAAAAAATATTTATTTTGTCTTCGGCTCTGTGAACAAAATGTAAAATGTTATGATAATTAAGTACTATAATTTACAAAATCTGTTATCCGGGATGAAACAAAAAATGGTTAAGGAAAAACTATAAAAAATGCCCGATATCAGTATCGATACCGGGATTAACGATATTTCTACCGATACTGCGAATGGATTTTCTCCTTTCAAGATATGAGCAGATCTGAATTGAATGATTGAAATTTGAATTTGAATATAGGTAATTAATTTTCTGATATACACAATTGGTTAATAAAACATGTTTTAATTATAAAAGTAGTCAGTACAAACATATTATAAAATACAGGATATAACAATCACTATGCGTCTTCTTGATGTGACGCAGTGTAATCATTATTGACGAATATACTTTCAATAAATATCAGTTAATAGTCTTCACTTGTTAAATACTTGTCCGATGTTTTACACAACTTGGCAAAGCACTTCGTAATGTTTGTGTGCAACTTCGTTTCCGCTGAATGAGATATAGCAGCAACCGTGACTAGGGTGAACCTGGAATAACAGCGTAAATTTTAGTTACCTAATACACAGGTTTTATATAATATTAAAATACTTAAACATATCATTTTCTTCCCTGAACAAATATATATAAATTAAAGGTTTCAGAAATAATTCCTAAATGTTTTCCTCGTAAAGTAAATAGGTATTGATTTTTATGGCTGGCTTATTAGTATATGTTTTTTTTTTCACAATTTAATGTATCTTAGATTAGTATCTTCATCCTAATTTAAAAAACCTTATATACCTATTTTACGTATTCTCAAAACACACATAGGGTATTAGGGTATCATCACCTACAGACTTCGTAAAACCATAAACCCTAAAAGAGATAAAGTGTCATTATTTCTTTGTTCTTTAAAACCCTGAAGTAACATAAATTAAATACCTTGCCAGGTGTGATAGATCGGTCTTGCCTCGCTCTAGCGATGTACAGCGGCTCTCCTTTATATGTGTTACCGCCAGCTACTGCTCCTACAGGAACCTGCCCGTGGGACGCCGGAACCCAGCGTAGCATATGAGCAGGGGCGCAGAGCACCTGAAATACACAGAAATACAGGTATTTATATGAAATCATCAAATGTGAGACTCGATCACATTCAAAAGGTTGGGCTACTGCCTCAAAATATATCCTAAGATGTTATTATTGTGGGCTTCTGAATTTATTTGCTAGAGACTACTAAGCTACATCGATGTCATACACCAAGAGGAAGGTTCGGTTCATACCTAAGGCATTTATACTCTGGAGTATTTAGAGAAATATCATTTAACATATTTTCGTTACATTATAATTATTAGAAAGGCTCCTTTTATACTGTTACGAGTATAACAAATATCTCATTAAAACTATATGAGCAAACAATCTTGTAAATTTGTTGCACTGCCTTTACCTCAAAGTTGTGAACTGGCACTTCTCTTCCGGAATACGGGATGTAGGCACTTCTATGTTTAATAGCCAGTTTGCCAGGAATATATTCCCCGTTGTGATGTGCCCTGATGATCCAGAGGGGGCTTCCGTCCCAGCCTTCTTTGCCACCGACGAAGGCGCGGGGAGTTAGCGTTGAAGCTGTTTGTCCAGTAGCTGGTACCCAGTCCAGGATTTCGGCAGCTGTTGGAAGAAAAACAAAACATGATTTACTTTTAGTTTCCGGTAGTCAATAGTGCAAATTGAGTTTAGAGGGAGTTATACATATGTTCAACCACAATCGTACTCTCGATTGTAGTCGAGGCCCGTGCCCTGCAGTGGGACGTACATATATTGGCCGATACAATACAGTACAGTACTACATGTACTATGTTCAACAATCGTCTTCTTTAGCTAAAGGTGGCAAATAATTGCAAAATATAGACAAACATAATACTCCAGCTATTAATAGTTTAAATGCTTTAACACTTCTGAAGTAGTTATGTATATGACTGAAACGGGCGTATTTATTGTATCTGCCTATCTAGATCTTATACTGATATAAATTGATTGGGTTGTTTATTTTGTTTCTAATTTTCAATAATTCGGACTCCATATTTTCTTTCCTGTTTGGTAGCCACATATTTCATGTTTTTATTGAGCATTCATTGAGCACTAATATCTAGAGTTACACCGAAACTCCAGTTGTTAATCCACTAATAATGATAACAATTGATTACGACATACAAGGCGTCAATTTAAAGAATCTTTCTTTGAATTGAATTGAAACATGTTTTCAGATGTATGGTTAAAATTCGAATACTTGAAAATAATCTCAAAATACACTGAATCACAATTGTAATACTATTCAAAGTTCGAGTGTTTTCATTTGAATGCGTATTTGAACGTTAATGTTATGCACAACAAAACAACAGTTACTGAGATATTTATTTTTATCGCGCTATTATGCACAATATACATAGGATTATATCACAAATAAAAGAATATAATGTAAAAAAGACAACATGATTGGGCCTATGTTTTTTTAAAATTGGAATTAATTAAGACGAGCGTGCCATTCTCCTGATGGCATAGACATAGACAGTAGCAAAACCAAATAACACCGTGAATTATAAATCAATGCTTGGCATTCCACTGAGATCGCTCTTCTGAGACGTGGGGTGTGTTTCAGTATGTTTCATTTTAATACTTAAGAAGATTCTACGAAGTATTCAGATTGGTAGGACACAGTCACCAAATATATCGCTGCGTGCTATTTCTCAAAAAGTGGCTTAACAATAAAAGTAAATATATGTATATTCTGCTCTTTGTTTATCATGTCATTTCTTCACTACAATCAATGTAATTAATACATCATGTATTATGTAAGATTGAAAGGTTCGTAAATTTTACTTCCACAAAATATAATATACAGGCTAGACCAAGAAATCCAGCGTCGAATAGATAATGCCTGGAAGAGCTACTGGTCATTAAAGAAATTTCTCAAGGGTAATCTTCCTATTTCCCTTAAGCGTAAACTCGTCGACATGTGTATCCTGCCAATCCTCGCTTACGGTGCTCAAACCTGGTCTTTGACTGAACTCCAGAGGTCCAGTCTCGGGGTTTGTCAAAGAGCTATGGAGCGCAGCATGCTAGGCGTAACACGTATGGAAAATGTGACCAATAACACCTTGCGCTCCATAACTGGAATTAGGGATGTTGGGAGAAAATCGGCCGAATTGAAATGGGATTGGGCGGGACACGTCGCCAGGATGCACCCGAAAAGGTGGGCGAAAATTGCCACGCAATGGACGCTCCTGGATGGAAAGAGGCGACGAGGTAGACCTAGGAAGATATGGCGTGACGACCTTGACAAATTCAGCTGCGTATGGACGGCAACGGCAAAAAATAGAGACATATGCAAGGAGTTGATGGAGACCTTTGCCCAGCAGTGGGACACTATAGGTTTATAAAAAAATATATATATAATCTTTGGTCTCTAGATCAAAAAGCACAACGCTGCAGTAGCAATATGCGATGATAGATACGATTTTGTGTCAAAATCGCAAGAAGACTCTTTTGTTCTGTTGCAATATAAGTATTGGTTTCATTTATGGCGCTGCATTGGACCCGAGAACTGCAACGTTGTGCAATTCGACCAAGGACCAAAGCTTAATGTGTATCAGCCAATATACGTCCTACTGCAAGGCACGGGCGTCCTCTACACTAGAGAATATGAATGAGTATAGTCCACTACGTTGGCTTGGCGCGAGTTGGCGGATTAGCTTATCCTAATTAATGTTACACAAAATATCAGGCTACTCACAGTCGACGATCTGAACTGGATCAGGTGCTGGTTCGACTGCTGGAGGGGGGTTGTAGATGTTGGTGACGTAAGTAGGCTGGGAAGGGGCGACTGGCTCAGGCTGTGGGGGGTACACTGGCATCATCACTGGAGCAGGCACGTAGGCAAACCCGCCGTGGGCTCCCGGAGGGTAGCCGTAGTGGTAGGGAGGGGGACCAGGAGGGGGCGGAGGTCCTGAAATTACAGAAAAAAACAATTAGAAGTTGTTCACTTTTGATTAATATGTATTCATTGTATTATAAGCGGACTTTTTATGTAAGTGTTGAGCGTATTGAAGACAATAAGTACTGCAAAACACGGCTTGTTTAGTTATTTAAATTATAAACATGTTTTAAAAAGTCCAATATCCACAATTCGTAATATGAATGGTTTGTAAACCAACAAACATCATCTAATAATCACAGGCTGATAATCACATGCTAAAAATCCAAAGTAATTCTAACTGCAAACTACTGTATCTATATCTGTAACCAAAATAAAACAAATAAGCACTTACCAGACATTTTTAATTATTTCTTTGTGATACACAAAAGCAAAGTATGCAACACCAAGGTGTACCCTCAACTTGATTGTACACCGCACTTGTAGTTAATTTATTTGTATCTTTTGACTCATATCATATCAGTAGAACATTCGAAGTATCGATTAGATAAGCTCTGTGCCATCACGAAACAAAAGCGGATAAACGCAAGCAAGAATATTTATCAATATCAGCAGGATGTTGCGGAGAACAAGAATTATTTAATATGCTATTTTTAATGTCAATGAACATTTCTCAGAATTAATGTAAATGTACTATAATAATGATAATCGCTACTTAATTATCCGAGATAAAGACTAAGGCATCACGGTTTGCTTGCTATTCATATTGAAATTGAATTTGTATCTATCTAATTTTTATTGGTAGTAATTTTAAAGTTAATTTTATTTATTCTGGATCACAGGAATTCCTACTGAAGATACATGTCCCAGAGATGGCAGTGTCAGTATCAGGGCTAAATGAGTACTTACTCATTCAATCCATATCCTTACCAGATAATTGATTCATTTCAAAATAAGTTTTTAATTCTATGAAAAACGTGGATTTGCCATTGCAATGTTGCTTCAAAGGATCAAAGAAGTTGGTATAGGAATTTTGATGATATGCGATTTATTTCCTTTTAAACACAAACAGACATAACAGTAATATAGACCAAGAGCCCGTGGCCGCCAGACCTTCGTAATTTTATAAAACCTGAAAGTTTGTGTGCGCATGCCTCTAACATAGGCATTGCATAATCAGCTATTATGAAGTTCCGATCGTGGTTGCTTTGGAAGTTATGAGCTTTAATGTTTCTGGCAAGATGAAAGAACCATCAAAAGTGTCTGAATACTAAGGAAATACTTGTTTATAGTTGCCTTAATAATATATATAAAATTCAGTTTTTATACTATAACGCCGGCAGAATTACATGTTATTAAATATTACGGTATCTTCAAACTTAAACATAATGTAATTTGTCAGCGTTATAGTATAAAAATTTTATATATATTATTAAGGCAACTATAAACAAATATTTCCTTAGTATTCAGACACTTTTGATGGTTCTTTCATCTTGCCAGAAACATTAAATCTCATAACTTCCAAAGCAACCACGATGGGAACTTCTTAATAGCTGATTGTGCGATGCCTATGTCAGAGGCATGCGCACACAAACTTTCAGGTTTTATAAAATTACGAAGGTCTGGCGGCCACGGGCTCTTGATCTAGTATGAATAGATGGTAGAGTTATCACTAGGAATGTTAGTATATTATCTTACCGAATTGGGCTTGATATTACGACTAGCATTTCTCACAAAGTCAACTGGATTAACCAAGAATCTGTCAAAGATCAGTTAAGTTTTTAGGTCTTCATGGCAGTTCTTTATTATGAACCTGGAACCTGAAAAGAGCCGTTTAAATGTTTTTCGTTCCACTATTATCTGTATAAACTAGTATATTTCCAATATATTGTGTTTTTTTAGAATTAGGAATTAAGAAATACCTGATATAAGAATTTTACAAATAGAGACAAGAAGGATTTGCAATTCGAAGAAGCAAATTACGAAGTACTAGTTTACCTATAAGAATTAATTATGCCAAGACTAAGTAGCTTGCTTGTGGGGACCACCGTACCAGCAACTATAGCGTTGCAGAAAATTTATCATAGAGATGTTTTTGTGTTGTGTGATGGGCTGAAAGTTATGCGACATAATCATAATTAATTGGACTATCTTTATCTCACAGATAACTGTCTTCAAGCTAGGGTTTTGCTGAAGAGGTTAGTTCGCCGAGATTAGGTACTGTAGACTGAACTGTGCTGTACGTATCCGCTCCTCAAATTATATTTCCTTCCCATTTTAGTGGCCGACAATGCAGTTACGATACAAATTTATTTAAATTTATATCATCGTTTAATTCATGTATTTACATGAATTGAACGATGATATAAATTAATGATGATACAATAAATGTAGTTGTAATACAGTTTTATTGTCAAAAACAAATAGAATAGCTGTTTTAAGGCCAATAGCTCCAGACATTCCCAGTTATTCATGAAAAGATTTTTGCATTCAATTTATAACAGTGGAATTTCTTTGTTTCCTGCGTATATTCCCTTCTAGCGATAAATAAGTTGGCAATCTTTACGACGATATTAACTGGTAAAAATCTAAGGCCAGTTATTATATCTTATTATAACTAATATAGCATTTAAATTGACGTTCTAATTCCCTCATCCATCACCTTGTATTCC
Organism: Hyles euphorbiae; assembly: GCA_023078785.2. Lineage (NCBI taxonomy): Eukaryota > Metazoa > Arthropoda > Insecta > Lepidoptera > Sphingidae > Hyles > Hyles euphorbiae. Next base: position 8,409,646 of record CM041034.1, on the reverse strand, counting down.
ACTGGACATGGGCCTTTTCAAGATCACGCAATTAACGCGTTTATAAGTCAAAATATTCCTTGCAAATCGGTAAGGCTACCCATTTGTTTCTCTTCATATATTTATTAGCACAGTGTATTGGATTGGTTTTACCCACCAAGTATAGTGTTCTGCCTACCTTGTTTCTCTATGGTAATGGCATGGTATGCATGTAAGCATGAAGGTTTTGCCTCCACATTGGAATCGGGTATCGATTTTACCGTGTAAGTTTAGAGAACCGTAAGTAAAATCAGATAGTTAATGTGAATTGTATTGCTTGTGATAGCAATCAGTATGTGATTATTGGTTTTTGATTATATGATGTAATTACTAGCCTTTGATTCCATTTCAAATGCTATCATTTTCACGATTAGAATAATTTTTTTGAATGTGTTGATTTTTCATTTCATAGAAAGCTGTGCTTTGGACTGTTTCATTTTATTATTAACCAGTTCTGTTACTTAAAATATACTTTAAAATGGTGTATCCCAATTTTCGTTCTATTATTTGTATATTTTTTGTTTTTGGTATCGGGAAATTATTAATACGCTCTAATGGGAGCTTTGTCCAACCTAATTTACTTTATAAGATGTGGTCATTGTCTTTGGCAATAGCAATGGGATTGAGTTATTTTATAACATCGAAAAGAATCGTCGAATTTAGTATTAAAAGACACCTCGAGGAAATGTCCAACGTCAATGATTTAGTAGTTAATATTTGTATCATTTTGCTGAATTTCTTCTCGGGGCCACAAAAATATGAAGAATTGTACAGTGTTATTAATAAAATGTTTGATGAAATAAGACTTAATATTAGATCACAGAAAATATTGTGTTTTAAAATATATCTTTCTTTGCTAGTACCATTTTTTATTTTCATTGCAGCAATAGCTGTAGAAATTATTTTTTTTCCACCGCCCTATGTCTTTATTTTGAGAATACCCGTATTTTTATCGACATTATATGTATGTTTACATTTATACCTAATTTTGTTTATACTGAAGATAATGAATCAGATTATCTTTGATGTGTTATCGTTTAATAGTCAAACTATTGAAGAAATAACTCCGAATAAGAACTTAATCATTAGCATTTTCAGTACCGACATAAAATTTGTGTTTTCGAATGATAATCATGGTTTTAATTTTAAATGCATGTGTAAAACGTATGATGACGCAAGCACGTGTGTTTTTTATTTGGAAAAGCTTTATGGTTTGCAGGTAGTAATGTTTAATTATATTTTTGCTTCAAGATATTTTGCTAGAGATCCAAATTAACTATCAATTTTTATCCTTTTCAGATGGTCTTGGCAATTTGGCTGACATTCTCAAATGCTGTAGTTGGCGTAACTCTAATAACTTGCAACCAGGTAAGTATTTTTTTTCTTTTCACAAATGGGATTCAAATGAAATTTTCATCACAATAGAATAAGGACATTAGTTTTGATGTGCAGTTAAAGATAAAATAGGCAGTAGTTGAGTCAATGATAGTAGTTAGTGCCTTTATTATAATTTGTTTATTGATTTTATTACACTTATTAAACATTTCACAAAAAAGGTAATTATCCTGAATCCAGTAACATAAAGTAGGTTATTAATTTTTCTTGACAATAACTACTAAGCAAAATCTTGTCTTCCAGTGATTAAAATTATTATGAACACAAAATATGTTATTGTTTACCAGCGAAAAAGGCATCACTTTACAACAATAGCCCTTATTCATAAATAATTTTAAAACCTATTTTAGTTATCGTATCTTTAGTCCTCTACACTCAAACTGAATTTAAAAGTCGTTCAAAAGGGATATTGTTTTAAAAACTGGGGATAAACAATGGCATATGTGTTTAAAACTAGCTTTGCTGCTTCACGCACTCAGTCTGGGTAAACTTTCTGGTGTGCCGTTTTCATTTTTATATCCATCAGGTGACAGTTTCAATTATCTAAATTCCTGCAATAAAATTATCGATTCATGTTATCTGCATATATCATTGGGAATAAATTTATAGCGCTCAATGGATTAATACTATGTTTTCACTTTGAAATCAATATTTATTTGGGTAAAATAAAGGGTATATTAAGATTACGACTTAAAACAAATCCAGGTGGTAGTTTTAGTGACTACACTGTGCATCTAAAAAATGGGACGATTTTTTAAATATGTTTTTTAGTATCATCTTTTTGAGTGGAGTGTTTAAAAATAAACATTATTATTTTACTCAAACCGGCCTATAGAAAAAGAAATATTTATTTAATCCTCTTTTGCACTATAAAGAGAAGATATTGAATAATAAAAATAATGATATAAGTAGCGGCCTTACCACTCTATATAATTTCTTACAGGCAACCATGGCAAAATTCTCGCGATTCTGCGAAAATTTTAGTTGCATTTTGTTTGCGGGCACTAAAACTTCCTCCTGGTTTCGGTAGCAGATTTTTATTTTATTAAAATATTTTTCAAATTCAAATTCAAATTCAAAATATTGTTAAAATTTAGACCACAAATAACGCCTGAACATTTGTATCAAATCAATTTTCATGCATAATTTCGTAACATTAATTACAGAGTAATCTTCCATGGTTGCAAATTGTTAAAAGCGTTCTGCCCTTTTCCTGGTGGTTCATGGCTTGTTACATTGCCGAGCAAATAAGAAAACAAGTGAAGCGCCTAGAGACACTTATAGTGAAGTATCTAATCGATTATCGCTGTGGTAAGCACTTATCACGTTATTATTAAATGAAATCAAGACGACGATATTAAAATGACTTTTCACAGTAAAATAAATTATTTCTTGTAAAAGATTATTGGGGACTGTCAGACCCGCCACTGCAGTTCCTGATAGCCAGGATCGATAGTGACACGAATTTTATTGACACCGAGTATTGAAGCTCGGCGAGTCTCCGGGAATTTCTAACTTGTCTTTAACCTGCAATGAAATCAATCCCAATAGGAGGTTGGTCATTCTTTTTCTTGTAAAGGTTTATTGTGACCTCTAGGTACCAAAATAAATTTCATGCATAAATTGGGATATTTGGTGGCAAGTAATTTGATGACACTGCCTCCACAATTGGGTCTGTGTCAACTCAACCAGTTACTTATATTTTTCTGCCACGATTTTAATTATCATTTATTTGAGTATACAACATAGCCGATACACCAATGGAGTGAATTTTTTGACAAAATCATTGGTATAATGTAAATATTAACTAGATTATAGAGACTAAGGACGTCTTTTACCATCTTCAAAATCTTCAAGGAAAATCGTGTGTTCTTGTGGTAGTTGTAAAGATTAGCGTTTTCATACACTATTTTAGGTATGATATATGAGCATACGTATACATATTATGAATTAATAAATCAAATTTATCGTGACGCAAAAACGCAGATATTACAGATTGCTAAACGGAATCCTATCAAGTTAGAGATCGCTAAAAATCCGATCAACATTGTAAGGAATTGCATACCTGAAATATGATGTAATTTACTATTCGACTTTGACTTTCTTCTATTGTTTCAGATCAAAGCACTAGAAATATTCTACAAACCTTCAAACAGTTGCTGGGTACAAACGACCTTAACTTCACAGCCAATAATGTATTTCGCTTAAACTACGCAATGGTTCTCGGCACAATCATAAATATCATCACTTATAGCATTATATTAATTCAGCTGTTTTTGTCGGATTAAGAAATATTTGCCATGTTCATTAATTCCCTTGTAATACAATAACCAAAATTTTAAAATTTAAGTGCCTCTAATTATGTCATAGCAATTTATATGTGCGGGTTGGCGGACATTACATCTGCGTGGTGAACTACATGGCTTAACTACTCTCAATTGTACTCTCGATTTTAGAAGAGGCCCGTGTCCTGCACTGGGTCGTCTATGGGCCGATACAGATATGTACTTAGAGTATACTTTAACAAGTGTATTTTACACATACCTAGTAATAGCATATAGTTTCTATTATATATTAATTTAAACAGACGAAGTAATGGCTAATGTATTATGTTGTTGTTTATGTTAGTGGAGAGGTATGAAAATTAGGAATTGTATATAATTACTATGAAGTGGTGATGTTTAAATGTATCCCGCATATTTAAGAAATGTGTAAAATAATAATTTAAAGATTCTGTAATACAAACAATTGCTGGGCCATGTACATGTATATTTCCCTGGAATTGTTGGTATTTCGAGATGATGTTAGGAAATACATAAAAAACAAATGCTTCTATGTATAAGAATAGTTAAATAATTGCCTCATTTTTTTATTGCTAAGAATGGCGAGATGAGGCGCCCTTCGCCTGATGGTAAGCGAAACGACCGCTTATAAACTGTAGCAAAACTAAACAACACTTTGTATTACAAAGCAATGCTGGGCATTCCACTGCGCTCGCTATATTTAGACATAAGAGGTTAAGTCTCAATAGTTCCAGTAGTTATTCTGGGTACAATGTTCTTCAATCCGAAACGCAACCGCGCATTGTGACAAACTGAAGTTTGGAGAAATAGACATTCCTACATGATCAATTAACGAATTTTCTTTAATTTCATTTAGATTTTTAATATATGGATATATCTCTATTCTTAGATAGATCTTTATTCTTGTTTAATTTATTTCATATCTTACCTAACCTACCTCCTCTTGTCTACCTCTGTATTCGTTAGCGTCATTAAAAGTAGAGTGGAATGTTCCACATACCTACATGATGTACAAATTGACTATCCGAATGTAGTATTTCCGAAATTTACTCAAAGGGGATCAAATTTTAAGGATAATTATATATAATGTTAATAGAGGCATGTAGAATAGAATATTCAACCACATGTTTATATAAACGTGAATGGTTTGATTTTTATTGAACAAAATGAAAATTGTAAAATGCTTATTCTGATACCATAAGGGAGTTGCAAAAAGAAGCTGTTACAGTGCTATAATTAAGATGTAATGCCTCATGTACATCAGTGACATTTTGTCGGGTAATTGTAGGCACGTCATCTGCATGATAGTAAGAGTAGCCAGAAGAACCACCCCTAGGGTTTTATGGAGGAAAGACAGTCTTAGTGTACATGTTTGTCGTACAGTGCACTCTGGCACGATTGTCCAAATTGAGTGAATTACATTTTGTTAGTACTACAAACACAAAGTCACTCAACAAGCATCCGAGAGTTTTGGGATTTTCTGTGTCGAAATATGGAGTAAATTGCAGATTAAGAGTGATTTAGAGGACAAGGCGAATTTGACCAGCAATTAATTGGAGATCCTTAATAGAGTCAAACGGTATTTATAGTCCGATCACCGATTATTGCTATAGAGCAATATATAATACCGCGCAGTAGGCGCGACCCCACGTACAGTTCTGCTCCTACCTCTAAATACGAACTCGACCCAATTGACTCCTTCTCACGGAGAACATGGAACCATTAGAAATGCGGTGAGACTTCGGGTCAATCTGTATGTTCTATCGTCTATTTCACGGGGTGTGATCCCAGGATATGTGGATTTCCGCTGTGATCTCAATCCAAGGAATCACATCGAGGGCGTAATAACTGCCACATCACGCAGGTTTGAAGTCCTGAACAGGGTGCGTCGGTTTTTCACGCCCTGACCGGGCTTTGTCGTTTATATAAAGCGCAGGTCCGGCCGGGTATGGAGTACTGCTAGCACCTCTGGGATGGATCCGCCCAGTACCTGCTCGATGCCTTGGATGGATTGCAGCGGCGGGCCATCCGCATTGTGAATGATACAGACGTTACGAGCAACTTAGAGTCGCTACAACTCCGGAGAGATGTCGCCTCTCTAAGCGTGTTCTACCGCCTGTATCACAGTGAGTGCTCTGAAGAATTGTTCAACTTGATCTCCTCCTCTCCATTCCTAACCAGAACCACGCGTGCTGGCTTGCGAAGCCATAGCTTGACGGTCCACACCATCCCGGTGCGAACCAAACGGTTCTCGAATTCGTTTTTGTGCCGCATCGTCAGGCTGTGGAATTGTTTGCCGTCTCACGTGTTCCCTCCTTCCTACAATCCTGGGTCCTTCCGCCGTGGTGTGAAGAGGCACCTTAGCAGGCCGGCATAATTGTTTCCATTGGCATGGGACTACCGTCCGATGCCATTGGATTCTCTGCCTGGGCGGCATTGGCACTTACCATTAGGTGCAATACCGCCACAATGCCAGGCCATTATAAAAAAGAAAAATTGTTTAAGATAGTACCGTTGACACCATTTAGCATTGCCCGACCAGGCATCGCCGTGCAGTTCATCTATACTAACAAAAGGCATTCCGTTGCCATATTGTACTTTAGTTTAGAGACATAAAGAAAATCCTATCCTTATAGTAGGGAGCGACTAGGTTTTTGTAGACCTCTGGCACTGCGAAAGTCTATAAGCGGCACTGACCGCTTACTATGTGTCAGATTTTATGCTCGTATGTCTGCAAAGGCTATAAAAATAAATCTTAAAGTAATATAAATAAGATGGTCTTTTTCAAGCTGTATCCTTTATTTATTATTTACTTATAAATTTCACATACATATGTTAGAGATTCTAGCATTAAGTAATAGTTTAAGTACACAATCACATAACTTAAGAACTTAATAGTACAAAATTTTACATAAATAAAAACAATAATTAAATAACTCAAATCTATTTTCGTAAATAATTCTATTAATACTAATTCTACACAGTACTTCATTAATAAAGACATGTTCTGGAAGGAAACATTTCGTACTGTTAACAATGAATAACAGAGCTTTAAGATAAGATGTAGGTGTATACATACTGGAAAAATTTGATGCTTTTTTAGTTCAGCATGAAAGCATTTTATAATAATAGTAATTTTAATTAGAATCGTTATTAAGTTGGGGTACGTGCAAAACGGTTTTAAAACGATAATTCAGCCAATACGCTGAGTTCTTCTTTACTATCTTCTACAAAATCTTGCAAATATGATGGAGAAAGAAACGAAATAGCCCTTTAAATATCTTCAGTCCACTTCGTAATGTTGATTGTATGATGTTCTTATTTCAGTCAGCTAAGATAGTCGTCTTTGGTGACAGTTCAGAACATACTTCGCGTAACCTTATTATATGCCGAAAATAAACTGCTTTTCTTCTCATAATCAGGCTCTTGGACGGTCTTTCGTATTTTCTGGTGGAGCATGGGGCCTCTCATAAGGCGGCGGGCGGTATGGTTTCTGTTCTCTCTTATCTCCAGGTCCAGACATATCTGAATAAGAAAAACACACATTTTTTATTTTTGTCTTAATGAAGAAACTATCTTACAATCAAGAATTGGTTACATGGGTAGTAAAAATTGAGCAAAGAGCACACTTTGGTATCGCTCGTCATAATGTTTGATACAACAAATTAGCCATGTATTCTAAAAATATCAGGGAATTCTTTTAAGGAGATTATTACTTCCAGAGAACCAATGGCAATGAGTTGACATTTGGCTTGATATAAGCCACTTTTTAACCGACTTCCAAAAAAGGAGGAGGTTCTCAATTGGACTGTATGTTGCTTTTTTTGTAATTGAATTAATCTGAAAGCTGCTATTAGAAATTATTCCATATGTTTTTTCTATTTGCGATAAAGTTACAATATTTCCTTTCTGTATATGCCTCTAAGGACTTTGAAATTCCGGACATATTAAATTTATTCATTAAAGGAACAACATTTCCAATGGACATAGAAGATCACTAGATAGCACAGCACTGTAGCTTTTTACACTTGGGATACAATTTGTTCAGAATTATTATCACATGGAAATTGTCATGTTATTATTATAATTAACATACATAACCCTGCAGAATAAAACTGATTATTTTTCCGACCCAAATATCGACCAATAGAATTGCACCATTCGACGTCACGTGGTACAACCTACATGGTATTATACTGATAATTTTTTGAAAATTTTCTCTGGTAGTTGCTATATATAAAAAACAAAACATGATCCAGTCAAATTAACCACACGTCAAACTGACAGGTTGAATTCAATTGTGAAAATTGGAGATTTTGCTTGAAAATGAGTTTGAAATTAAAATTTGGGACGGAAAAATAATCCCCCGAATACCACACGAGCTTCAAAATTATCTGGCATTTCCCTCAAGGTTCCCTGCAAACAAATAAAGTCGTCAAGTTTTGACTCCTTCATTTGTTTGCAACGAACCTATCGGGAAATACCCGATAATTTTGAAGCTCTTGTGGTATTATAAGTGAATAATTAGATGTAAAGTTAAATTTAATACTAGTTTATATTATGAAAACACATTTATATTCATGACCGTAATATAATTTGGATCGAAAGGGCCATATTCTGATATTGGACATAAATATGTAAATATTTTTTAGTAAGCAAAATTTATGTCGAAAAAATACAGGAATTTGTGGCCGATATGGCTATAGGCGCTATCAAATAGTGGAACGGAACATACAAGGCGAAATGTGGATGTCCTAGTAGCACCTCTGACCTTTTCTGGGAAAAAGGCGTGAGTTTATGAATGTATGTAAAGTAAATTACTTATAAAATCAGAATATAAATGATTTTTCATATTTAATTGGGATAGCTTTGTTAATAAAAACAAAGTTTGTAACCCTAATCCGACGCACGACGTTTAGAAATATAAAATAAAAAAAGTTACCTGTCGATGCAGGAGTCAGGTAACAGAACAAATAAAGCAAACAATCACTACCGTGTACAATTGGTAACTAAGGCTGGAAGGATGTCCGAAGTTTTATAAATATGGAGTCGATAACAATAATAGATGTTCATGTGTTATCTTGAAAGAATTATCTCTGGGAGCTTGTCTCGCGTGGGATTTCCTAAACAACAAAGTCGATCTGGATGTCAATGATTTTTCATAATATTGTGACGTAGTGATTTATGATAGAGTGATGACAAAATTGCACGATCTGATTGGTGAAACAAATCGTGCAAAAATAATCGCTCGAGTGATAAAAATGTAGACGCTGTCCATGTATCATTTTTTATTTAAGAATTTTTGAGATTTAGTTGTGGACAGAAACCCAAGTCGAAACGCCCACAAAACGTAGAAAATCGTTAGTGCGTTTCCAATCTTAGATGACCAAGGACGAAAATGTTGGGGGAAGGGAAATGCCACTGTTATAGGGCCTTCGATTTTTTTTATTGAATTTATGTCACAATAATTGCTACAAATTATTATACAACTTAGATTTTGTACAGTACCCCTGGCCTAAGGCCCTGATTAAGTGTTATGACCAGACACAAATATATTTTTGCTCTCAATGAATGGAGACACGAGCATGCCTGATGATAAGCAATACGAACGCTAATGGATAGTAATAAACCAAAAAAGCAATGCTTGGCATTTCATTACGCTTGCTATCCTGAGACATACGATGTATAAGTCCCAATATGTCACTCGTTGTTACTTAATTGTAATCCAAAATCGGTATCAGCCCATATACGTCCCACTGCAGGGCACGGGCCTCCTCTACAACCGACAGTACGATTGAGAGTGGTTAGGCCATATAGTCCACCACGCTGGCCCAGTGCGGGTTGGCAATCAAATTGTTGGTAATCCAAAATAAATAAAATATTTTAAATAAATCATCAAATATTTCATACGTACCGATTTCAATTGGATATCCTTAGTGGGTGCCTTTTTCCACCGGTGAACTTCATATAGCCGAGGTGACAATTATCGATCGGTCGTTAGAGCATTGCGGTTTTCCGAACTAATAATAAGTAATAATAACATCCAATAGAAATACATATATTATAGTGACTTCATCGAGTTTTGTATCGTGGGCATTAGAGACTACGAGAGACTTTTCGGTCATGCACACACTCTGACTTGAAACAAATACCTATGGATTAAACAAAAAATTGTTTCGATCCAGGAACGGATACCGCGGCTACTCTTTTCACAGTCGGCGTCGTAACCTTTTGAACTATGAATGATGTCGAAAATAAAGTAATGTGGAGAAAAAATCACAATCTATTAAAAATTTAAGATCACTAAGTGTAGCATTTACCTTAACGGTAAAACACAGATAATAAATATGCATGTACTATCAGTCGGGAAATCCAGACACGGTATCATACATTGCAGATGCTGTGAATACGGAAAAATGTTATATCTCTAAAAGTGTTTGTAGTAACAGTGGGCTTGTCCCATATTGTCAGGAGATATTAATCTTCAGATGATCTATTTTATGACAATTTCATACCTCTGAAATAGTTCATATCTATTTATTGATACTGTTGTAAATTCCAATACTTAATCAAAGATTAGGTAATACTTGGAAATAACCGAACTATCTCTATGAAATAAGTTTTGTGCAATAATTTCGCCTTCTAAACAATTGCACTATCTAGAGTAGGATTTATTTTATAATGATTGTTTCTCAAATAGCAACATACATCATAATATATTTAACCTTGTAAAATATCATATCTTAATTTATATTATTATTTTGTGGTTTACGATGTGTTGGATTTCTAATGGAATTTGTATACTTATAATGGTTACATATCGGAGGCTAAGACATGTATTTCCATATAATCTTTTATCATCAATACCTTTGGCTAGGTAGTTTGTAAAGATCCGGTAGGCCTCCATGATTTCTTGTTTGGCAAAAGATAATAGCGTCGCTTTTTAATACACCCTATGAAGATTTAAATCCGTCAGTCATCTGTTTCTTTACGTTTGTTTCAGTTTGCTTGAGTGCCGTGTGCGACACTAGTGTAAAATGTATTCACACACCTTTCTTTACTTAGATTTGCTATTGTTATTAATATGATTATTTTTAAATTACAAATGAAAAGATCTGTTATAACGTTTAATTTAAGTCTATTACTAGTACATCGATATAAATCGAGGTAATCTGCTTGATGAAGGATTTACTTTTGTGTACACTTATATTTTTTACTTTTGTTTTGTATTGTAAATTGAATGTTGTTAAATGAATGGGCATACTGTGTTCCCAAAACGATGAGAAGAAGGAACAAATAGTTTCGAAACTAAAATTGCTTTTGTTCGCAGTTTCAGTGGTGTGCCTTATGTTATACTGTTATATTTTAAAGACGACGGTAGGCGATAGTGAAATGTGTGATCTGCGTGGACACTTTTAACGCGCACAATAGTTGTTTAAATTGTGTCTTTGGAAGAAACTAACGTCTAAAATACAGGCTAGGCCTAGTTTAGACGTTAGTGTAAATCTTATAATGTAGCAATGTGTATCAGCCGCGTAGTGTACTATGGAGCTAATTACAAATATAAGTATTTGTTGCTTTTAATTGTTCAACGATATAGTGACAATCTAAATGTCCTGTTTATGTGGAAACATGTAAATTGTAATATGAATGCTAGTGTCATGTACATAAGGTTATATAGTGTATTTTGTATGTGTTAAATAAATATTTTTATTATTATTGTTATTAAATCCGTAATTTAAAGGCCCACAATCATATTCACGTTTGTGTTTTCTTCATGAATCAACCGCCATCAATATAATGATAAATAGTAGATAAATAAAATAACATTTAGATCGCATCATACGATACTTATTCAAGGTTTTGATAACAAGTTGGATTGTGAGGTGAAAGTGAGAGATTAGGGGATACTATCTCAGCGTAGGAAGTGACCATCGGAAACAACGCTAACGTTTCTTAGATACCATAATTACTGTTGAGATTACTACTAATTCATTTTGGTGGTATTATATACTCTTATTTATGGCTATATGTCACAATATGATACATCCGGGGTTATGCAAAGAATTGACACCGAGCAATATATAAGGAAATGGACAATTAATTATTTCCATTTCTTCTATTTGCTTTCTTTCCGAGTCATTTATTTATGTGTAAAAGATAAGTTAGTGTACTTTGTTTTATACAATAGGTCCGGTAAACGAGTAAGCCGGTCACCTGATGGTAAGTGATCACTGCCGCCCGTTGACATCCACAACGCTTGGACCATGATTGTTTTGCCGGAACATCAAATTGGGAGCGGAGCGGGAAGGATAAAGGATGGGGGGTGAGGTCTAGAATACGTTGGCACGAATTGTGGGTAGGTGGTGGGTGGAGGGGGTAGGGGGGAGTGCCCTAAGCCTCAGGTACCACTCCCATGAAAAGGTAACGCACCATTCCTGAGAAAACGCAATTAAAGTAACTTAACCTCAAAATACTTGTTGTCAAAACAAAAGTTACTTCTGCAACGTCTCCGGCGCTGCGGGAAGTGCAGCCCCTTCGCCCTTGCGTAACAAAGGATAGGCGACCGTGCGAGCCGTAGCGGCTGAGGCTGGTCGCCTAAGGCGACCAGAAAGCCGAAGCCCTAGTTACGGCGGGCGGGGGCTGCTCTCCCTCCGCGCCTCCGGCTTTTTATAAACACTCTAGGGGTAGTACCCAAAAGTCTACGTGAAGTAGGGGTGCTCGAAGTCGGTTTTGGGACAACGTCGACCTATTTTACCCGCAAAGGTTATACTAACTACCACCGGAACATATCTTCTAAGTTGTTAATAAACAAATAAAACAAAAAGCATTTATAAAAAGTTCCCCAAAAGACTATGTGAAGACTTAAGTCAGTTTTGGAACAAATTCGACTTATTTTATCCTTAAACTTCCATCGGAACATAATGTGTTTTAACTTTTAACAAGATTGTTATAAAACAAATAAAGCAAAAGAACATTTATAATCTACCGTATTTACGTTCCGTTTCACTTAATTTTAAACTATGTACAATATATTTGACATGTTATTTATTGATATGATTGTCAATCGCCCATAATTACGTTCCGTTTTACCGAATATGTGATTTGAGGTTAGTAACTATTTTAATTAATTATTCGAAAACTATGCATTACCTTGTAATAACAGTGAAAACATATAATCTGGGACCCAATCCCTACCGCCTCCGATAGTTTTTACTCCGCAAATCGTGCCAACCTATTCTAGACCACGACCAGGATGGGAACACGGATGGAGTGTTAGGCATCAGGCCATTTCGAAACTCTGATCTAAGAAACTGTAAAGTTCTAGAACTTTAATCTTCTGTGCCAATTCTTTAACTTCAACTAGACTACGTAAAAATACTAGTATTGTCATTGCACAGGCTAAACCGCCGGAATTTATTTGTATGATATACAAATGTAACATAATTTGGTGTTGTAAGTAGAAAATGGAAATTCCTTCAAGATATAGTGGACATGTCTAAAGATATGTGACGTTGAGATATCATCAAGAAATAATACAAAGAAAACACGATTTTCCAGATCATCTGACGACTCTTAAGTTATCTGTTGTCTATATATTATACAATTTTATACGTAGTTTATACATTTTGTCAGTTATCAGGTGATAGCGATACCACACATGATGCATTTTAAAGCCAATGGTTTGGTCTTGATAATTTAGGAAAAAAAGATAATATTTTATAATTAAATAAATAAATACACCCAACAGTCATATACATAGTCCTGACTCTATATTAATATAAATTAAGTCTTGTGTCGTAGGTATCAGAAACTACGAGAGACTGCGGTCTCACAAATACCTAGACCTGACACTAATACTTATGGGCCTCACCACACAACAGTTCAATATAATGTTTAGGTTAGAAAGGCATAAGCCGTCAAATTGTATCAAAACCACCGTCGTCGTAATCGAAACACGAGACCAAACACAAGATTTAAAGTATCGATAAAATTATGGAAATATGTTTTTGTTATAAGACCGGAATTTATTTATCGATATGCATAATAGCTTTTCCTGATACAGTTATTTAATTGGTATTATGTTGATAGACGGAAACTAATGAGACTACAATATCTAATATTGAAAGTTAATTTTAATTTGTATACTATTTTATAAATCTACATGTACAGGACTTTCAAGATATTAACATTTTTATTATGGGAAAATCACATAATTATATGCAATTATTACAATAAAATTATGATTTTTTAAGTCAATAGCTTGATTTTTCATACAATAATTCATTATTTCACCCCCATGATACAGTTTTTTCATAAGCGTTGCCCGTAATTATTTTTGGTTTGTATATTACTTATGATACATTTTTTTATCGTCTTCTGTTTCACGAAAATGAATACTTAGAACAAATCGTACTGGAGTTTGTAGGAGTCCAGTTGTCTCTACCTGTTGCTTTATCAACTCACTCTCGGAAACCTACAAACGAATGAATTAGTATTATGAAGTATTATTATGTATTGATATTCGACGCTTTAGTATTGTAACTGCAAGATAAAATAGCACAAATCTGCATTTTTACTTTATTTCGCAGGAGTACCACGCTCCAAGTACAATCGAGAGAGTTTTGGCTATGTAGGCGAACACGCTGGTCTAATGGGGGTTGGCGGATTTAACATACCATAGAAATTCAGAAGAGTCATAGTGTGCGCTCGATTTCGAACCCGCCAGCATCGTGAATATGTTAGCAGTCGCGCCAAGTCCATTTGCCACAATGCACTATTTAGTATATGTATATGCAGGAAATGTCAGAGGCATCAAGTAGTCCATTATAAAAGTCAATGTTCTCATCTTGTACAATAATTTTAAGATATTAAAGATCATCTTCATCATCATCCATCATCCATCAGCCAAAGGAAGTCCACTACTGAACATAGGCCTCCCCCAATGATTTCCGCAGTGACCTGTTGGAGGCAGCCTGCATCCAGCGACGTCCCGCGACCTTTACAAGCTCGTCTGACCACCTTAGATAAAGATATGGTGATATATTTATGTATATTAAGATAAGGACCAAATAGTTTTATTTGAGACGACAAAAACTCAGAAAGCCCAGAACCAAAATGACTGACATCTTGACAAGAATAGACCATTTAAAACGGCGTCGGATGGTTTTATTATGCTACACACTTGTTAAGTGGAAGAAGTAGTAAACAGAATGGTAGACGAATAATGTGTCAAACCAATAGAAAGTGGAGCAGAGGTGGTAACATAATGGTAAAGAACGTGGAAAGAACTTGGGGACCGTGGTTATATTAAGTCACTTCACTAAGCTATCGGTCTTTAAAGCTATAATATGCTTAGCTACAAGGATTACCTGGTATGGTAGGACTATGTATTACTGTACTAACCCATATACGTCTCAGTGCAGGGTACGAGCCTCCTTCACAATCGAGAGTACGATTGGAAACGGGTAGCACTTCCTTGCAGAAAAATGACGTGAAGTAACGAGATTTCCTTTGCTTTTCTTTGGTAAGATTGCTAATGACCTCAAATCTCAATAGTAAGATATTAAAGCAGAAAAGACTTCATAGCCAGTCAGTCTATTGTGTGTCGTATTTCGTTTTAGCCTGTGTATATCACCTGTAAATACTCTGCAGTCCATTTGAATGAAGCAGTACACTACGCTTACCATACGGTAAATTGTACCGATTGTACTCAGCTACAAACTTATATATGTACCTACTTAGATCAAAATTCGTCGTCCGATGCAGAATGTGTTTTGTAGTCTAAGTGCAAACGAGCATACGTGGAATCTGATGAAAAGTAATCACAGCCGTCCATTAACAGCTAACACAATGAAAGGAAGCTCGAAGTTCACGGCAAGTACAGCAAATACAGCCCCTTGTACAAAATGTTCAATTATAAATATAACCCATTTTTCAATAAAGTATAGAAAACACATTTCTGTAATACCCTTAATTCTGCCAATAATTACTTGACAATTCATAACAGGAGTAATTTAGAAAGAGACAGTATATTGTGCGGGCGCATCTTTTGATTTTAATTATTAAGACCTTGACCTATTTCAGTTTACCGGTTAAGACGTGTTTGTTTTTATAACAACTTTGCGTCACGCATATACTCGTTATTGGAGTTTAAAATATCCAGTATTGTGAATAGGTGTGAATGTTGTGAGTGAAGATGTGATAATAATGTGAACTAAGTTGTTCGGGATACGTTCAGTCCTTAGCATAGCTGATCCTAATATTTTTCCTGATTTTCCAATACTAATCAATAAAATCTACTAAGAATTTTTGTGTTGTGTACATTGACTTAATTGATATCGATGGTTGTGTATAAATAAGAAGAAAATGTTGAGCAATCATTTGTAACTTTAAAAGGATGAGAATATCGGGAATCGAAGGTAGGTATCAATAAAACGTAAAATAGTTTATTCGTGAAGACTTAAGCATTATATACGGTGGAATTTGACTCTATATGTTAATTATAGGTTGGCCTTTAGTTATAGACGCGACTGCCCACATATTCACGGTGGTCGCGGGTTCGAATCCCAGGGCACACCTCTGACTTTTCGGAGTCATGATAGTATTGATATTATATGAGTATTGATAGTCAATCACCACGCACTAAAACGGTAAAGGAAAACATCGTGAGGAAACCTGCATACCATAGCGATTTATAAAAAAATCTATGGTATGTAAGTCCGCCAACCCGTACTAGGCCAGCGTGGTGGACTATATGGTCTAACCACTCTTAATCGTACTGTCGATTGTAGAGGAGGCCCGTGCCCTGCAGTGGGACGTATATGGGCTGATACAGACAGAATTTAGTTATTGACTTTTTTATTTTACAGGTAGCTACAACGAGTCGTAATATGAATGTGAGTACCTATTGCTTTTTCACTTTGTTCACGCTCACTATCTTGATCCTTATATCTAATGATGGTATCCAATACTTTCGTAGGGACTTTGTTTTTCTGTAATGTTTTACTGTGGTGCGATTATTAGTCGCTATTCAGTGATGTGTATGGGATGTGAGATGTCGACGTTTTGGATGACGAATGTTACAACATTCGAACTTACACCCCTTATCTTTGCATATAAATCATTGAGGTATACTAGAGCGGACATCTGGAACAAAATGACTGCGTATTGTGCGTGCACACGGGAACCCAGTGAAGCGAGAGCGAAGCTTATGTTACTGCGTAAGCGTGACAGAGACAGAAATAAAAGAAGCGGTACGGTACCGTTCATTTTGTTACAAGCATTTTGTTTGCGGGTCCCGTCTAGTATACTATCTCAATGATATAAATACATTTTTCTAGGAGCCGCGTTAAGGTGTTCAGTTGATATTCTAATTTATAAAATACTTAGATCCGTAGTCGTTTGATTCCGTAACTTATTAAAGCTTCTAAGTCAACTAAATATAAAAAACTGCTGATTTATACCTTATCGCAAATTTTTCACTTATAAATAAATACAATCCTTTAAGGTCAATTTTTGTGTTGCCATTTTAGGATTGGCAAGTTGAAGTGGCAATGGGCCGGGCACATAGCTCGTAGAACCGATGGCCGTTGGGGCCGAAAGGTTCTCGAGTGGAGGCCACGTACAGGCAAGCGAAGTGTCGGTCGCCCGCCCACAAGGTGGACGGACGATCTGACTAAGGTCGCAGGAAGTCGCTGGATGCAGGCCGCTTCCAACAGGTCATTGTGGAGATCATTGGGGGAGGCCTATGTTCAGCAGTGGACTTCCTGTGGCTGATATGATGATGATGATGATGAAGGTACTTCCCGTTCAAGTGGATCAGGAAAATAGGTAAATAGAAAAACTTGTAGTAATATTTCTACTGCCACGCCTGAACATCTTTATGACCACTTCCATATAACCTTTGCATAGTCTGGAATAATTAGTACCTAATAGAAAAGAAAGAGTGGTGATTGTTCGGGAAAATGCCATTAATCATCGTATTTGTAAATATACTACGTAATAAATAAATACGCCAATTATCTGATAGGTTAATACCCTAAGTTCAATATTGATAACGTATAAGTTTCAGTAAATAGGCACGGATTTACTTATTTCACTTATAGGATTTTTTATAAGATTAATTTCGTAATATAAAAAAAAAAAATGTTATTGATTGTGGTTCGAAATAACAACGTAACATTAAATAAAGACAATATACAATGTTGCATATGATGCGGTCCTTTTTAAATCTTCGAAGTATTTCACGAGTTCCAACAGCTTTGCCATACTTATGTATTACTAGTGGTCGCCTAGCGGTCGAAATTCGACCAAATCAAGAAGAGAAAAAGTTTTTACCTGTATGATGATGTTGTTATCCTGATAATTCGTGCACATTTAAATGTACGTATCTCTCAAATTTATCCTGAAGTATATGTAATTACTAAAATCGTAAACTACAATAATTGCTTTGAACCAGCAATAGCAAAATATATATTTTTTTGTACCTGAATGTTGTTATTGCAGATTGCTGCTACAGAACTTTCTTTATGCATATAATGATAGTCCGTGTACATTTAAATGTATCTTACTGCTACACAATTTGTATAAGCGCTCAGTATTTCACGTAGTATTCGTTAAATAAATCTTTTCTGTTTGACATTCAACAAAACCACAGTAAACATTTTTTTCTGATTGACATTCAACTACATATGTCTATAATAAAGCAAAGAAACAATTTGACCAAAGAGTATGTATACGTGTACAAATACTTGTATACTTGCCTGTGTCAAATGCATGCTGGTTTATTTATTGATTTAATGTACTTTTTATGCATTATTATTAAAATCTTGTTTTATATAACATTTAATATTAGGCCTAATATTAATATTATTGCCTCATTTTAAATTAATATTCTCTTTTAATATTAATATTATTACCTCATTAGGCAAATAAAACCTTTTTTTTGATTTATGTCTATGTCAGAAGAACAAAATGAAAAAGAAATGAAACAATTTGACACCAGAGTATGTATACTTGTGTATGGATGTGTGTGTGAAATGCATGGCAGTGTGTGTAATGTTTTATTTTTTGATTTAATGTACTTTATAAGCATTATTATTGAAAAATATTAGCATTCTCCACTTCTCCTACACATAAACTATAAGTGTGCCAAATTTTATGCTCCTGCGTCCGCGCAATTTTCGTAAAAAGGGATCCAAAGTTTTTGCATCACGTATTAATATATAGATTTGCATTAAAATAAAAGCGTCTGGCATTTTAAGCCCACTGTCAATATTCATTCGTGGTGCTTCACAACTGGTTTGTTATGATAAATTACTTTTTATAAAAATCATGTTCTAGCTTTTAATTAAATCTATGCTTTGTAGAGGAGTGGACGTTATTTCTTTCTTTTCAATTTCTCCTAATTCTATTCTTCTTTATTAATTTCGTTGTAGTTTTGAGACAGTGGGGTTGCTTTATTATATATCAAAGATTTTTAGAAGTGGAAAACTTATAACTTTTACTTCAGTCGTCGAAGGTTTGAACATTCCAAGTTCGTTTCGTAGTGCAGATTAACCCCCCAGGATTGTGTTCATACGAGACTCGCCGAGCTTTCTTGCTTAGTGTCAATCATTTGAGTGCCACTGTAGATCCAGGATGACAGTAATTGCAATAGGGGGTGTGAGATAGTTTCTCAAAGACTTCTTTAAAAGGTACCTAGAGACTCGTGTATACGCAATAACTTACTTTAATTGGCTGTTGCACATGTATTGTACATCACATTGTACATATATTTGGGGTCGTTTGAAGCTATTCTGCGAAATTTAAAAGGCATTTTAGCATTGACCGAAAATGGATGACTGAAACACGATATTCGAGTTAAATTTTCATAATATGACGAAAGCATTATATTTAGCTCTTGGCTATATCACGTGCAGGAAACTGAGGTGATGGGGCTTTACCCAGTAGATAAACAAATTGTTTCAAGGGTACACGTCCAGCATAAAGACGCATCGTTAGTACCTACTACTATTCAATTCAATGTATAAAACAATATGAATGTTAAATAAAATAAAAGATTCGTTCATCTGAAGCTGTCTTTAATCCTTCCCATGGTGGTCTGGCAGAAATTGCTTCGAGCAATAAGACAGCCACTTGTATTTTTTTTCCTGTGATGAAGTCTAATTTTCATGTATCTGGTGTACAATAAAGTGTTAAATAAAAAAATCTAGTCACGGATGCTTTGATATTTGAGTTTTATACTCTTTTCGCCTTGAGAAAACAGTAGTTTTT
The DNA here is from genome assembly GCA_023078785.2 of Hyles euphorbiae. Classification (NCBI taxonomy): domain Eukaryota; kingdom Metazoa; phylum Arthropoda; class Insecta; order Lepidoptera; family Sphingidae; genus Hyles; species Hyles euphorbiae. The sequence goes on along the minus strand of CM041034.1, from coordinate 8,389,652 downwards.
AATATTTCTAAACAAATATTGCTAATAGGGAAATGTGGTACATACTCTCAGAATAATTATAATATGACCAGAATTTCCAATGTTTATCCCCCTGTGTAATTTAAATAATATAATATACTATATATGTATATTGACTGTTTTAAGGAAAACGAAGACTGTTTTAGTAAAAAACTTTAGGTCTAGGAAAGTGCAACGGAATTTTATTTTATAATTCTAGTGAGCACTGACAAATATTTTCCTTGTATTAATAATAGCCCGAGGAATAAGTGTGTGCATAGTGATTTGTAAGAATTTCTATGGTAGGTAAATTTCGCGAATCCGCTCTAAGCTAGCGTGGTGGACTATATGGCCTCATACTTATTTCGGTTAATGTAAATATAATAATGTAGGACTTAAAATAATGTAGGATTAAATTATTTTTAAAAATGTTGTGGCTGCCTCGGTGGCGTAGTTATACTACGGTATGATTGCAAAAGCTGAGGTCTCGATTTCAAATCCCGGGTCGGGCGAAGTGATAGTGATTTTTCAATTCATTATCAGATCCGAGTCCGTTTGTGTCCTATATGGCGATATGCTCGCCTCCTATCACATCGTGGGATGGAACAAACAAGGCAAAACGTAAGTGTACAGGTTGCTACTAGCATCTCCGCCTACCCCTTCTGGGAAAAAAGCGTGAGTTTATGTATGTATGTAAAGTATTTGTATTTAGATTGCTCTAAGCGCATGTAACCCTAACAGTTTTAGCGTATGATATAAGTACTTAGTTTTTTTTTTTAATCTTTATTTATTTATATTTAGGGCCTTAAAGTAGGTACTTAGAATTTGTATTGGGTTTTCGAGATATTGCAGATGGGGAAACCCGTGCTCTATGCTACTCTAGAGGAAGTAAATCAAATCAAAAATTAATGTGGCGCACACGTACCTACCTGCGTGAGTTGTAACTTCCAAGAAATGAGAGAAAACTCAGGTGGCTCCATACATATAAGACTATTTTATAACAGCCTTATTTATAGATAATTGTAAAACATATTGTAGCTATCAAATGTATTATCCCTTCGAACTTCCAAAAAAATCAGTTTGAGCGAAGAAGATAAATCATTCAAGAATAATGGATTTGAAAACTCACTATGAATATTGCCAGTATAGGTACATACGAGTACACTATATCTACATCGACTAATACGAGTATAACTGCTTTCTGGGGGCCTAGACAAATGTCACTTTTTTGTTGGCATTATCTCTAGCGAAAAGATCTAATGTATTGAAATTACTGAAGTCACGTGACTGCTAAATGTCATTTCTATACATTTGATCTTTCCGCAGGCGTTCACACAATAAGTGTCATTTATCTACGGGCACAGGTAGCTCAAGTTTGATGACAGGCCTTCTTTATAGTTTTAGAAAGAATTGCAATGTGTTGAAAGGTAATATGTACTTTAATTAGATTAAGACAATGGAATTTAGTATTGTGTTCTGAAACGCCGGGGCGATGGAAATAGCAAACTTTTAACAAAGTGATTGTCGTTGGATATTAAAAGGCGTCAACATTTTATTATTTTATTTTGCTCGACTTTTGCAAAACCGAAAGCAGCGATCATTGTCATATATTTTTACTAGCGCAATTGACGTGACGAGCATGTCGTCTGTGGAAGTGTCACATCTGCTTATTCATAGAAGCAACATCGTACAGAACCCATAATTACTGAGCATAATTTATTCCTATGGCCAAAGAGCGTTATATACAGTATAAGCATACATTTGTTCCTGTTAATATATTGTGTGGCTCTATCAGACAACACGTTTAAATAACTCGGTGGGCGAAGAACTGATCAATTATATTAAATAATAATAAATAATAAATACACCCAACAGTCACATACACATACATACATATATACATACATTATAGGAGATTGTTTGTTGCTCCTATTTACAAGCAGGCGTGAAGCTTATCAGCAGGCGAGCGATTTTCTGGCCACAAAATTCTTACTAATGTATGCTTGGTATATCATATATTTTTGGTGAGGGAATATCTGTATCAGCCCATATACGTCTCACTGCAGGGCACGGGCCTACTCTACAATCAATAGTACGATTAAGAGTAGTTGGGCCATATCCCACCACGCTGGCCTAGTGCGGGTTGGCGTACTTACATACCATAGAAATTATTATAAATCGTTATGGTATGCAGGTTTCCTCACGATGTTTTCCTTCACCGTTTTAGTGAGTGGTGATTGACTATCAATACACACATGACACCGAAAAGTCAGAGGTGTGCCCTGGGATTCGAACCCGCGACCACCGTGAACATGTTGGCAGTCGCGTCTAGTCCATTTACCAACAGGACCAGGAGGGAATATACAATAGTGGAATGAAGGACTATGTAGACAAGAAAATAACTATAAACGTATATTTGCATACTCTCAAATAGGCTTTTTTTCGTGGTCTACGTTACCTCTCTTTGTCAGCGAAGATGGCGAGAAAAGTCAGTCACTCGTCTATTGCTACCTAAGACGGCGGATTCAGGGAAAAGATCATGGGGGTCATGACCCTCCTCCCTGTACTGGCTTCTCATTAACAGAATGTATTTATTATCTTATTGATACAATAAATTCTATGTATGTCGATAAATAATGTAAAAAGTTGTGTGTGTTCACAAATCACGGCTGTGACAACTTTAATAAAATCTTATTACGAATTTGAGTATTGAAATCGTACCCAGTGTTCTGACACGAACAATATGACCAACTCTGGCTTGAAAGCTGGATCCGCCCTTCTACCTAAGCGATATGCCTGCTCATAACCAAGAGCAACATTGCTCAGAACGAATTATTAAGTAATACATGGCGCTTCTGTTATTAGGGCACTCGTTTTCTTTTATTGTGAATAATGGCAAGTCAAGCATTCCATTCGCCTGTTGGTAAGCAATACGACCGCTCATGGACAGTAGCAAAACCAAACAACAACAATCACCATGAATTATAAAGCAATGCTTGGCGTTCCACTGCACTCGATATCTTAAGTTATGTCTAGATATTAAGGCTCAATTGCACAAACTAACTTTGCCAATACCTTTGCCTATGAAAATGTCATCGCCATACATTTGAGATGTATTTGACCTTGCGAATGTATGGAATTGACAGTTTCAAGGGCAAAGGTATTGGCAAAGTTAGTTTGTGCAATTGAGCCTAAGTCTCATTGTGTCAAGTAGCTACTCTGGCTACAATGTCCTTCAGACTGAATCACAATAGTGTTTACACTCTATTAAATATTATTATAATGTAAATAGGTAAGCTGTAGGACAATCACTGAAGTAAGTAATCACTATCAATTTAAAAGGTTTAAGTGCGGAGATAGTAAGAAAACCCAATAAAAATGACAGATTCCAAATACAAAAGTTTTTTTTAAATTATGCTTTGTTTATGGCCATACTAAGTATAAATAAGGCAATACAATAATTGTGTAATTAACTTCTGCATCAAAAATTATGTTTAGGTTTAGGGTATTGTTAATTTTCTGATTGCGCGGTTTTTTGGCATTTATTTGTGTTGTATCATTCGAGATGATTATATGTGGAAAACAGAATTTCGCCACATGTATTAAATCCTATTGACTGCATTGCGAACCTAAGCTACATTACATAGCGCAAGAACCCATGACCGTCAGCTTTTCGTAATTTTATAAAAGCTGAAAGTTTTTTTGCGTTTGCCTTTGACATATAATAAATAAATAGGCATCACACGATCAGAGAGGGTTTGATACCCTAAAAGATATTTCCACATGAGTAGAACATATAAACTTCTTACAACCTTTAAAACATAACTCGTTTTCTAGGGCACTTGTCGCTTATCTTATTTACTTGTTTTTTCTAATTAATCAATAAACTTATCTATTAGTAATTGATTATAGACTTTTATCTTCTAAACGATAATAACAACTTAGATATTATCGAGTTTATAACGTAAGCACCAATATTGTATGGCAATCAAGAATACGACTGTAATTTAAACACGTCACGAAAATAAAACCAAAATAATCTGAAACGTCACATTAATTTTACGCGACTGCGGATAAATTAGAAAAGAGGCTTATAGGTCAGCTAGGTTTTGTGAACAGGGTAATCCTTTTTAATTGTATCTAATCTGTGTATATCATATAATACTTGTAACCATGGGCGTAGCCACGGTGGGGCAGAGTGGGGCGCTTGCCCCACCCTGGCTTTGACCTGTAAGGTACCTAACCAACTCTAGAAAAATAAATTATCTATGTAAAGTACTAGGCAGGTGAGCAATAAGAAAGTATCTAGGATAATTCGAATTATAAACACAGATACCGGGTGTTATAGAAGAATACCGAGGGTACAGTTTGCTAATTACATATAATTTAAGACTGCTGCCCCACCCTGATGCCACGGCTGGCTACGATCATGCTTGTAACTCATTCATAAAAGTAAATTGTAAATCTATTGATTGCTTTTTACGTTTTGGTAGGCGTGTTTGTAGTCGTGTGCATTTGTTTGGTTTAACCATTTATGTTTTATAGTATATGGTTCTTCTAAGGTGTGTAATGGTTCGCTTTCGAACTAATTCAAATAATATATTTTCTTTCGATAACGAGATCACTCCCCTGCATAGACTCCCCTGATAGTAAAGGCCACGCCAGGTCATAATCCACTCAGAAGTCAGAACTTACTTAATAAGCACTGCTTGGCTTCATACTGCGTTCATCTGATAATACCCAGTAATTTCACTGACAAATAAGAAATAAAACAAAAAATAAATGAATACTAGAATTTATTAAATAAAATATTATAAAATAATAGTAAAATATAATTATAACGAAGAATACAGTATTGCCATACTTAAACAATAGCCGTATCATTAAAACAGTCGAGATTCCATTTCCTATGTGTTTACTGGTTTACTGGTGGTTCATTTACTGCGCGCCTGGGTCATAGAAGCGGGTGGGTGGTGTGGTGTTGCTGATCTTGCGCAGAGTCGCGGCAGGCATGAAGCAGGCGTTGGGCTGGAACATAGGGTGAGGCTGGGCCGGCACGCCGAAGCCGTGAGCTGGTTGGTGCGTCGGCTTGGCGGGTCCACCGGGAATGTAGCTCTGAGGACCGTAGCCCCAGTTGCCAGGGTAGTTCGGACCGGGACGCTGCATTCTGTCAAATTAAAGATTGATGAGAACATTGTAAGAAAGGTTTCATGTAGTTACAGTGAACATAACGACTCAATGTATGCAAGTGGCTTCTAAGAAGTCTTTAAGGAAATCCCTGGGTAATGATATGTTCAAAAATGAAGACTAAGTTAAAAGAGAGAAAGAGAGAGAGAAATGTAACAAAATAATTCCTTAACAGGTTGTTCACAAGATTACAATAACTCTTATAATAAATTCTAAGGAATAGTAACTGGAAATGAATTAAATTAGTATATCATAAATTCACACCTTGTATCAGTAAATTTTAAATCTAGTTAGAAGTTTCGTAAGCTCTAAGATTTTTCTCAACGAATTTTTAAATGACCTATGGATAGGCATGGGGTTGCCTTAAATTATATTATTGGTTGGTGGATAATAAGATGTTACTAAATAAATTAGCAGGCATTATTGCAGACTCATACCATCGCGATATTTATAGCAATTGCCTGAACAGACAAATTAAAAACAGAATGAAGGTGCGGGGAACTTGAAAATTGACCTAATTACCTCGATATCACAAATGACGTGACATAAGTATCGTAGTTAAAGATTCGATGTTTTATACTTACATGATATAATTATTACGATGATGTTAAGAAGTAATGAGTTTTGTATTAACTACCGCTGCTTAGTGAAAGTTGATTTGATACTAAACACGATAGGAACGCAAACACTATTTATACTGATTTTTTATCAATCGATTTATTTATAGACGATTGGAAACCTTATCGATCATAAACTTTTATAGTCAGGGGTAACAACTGCATTTATATTGTCACTGATATTATTATTTACAATTAACAGTTGTAAGAACTGCGCTTAGTAGTAATTGGTTTATCAAGGGTTTGTATCATCTTTGACTGATAATAGATGCATGGCTATTAATCTGAGTCTAGCCTTTAATATTTTCTTTTATAGATGACTTAGACTACAGTATGGTATCTCCGACATTCGTGGAAAACGGGTACAAGGGGTCTTTATGTTTTCTAAGCATGACACGAATATAATCGCGAGTGGGGCGGTTTTATTCTTGTAACGCAACGACCGCGGACGTCCACTACCTAACGGGCGTCCAAACAAAGTTAGGAGGAGTGCTGCTTCCCACATTTCAGAGGTAGCCCAGTCAATATTTTCACGGATAGCAAATGGCGACTGCACTGTTGATACAGCAGTTACCGTACTTAGTAGGAGAATGTCACTGAGTGGTTTTTCGTTAGATGCCGGCATGGATTATATCAATATTAAGGACCCAGCTCGGCATCACCTTATACGCAGTGCGGACGGAATCCTCGCGCGTCAATCTGGTAGGCTGGAAGCCCCGATATATATTTCCTATCTGTATGATGACACCTCTTCAAAATTAGTAGAAAGGAAGATTATTCCCTTCTATATATCCCAAAAAAGGCGGATGTGCTATCCTGCTGCTGCTAGGTCTGCCTGATGATTGATGGTCACCGATGTCTCTTGTAAAGCCACGGCCCAGGGAACGGTATATCAAGGCTGCTACCAATCGGGGATCTCAGTGGTTCGTATTTTTGGCAAGGGAAATACAAAGACAACCGAACAATTAGGCCGCTGTTGTTTTTTTTCTGAATCTGAGCACACTTTTTTCAAGAAATACCCGGAAATTTCGTAAGTACCGCAATAGTCCCAATTTTCAGTATTATTATTTTATTGTCCAACAAGACAAGGAAAAGATAAAAATATAACCATATTTAAAGTAAGAACTGTTTCGTATTTATTTGCACTAGGCAATCTCTTAAAACAGCCTTTGATTTTGTAGATATGAGAAAGGACAGAGAGAAAGGACAGTTTTAGGTATGTCTTTGCTTTACATGTAATTTTGACGTTCGATACATATTCGAGGGTGGCAAGTTTATTGTTTTAAGTGGTTGTATATGACCCAGAACAACCTTTGATATGTATAAATAAATATAACGTAACAAATTATACATCTCTATATTTAGAATTTCAAAGTATTTTGATAACAATAGCGCTGAAGTAAGTAATTTCTACAATTTGACATTATTGTACCAATTATTGATATTATTATTGCATACGTGATATATTGCTGGTATTTTACGATACGTACTTATGTTTATTAATCAACTTACTGTTTAATAGCTTTGTTTCAAATATATGGCATTTGTTGTTGCTGAGGAGTTTCAAGTACTGTTTTTTTCCCACAGTTCTGAGAGGCTACCTACCATAAAGTTCATAAACAACGATTTTCGATATATTGTGCGGTTTTGCGTGGTAAAAACTACTTCTAGTACCTTCATTTTCACTAATATCCACTGCTGAACGATTTGTCAGTGTTGAAAAATTTCGCATAGAGAAATACTATACATACTCATCGATAAAATAGAAAAATAATGGCACGATATATCGAATATTGTGTTTCGTAGTAACTCTCCTGAAATTGACAGTTTTGCTGAAATTCAGTTCAACCACTGAAAACTAACTTTTTAAAGAATTGCGGTTGTAAAATGCCTTACGTCTTTACCTCAGCTTGGGTTGTCCGGTTTTGAAGTCCGCCGTCCGAATTGGATATTCTAGATCATGCAGCAATAACATGGCAATGACCATCAGGATAAGTGATAGGTTTGTCACTTTATCGCGTGTCATGAATATGAGATTATAAATGTAAATTAGTATATAATATGATAAAGAATTTTGTGATTTCACATAACCAACTCTTAAATGTGTACCTATCTATAATACTATTATTATTGTGTACCTTAAACTGTAGGACATTGGGCTCCATTTAAATTTTAAGTTATCTAGCTCACGTTGGTGAAGTTTGGAAGTAGTTACAAATATATTTTTCTAATTAATGAATGTTTTCATCTTGTTTGTTGTGATCTGAGGTTTTCATGTATTATTAACAACAAGCATTTAAACTAATCTGAAAATATTAACGTGTCTAATATAATATACCTAATGTTAAGGAAATCATCAATCTCAAATTACATTATAGGTATGATATTAAACCTATTTTACTGTTGTGCTCTAACGTAGATCAATGAATAGAATACACTATATTATTTATCGTGGATTTCTCTGTAATGAAATAGTCTATTTTTGAGGGTAGCTTGCGAAAACAAATATCAATTTTTCATTGCATACTTTTTGATTCCCCTGGAATACTCATAAGCACGTATGCGAGAATAATATTGCCCATTAAATTCAAACGAAGCATACATTCAATTCGAAGAAATTGATTAAAGCTTAACTTTTAATTGTTAATTAGTTCGTAAAAAGTATTTAAAGATAAATATTAAAAGAGTTCGTTTGTTGGACGCTCAAATTAAAAAAAATGGTAGGATATTTGCTTCCGCCTAGGTAGCGGCCACAATTCCTATTTGTGGAAAACCCGTCCGATTTCACCCTGTGTAGTTTTACGAGTAGTTTCAGTCATTCTTATAGTTGTGAATTTAAATATAAGTACCGATTTCACTGCATAATTAGGTGTTTGTAATTACTTTTTTTGACCTTTTTTATACTTTGAATCACGAATGTCCACAGCGCTTGGAGCATGAATGAATTGTAGTAGTAATAAATAGGTTGTAGAGGGAATGATAAAGAATGGAAAGAGGGAATTGGTACTGGGTATTATATTACATAGTACGGTTCCTCTCCTGATTTCTCGTACCGAACTCATATTGAACCATTATCACATCTTATACCTGCAAACCAGTTAATTTGTTTAAAGTAAATTATGTACATATGTATTCCTTTGAAAATTAAATTGCCAAAATGTAGTAACTAATAGAGCTTAAATAAAATACTCACGATAAATGAAATAAATAAATACACTGAATAAATACATTAAAGTAAGAAATAAGTATAAATAATACTAAGTATAAAAATATTTTGTATATAGAGATTTAGCAGTATGTGTATTGACTTGTCCTAAGAGCTCTTTGATTGTATTATATGCGTTTCATTTTATTTCATTGCAGACCTCATTTTCAAAAATAATTTTATTTTTCATGTTGCGATTACGACCCTATGAAATTGTTATTGAACGTTCTCGAGCTTTGAGTTCTCGAGACAGTCATGACGATTTCGCGTGTAAACATGCGCCATTCAAGCAATAGCAAGTGATCGTGCTATATTTAGCAAAAACACGATAAATATTTGTGATAATCAGTCATTTATCTTATTTGTTACTATAAATAACATGCGAAAGAAAAAATCCTTTTATTTTGTACAGATAAAAATGTTTTATCGGGGATTAATATCGATTATGTTCGTTTCACCTTTTGCGACGAAGATTTGAGTTTCCTGTTGTTATCTAATATTGTGATAGACATCACATCCACATATATGTGAAGCAGTGCCTACTCAAACCCGCGACTTAAATGATAAAGCCATTCATTAATTGGAGTCATTCCACATTCTTGTACGTTTAATGAGAACACGCCTACATTTAAAAAAATACGATGGGCGTTGGACTCTAACTTCATACAATTTTTATTTTTATTTTGGCCCTGCATTGTGACCACACTGCACCTGATGGTAAGCGCCATGCCGGACAGCTAAAATGCCTCTTCAAACTACGGTGGAAGGACCCAGGATTATAGCAAGGAGGGAACACACGTGACGGCACACAATTCCACATCCTGACGGTGCGGCACAAAAAATTGCGAGCCTTTTGGTTTGTGCCGATATGGTTTGGACCATCAAGCTATGGCTTTGCAAGCCAGCACGCGTGGTTCTGGTTAGGAACGGAGAGGAGGGGATCAAGTTGAACAATTCTTCAGAGCATTCACCGTGATACATGCGATAGAAATCGATTAGAGAGGCGACATCCCACCGCAATTTGTCTTGATAAGATGCACATTCAAATTAAAATGGTTTACTGATACCAGCTCTGTTGGGCTTGTCGGCTTTAAAAGTCTTTTTGTTTGTAGTGGGTTATTATTATTACATATATTATATACAGTACCGTTTTAGCCCTTTAGCTAGGTTTCTTTGACAGCCTTTTTCGCGCAATTGGTTAGACGCCGGCTGTGAAACGATAGGTTACGAATCCAATCCCTGCACCGAGACAAATGTTTGTGTGTTCCACGCATATTTTGGTTTCTTAGATTTACAGCGAATGTTACACATTAAAATATAACTATTATTTACGGATTTGGTTTAATTTGTCCACTTCGTGACACCGAAAGCTGTCGAAACGTCGGGAAGTTAAAAAAATAAAACCAAATCCGCGAGAAAATCCGTAAATATATTCGTTTCAGTCTGGGTGTACTTTGTGAGACCGAAAATCTGTCGTTTTTTTCGACATCACAAGACTCGATCTAAGTGTGGGGCCAGGACTATGGATGTGACTTATGGGTATATTTTAGTTTATCTATATTATTTTGAGCCCGTGATGTCCCCATACAGGGCAAAGGCTTCTCTTTTCGCTTTCTACTTATTTCTGGTAATGGCTTTATAGGGCCATTTTCTTAAATATGAGTCCGACTTGTCTCGCCACCAGCGTCTGACCCTTCCACGTGGCCGACGTCCCATCGGGATCCGTCTTTGGTCTTCACCCTCGATTCATCTGGCATGCGACACATGATCCAGTTCAGTGACCAGTCCCACTTCGGTTTGGTGCCATTTTGGCCAACGTTGATAATTTTGGTTCTAAGCCGTATTTCTGAGGTTTTTAACCAAATTGAGAGATGGCTACCCAAAATGTTGCACTCTCAGGATGGCAATAGTCCTTCCATAAGGGTTTTCATGGACCAATAGTTTCTCCAGAGGTTTTCAGTGCGACGAGCTATTTCTTTATCTTGTCTCGCCTCTTGGGTCAATAAGAAACTTAATTGAACCAAGTAAATGTATTCGTGGATGAGCACATGATTATACCTATATATGGAGATTGTCCCGCCCTCACACCCGCCACTGCAACTCCTGTAAGCCAGGATCAACAGTGGCACGCAATGTAATGACACCGAGCATTGACGCTCGGTGAGTCTCCGGGAATGTCTAACTTGTCTTTAACCCGCAACGAAATTATTCAGAAAGTTAAATTAATAGGAGGAGTTGGAAATAAATAATATCCACTTCCCTCCGTGCAAAGCGAGTGTCAAAACATTGAACTAAAGAGGTAAATAACCTCACAAAAAGACTTTTACAGCCGGGGAAGCCAGCTGTAAAGCACCACGGAATTCATTATTACATATAAATGGGACCTATTGTGTGAGCTGTTATACTTGATTCCAGTAATAGGTATGGCAAAAACGCCAGAAAGCACGGAAATTCGTCCTAGTCTCCACTAGGTCCATGTAGTATACGACTCCGGATGATATCTGCATACTATCAAACATGATTTTACGCTCATTTTGCCAAATACTACACTCCCAAAGTATATGATGCGCGGACTGTTCATATTCGCAATTAGGTGTTGAACATGAGCATGCAGGCGAATCAACGAGCTTAAAAGAGTACAATTTAGACTTAAAGTTACCATGGCCCGTAAGGAACTATGATACGCAATAATCGACATCTAGCCAAGTCTTTGTCAAACGATCACGCACGCAAGGAAAATATTGGTATAAATGACGTCCCTTCAAAGATACCTCCCATCTATTTTCCCATTCATCTAATAGTTCGCTATATACCACTGAAAGTGGTTTAAATAATCTGTCAACTTTTAAAAGTTCACGTGGAGTTAAAAATCTTTTATCCATATTCTCCTTAGTAGAATAATACATGGCGGCGCGACGTTGCACCTCCAGATCGACTGGAAGTACACCCGCCAGGACAGGCAATGCTTCGGCACTAACAGTTCTATATGCCTTACACAAGAATATCAACGCCAAACGTTGGCTCTGGAGCAGTTTTCTTCGCACAGCACCGATAGTAGCCCTATCAGCCCATACGGGGGATCCATAACATATACACCCTAAGTAAGTTGCTCCATAGATGATTTTTAATGTATTAAAAGATAATCCCCACGTTGATGTCGATATTCTTGTCAAAGCGAAAAAGTTCCTTTTCGATTTTTCCCCGACGTTCTTAATATGCTCAAGAAAAGAAAAATTCCTTTCAAAAATAAGTCAAGATAGCAAAAAGATTCCTTTCTCTTGACAGTTGTATTATTAAACTTGATACGTGGTGGCGATTTTAAGATTCCTTTAAGAAGTAATTGGAACGTTTTATGTGGTGCGAACTTTAAGCGATTTCGGTCACCCCATTCAGATATTAATTTTAAACACGTGTCAGCCATACTTTCTAGTCCCGACCTACTATTAGACTGTACAAGTAAGAGGCCATCGCCAGCATAGCCCGTTAGTGAGCATCCCAATGGTAAGGGAATAGACAGGAAGTCGTCAAAGCCAAAATTCCACAAATATGGACCTAGAACCGAGCCCTGTGGGCAGCCTATTGTAAGTGGCTTCGACACGGCATGGTGGCCAAGTTTTAATTTAGTTGTTCCATGCAAGAAATACGAGTAAATAAGCGAATAAATATTCCTGAAGCAACCTCGTATTTTCAATTTAAGAAGCAGCATTGGCCACCAGGCATTATCGAATGCACCGGAAATGTCAAGAAAGATACCAAGCACATATTTGTGTTCAGATGTGCTCACCGCCCTACGGACCGATATCGCCGCGTCTACAGTCGATTTACCGATAGTAAACCCGAACTGCTTCTCGTGGAAAGTTGGAACACCCGGTAACAGTCGAGGAACAATAAGACGTTCGAGGAGTTTTCCTAATGACGGCAAGAGCGTAATGGGTCTGTATGATTTAGGATCTTGAGGGTATTTAAACCAAAACGCCATACGCGCGGAAATACACCCTCAACAATACATCGATTAAAAACGGCTAATACGGCATCACCGGCAGATTTGCACGCTCCTTTAATCATCAAATCAAATCAAATATGTTTATTGTGGAACATAGGTACAATATGATGTTATAATATGGTTATTCTTCAGACTATAACCCGCTACATTGGCAAACAATAGGTTAGTATATTATAATTTATGTCCAGATGATTTTTCATTCAAATTATTACATAGGTATCTTTTCAATTTAACTTTTCCGATAGAAACTCTGTAATACTATAATATGCTTTTTTGATAAAAAATTCTTTAAGCTTATTTTTGAATAGATTTATTTTAAGCTCCTTAATTGAACACGGTATATGATTATATATGATAGGCGCCATGCAAAATATACTTTTATGCATTAGGCTTGTATTAGATTTTCTCACACACAGTCTATGGTTGTCACGTCGGCTACGCGTATTTATGTCAGAAAGCTTGTGGAATATATTTGGATTAGCTTTGACGAATGAGGACACTTCGAAAATGTACAATGATGGTGTTGTCAATATTTTATGTTGTATAAAATAAGGTTTGCATGAGTCAATACATTGTAGTACAAACATAGCTTTAATACACCTCTTTTGTTGTTTAAAAATTAGGCACTTGTTGGTCGTGTTCCCCCAGAAGATAATTCCATACCTTAGTATGGCACTATTCCATGATAGGCTATAATTAAAGTTTCCTTGCTTACTATTGGGACTAATTTGTAGTTTAGCCATGTTCATTTTAAAGGCCCGCACTCACTATTCCATGATAGGCTATAATTCCTCAGCAATTTCCCGACTTACCTAAAGTTTGCAGCATTGTCTGTGAGTCTTTGGATGTCGAAGAGAAAAGGACAATGTCAACGGTGAGTCGTAGATTGTTTAATCATTTTTCACCCATGGCAATGCCCAGATCTTTCCAGTCAGCATTAATGTTTTGCATCACTGTCTATAGGGTAGCAATCTCATCGTGGGGCGGAACACACAAGGCGATACGTGGGTTTACTGGTTGTTACCTGTACCTCTGTCTACCCTTCTGAGAAAAAGGCGTATTTTTATATATGTGTATATGTACATTTTTGTAAGTCGAAATTATTTTACGTAGCTACGTATTGAATTGATTGCGTAGATATAACACTAAAATATTATCGAAAAGTATTATGAAGTTATAAAAAAATTACAACTGTAAATAATCAATATCTCGATGACTTCACATCGCATGTTAGGATTATTACAAAGTGTTACAACGAAGTATCTGTCTGGTTTCTACGAATATATAGGGGGCAAAAAGAAAATTGGTTTCAAGCAATTCATTTTCTTAAAAAATCTTACACACCAAAGCCACCGGCCCGGCGACAAGGCCCTGCGTCCACTGACAAAACTTGGCGGCCTATTTGAAAATAAACAAGCGCCCGCCATCGGTAACACCCAACAACATCATAAAAAAGTTCCAAACGTCATATCCAGTCATTGACATGTGGCTGACAAAATTTTCCTTGACTTTTTTTTTACTTTTTGATTTGACTTGGAATGAGTGAAGCTGCCTATCACGCCAACAAAAAAATAAATTGATAAGAACTTTGGTTAGGCTGTCCTGGGGCAAGGGGGTTTAGAATTCTGTAAAAGGCTTAAAAGGCTTTTGGGATCGGAATTTTGGCGGCTGCGTGCCTAAACTGGGTGCACTACGCATATGTTTCGGCGTCACATAAGGTGAGTGCGGAATAGTACAGAACTTCTCGCTAACAGGCGAAATGCTTTACCTTCACTTCGCTTTTATTTAAGACAGTGATACCGTTCCAGCCACCCGCCTCAGCTCAAACTTTAATACTTTCAAAATATTTATACATTCCATTATTGATAACAGAATCCGTGGTATCGATGAGAATCGGGAGGCCGTAGGTTAGAGACACAGAGACAAAAATATTTGTGGGCATCACAAGCATTTGTTTTGGGTCTGGGTGTTTGTGTGCCCGAAAAGTCTTTCGAAGTTTCTGATAAACTAGACAAGACTCGATCTTAGCGTGGGGTCAGGACTATGTATATGACTGTTGGATGTATTCATTTATTTATTTAAATGCCTTAGAAAGAAAGGAATCTATATTTATAACCATGCACCAAGTGATTACTCATGTATCAGATAATAGCGCTGCATTAGTGTATGCTGGTTTAAGTGATTAAATGTATTAACGCATTCCCCAATATGTAGGGAAATGACATTTTTTATTGCTGTACTTATATCATTTTTTATTGCTGTACTTATATCATTTTTTATTGCTGTACTAATATCTTTATCAGACGTTGGCAATAAGCAAATTGTGGTGATGACATCAAATGGATACAAATAAAATTTATGTTTCTAATAAATACTTTTATTTAAATTGCTCACTCAAGCATAAAAACATAAATCGATAAATCACATTTCTATCGAAGGGTGCCAGAATAATATGCTACATCACGAATTAAACTATGTCGTCTTTGTTCGTTATTCAAATTATTCTCGGTAAATCCGTAAAATGTAATGGGCTAAATATTTTGGGGATCGTAGATCAATCACACAGAAATTAAGATTGAACAATATACGGATCAACTTACGGAATATATCATTTAAATTGACAAACAAAACACATGCAATTGCACCTCAAAAAAACAACAAATAATACCATAAACATCTAATTAACTTACCACAATCTTAATGAGTCTCATATCCTGTGTAGATATTGTCTTAATTTTGTACCTGATAAAGCCTTTGATATAAATGGTTGAAACTCGATTTAAATCACGTCATACCAGATATAGCGCGAGATATTAGCATAATAAGGCAGTGGTTTTTAGCCGGTAATCTATAACTGGTAGTCCCTGGAAGTATACCAAGTGGTACGCGGGTCCATCCTTAAAAAAAAAATTGCGTTTTTTTATTTATGAATAGATAGAAAAACCACTTATTTATATATTTTACTATATTGACATACAATAAAACCAGTGAACCGACTGGGTCAATAGCTAGATTGAAATGTTGTTGAGTAACTACAACTACTAGTTGACTAAAATGTAAAGAATCATTGTAATAAGGTATTGATGGATATTGAGATATGATAGAAAATTGATATCAAAATAACATATATCCTATAGACTGTTAATGAAGCAACTAATATTTTTACCAGTAATATCGATACTGTATGTCAGTCCTTGAAATTCAGGGAGATGTTAGTATACCGGGTATATCAAGAGTGCTATCGAAAACGAAGCCGGGTGGTAGTTTTAGTGACTACAAACACAATGCAACTAAAAATCTCGCAAAGAAATGCGCCAATTTTTTTTTAATTATTTTTTAAATATCGTCGAGTTTGAGTGGTAAATTCATAGTTTTTGCTAAAATAATAATTTAAAGCCTTGCGTACCATAGCGACTTTAAAAATAAAAAGGTGTACACTATTATTTAAGAAAAAACAATGTATTTACCACCCTAATACGATGATAGAAAAAAAGTAACAAAAAAAATTGTCTCAAATTTTTGCACAAAATTTAGTTGCATTGTGTCTAAAGTCACTAAGACTACCACCAGCTTTGTTTTCGGTAGCAGTCTTGAGATACTCTGTATACAGGGTATGTCCAGACTAAGTAAAACACTATGCAACTATTCATTTTTTTTAAGTATAATCTTTTTTTGGTTGGTAAATACATAGAGTTTTGCTAAAATAATTATTTAAACCCTTGCGTACTATTGCGCCTTTTAAAATAAACAATCTTACATTACTATTTAAGAAATAACTACGTATTAAATGCCCGAATTCGACGTTAAGTATAAAAGTCCAAAAGAAGTCGTCGCTTTTGTGAAATTTTTAGTTGCATTGTGTTTGAAGTCACTCAAACTACCACCAGGTTTCGGTCGCAATATGTCTTTAGCATGAACGTGATACGGGACGGAACATACATACAAGGCGAAACGTGGGTACCCTTGCACCTCTGCCTACCCTTTCTGAGAAAAATGCGCGAGTTTATGTATGTATGTGAAGTTGGAAATGTACCAGTTTGACCGGGCCTATATCACAGAAAGTATGTAATTTGTGAAAAATAAAGACTTCGATGTCGTGTTTCGTTCGGATTGTATTTGCTAGACGACCAGTGTACCCTCTCTCCTCCCATTTTTTTCTCCCCTCTTGCATCCTATTTTGAGATGCCATCGATTTTGTGGATGTTTATAGGTGGTTATAATCACTTAGCATATGAGCCTCAGCACCGAGGTCGAACCCATGCAATATATGTATAAAAATATTAGCAAAAAAAGTGGAATAGTTTCTTATGTTGAGATTATCGTTACGATTTGGAATAAACTAACATTACGGTTTCATCGCTATTTTCATTTAAAATTACTTTAGGTGTTGATACCCACGACATAAGACTTAAGTATCTGTTGTTTAAAGTAAATACCTATACACATATCACACATTCATACATACTCACACAATCACACACACGCATACATGCAAATTTACGACTTCGCTCCTGGTAAGTTTAAGAACAATTAACTAACTTCAGATGCGTAATACAATGTTTTAACCTAAGTGAGCATTCTGGTACCCATAATACAAGTTCAATCTTACTTTGGGTACCAGTGTACAATAACACTATAATAACTTTTTGTATTACATCAAAGTATGCTAGGATTTTTTATGAGACAGTTGTATTTATTTATTATTAAAAAAATATTCAAAAAAAAAAATCTTATATGAAATATTAGGTTACGTAAAAAATCTTATCATTGTTTACTCGTATGATCGATTTAAAAAAACAACTTTTCTAGAGATGTGACTCATTACTTAAGTTATTTGAGATAATTAATTACCTTATCTGTAATTATTCAATCATGCGGGAGTAGACTGTGCTACTGTTTATAAAATTGTAAACAATTAGCAATACAAATGACAGACTACTTTTCCAAAGCAACGTTCATATTTTTGGACGGGCAAGAAGAAAACGAAAATAATGTAATAAAACTTAAACACACGTTGTCAATCACATCACTGAAGGAATTGTGGATGTGTTAGTTATTTTGATCATGTGAAAATAATTGGTCAATGAATGAGTTGTATAGACCATGGAAAGACATTGATAAATATTCTAATTGCATATTTAACAGAAAATTTGATTTTTAAGATAAGAATATAGACATTTAGGAACCGGAAGCGAATACAAAGGGAGACAAATGGAAATATCTTGACAATTTACATTAGTGCATAAATTGAGTTTGTTGGTGCCATTCTGGTGATAATTCAGCATTAATGCTGAGATGGTAGGCCACTTTGGCACGTTTGCGAAATTATATGTTTAATACATATATTTATTTTTGATTATTATTGTTTCTTATTATTAAATCTTATTGTGTTGTGAATAATTTGTAATTGTGTCAGTACAAAATAAATTTTTCCTTTTTTCTTCCATCTTTCAAACAGCAGAATTTTTAGGTATATGGAGGTATGCGCTTTCTTTTGATGGAATGTAATGTAGATTTGATTTTATTTATTTTTATTTTAAACACCCAACAGTCACATACATAGTCCTGACCCCACACTAAGATCGAGTCTTGTGTCGTGGGTATCAGGAACTACAAGAGACTTTCGGTCTCACAAACACCCAGACCCGATTTAATGTAGATCGAAATCAATCAAACTTGCTTCTTTGATGTAAAGTGGCACTAAAACTGGATTATACTGCGTTAAGTAGACCTTTACTGGTTAATCATCCCATAATCTATCATAATTCAATTGATAGTGATTGACAATTTATATGCGTAGTTTAAATCGGAAAGATTTGGTAAGGCAAAGATCGCATTGATTGATGGCAGTACATAGGTGGCGTTTGAAATCAGTTTGATTGTAAAGGGAAAAATAAAAAAACCTAGATAAAACTGGTGGCAAATAAAGATTATAGGTCTCACCGCAACGTCTTATTCTCCTGCCAAACAGTAGTATAAATGCACTGTTGTGTTTCGGATTGAAGGATATTAAAGTCAGAGTAACTACTGAACATACATCTTGCGTCAGGATGGCGAGCGCAGTGGAATGCCAATCATTACTACTATCCAGCGGTCATAACGCTTACCATCAGGCGAATGTCTCTCCAACCATAGTAAAAAAGTGGAACTACAAGTAACATTTAAGAATCATTTTTTTTAAACAATGCCTGTTTAATAATATGTTTCCTATATTAATTATTTATATTGAATGAGCACTATCACATCACATATAAGATCTCACCTATAAATTAATCCTAATTTTAATACACCAATAGATTTTAGATGGTGTATAGAATAAGAACTGCTGGGAAATTGCTATTTCTAGCAGGTGAATAACACTTCGTCTGGACTGCATTGCATTATCCATCGGGTGCATTACACTTTGTTGTGCTGGTATGAAAAATAGGTAGACACGGCCTAGGAGAAATGAGTTGTCGCTGATATTAATCGGACATTGTCATATTTATATAGCAAACCATTGTAATCAATGTTAAAGTAATTAATTATTTTTTATCCACATTTCTAAGTAAGTGACTAATGTGATGTTATCTTAAGTTTCAGTTTAAAAAATAGGTTGATAGAGAAATGTCTTGTTATTTTGTTTACATATTATCTCTATTAAAACAAGTTTCCTTGAAAATATAGCAGGCAAAACATTATCTCGAAATATCAGAGCATGGAAACAAAAACAACAGGTGTGTGCATTTTCCAAATAATAATAATAGTATGACGAATACTGAAAATGAATTTTGCAATATTTGGTGTTTGATCGTCATTTCTCAAAACATTAAATCAATAAGTACTTATCCGATTTGAACTTATTCCATATGACTACTTCCATATTTTTACGAACATTTTATCAATAAGTCTAAAAATGTGATAAATCTCCATCAATATTACCGACTTTTTAACCGACTTCAAAAAAAGGAGGAGATTCTCAATTCGACTGTATGTTGCTTTTTTTTTAATGTTTGTTACCTCGTTTCTCTGTGCTGTGTGAACCGATTTCGATCATTCTTTCTTTGATTGAAAGCTGGTGCTTGTCGTTTGGTCCCATAAAAATATGGTGAAGATCTGATGAATATCTTCGGACCTGGAGAGGGGAACTCCTTAAAATTAAGGAGAATTGCAATGGTTCTTTTTGCATTACGTTCATTAGAAAAGTTAAGATACAGTGAGAGAGGGAAAAAAGGGTGGGGGTGAGGGGGGGGGGTGATAAAATTAAAATACACGTAAATTCTAATATCTTCGGCAGCTTTTAACCGATTTTAGTGATTTCTTTTTCATTGGAAAAAAACGTATTGACAGGTTGATCCCAGGAATATGACATGAAGATATGATGATTATGTTCGGACCTGGAGAATAGAACTCTTCAAAATTTAGTAGGATTCCAATGGTTCTTTTTGCATTAAAATCATTATAAAAGTTAAGCTACAGTGAGGGAGGGAAAAAGGGGTAGGGGTGAGGGGGAGGGGGTGATAAAATTAATATACACGTAAATACATAAAATATCTTCAGTAGCTTTTAACCGATTTTAGTGATTTCTTTTTCATTGGAAAGAACGTATTAACAGGTTGATCCCAGGAACACAACATTAAGATCTGATTATCATGTTCGGACCTGGAGAGTAGAACTCCTCAAAATTTAATAGGATTTCAATGGTTCTTTTTGCATTGAGTTCAGTATAAAAGCTAGGCTACAGTGGTTGAGGGAAAAAGGAGTAGGCGCGAAGGGAGGGGGGGGGGGAGAAAAAATAATAAACATGTGAATATTCCAATATCTTTGGCAGCTTTTAGGCTATTTTAGCGATTTCATTGTCATCGGAAAGAACATATTTCTTGTGGAGACCAAATCTTCTTCATTTAAATGCCTATCAATACTAAAAAGATAAAAATAACTAAAATTTTTAATAAAAAAAATAAAAACCCACTTCAAAACAAAAATCCACTAAAAACCAAAAAATAATAAAATAATAACTACCACTCCAAAGCAAAAAAAATAATATTTATTTCATGGAGCTCGTGCATGTTGATTAATTTGCTCAATGACTTGACTAGCCAACAAATCAAAATATATGCGTAACATATTGAAGGCGGGTCGCCCAGTACCAAACATATAGATATTTAAATTAATATAAGGCATAGGTCCTACATGTTTGGTACTGTACTGGATATTTTTATTCTATTAAAGGCAAAATTCCATATAGAAACATTTTTATATGGCACTCAATCAATCCTGAATCTTAAAATGTTATGTCTCAGGAAGTCAGGATGGCGAGCGCAGTGGAATGCCAAGCATTGATCTATAATTCAAGGTGTTGTTTATTTTTGCTAATGTTCATCAGGCGGACGGAATTCTAGTCTCACCATACATTACAATAAAAAAATATGAAATATCGATGCCGTTAACTTCTTCATCCAACACTCGAAATCGTCCGTCAACTTGTGGAATATAGCAATCATATTAATTCATGCATGAAACGGCTATATTCCTACAGTTTTGCCGGAGGTACCTAACTATATTTTATATTGGATCAAGGCAATATACTCGTTTAGTTACACATGTCGGACGGACTTTCTTTAGGAAGAAAAAGAGAAGAAAGAAAATACTTGAATGTTGATGAAACGGAAATAATGGTCAAAAATGTATTCAGTTATAATTACACAGTCTTAGAATACTTGTATTGAAAGATAGAAATTTTGGCACATATACCTTATATATTTCGTAATATAGAATTATTTAACTAAACGTTTTAATGTACTTGGTAATTACGTGTATCGTCTCTCTGTAAAAGGTTTTGTGTGGCCCGTTCGATATCGTCGTGGCTCCATTAAAAGCTGTAATGTCCGTGTATTTCAAACCGTCAAACTTTTGATTTGTATATGAATGTTATTATAATCTGAACACCATGTTTTATGGTATTTTATAATAATTAAATAATTTACCTAAAACACGTATCCAGAGCAAGAACATCACTGAAAAGCTCTATTATGTTTTTGGCACGGCGCAGTGACAACACTGCGCCTGATGGTAAACGCGAATGCTGTCCAGGCAGAGTATCGAATGGCATCAGACGACAGTCCCAAGACATTCGACACAATTATGCCGGCCAGCTGCGATGCCTCTTTACGCTACGGCGGAAGGACCCGGGATCATAGGAAGGAGGGAACACGCGTGACGGCAAACAATTCCACAGCTTGATGGTGCGGCACAAAAAAGAATTTGCAAATCGTTTGGTTCGTGCTGAGATGGTTTGGACCATCAAGCTATAGCTTCGCAAGCCAGCACGCGTGGTTCTGTTTAGGTGGTGATACCTGGTGGATACGTTCAAATGCCGTCCAGGAGGGTCACTCTATAAAAACGATACGAATTTCGGATATTTGGACTCCATACACAAAACTTCACTAATATACCAGATACTCCAAAAAATGTTGGATTCGTATAGACTAAGTTCGGAGAAAATGATAAGTATAATAGAGAATAGTATTGATTTTTAGAAGTGGAAATCTTATATCTTACTCCGGAAGTCAAACATCCGAACATTCGAAGTTTGTATCGTTTTTATAGAGTAACCCCTCGGATGGAGTATCGAATGGCATCAGACGGTAGTCCCATGCCGTTCGATACAATTATGCCGGCCCGCTAAGATTCCTCTTCACACTACGGCGGAAGGACCCAGGATTATAGCAAGGAGGGAACACGTGTGAAGGCAAACCGTTTCACAACGTGAAGAAATACATTTCTCGTATATAATGTAACTTAACAAGTGCCTTGAGCTTAGATCGCTTCCAACAAAGCTGCATTGCGGTCACAGCTTCATCAATTCGGTAGAAACATTGTGTCATCCGCTTGTCTTCACATTTAAATATGAATTCAACTCAGAACATACGATACAAAGCAAGTATTGACCTCAACGATACAATAAAGCCCCATTTAAAACTATATTACATGGAGCGAAAAAATACATCGTGTAAATTGTATTTGACAAGCACGATAATCTTATGGTGGTTATGTCATGCGATAATGGCATAATATTCTCGCATCTATTTCTCTCCGTGGTGTCTTAAAACTAGTGAAATCCGCAAATGTTGACGGCGGCCCCCAGACGGTCAATATTATTGTAGAATATTATGGTATATGCAAAAAAATTACCGTATAGTAGGCAAGCCAAGTCAAAGATTTTGGTTGCTTTACATTTGGCAATTTTTTTAATCTCTAAGCTGCCCCTACCTGCCCCCCCTTGGCGACGCCCTTGACTATATATGTATGTTGGAGGAGGTAATTGCTGTACTTTGTTAAAAAATATTTAATAACAATGTATAATAGTTAATAGTTAGTAATAATTTATCGATACAACTCTGCATTTATAACATTCCCTACCTTTATCCTATATCTGTCAAAACGGTAATTATAGCGGACCGTCGATTAATACTTTTCACGCGGTTGTTTGAATGTTTTTCCTTTTTTCATCGCGCTGAATGGCGAGACGAGCCTGCCATTCGCCTATTAGTAAGCGATATGACCGCTCATAGCTTGTAGCAAAATCAAACAACACCATTAATTACAAAGCAATGCTTAGCATTCCACTACGTTCACCATCCTGAGACATGAGATGTTAAGTTCCATTATGTCCAGTAGTTACTCTGCCCACAATGTCCTGCAAACCGGAACACAAGAGTACATTTGCAAATTACATTATTTTTTGGCATGTGAAATAGATATTGACCAACAAAGATGTATCATTTAAAATACTAGGACATTCTAGTAGTTTCGAATATCTTATGTAGATAAATGAAATCTCAGTATGTTGGGCGTATTTAATAAATAATATACTTATCTACATACTTATTATGCCATCTGGTGTATTTAAAAAGAACTATACCCAATAAGTATTTATTGGCAATTAGGTAAAATAAAAGATACCTATAGCTTTAGCCTGTAATGTATCAAGATACCATCTAACAATTATTCTGATTATTATCATATCGCGTTTTGCTGAAACTGTAGGTAACTGATTAACTTTCTGACATAATAATTGCGCATGTTTTTAAAGCTTATGAAATAAAGAATTAGTGTAAAAATAAAGATTGTGAAATTTCTATCAATTATTTACAATAATATTGAATTTCTTAATGTGAAAAGAAACTCAAATATTGGAAACAGTTTATAAATAGAGCAAAGTACAGGAAATTAATGATAGACAATATCATTTAAATTATATTTATTAATGAAACTTATACTTAATAAATAACACTAAAACTATACACCAGTTTAAGGATACTATATTTACAGACAGTAAAGCACCTCAAAAACATAATGTATTTACAAGTATGCAGTAGAGATTCGGTAGTGATAATGACTCATTTGAAGCAAGGGTCGAAGCGGGGCGGAGTTGTGTTGCTGAGCTTGCGGATGGTGGCTGCTGGCATGAAACAGTTCTGCTGCTGACCAGGTGGAGGCCCTTGACCAGGGGGGCCAAATCCAGGTCTCGATGGCCCCTGCATAAAAGCATTGGGCGGGACTTGGCCAGGCATGCCCTGGTTCGGCATCGGCATACCTCCAGGGAATCCTTGGTTGTAACCTGGTGGACGCTGCATCCTGGAAACAAATATTATTTTATAGACTATGTTAATACCAACATTGATTACAAATGTTTTTATTCACGTTAATCTTTACGATAATGCGTAGAATTTCAACATCATTTACTAAGACGTATTTATTTATGACACTTTATTGGATTAACACAAGCAATATAAGATTATATTTTATCTTTTAATAGATTAAATGCAATTAATATTTTAATACAAAATTACTTAAACACAATATATTTATTTATTAATTCGTCCATGTAATTGCTTAACCGGGTAATGTACTCACTTTTATTGTTAATATATACGGATAAATAAAACGCAGTCACTTGTACAAGACGGTATGTTTCGAGAAACTATTTTCCAGTACTGCGGAAAGTATATTTATACCAAAACTTTATCGGCTTAATATATAAGAAATCTCGGCTATCGCTATCGAGTCAGATCTGACACAGCTTTGCATTGTTCAAATTATCTACATTTCATATAACGCAATAAGTATGGATATTTGTTTCGCTGTTTCAATTGTAACACTCCCCAGAGTGTTACAAGAGTTGAGTAGGGCCCCAGCCCTACTATGTATATTCATCCGAAACGACGTTCGAAACTTCGGACGATCGAAGTTTTTTATACGATACGAATGTATCTACTCTGTAAAAGTTCGAATTTGTATAATGTACATCATAACCATAAGTCTATGGTTACGACCATAAGTCAATAACGACCATAAGTATATGTAGGTACATTCGTATCTATACTATATATTATATATTTATATATAATATTATAAAGCTGCAGTTTGTTTGTTTGTTTGAACGCGCTAATCTCTGGAACTACTGGTCCGATTTGAATGATTCTTTCAGTGTTGAGTAGTCCATTTATCGAGGAAGGCTATAGGCTATATATTATCACGCTATGACCTATAGGAGGAAAGCAGTAGTGATATTTCTATCAAATACGAGGAAATTTTGTTCGTTTTTCGTGGTCCGATTGGTCGATATTCTAAACTGATAGTCAGAATTAAACATTTTGATTGCCATTTTAAAACGTGTATGCACCCTGGCGGTGCCGGGTCCGACCGCTAGTCGTATATAAACTTCGATCATCCGAAGTTTCGAACTTCGATTCGGATGAATATAGTAGGGACGAATATAGCCCCTGATATATTCATTCCGAGATTTTTAGATATAGACACTTAAATTAATATTATGTTCGGTGAAGATACCACTCTCCGATCGCTTTCAGACTAGGTGTTGTATTAACTTTATCAGTATTGTCCTCTTACGACTTACCGTAAAAGTCGCCAACATTGCCCGATTTTTTGATAAAATCTGCTATATTTCATATTTTTTCTATAACCACCTATATATATTTTTTCATTTACATCAACTACATAACCATATGCTACTATTAGCTATGTTATATTTAAAATAAATTAATATTTTAAATTTATTTTTTATTATTTTAATGATGGGCAAAGTTATGTGGCGATCAGCTAACATTGCCCATGTTGATATCTGCCAAAATATGACCCATATTATTACACAATTAAAAATGAAATAAGTATAAAAAACAATCTTGGCAGTGGTTTAGAAAAAAAACTCTTAAAGTTAACAGATTCTCGTAACAAAACATTATGGGCAATTTTACCTAGCGATTCTTACTCTTTCCATACAAACTCTGATAAATGGTTAAAAACTCTTAGGGCTGTCACATTACAGTAAATTGATTTTAGAGAAAAGGATGGTACGACTGTGCCGCTTTTTAGCTCGACTTGGAAGGGGCACTGCCGTGTCCCCAGATTATCTCGCAATGGACTTTGATCTGACCATTTAATATTTACAGCGGCACATTCGCTAAAATGTTTTTATGGCCCCGTCGCAAACAGACGAAGTTTACTGGTGGTAGGTGTCTCATATGTTGAGAGGCCGCCTGGGTTGATACCAATGGCCATATATACCTCAAAAGTCAAAACCGCAGTATAAAATGTAAATGCACTGTTGTGTTCCATTTTTTTACAACTATTTAAGCACAATCTCTTTAAAAATATCGCACATGCTAATCTAATCCGAAGATTGAGTAGAAAAATGACAATTTACATATCTATACTAATATTATAAAGAGGAGTCATTTGTATTTTTGTTTCTTAAGAATAAACTCAAAAACTACTGGACCGATTATAAAAATTCTATCACCATTCGAATGGTATATTATCCTGGAGTAATATAGGCTATATATTGCCTAAAGCGGTTGAAATAAGGGTTTAAACGGAAATGGAAAATATAATAATTGAAGATATACCTATCAGGTCATAAATTCTGTCACATGTTTAATATAAAATAATTGAAACAAGTTTATTCATTATGTAACTATTTATATACCAAAATGAACTTAACAAAACATAGATTCTTATGACACAAAAGTTTATTCAAAATGACCTCCGCGATTTTGAATACAGGCCTTCAATCTGCGCGGCCAGTTGTCTATCGCAGCACAAACGAGGTCCATGTCAATATCGGCGGCTGCCTTAATCAAGGATGTCTTGAGTGACTCCAAATTGGGATGAGGCTTTGAACACGCCTTTTCCTCCAAGTGTTGCCATATATTGTAGTCTAACGGATTCAAATCTGGACTGGAGGAGGGCCAGTCTTCGTGCCGGATGAAGTCGATTTCACGCGCTGCCAGCCAGTCTTGTGTGCTCTTCGCTTTATGAGCTGGCGCCGAATCTTGTTGGAATACCCAGTGCCTGTTATTGAACATGGTATGAGAAACATGTTCCACAAGGTTCGTCAGGACTGTATTTTGATACACAACTACATTCGTTTTTACACCTTTTTCACAAAAATGTACCTCTGTTAAGCCCCAATAAGAAACTCCCAACCATACCATGAGCGAGGATGGAAATTGACCTCGTTGGACACGCGGAATACGGTTGCTCGCTTCTTCACTGTGTGCGTACACCTTATCATTTTGTTTGTTGTAGCTCTCTTCTACGGTAAACATTTTTTCATCTGAAAAAAGAATTTCCCGATATTTTTTTCCCGCGTACCGCTTCAACAAAGCGCGGCATCTCTTCAGTCTCAGGTCCATTACACGAGTATTTAAACGATGTCCTGTTTTTCTTCGATATGCCCGAAGTCTTCATTTAACACCCTTTTCACCGTGGTTCTGCTTAACCCCATCTGAAGGGCCAACAGTTTCTGTTTACGTTTGGGATTTCTTTGAATTCGCGCCTTCACAGCTTTTATCACTGCTGGAGTCCTAACAGACCGAGGGCGACCACTTCTTCACCTCTCATCTACACTAGAGTCTTCATTGTATCGTTTGATGGTACGATAAACGAATCTTTTGTTTTTTTTTTTTTAATTTATTTATCACTTTTACAAAATAATCATTTATAACTTGTCACAATAGTAAGCATTGTTATATTCAAATTTTTCAGTATGTCAAAAATTTGAATTGGCGCGTAACCGCAACGGTGCAACGCAATAACTGCAACACGGTCTTCTTTAAGCGTCCACTCCATAAATTTAAAAATGAGAAAAATTCTAAAAAGTATACATTTTTATTTTTATGAACGATTCGAAATTCGAATTCAATAAACTTTTTTTGGCCAGCATTCTAAAAGAAAAGTTTTTACTGTGTGACGTGTGACAATACTTATGACCTGACTGTGTATTTATGAAAATTTATATTTTAGCGCCTTTTTACAAACGCAAATTAATGGCGTGCAACAATTTTGGATGAACGGCATATGGGGGTAAAATAAGGGATAAAATATGGAACTTTTTATCTATTGATCCAATACATGTCAAAATCGATACCTAAGAAACTCTTTGCGTAAATAGTCCAAATTCATAATCGGAATCGGAAATTTTGGCCGCCAATTTGATTTTTTTTATTATTGATCCGATTGGTCTCGAAATCGATATCTGAGACACCCTTTGTTCGAATGTAGGTTACATTGGGAGTTAGAATCGAAATTTAGTGGCCGCCATTTTGATTTTTTTCCCATTGCTCCGATTGGTTCCGGAATCGATATCTGAGGAACCCTTCGTTTAAATAATCTAAATTCACAGTTGGAATCGGAAATTTTTGGCCGCGATTTTGAAGTTTTTATTTATTGGTCAGTTTTTTTTTATTGCAATGAGTAGCTAGACGAGTATGCATGACTTCACTTCACGCCTTTACGCAGAAGGGGTAGGCAGATGTGCAACCAGGACCCACGGTTTGTCATGTATTCTTCCCATGTTGTGATAGGTAGCCTATCGCCATTTCGATCACAAATTCTTGCGCCAAATATCAGCTCGGCTGATAATGAATAGAAAAATCCAATATCACTTTGCCCGATCTGGTATTCGAACCAGAGCTCAGCTTTGGAATCATACCGTAATATAACTGCGCCACTGAGGCAGTCGCTTAAAAGAAGAATGCAAACCTTCGATTATTTAAACCTATCTATAATTCGAAGAAAGTGTCTGGTGTTTAGCAAAACTCTGAAAAAATAAAATTTATCCAATGGTTTTTGATACACTCAGTAATTCAAAGACAAAATTCAAAATATGTAAAAAAATGTATTAGGCTAGGTTCAGATGACCGCGCGGTGTCGCACGGAACCATCAACCGGGCGGTATAAGATCTAACTAAACAGTTGTTATTTATGTATTTTCATTCATTAGGTGATATGGTCGCTTAGCGACAAAGCCTATAAATAAATTAAACAAAAAAACTAAGCCGTGTGTACCGTTCACATTATCGTCCGCCACCGTGACGCGCGGTTATGAAACAATACAAATGGTTTAGTTAGACCTTGTACCGCGCGGTTGATGGTACCACGGGACGCCTCGCGGTCATCTGATCCTAGCCTTAGAAAAGTCCCATTAACCTCTAGCTACCGAGAGTCACCTATGTTTTGTTGAATTTGTCTAGATTTTTTTAGTAACGTCACTAGTCTGCAGACTGTATAGTGCATACCTTTTTAGGAAAATGGACAATAATTTATCTCCAACTCCTCCTATTTATTTAACTTTCTCATTGATTTCGTTGCGGGTCAGACAAATTAGACATTCCCGGAGACTCGCCGAGCTTCAAAGCTCGGTGTCATTACATTGCGTGCTACTGTTGATCCTGGCTTAAGGGAGTTGCAGTGGTGGGTGTGAGGAAGGGATAGTCTCCAACTATAAACACTGCATACCTTGCCATCAAGTGTAGCTAAATCGGTTCACTGTGCAAACATAGACCTTATATTAAAGGTTAAGGATTGCTAATTACCGGAAATTAAGGTACTTTATTTGATTGAGGCTATATATCAGATTAATATGAAATACATCTTTGATTACTTGATAATAGAAAGCACGATAATAATGGCTTTATGTTTTTGTGTTACCTACTGCTTTAAAAGAGATTATAAAATTCGAAATCACAACACAAAGTATGTAATTTACTAAGTTATCTCTTGTTTTTAACAGTTAGGCATATCTTGTTTACCTAATAGGAATATCTTGCCCATTTCGGCATCGTAATTGTGATATTCTAAAAAATCCACATCAATCTATAGCCGCTTAAACAAAACAATACAAATATTTGATAAAGAAACATTTTTTCTTATTTGAAATTTGCAATCTCATCGCTTCCATCGAATCTCAAGTCTTTGTTGAGCCAATTCAATTAAACTATCAATTGATTATGTGTGAACTAGATTTCAGGATTATAGACGATATCAAATAATCTTGTCACAAACCAGACATCGACCTGATTTGCTCAGTGAATTTTTATAAAGCTTGACTTGGTTAGGAATTGGGTTTTAAGCTCGAATAATAGTTCCGTAGATCTGTCAAGTCTCAAATATTTTCTCACTTCGGCCTGATAATATCGGCTGTAGTTGATCAATTCAAAGGGTGTGGACTTTCATCACGATAGCGCAAGACGCCACACATATTTCGCCACTTAGGAAAAAATAGAGTGTGTCTGGAAAGTGGTAATGCATCAGTCATAATAAAGCCAGATTCCCACGTGTTTCGATCTCTTCAGAGTTCTTTAGGCAGTGTCTGTGTTTTTTTTTTATTCATAAGACCCAACATTTCTGCAGCTACACGGTGGCAGAAAGTAATGGAATAAAATGGCACATATTTAATTTGTACTTTAATGTAATGTTAATAAACTTTGTATAAACGAAATATATAGAATATAAAGAAGGCAATGAAGAGAAGCATACTACGGCTAAGAAAAATACATAAAGTACGAAGTGAAGAGCTAAAACTACACTTTGCTGGTGACATAGCATGCTGCACGGATGAAGCTGACTAATAGAGACTAATAAATGGAAGTGATCATCAGGCAAAAGAAAAGCCGGCAGACAAACTAAGTTGGGTAGATGACATCGTGACAGCAGTTCGGAAAGATTAAATCAATCAGGGCAGAGATATAGAACGGTGGAAAAGGTTGGGATAGGCGTATACTGATGGTAGATCTCACATATGTGAGAGGCTGCCTGGGTGGGTACCACGGCAACGTCTATTTCTCCCGTCAAACAGCAGTTTGAATGCACTGTTGTGTTTCGGATTGAAGGACATTGTAGCCAGAGTAACTACTGGACATATTGAGACTTGGCATCTTATGTCTCGGGATGGTGAGCGCAGTGGAATGCCAAGAATTGCTTTGTAATTCAAGGTGTTGTTTGGTTTTGCTACTGTTAATGAGCGGTCGCATCGCTTACCATCAGGCGAACGGCGTGCTCGTCTCGCCATTCACTACAATTAAAAAAATATATCCAAAAGGAGTCCACATTCTAAAAAAATATTGCCGACTCATTATATTTTGTGATGCACTACTTTAATCTTTATTGTTTTGATTATATTCCAAACATGGTTAATAACAAATTTACATTCTCTATAATATATGAGAGTTTTTAATAATATTGCACCGTCACCATAATTCATCTATCTTTCTTAGAATTATAAAGAATTTTCACAACTGGGTTTTCCAATAGGGAACACCTAAATTCAGCGAATTCTCGGAAAGTTTATAAAGTATTTTTTTTTCATTGTAATGATCTGACCTATGAGAAAACTGACCATTTTATGGGCGTTTATCTGACGATTTTGTTAAGAACAATTCTGACCCTAAGAGTATTAAAAAATATTTGTAAGCATTAGAAACATTTTTGACAGCAGGGATCGAATCCGCGGTCTCTTTTTTCATATCCGACGACTAAGCAACTGCACCACTGAGGCTGTTAAATTGTTTGCCTGTACCTTACCTCCACTTGTAAATAAAAGGACAAATATAAAAATTGAGTTTTACGCGATTTGCAACGAATCAGTAAGTTTTATCATAATAAAAATACCTCAGACAAAAATTGTAGATCATAAAATTATCTATAAAAATGTATTACTGGTAATACTTTTTTTCCTACGAGCCTCCGTTTCTTGTTGATGAAGACTTTCATATTTGGACACTAAGGGATATTTTAAGAGAAGACGTGATGTAGATTCCAGAAAGCTGCCCATCCGAGTTGAATTTGGTGGTTGACCTCTCTCGAAGTTGGACCTGCGTAACCAGACTACTTGCCCCAATAGACATATTGGAACAAGTAGTCGACTATTTTGACCGTGGACTTTTCAACCACAATCGAAGTAGGCGCTATATGATCTTGATCATATCCATGTTCATTTCAAGGTAAACCTTGTTGAGAAACTCCACTGAAGTCCTTGAGCGTAGGGCGTAGGTCTACCAGCGATTTTTTGAAGACTACTATGTGAAGGTGAGTTATATACTCGCCATTAACACTACTTTTTGTGTTTCAATTATCTGTTATCTATAATTAATATTATCAGCTTGATAAAAGCCGTGATTTTTAGTATTAGCAAAATAGAATGCGGATAATTTTTAAATATTGATAAATTGTGTAGTGCAAGGACAAAGTTACTCAAGGTATTATTTACTTTTTTCCAAAAAATCGGGCATTGCCTCGTAATTTGTGTTATCTTTTTAGTTTCGCCGGGCAATCTAAGAGATAAGTGTAAAAATGTGTCACTTACTGTCAACAAAAAAACATGTAAACTTTTCGATATTGAGACAAATAACAAAAAAACTTTTTCTATAAAACATCTGCACCATTAACTAAAAATAATAACAGTCTATAATATTCACATTGAAAATGAAGAAAATACTTAACGTGTTTAATTATATGTATACTCGTAATATACATACTCATTACTCTATTGAAGTTCTTCATTCGCCCGCGTCCCCGTGTTCAAAACCTAATTACGACAGGAATTACAGTCCGTACATGTATTATAATATTAGGTATACTCTTCCTGTATCAGCCCATATACGTCCCACTGCAGGGCACGGGCCTCCTCTACAATCGAGAGTACGATTGAGAGTGGTTAGGCCATATAGTCCACCACGCTGGCCTAGTGCGGGTTGGTGGACTTACATACCAAAGAAATACTCATAGCATATACTCTTTAGCTTTATGGTATGCAACTATCATTTGAAATTATATATTACTGGGTCCGTAATATACAATTTCAGATGATATTTGCGTACCATATTATATAGAGGAAATTTCATAATCGATCCGAGCTTTACAGATACTTGTTCACTTCCTAGTGATATATTTTATTATATTATCTTTATCTCAGTAGTTAGTAAGAGATTGCCATTTGCGGTACGCCCGTCATTTGCACTGCGATATCATTTAAATTGTTTTATTTATTAAGATTCGATGGAATACATAAATATTTCGCTTTACTACGGGGGGATGTGTCAAAATTCATAATTATCCTAATCTTCCCAATTTTTCTTTCCCATTTCCTGACTAATTTCATAACGAGTTTAAGATAAATAAAAAATATTCCCAGATAATGCTCTGTGCATTGAAGCTCGCCATGACAACAATACAGTTATGATATGAGACTACATTAGGTAGGTACATCTCATATACTATAATTTCTATGGGACTGGATGTATGTCATGTATGTGTTGCCAGCCCAAAATGCGGGAAGGAAAAAGTGTGGGAAGAGGATACCAATACCCCTTTTATTGGATAATGCTCATAACTCTATCGAATATTTTCAGTAAAAATTACGTGATTTTCACCAATTCCTGAATGTTGCTTGCGTGATGTTGAACAGGTCGATAAGATAGATATTTAAGATGAAATACTCATTACTGATGATAATAGTCACTACGACAACGTTTGTTTACAAGCTTGTAATCGATTTAATTCGATATGATAATTGTATATGTGTTGTTTTAAAACCTTCAAATGGTTGCAATATTATTTGTATACGTGCAGTTTCAAGTAAAGTATTTATCAGTTAGAAAGTTATAAAGACGTGAGATAACATAGGATAAAATCAACGGATGGATAAAAAATGATACCGACGCGTGAAGTTTTAAAGTATTTTAAATACCTACACCATACCACCAAGGCCTGCAAGAAGGCTTACGTTAGAGCGGATGCTCAGCGCGTTAGCAGGATTGGGCGTGCGTTGGCCAATCATCCAACTAGCAGTCGTGCCTATTGCAGTTTGGCCAGGGCCGTTCAGTCTAACTTCTGCCATCCAGGTTTGCCTCCGCTGAGGTACCAGGAAGATTCGCTGGCTCACAAGCAGCAAGAAAAAGCTGCCTTACTGGCAAATCTCTTTGCGGCTAATTTCCGCATCGAAGACCGTGGTTCTCAGACGCTGCCTACCCTGCCTGATTGCAGTTTCTCAATGGCGGATATTCGCATCAGGCAGTGTGATATGCGGCGTGAGTTGCGGTCTCTCGATGTGCGGAAAGCCAGTGGTCCGGATGGGATACCAGTGGTGGTTTTAAGAGCTTGTGCAGCTGAGTTGTCTCCTGCACTGACTCGCCTCTACCGAGCGTCCTACCGCACAGGTGTTGTGCCGGAATCTTGGAGGGAGGCCAATGTGCAACCGATCCCCAAAAAGGGTGATCGGTCGGACCCTACCAATTCCGCCCTATAGCTATCACCTCAGTGATGTGTAAGTTCATGGAGCGGATCATAAACGCTTAATTGGTCCGCTACCTGGAGGATCACTCGTTGATCAGTGACAGACAATACGGATTCCGTCAATATCGATCAACGGATGATCTTCTAGCGTTTGTCCTGCATCGCTGGGGTGAGGCGATTGACCGGCGTGGTGAGGCTCTTGCTGAGAGCCTCGACATTGCTAAGGCGTTTGATAGGGTCTGGCACCGTGGTTTTCTTTCCAAGTTTCCGGCATACGGTCTGCCCGGCAACCTGTGTTCGTGGATTTCTAGCTTTCTGCATGGGCGTAGAATACGTGTATTCGTCGACGGACACGCTCATGTCAGTAAATGCCGGAGTTCCACAGGGCTCGGTTGGGCGGTAGGGCTTGTTTATTCTGCATATCAATGACATACTTATTGTCGCTTCACAACATTCACTGCCATGCGGATGATAGCACGGTTCATGGGCGATACCACTGCGGGCCTCCGGGTTGCCGAGTCGAAACTGTGAGGGAACGTGAAGATCTTGTCATTGAGCTCAACCGGACCTTGGATGTCATTTCTACATGGGGTTCAAGGAATATGGTTGAGTTCAATGCCAACAAAACCCAGGTGTGTGCGTTCACCTGCAAAAAATCCCCGTTCTCTGCTCTCCCGTCCCCATTCTTCAGGGTGCTCCCCTCTCAGTGCCTTGCTCGATGCCTTGGATGGATTGCAGCGGCGGGCCATCAGCATTGTGAATGATTCAGACGTTACGAGCAACTTAGAGTCGCTACAACGCCGGAGGGATGTCGCCTTTTTAAGCGTGTTCTACCGCCTGTATCACGGTGAATGCTCTGAGGAATTGTTCAACTTGATTCCCTCCTCTCCATTCCTAACTAGAACCACGCGTGCTGGCTTGCGAAGCCATAGCTTGTCGGTCTACACCATCCCGGCGCGAACCAAACGGTTCTCTAATTCTTTTTTGTGCCGCACCATCAGGCTTTGAAATTGTTTGCCGTCTCACGTGGTTCCCTCCTTCCTACAATCTTGGGTCCTTCCGCCGTAGCGTGAAGCGGCACCTTAGCAGGCCGGCATAGTTGTTTCCAGAGTAAAAAAAAACATAAAGTATATAAATGAGTTTAACACAGATCTTTTCTTATTTGACATTGAATATTGTCTTTTACAGGTTAGCGCATTTCTTACTTCAGGTAAGAAGGACACCAGTCAGTATCAGTGTACTCAGTAATAGTAAACTACGAGAGACTTTCCGGTCTCACAAATACCTATCCCTAGAACAAATATGTGTGGTTCACAGAAATCTTTGCCTCGGCGCAGGAATCAAACGCGCGGCCTCTCGTTTCGCAGCCGACGTTTAACCATCTGCGTCACGGAGGGTGTCCAATTCCCTTAATATTCATTATATTTCCTAACTATTTGTTATTAATACTACTTTTTTGGGAATAATTATTGCAGTCCACCATTAATTTTATATAAGTCTAAGTCTAAGTGTGCTAGTTATACAATTTACCAAGCGATTTAAGATTGATTGTTAATACTTATTTTATTGTGCCAACAAATATTATTTCGTCTTTAAAATATTAAGCTATCTTAATTACATTTGTGATAAGTAAAATAGTTAATACTCATATACTACAATACATCACGGATAAAACAACAAAGGATTTAATCAAAACCATAACACGTAAAATAAGGAATATTTTATTAAAATTATTAAAAATCACAAAAACTTATTCTAAATTAAATTCAAGTTTTAGCAGGTTTACTATCATCTAAATGCTTATTCGAATTGAGTTCAGTTTTGATTTCGCTAACTTGAGTCGTATCGATTTGTTTAACAATGTCGCCGCTCAATTTGACAGGTTTATCTTCGATTGGATTGTTATTGATGGCCAATCTTCTTGTTATTAAATAAGATAGGAGTTGGAAAATGGCGAGGGCGATACCAGGCAGGAGCCATGCATCAGGCATGGACGATACAGTCTTGCTGTATAATAGAGAATACAACGGGGATGACAAAGTTTGCGTGGCTGACTCCAGTGCACCCAACACGCTGTATATTTTACCTGAAAATATAAGATATCAATTGATAATTTATAAATACAAGGCAAAGCTGTCACCTAATCACGTATTACTCACTTGAGCGCATCGATCAATGTTATTGGGAATTTTATGAAAGAATTGATAGTATCATCTCGTCAAATCTCACATTTCAAGTGAATCATATCTGATCTATTTATTACAAATCATAGTATATAATGTTTGATAGAACTTTGCCAGAACTCAGATACGAAAATCGAGTAAACAAAAAATTCCTTTGAAATCAATCTTTCATGATCTGTCAATACAATAGAATTCGAAAAGGGGCAATGTGTTTCATTTTAATTTCTTCGTGTTATTGGTAAGGGATATAATTACAATTAATAATTATGGTTGAACCATTAAACGCTGAACTTTATTTTATTAAAAAATTGATTGGTGTTTTTCGATTAGTCGTTTTTTTATATTTCGCAATACAGATGATATGCCGCAAATCTATAACTAAATCTTTTAGACTTGTAGAGGTTATCAACTATCTGCCATATCAAATTATATTGCGCCACCTCCTGTTCTATGAGTAAAATAAAGACAGACTTTAGAAAATCATCATTGTGTTGTGGTTTGCAGCAAATAATAACTGGTCACGGCCGCGACCAGCCATTTTTTCATGACTATGTTGTATATTTTGGACAGCCTCCTTGGCGCAGTCGGTTAGACGCCGCCTGTTAAACGAGAGGTCGTGGGTTCGATCCCCGCACCGAGAGAAATGTTTGTGCGGCCCACAAATATTAATTTTGGGTCTGGGTGTTTGTAAGACCGAAAAGTCTCTCGTAGATCCTGATACCCACTACACAAGACTCCATCTTAATGTGTGATAAGACTATGTGTGCGACTGTTAGGTGTTATTTATTTATTATTTTATATTAATCTACGTTTTATGTACATTGCGACTATAATAAACAGTTTTTCTTTCTTTATTACTTATAGCCCAAAATATTATCACGCTAGTGCCTAAAAAATAAATTAAAGTTAGTTGCATAAATACATATTTTGAAAATATGTTATTTAATACTGATACAACTGTAAAAACCTTTCATATCAAACAAAAAACTTGTGGCAGGTCTCACATATGGAAGTCGCCTGGATAGGTAACACCGCAATGTCTTTTAATCCCTCCAAACAGCACTGTAAATGCACTCTTGTGTTTCGGTTCGAATAATATCGTAGCCAGAGTAACTACTGAACATTTTGAGACTTAACATCTTATGTCTCAATATGGCGAGCGCAATGGAAAGCTAAACTTTAGTTTGCAATACAAGGTGTTTGGTTTTGCTTCTGTTCATGAGCAGTCAAATCACTTACCATCAGGCGAACGGCATACTCGTCTCGCCATTCAGTGCAATAAAAAATAAAAAGACAAACCTTGTTCTGTGGGTAAAATTTGTTTGTTTATCAACGGCCTCTGCACTACTTGAGATCCTTGAGATATTATACCAATCACAGGAACTGAAAATAAAACATATATTACAATACTTGTACATACTTACTGAAAAATAATGCATCATTAGCATTATATGATATTGTGCAATAGACAAAAGTGAATGACTTTCTATGCTGACCGAAACAAAAGAAAACTAAGAATTCCCCGGTTATCATTGACATATATTTCAATTTGTCGGACTTGATTGATGAATAAGTATATCACAATATCGGCTGGCGATTGCATTTCACAAGTTATCGGTATGGATTGGAAAGTGATTTGGATTTGATAAGCTATTGTGCCTATATCATATCTAACTAAAATTAATCCCACAAATGTGTACATACAGATATGTGTCGACTATCAAAATATAAGCCTTTTTTTTGGCTTTTTGTCACATTTATTTTATCATATGAAATATTTAGTGTACTTATGTAGATTTTTTTTTTAATATACCATTGCGTACTGTAGCAGCCAAGAAGCTTATACCCAAATGGAGATTGCATTTCGTATAAAACACTGAAGCACAAAAATTTGACCTTGAATGCCGACTGCATTGACAATGAATGAAGGTCACGTGAAGTTCATTCATTGTTACGCTAAAGAAAAGGATAGCAGGCAACAGCGACTGCATTCAAGGTCAAATTTTTGTGCTTCACTTTTATATACGGAATGCAATCTCCATTTGGGTATAAGCTTCTTGGTCTGCAGCTCTTATATGAACATCTCGCTGCCGGGTTCGTGCTACACAATCGAAGTTTCGAATATTAGTTAGACCATAGTGCGAGTTAGTGCACTTCACATGCCTATATAGGTAGTTAAACTACTTTGTATCCATATTAATGACTAATACTGAATCATTAAGGTGTCAGAAGTTTATTTGATAATAGGTACTGACTAAATGGATAATTGTCTTAGTAATAGTAGATTGGTTATTCATTGTTGAGAGATAATTATTTATCTATTATCGGACACAATAATGCGGGTGTCTTCGAAAAGCATGTACATTATACATTGATCACAGAATGCGATATTCATGTATGAATCACTATGCTGGGATTTAGAGCTTGTATACAATGGCTATTATCTGCTGTTACTATCCGGATGGACCCGACTATAAATATTATGTTGATTCTAACTCAGAGCTAATTCAGTTTACTTTGAACCCATGATTTTCTTTTGATAGAGATTTTATAGTAATGGGTATGGAGACTGTCCCACCCTCACACCCACCACTGTAACTCCTGTGAGCCAGGATCAACAGTGGCACGCAATGTAATGACACCGAGCATTGAAGCTCGGCGAGTCTCCGGGAATGTCTAACTTGTCTTTAACCCGCAACGAAATTAATCAGAAAGTGAAATTAATAGGAGGAGTTGGAAATAATAGTGGGTTATATATAAATGGGGAATAAATAGTAATGGGTATCTAATAGGTGAGAAGCCGCCTGGGTAAGTACTACAGCAATGTATATTTCCCCTGCCAAACAGCAATGTGAATTAACTGTTGTGTTCCGGTTTGATGAACATTGTAACCAGAGTAGCTACTGGACATATTAAGACTGAACAGCTTATTTCTCAGGGTTGCGAGTGAAGTGGAATGCCAAGCAATGCTTTGTAATTAAAGGTGCTGTTTGGTTTTGCTACTTTCCATGAACTGTTGTTTTGCTCACCATCAGGCGAATGGGATGCTCGTCTCGTCATTCCTTGCGATAAAATCTTTTTTATGTGATCTTTCTCATCATAAGTGTGATGACATGTATTTAACTAGTTATGGATTGGTACGTGGCATTAAAAAAATGTACCAAAAATCCCTAGCTTAATGATGTCCATAAGGATATGAAGAGTGTGATCTTCTACGTCAACTACGCTTGTGACCGGACAAAACAGACCACTCTGGACCAAAAGGTGACGCTTATTTACGTCGCGTCAACACAACGTAGAAAGATATAGATATTTAGTGTGTAATACACATAAATTAAATGACCCAACTGAGGAAAATTGCATTCAATTCTCATACAGTTATGCGATTTATTTTTAAATTTATAAATATACGTACGCAAGAACACCCAGACGGTATTAGTGGCCGCAATGAGACCCGACGTCGCGAGCACATACGACATACAACTCAGCATACCGACGCTCTCGTCCGACAGGCGTAGTCGCCGCTTCAGCACGGTTAAAATTAGCAGGGTGCCTGAAAATAATAATATTTAATAACTTTGCCAAATATTCATTGCTGCTAGTAAAGACGCCTAGGCAAAAAAGGTAGCGGGTTTGATACGAAATGGAAAATGTTTGAGGGATCCTTTAAACATTTTTCTAGTGTGGATATTTGCGTTAGGAATAAGTCTAGGATAACCACGATACTAGACTTGTACCCTAATTTAGGACTATCAAATAGAGACTGCTGCGTGTAATTCATTATTTAATCAATACATACATAATCGTCATGCCTGTACCCCATAGGGGTAGGCAAAGACTAAACTAAATAGCCAGTTTGCTCGCTCCTGACATATCACTTTCACTTCATCCACTTTTATCAACCTCTTCTTGCATTTTCGTTGATTCAGAGTACTTTTAACTCTGACCCTTGTTGAGGGTATCATCGATTTCGATGGTATAGGTTCGGTAAGGTCAAACTCTCCCAACTCTTCCATCTACAATCACCTTGTATATTATGTGCTTGGGTTCCATTCAAGCATCCTCTTTATGACCAAACCATCCAACATACCAAGTCAATCAACTATTATATTTCTTGATTTGAAATCAGATATTGTTTGAAGTACGTAGAAGTGTAAGATACTGACCGACAAAACTAACGATATTCCTGTAGGCGAGGAAGGAACCGAACATGACGTCATCCCAGTGGAATTTGTACCTGTAGTACATGTACGCGATCAATACTTCGGCTGTGGACAAAAAATATATATAATGTAATAGCATTATGTATGTAATAAATAGACGATATTTTTGCACATTTAATGATAGTTTTCAACAAATATCAGTTCGTGTTTATGAAATACATATTTTCAGTGTTTTGTTATACTGATAAAATAATCTTCAGCCACAGTTGAACGTTCAATAACCTTGAAGCCTCCATTTAAATAAATCAATCATATTACTATAACTAAAGCCTGAAACTTAAAATGAAGTTGTAAGTCGCTTTTTCTGCAACAAGTAAGAGTCGCTTGAATTTACATAGTACCCCAAATAGCGTAGAAAGCTCCGGAAGCCCTTTTTCTTACGGTCAGATTATTTAAGTAAAAAACAAGCATTAAAAAATCTAGAAAAAAAACAACAACAAATAATTGTCATACCTAAACAACATTATAAGCCTAACAATAGACTTTACCTTATTTGTCGCGACCTTATTTACCTTATTTGTTTGTTATATTATCTATCAAACTAAAATCTACAATCAACGATAACAATTAAAACAGTGAACATGCAACATTGAAAAATCAAGAAATGCTGGTAAAGTCCTAGACGTCGCAATTGATAATAGATTGCAGTAGACGCTTTATTTTCATTGTTTTGCAACTAATCGATATCGGCAGTTTCTAGACAGAAGCTTGTTTGTACAGGCATTACAAATAGACTCAATGAACCTTATGATTAGTACTGTGTAGGCCAGATAAAATACCCATAGGTGATAATCATCAATTACTTCTTAGTCTAAAACGGTGAAGGAAAACATCGTGAGGAAACCTGCATACCATAGCGATTTATAAGAATTTCTATGGTATGTAAGTCCGCCAACCCGCACTAGGCCAGCGTGGTGGACTATATGGCCCAACCACTCTCAATCGTATTCACGATTGTAGAGTAGGCCCGTGCCCTGCAGTGGGACGTATATGGGCTGATACAGACAGACTTCTTAGTCAAAACAATTATGACGGGTTGATTGCAGTCAAATACAAAGTAAAGCGGAAGGCGACACGCTTGTGTGCGTTACTATTCCAGGTTTAAATCTTAGAGGGCCCACGGTTCTACGCTGGGCGGGTCACACGAGTAAGTCAGGGCTCTTCTCCCCTTGGGAAATCCATTGCTACCTGTAATGGGTGGGACAACCATCGATAGGTTACTGTCGGTATACTTCGCTAGGTTTTCTCAGGACAGCGGTATAACCTAACAAGCCTCCCCCGAGAGACCGAAATAAATAAAATATTACACAATGTAGTTAGTTAAAAAAATAATATTAAAACCATATGCAAGTGTATTAAGCAAAACATTGCTTATTATTAACAAATAATTTTAATTGATGTTTTGTGGGTGTAGGTGCGTACTTATATTCGCGCTGCGTCATTTTTTTTAATGTTTTTGTAATCTGTGGAATCTGTTGTGAATAATATGTTGTTTAATTGTATTTTATCTGTTATTGTATTTTACTGTAGTTTTCCAAATAAAGAATAATGAAAGTAAAACTACGACTTGGTTCTACTACTTACCTACATATCAATTGATGTCTAATAACATTTTGGCTGCCTCCGTGGCGCAGTTGGTTAGACGCCGGCTATGAAACGAGAGGCCGCGGGTTCGATTCCCCCACCGAAACAAATATCTGTGTGAACCACAGGTATTTTTTTCGGGTCTGAGTGTTTGTGAGACCGAAAAGTCTCTCGTAGTTCCTGATACCCACGACACAAGACTCGATGTTAGTGTGGGGTCAGGACTATGTATGTGACTGTTGGGTGTATTTATTTATTATTTATTTATACTAACCTGATAACAAAACCCTGTCTCCAAGCGCAACAACCAGCATTAAGAGAATAATCTTGCGCCTATTTCCATCGCGACTCCTCACGAGACACTGCACGGCGTTGAACGGCAATCTCCAGTTGCAAGCGGACACTTTGTTGTCTCTGTTCACATTCACATCCTTCATCGCGAAGATCACGTACATCAGGGATGAGAACTGTAACGAAATTATAAAGCTAATGAAATTGATGTTTAAAAAAGTGATGGAGCTTTTGATGTGTTGGGAATTGCAAGATTTATAGCGAAGATTTTATAAGGGTTTATTGTAAGAGATTTATAAAACAAAGGTTTGAAAATATTCATAATTGGTTTTAAAAACACTTGTAAATTCATTAAAACGAAAGGATTATTTTTATTAGAAACTTGTATTACATTTCTGTTAACTATTAATTGAATTTCAGAAAAGGCATTTCTGTTAAACAGTCTCTCATATGTATGTGAGAGGCCGCCTGGGTAGGTCTATTTCTATCGCTTAACAGTAGTGTAAATGCACTTTTCTGTTCCAGTTTGAAGTACATTGTAGCCATAGTAACTACTGGACGTAATGAGACTGAACAACTTATGTCTCAGGATGCCAAGCATTGCTTTGTAATTCATGGTGTTGTTTTGTTTCGGTACTGTCCATGAGCGTTCGTATCGCTTACCGACAGGCAAATGACATTCTCGTTTCCCCATTCATTAAATAAAAAATACAGTATAAAAATATGATCACAATTTAGTTATTATAGTCAGTAATACCTATAGTCTAAATAGAATTTTAAATCAGATCTGTTGTACTCTTAGCTAACCATTTTTTTAAACCTTTTAATTAATTTGAGTTCCGTAATAATATTACACCTCGACGAAGAAAACCATGTAAAGGAATATCGGGCAATACTGTAGAGTTAAAATTTATCAACACAAGAATATTTTCAATACATGCGGTTCGTGTATGTGCCTTTAACTTAAGCCATAATGTGTATAAAATACAAAGTGGTGCTCCGTTATTTTCGAGACGTTCGATTCATGTAATCTCTTAACGTTGTCAGTTCACTTTAGCTTAGCTCTCAGCACTAATCTCAAGTTGAGATCCTGTTTGTCCAGTTAATTATGTCGGCACAGCACCCAGTATGTCTAGTTTGAGTCTAGGTCCAATTAAGAATTAACTCTGCAAATAGCATGTAATGGCTGTAGGATGCGTCCATGATAAACTTTATTGCTAAAAGGAGCGAATATACTTGTTTTTGGTATATGACAGTAAAACGAGCGAGATATATGAATATGATATAATATTGTGCGATTCCTGTATTCTTTAGATTTCTTTAGGTTTGGAATGGCTGAGGTTAACGATATTATACTGATACTTAATCTACGGCCCATCGTATCCAATGTAAAATTAAATGTTAATTAAGCCTTTATACATTGTTCTTGGTGACCTATTGGTAAAGAACCGGATGCGGCACCGAGACGATGTTTGCGGCTTGAAATCCCACGGTACTTCTGACTTATCAGTCATGTATGTATTGATATTCGATTACCAAGCACTTTACTGATAAAGTATAATATCGAAATGAAACCTGCATAACATAAAGATGAACAAAATAATTTCTGTGTTCATTGATATCTCCTAATCCGCACTAGGCCAGCGTGGTCGACTATGACCCAAATCCTTTCAATCGAATTCTGTGTTGTAAAGGGCTCAAGCTTAGCACTGGGTGTTTAAGCGCTGGGAGAGTAAAGTGCAAGTATTTATAAAAATATTTTTATGTGTATTAATATTTACGCAGCGCCGCATCCGGGTCATAAGGAAATGTTCCTTACATGCATTCATCATTAAAATTTGGTAAGATTTTCATGATACTTAATGCATGTTACGAGTTGCTTTTATTAAAATCTTATAAATATTTATACTTCATTTAAACTCGCAATGCATCTTGGCTATTTTGGGCTTTCTTCAGAAATACGAGTAGAATTGAATTATATCCAACCGAAAGATGCTACAACGCGTAAAAATGAAAACAGTGCGCCAAACCAAACACAT
Organism: Hyles euphorbiae; assembly: GCA_023078785.2. NCBI lineage: Eukaryota > Metazoa > Arthropoda > Insecta > Lepidoptera > Sphingidae > Hyles > Hyles euphorbiae. The sequence continues at coordinate 8,344,747 of CM041034.1, read as the reverse complement.
AAGAATGAAAAATGCAAGCGACTTTTCATTTTTTCTGTTTTTTTTTATAATTTATTTATATTAAGCAACATAATATAACGCAAGCTGTGTTTACATAGGTGTAATGTAATATGCATATTTTCTATAACATAAATAATCGTTGATTTAAAACCATGTTTAAATCTAATAAAAAATCGATACCATTACTTGTATTTATCATTTAGATTGGACGTATCAACATATTTTTATTAAAAATTGAAGAAGTAAGTGAACGTGCTTTTATATATTTTTGTAAACTCTGTTGAATTGGAGTGAAAAAGGATTTTTTCGAATTGATCGACATTGAATATATAGGGTAAAGACCTTGACATTTTCATTTATGCTAGCCCGGCTGAATCCGAATATAATTAAATAAACAGTGATCTCGAAACGCGTGACAAGTCAGCGTGGGTCAGTATGACGAGTTGTCCAGTATAAGGTAGTTTTTATTCAACATATGCTAATCACTACATTGTATAAAACAAAGTCGCTTTCTCTGTCCCTATGTCCCTATGTCCCTTTGTATGCTTAAATCTTTAAAACTACGCAACGGATTTTGATGCGGGTTTTTTTAATAGATAGAGTGATTCAAGAGGAAGGTTTATATGTATAATATGTACATATTATTGTACAGAAATCTATTTGTACCCGGGCGAAGCTGGGCCGGGCCGCTACTTACTTTGAGAATAAAATATGTAATGCATGAACCCGCACTAAGCCAGCGTGGTGGACTCTATGGTCTAACAACTCTAAATCGTACTCTTAATTGTAGAGTAGGTCCTGCAGTGGGACGTGTATGGTCTGATATAGTACTAGTAGTAGTAAAGTGTGCGTGGTGGCCTGTTGGTAAACGGACTAGACGCGACTGCCAACATGTTCACGGTGGTCGCGGGTTCGAATCCCAGGGCACACCTCTGACTTTTCGGAGTCATGTGTGTATTGATAGTCAGTCACCACGCACTAAAACGGTGAAGGAAAACATCGTGAAGAAACCTGCATACCATAGCGATTTATAAAATTTCTATGGTATGTAAGTCCGCCAACCCGCACTAGGCCAGCGTGGTGGACTATATGGCCTAAACACTCTAAATCGTACTCTCGACTGTAAAGTAGGCCCGTGCCTTGCAGTGGGACGTGTATGGGCTGCTGCTGCATCTTATAGTATAGTATGAATTAAATTATAATGTAAACGAGTAAACAAAACAAATACCTGCAGTAATAAAACAAGAGGAAACACACCGTAGAATCCGAGGTGTCTGTACAGCAAGGGCCCACTTACAGCGCCCACCACGTGGGCGATCTGGATGGCGGCGCGATGGGTGCCCATCGTGCGAGTGACGTCACGACCAGTCGCGTGACACACCTGAAAATACCATGTTATTAAGTCTATACTAATATTATAAAGAGTTGGTGGTGGTAGATCTCTTATATGTGAGAGGCCGCCTGGATAGGTACTATTGTAATGTCTATTTGTCCCACCAAATAGCAGTGGAAATGCACTGTTGTGTTTCGGACTGAAGGATACTGCAGCCAGAGTAACTACTGTACTGGACATATTGAGACTTGACATCTTATGTCTGGCTAGCGCAGTGGAATGCCAAGCAGTGCTTTTAATTCAAGGTGTTGTTTGGTTTTGGTACTGTTCATGAGCTGTCATATCGCTTACCATCAGGCGGAATGCTCGTCTCGCTATTCTTTGCAGTAGGAAAAATATGATGAAATTGAGGGTATCTGTGATTTTGTGATTGGATTCGGGGTATATAAACCCTCCAGTGATAGAATACAGCTTAGTCGTTACTGAGACTTCGACAATGTCGGTCGTCGTTAAGTCGCTCAATGTGTCGGGTTCTCGCGGTTTTTTATGCGGTAAAGAGTGTTAATCAAAAGTACTGATGTTATTTTCACTTGCTATTAAAATCATTATCGACTAAATATGTAATATGTAAAATATGTAGTAGTTAAACATTTGTAAAAAATCAAATAAACGCTGTCGACTACGTCACTGCTGCAAAGTTTCTTCTCGACGTCAAGAAGTCTTTGAAATGAACTCCGAGGCGCCATCGTCTAGAGGGTCAGCAACACATTAGTTTATTAACAACGCAGTTTTCATCTGTCATCAGGTAAGTGTTTGAATATTTTATTTTACATTCAGTTCAATTCAATTATTGACAGTTGTATACCTGGTTGTACATATTGTGATGATGGCCAGAATGGATAGGAGAGGATGGGGTAGGACATAACAGTGACGGCAGTTGCGTTGATTTTAAATATAAAACGGTTAGTACGAGTCATGTTAGAGATGTGTTATTTTTTTATTAAGTTTTTTTATTTCAAATGCATTGTTTGACATTGCATGTTGTGACGTCCTTAAACAGGTGCTACTTTTATTTTAATACTTTTTGCATTTATTAGTAGTAATTTACAGCCACCACTGTTTGTCGTAAGTAAATAAATAAATTTCTCAACTGCGGATTCTATTACTGCACTAGACTTGCAACTGCATCGTAGAATGTAAACCCTTTTTCATACGATTAAATAAAAATATATATTGCAATAAACTTACATCTCCAATATGGCTGAAAGCGGCAGCGAGCAACAGTCCGAAGTTCCCTCCCAACGATATAGGAATCTGTACCACATACAACACTTGCGTTGTGGAAGCCCCTGGGAAGGTGAGCATGAGGAGAACTCCTGACGTCATCACACACATGCCGACCAATGGCATGATGAGTAGTGGCTTCCGACGCCCGCTGCAATCACTCCACGGGCCCACAAAAAGCAACACAACAGTGGATAAGAGGCATCCGATGAAGCTCCTGCTTACGTTTATACTGGATACCAGCATCTGACTGTCGGCCTGGAATATTAATAATAAGAATATGAGCATAAGGACTATTTTCGATTGTCAGCCTGGAATTTCGATGAGACTGTGATCTTGAAGCTATGTTTAAAAAACGAAGGATAGGCAAATGGATAGGCATTACATTACAAAATATAGCCATCTATTACTGCTTCGATGGCGTAGTTGCACTATAGTACGTGAATAAAGCTGAGGTCTCGGGATCGAATCCCGGATCGGGCGAAGTGATATTGAATTTTCTATTCATTATCAACCCGGAGTCAGGAATAAATGCCGGATATGGTGATAAGCTCGCCCCCTATCACGTCATGGGACGGAACATACAAGGCGAAATGTGAGTGTTTTGGTACTGCTGCCTACCCCTTCTGGGAAAATGGCATGAGTTTACGTATTTATATCGAAATAAAATGCTTAAAAATAAATATTAAATTAACTCAATGAAATAGATTTTATCTTTACTGTGGAAAAGAATTATCATATATTCTTTTTACTAAACGTTCTGTCATAATACCAGCATTTTCAAAGTCATTGCTAGCGAATAGTAATGACTTATTTTGTAATGCATCATTTATGTCGAAACACTTTACGTGCTCTCCACCCGGCCCAGGGATTTATGTCTATGGCTTGAGATACTTTTTTTGGCTTTAATGATGAGATGAGCGGGACATTCGAGTGATGGTAAGCGTGATTTCTGCTCTTAAACAGTAGCAACATTATTCAGTACTATATGACTCAGCCCTGCTCTCGTCACCCATCGGTAATTGTTATAGATACGGATCCATAGTATAAAATGTACATAATATGTACAAGGTTAGAGTCAGGGGTTACTGTATGATCCGAAATGGAATTCGAATATTCGAACTTACGACGTCTGAAAAAAGTTATAAGTTTTCCACTTCCTAAAATCAGTATTATTCTCTACGATACTTATCATTCACTCCGAACTTGGTCTATGGTTATGAAGCCCGATAAAGAATTCGAACATTTTTTGGAGTCCCTGGCACATTCGTATTTAAATTTAGTTACGACGTTTGAACATTCACATTTCGTTTCGAATTATAAAGTAACCCCCCCAGATACTTGCGGCGTTGAAGCCAACTTTTAAAGAGATGCACCAATTACTTTATATGCTTACAATTTTACAGCAATATTTAATACTCTATATCGTGTGTAAGAAAACTTAAAGGAAGAAGACGCCGTCATTAGAAAATATTAATGGAAATTACCCGTATAATTATGAATTAAATAGGGTTCTCAGTTTGTACTGTCTCTTGACCGCATTAAAGTTCAACATAAATAGGAAGTTATACAATTCAATTAATGCAGCATATTATTATAACAACCAGATTAAGGAGGGCATAATTATATTTAAATAATTGCATTGCAGCGTAAAATGCTTTTCAAGTAACATTTAATTAAATAACGTATTACATAAAGGTGTGAAAATCGTTGCACAATTTTTATTTTGCTTATCTCGCATGCGCATTATTGGTTTAGAATTTTCTGTCTTGAATCAGATTATTTTTATGCCAGTTAAGTCCCGTTAGGAGCAAGAATCAAGATACACAACACGAAGATAAACGTATTTGCCGGCTATCAGTTTTTCTTAAGTTTTACGTCTGTGTCCACGCAACTATTGATAAGGAAAATGTAAACGTCTACCATTTTTATGGATTAGCGACGTTGGGCATAATGACAACTTTACTGAAATAATTAATAAACTAAAATATTCATTAATATTTATTAATTAACTAAAATATTAATGAATATTTTATTAATTAATTATTTTCTGATTAAAACCAACTTCTAAATTTTAAATCACTACAGTGTAAGCTGGTTTTGAAAAGAGCAACACTAGAGTTTCTTGCTTTCTTTTGTTTTCACGACCGGGCGGTAGATCAAAAAATGACTGAATCTAAATAATCATTTAACTTAGGCCGATAGCCTTACGATCGTCTGTTGCGAGTTGACTATGGATCATTTTTTACATTAAGATTTTGATAGTTGGAAACTTAATATGGACTGGTAATTTCAATAATTTACAGTGGCGTAACAATAGGGTGGCATAGTGCGCAAAATGCCACGGGCCCCGGGCCTAAGGGGCCCCCAGCCCAGCAGGGCCCTGGTCGGACAGGGGCCCGTCAGGGCCCTAGCCCGGTAAAGCCTCGGACTTAAGTCCGACAGGGTGTAAGCTTAGAATAATGCAATTTTAATAACGAAATTAATAAGAACTACATTTTAAACAGAAGAAATACATATGTGATTAAATTTCTATTTTGTATAATCTTAATAAGATGCCAATAAATTATAATTTAATGAATATTAAAGCAATATTTTCTAGACATTATTAAAGGGAAAACGAAAAACGAAAGAGAAAGAAGGAGTCTAAACTAACAAATAAAAAAGTTATCTGAAATAAGTCAGTACTTTCGGAACGAGTAATTTATTGATGACAATGCGAGTAAACAGAATCTCGGAAATGAATAAATGAGCAAACCGAAAAAAAAATTCTACCAAATCCAGACCCAAAACAACCATAATCAAGTACGAATAAACATGAAATTGAATCATATTTAGGAGTATAAAATATTAAATTCCCATCATTATCTGATAGATAAGTGTAATTAAAAAAAAATCGAATGAAGTCGATTTATGATTGAGAAAGGTCACTGTAAGCCCAATGGTCCCTTCTTAAGAGGCAGTGGTAATAAATAATAAAATAGTAACCAAACGGACCTACGACGTTTCGCTAACAATATAGTCTTAATAGCGGAATCGCTGGAAGAGCTGCAACAGATGCTGGACAGTCTGGCTTCAGCCTCACAGTGAATAGGTCTTAAGATTCACTTCGACAAAAATAAAGTAATGATCAACCACCACCTTGACCCAAGACATGCCGCTGTATGTGAATATTACCTCAAAGTTGTTTCAAACATGTGGTAGAAATATTTTGAGAAGGAGGCTACGAAGAGAATCCGGCTGGGCATTCGGTAAACTACGTCGCATATTCTCGTCAACTTTACCACAAAGCTAAAAAACAAAAGTTTTCAACCTACGGTGTTGAGTCTTGGAAACTCACAGTACGACTGGTCCACCAGCTCAAGGTCCCTCAGCGAGCTATGGAGCGTGCTATGATCGGTGTCTCTTTGAAGGATACGTTCCGCAATGAGCTTATCCGACAGAGAACCAACGTTATAGACATAGCAAGCAGCAAGCTGAAGTGGCACTGAGCTGGTCACATTTGTCGCATAACCGATAACCGTTGGAGTAAAGGACTTAGACATTCCCGGACATTCAATGCTCGGTGTCATTAAAATGCGTATCACTGTTGATCCTAGCTTACAGGAGTTACAATGGCGGGTGTGAGGGCGAGACAGTCTCCTAAAAAGAAAGTTGACGATGGGACAAGCCGAAGACAGGGTAAAATGTCGCAATTTGAAGGAGGTCTATGTCCAGGAGTGGACAACAAAAGGCTGATGATGAATAAACAAAATATTTGAGTTGCTTATGACGATTGAAAAATTGTAAATACGATTAACGGCCGTTCTCTATATCCTATCTATCTTTAACAAGAGATTAAAATAGATACCATTACGGTCGTAGTCGGTACAATTCTACACTTCAATAAACTAAGATTGAAATATAGGTTTGTCTTACCTAGCTATCTTTAAACATGTGCACCATATTTATATCTCTCTAGCTTTGTTAACTGAAACACAAACTGTGTCGAAATATCTAATGAAATCTCTAGTTAAAGATAGACAGATTATAGAGAACGGCTGATAGAGACACGAAACATCGAAAATTCACTTGAGATTGTGTCTTTTGTATGAGCAATGGCGGTTACACTGAACTTTAGAGGAGGGGCAAAAATCTATATAAAGAAATAATAAACATTTTTTTTAGCGGAGATAGCTGCAATAAAGGAACTTTTTATATATTGTTGAGTTCCTAAGAAAATGTGATCCTGTTTGAGAAATTCTTAAATAAGTCAAAGGGCCAAATAAAATAGTTTTTAATACGGGTTGTCGGAATTAACGTACCATAAAAATTCTTCCAATCACTATGGTATTCAATTTTCCTCACGATGTATTTCCTTCAATGTCATAGTGCGATATTATCAATAGTAGAATACTATCAACAGTAGAAAAGTCAGAGGTGTCCCCGGGAATTCGAACCCGCGACCACTATGAAAAATGTTGGCTGCCGCGTCTGGTCTGATTACCATTAGGCCACCGCGTACCTTAGAAAAGATCCAAAAAAAACGAAATAACAATATTTTTTTTTTACATTTACGAAGGGCCCTATTTGATGAATTTTGCCACAGGCCCCCGATGGGGTAGTTACGCCACTGATAATTTAGTAACCTAATATATGTAAACGTGTGTCGTGCGAACAATTATAATTGTAGCCAAATATGGGATGTCTCGCACTAAAAAGAATGAAGGAAAACATCGTGAGGAAACCTGCATACCATAGCTATTTAAAAAAAAGAAACCATGGTATGTAAGTCCGCCAACCCGCACTTGGCTAGCGTGGTGGACTATATGGCCTAGCCACTCTCAATCGTACTGTCGATTGTAGAGGAGGCCCGTGCCTTGCAGTGGGACGTATATGGGCTGATACAGATGGGATGTCTTAGGTATATCACCATAATTTGTATTTATATTACATCAAATAGTCAGTCTGGAACTGTGAAAATATATACACATATTATTACTGTTGGTTGTTGTCATTTGTTGACACTCGAACTAATAAAACTTGGTCGCTATAATACCTAACTGGTAACACATGCATCCCATATTTTATTGTTATTTTTTAAATTCATCTCGACCAAAATGTCTGAGATATCTGGTAGCATAGTTGAAATGATGAGATGTTTTGGTTCCAATATCAAAAGAGCATCTTCTTCTTAATGTTTATTATCCGTTTAAAGGTCATTGACCTAGAAATAATTTTCGAGTGATTTGTAGGTTGAGAAACCGACCAAAGAGTACTTTACACATAAAAGTTAACGTGGGACACATTTTTTGATACGATAGTACAATCTAGACGATACGATAGCTTTGCTATATATAATATTCGTAATGTTAATCTCAATACTCACCTCAGCCTCACGAAACTCTTCCCCCACACCTCTAAAGCAGATCTCTTGTGAGTAATTCAAGTCTACCGTACAAGCGGTGCGTAGATAGAAGTTCTGCAGCGAAGTCTGTCCAAGGTTGATGGCCATCATGGCCCCTACTAGGGCTGGCTCCAGGATCATGCGCCATCGCTGTGGTGAGTTCTCGTTGCGAGCCTTGCATTCCGCCTCAGATGGACTGGAATGAGATAATCTTTATTACTGAGATGCACTGTGAGTTGTGACGTAAACACTTAGACCAAATATACACTAGTAAGTAATGGCCTAAAACCCGGCAAGAGAAATAAGAGCACAAATAAGCGTGTGGTCTTATTTGATTTTAGTATGGTCCAAAACCATAATAAATCTTAATATAAAGGAAGGAAGCTGATTATAATTTTTGACTTTTTGCTACATCTCTTAGTTCGCAATTCAAATTATTAAGTATAAGCAACCTCGGCCACTTTTGTCGTGTGATTTTGTTCCGGATCCTGTATTCTTGTATATATTTGATCGAAGCATGCACATGATAAATCTTCGTGGCGCAGTTGGTTGAGATACCCCCGACACAAGACTCGATCTTAGTGTGAGGTCAGTGCTATGTAACAGTCATATATATTGGGTGTATTTATTTATTTACTGTATATTTAGTAAGATACACATTTTCATGATTAAGTTGGAAGGTACATTGTATATATTAACTAGTAGAAATTTACAAAATGTTCATAGTAAATATTTTTTCAGTATACATGCAATCTGATTTATTGATTGATTTATTTATCATTTATATAATTTACTTAAAAATGTATGTGATGATCAACTTAGATAAAGCCTAAGTACGAAACCCAGTACAAAAAAAATATTGATCATGCGCACTTGTTTTGGTTTTGGGTGTTTATGAACATAAAATATGCTCCATGCTATTATCCAGCTTAATATATAGTTTTTATAAACAGTAAAGAGGTTTAGAAATTACAATTTGAATACAATAAATTTAAATTCACAGTAGGAAGGTATTTTTAGAGCTTGTTTATGATACGAGTGATCGTGATCTGTAATAATTAAATGACATTTATAACAATAACATTAGTCGAGAAATCATACAATAGTTGTACACATAACAAATGACTGTCACTATGTCCGATCACAAGCCCATCAATTCATCTCCTGCTATCTTTCGCAGGTCGTTGCACTATCTCGCTCGAAGCCGTATCGCACTAATCCAAACTCGACCTTACTTTCACACTAACAATAGCATTCGTAAATATTTATACACAATTTAAATAATGTCGAATGAAACATTTGGATATTATTTGTTTTTAATTTGTGTATTTATGTGTTTACACATTCCAGTATGTGAAACTATTATATCCATGTATTATTATATCTGGATAGACATAATAATAGATTACAATTAGACCATTCAATTATTATTTTTTTATTAAGTTATTGAACCCAATGATAAAACATCAAAATTATTAGTTTACAAATACGATTGCACTTTAAAATTAAGGTGTAGATAAGCGTAAATTATCTTATTACTGATGCAATTTATGATATTGATAGCTAGGATCATCAATACCCGTGTAACATTTATATCTAGAGTAATAATTAATTAAACTACAGATCATTACACGTGTTATGTTTGCAATATCTATAGCGTGAAAAGAAAGTTAATCAAATAGTTCACCTACTTTTGCACATAACTATACTTTCACAATTAATTGAAACTTTATTTTATTTATAAAAATAAAATAATTATCAATGGATTAAACGACACAAACCTTAATTTCTCCAGCTCGTGTAGATCTGCTATGCTTTCAGTCATTGTTGAAAATGTCCTAGTTATACTAGACGTTATATTTATCACAGTATTTTGGTATCACGATCACTAACGAGAGCTCACATCACAGTTTGTCCGTGTTCACAGCTCCCACTTACAAACTGTCACTAGTATCACACGATAAGATATCACTATACTGTTTGCAAAATGGAAACAAAGTGCTTAGTCAAATAGATAGATAACTTTCTGAACCGATGCATTATCGACAAACCATGTTTGTTGGACTGGATGAGGATAGCGACTGGCTCGGCAAACTCACTGCACAGCTCGGTTAATACCAAATTGGTTCGATTACGGCAACTGACTTCGACACACCTACTGCCGATACGCTTGTATCGTTAAAACCACGCTCCAAATGATAATTTGTCTGATTTAGCGCACAGCGACTAAAGATAATTACTTTTTATTCAATTAGAATAGATCCTTTCACAAGTGATTAAGGTATCGTGACCTAGACTCGATAAATTTGAAGGTGCACATGTTATTGAAATTGTAATCTTTTTTAATTTGCTCCATTATTCGTTGTCGCAACCTTAGTTTTTCCTTTATTTATTAAAAAATTAAGAGCTGAGATATTCAATACAACCTTAATATAATCTATTATCTCTAATAAGGGCCGGTTTTGCTCTTTAAAAATATTGTATATCAATAAGCGATATACGAGTATATAATCCATTCGTATCATTTCCTTAGTCATTATATTTCGTGATCTACGTGATAGAGATCACATACGCAAAGTTGTATGGGAAAGACATGAACGTTTGGGTTTTATTAGGTTAATTAGGTTTGTTTAAGTCTTTTAAGACAAATAAATGATAAGGAGTAAGAATCTTAACAATTATCTTAACTATATTTAATTAGTTTATATTGTTTTTGGTAGCCACCGCAGTAAATTGTTAAAATCGTTAGATATTGAATCTGTCAACACTTTTAGCTAAATAGTACCGTGCGTAAGACATTAATTTCGGAAGATAAGATTATTCCTATATCTACATACCTATAGTTAATATATAATCACATGTCTATTTTCATGATATTAAAATGCTGCAGCACAGTAAAATAATTATCTCAAGATAAACTTTTCTCTACGGTTTTCTTTGTAGATAACCGCGACTTAAAGTCACCAACTCGGTAATTGCCTGTAAAATAGATTTCATAGTCCCATTGTGTTAAAAATAAATGAAGGCAATTAATAATCCAACGACGCGTCTCTTGTTCGCAGTCAATGAACGACATTGTTCATTACTCATCGGGATTTGTATAGACTTAGAGGCACTGGCTGGCTACACCTCTGCAACATTTTCACGGCCGGAGTGTGCGGCTAGCTTTAAAATAAAACAGTTGAGAATCCCGCTCGGCGGCCGGTACTCGCTCAGCATTGCGTGTTGATTACGTGCGCAATTATCGCTTATTATAATCTAGTAGGCCAATTCTTCACGTCTAGTGTTTTTATCTTTATTCGCGCCGGAAAAAGTGCTTGCAAGGCGGTGCACTGAGTTTCCCGCTTGTTTTGATTCTGTTTCTTATTTGGTGTACAGAATTGGGGTTTTTGTATTGTCTGTTGGAATTTGTAGTATGGAATGTATTTTGGTAGAAAATATTTTGTAATTAGGACGATTAAGCTGCCGTGATTAGAGTTTACGGATTGGCTTGCTAGGGTATATTATTGCAAAAATTAAATTTTTCCAAATATTCATCCCGTAAAAGAATACACTTTGTGGAATTCATAAAGAATGTACTGTTGTTATTTATATTTTAGATTACCTTAAGATATGTTTGCATCACGAATTCGGCATCCTGAGCGCCAAATTAACAAATTCTAGTTAACATTAATTACTACTATCTGCTTCGGTTAAACGAGTTTGGAATCACCTACGTTTCAGGCGGAAATACTCGTTCGAGCCAAAATAACTTTAAAAAGAGCATTGTTACGAAACATTTTCGTTTGAAAGTGAATTAATTTCAAAGTGTTGCAGAACGTCCTTAATCAGTCAGTCGATTCGGAATATTCGTTATTACGGTCGGTTTGTATTCTGTTTGGAAAACATTATGTGCATGTGGCCACGTGGAAAGTTATTATAGTGTAATAACGTGGAAAGTGACTTCTTGAAATCGGTAAGATTTTAATTTGGCTCATTTTAACATTTATCGTGCCTAACAAATGCTTCCTAACAAATTTGCACAAACCAATTATTTAAATATGTGCAAATGACATTCCATTGATATGGCAATAACATTCTGTAATAAAACAGCTGTTTCACGGTTATTGAGGACACTATTTTTATTTTATGAACCCAATATGTATATATTTGGTTAGGATAAGAATATGCAATTTACATTGAAAATAACAATTGACCCCCCTTCATAATACGGTAACACTACGGTAAGTAGACAGAAAAGAGGTCTTAAAAGGAAGCCATCTTCAAAAATATAAATAAGTTCTTTTAAATTCATTTAAAATATAAGATAGTTTTCTACATTACAATTTTATTTATGCACAAAAATTAAAATCAAATACAACACATTAATAAGAAAAGCAATTCCACAGAGAAATGTAAAGAATATTGTTCGAAGCCCTTTGGAATATCAAATGAATAGTTGTGACGTCCACAATACAATACCATTAGTATATTATCATTGAATGGCATCGGAGGCGATGTAGGCTCCTTTTGCGGAATCGAGTCGGCCTTGGGCGATGTACATATTCTCGAAATACTGCGCTTTAGTTACAAGAACGTTTGTTTTAATTTGCATTGTAAAGAACTTCCCTCATAGAGTCAGTACAGTCAGTACCTCACAGAGTAATTAAATTAGAGATGAAGGTTCGTCTTTATAATCAGGAATAAATATGTTTTACTCATGTATTTCGCGTCGAATTTGACCATTTTTTATATATTACATTGTTTTTTATATTCCTACCAAAATGAAACCAGTACCAGCATAGTTATTAAGTTTATATGTAACTCCCCCATGATTTAATACACAAACACCGTATGAGTATTGTCTGGATTGATCCAGGGCATTGATATAAAAAACCCATCCAGGGTATCAATTAGCATCAGATAATTATTTTGCTATTTAACAAAAGCATTCCATTCTGTACGGAATATACACTATACTTATCTTAACAAAAACGGGACCATGTAGAAAACCAATATATACGACCCCAAATTGTTGCAAATTTGCTAAAGATAAGTTTTATAATGATCAAAACAAAAATACACATGCGTCAGTCATTCTGATAGCAGTTTTTGATTAAAGTAATCCTAATCACCGTGCGCAAAAGTAGGGCGAAGATTGAGATACGGAAACAGGGTGTTAAAAGTAATTCGTATATAGGGCAACGATTTAATTGCAACAAAGTAAGTTTGAATGAAAGAAATACTAAAATCTATTTAGCGTTTTGTTATTTTTATTATTTGAATATCGAATGCAATGATTCGGTTGCGTACAAATTAAGTATGTGTAATAGTCAAAAGTAATTGCTTATTTTCTAACCCTAGGTTGTTATGTTTTTACAATACAATTAAAGTCCAAAGCGGTATATTTATATATTTTCATTATACTACAAAAAAAAATTGTTACTGGATCTTGCTCTCTTACAATTTTGTTTCGAAGTTCCTTGTGTATTGTTGGCATCGTGCATTGGATATCTACGTCAATCTTCCTCATATGGTTGCTGGTTGATGGACAACCTCAATTCTATTTAGTCGAATGCTTCCGAACATACGCACATTACAATATATATTGATAATGATTCTTTAACAATATACAATAACAATTTACAATGTCACACAGAAAAGAGCTTATTGCCTATTAGCCTAATAGTATTAGGTTTTGGAAAATTATTTCAGTCATATCTTTGAGAGCTTTCCTTTGCAAGTACTAATCCTTTTTGCTAAGAAGTGGAAAAAAATGAAATCAAATCTATTGAGTTGAATCTATATGGAAGGATATGTAAATAATTACGACTTGTTATTTTACGCTGATAAAAACAAGTGTTTGTCTGTAATACAGTATCAAGAAAATATTTTTCCAAACGCTTAAGGAAAATTTCTAAACAAGTTTATCATGTTGTTATTAAGGTATTTATTAATCATCCTATATTTGCCAAATTGCTCACACATTTTTAGACATAGTCTTAAAAAGCAAAACTTCAAAGAAGTACGAAAACATGTTTCACTTAGCCAGTGATATCATTTTCAGCCTTATGACATCAGCACCTTGACTAAAAGAGTTTTTCTACCGCAAACATCTCCCAATGTGTATTACAAATTTCGATCCAAGGTGTCCTGTCATATCGGGTACAGTACAATGCCTTGGCTTGTGCTGAGCACGGCACTCCACTAGAACCGAGAGGTCGATTTCACATAGCATAGAAAATCTTGTTAAGATCTCGATGGCATGAAGTTTTCCCCAAAATGTTCAAAGTCTGGTTCCCTCCATATCCTCCCGATGTTTCCTCCATGTTTTAATGGTTACTTTCCACTGTAACAAGATAGAAGATCACGAACTGTAGAGAAACCCAGGATAAAGGTTATGCAGTTTAAGAGACTATACTACCACTAACATGTTGACCACTCCACGTTTTCTTTTTTCAGTTTTCAGTTAGTATAAGGGATATTCTTTAGAAAATGCGGATTGGTCATAGACCATATTACATTAAATTTAATACTGGATCAGAAAAAAGAATCCCGTCTCCTGGTGTAAGAAAACATATTTTACGGAGTGTTGTTTATATTGTTTTCACTTTATTATATTAGGTACAGCTAAATAAAGTGATATTTTAATTTAAAAAATACAACATTCGGCTTATAAAAAGGAAACACTAGCAGTCAAATACAAAATAAAAAATGATTGTACCTATTAGTACTATCGTCTGTCTTCATTTTCGGGAACCTTTTCAGTGTATTAAACGTTATTTCTTACATGGAAATTAAAAATTGCAATTGACATTTGCTGTAGCAGCTGAATATTTTGGCTGACAAAGCAGAAAGGCAAAATCCTCTGGTTTTTACTTTCCAGTGGGAATGTGAACAAAGACTTTACCAACGCGTATAATTGTAGGAAGGATATTTTGAGCAAAGGGAATGAATGACAGGCTACAATGCTGTAGGGTGAAAATAGAGTAAAAAAGTATTTGAATGAAGACAAATGAAGTGTCAGACGTGGTGAATTTTTTTTAGGATGGTTTAAAAATAATTGTATTGGAAACATATTTAATTTTATGAATTTGTTATAAAGCCGGGTAAAGTGCAGTAAATGTAGAAAAATATCTTGGAATTGTTTAGAATTTTCTCGTATATTTGTTCTCATTGACCTACAACTCAATATATCCCACTTAAGTTAAAATCAGATAAAGACTAATCTAGTCTAATACTTTAAAACCGTAAACATGTCAAAGTTAGGAGCATGTGATCATAAATTTACAGCTTCTGTGTTTATGAAGGATGATGCTATAGTTTCAATTTAACATCGGCAAGATTTTTATATTTTTTTTTTCAAAATTTGATTTTTTTATGCGGTAACATAATATATTGTCTTGTGTAATCCAACTAAACTAGTAGGTATCATTTGACGTTTTATACTTTTAAATTTTATACAGGTGTAGCTTACACAATTTCAGTAACATTTTCCGTTAAACCATTGAATTGGAGTTTTATGTTATTGAAATCGTGTGAGTTAACCCTGTACAAAGTTGTTAAAACTTAAAAAGTATGAAACGTCAATGGGTAACAATTAGTTTAGCTGGATAGTAATTACAATAGGTCACGTTCTTCATTAGGTCGTAATAACTGACATAAAAATTCAAACTCTACCATCGGTATTAATTTATACGGAAATGTAAAACCTGCCAAAGTAACCCATGTTTCGTATTCACCATGTGGATATTGTGTCACGGAGTTGCTACTATAAAGTCGACCACTGAGCCTTCCTTTGCCCCACTTCTCTAGCCAGCTGATACCCAATTTGCATTGCATTGAACTCATTATAGGGTTATTGCAACTATTATTTAATGCTAATAAAGTTGATTATGGGGCAGTGGGTTCCTACTCTATGTACTCCTATCAACCTATTTTTATACCCAAATCCTATCTGAAAGCACATCATACTCTGCTATCTGTATATTTAAAATGCTTAGTAACAACCTCGATGCACTTAATATATTTTATAATTGAATTTAGCAGTTCTTTCACAGCGTACTTATGATGAAGAAGTATAGCATCAGTCGCTTTCAATATAAGCATTAAAAAAAATTCTTGCAAATTAGCTGGTATAAACAACAACAATCTATTCAAATATCGAAATACTAAAGTTAATTCAACGGTCTAACTGTATTAGTCATACTTCAAGAATAATATCTTGATCCGAAATTCAGATATGTTCCAACAATGTGTTGTAACAAATGGTTTTATAAAACTCATTACAGATTTCAACGATATTTTACTCCTAAATGTATCTTTTGTCAGACACTAATAATTCATAATGGAAACCAGGTTCCATATAATTATTCTATTGTATCTAAAATATAAAGTCTAAATTGTTGCAAATTGCAATACCTAACCCACGCTCACAGTAGGCGATATCGGGTCCATCAAGCTACTAACTTTACTATGTAACATATTCTGTAGATGAAAATGCACCTCACTCAAGTATGTCTCATATAAGTGCAAGCTCATAGTAGGGTTTGAATGGGATGACGTCACAGTATCGATCTTCTACTTACTGTCACTACCAAAGAGGGCAACGTCAGTAGGTTGCGCGCGCACACTTATTAAACATTTTTCTTCGTATTCTTTCTTTCTTTAACAAGAACAAAAAAACAAAATAATCTCCACGGAAGTCATATTTCCAAAGAGGTTAGCCGCGAAAGATATTTTTCTGAAGATTTTATTTGAAAAGAGAATTGTAAAGACTGGCAACACTGGGTATACGTAACGACGGTTTTAGTGATTGCCTTGTGCGAGGGAATTAAGGCGCATGCGCGAGAAATATGGCGAGACGACGACCTCACTGCGGGGCGGTAGTGACTAATATACAGGCACCCACTAAGGTTTCATATTAGTCGTAACTTGCGCAATTCCAGTGACTAAAATTTATACTGACTTTGGTTATGGTACTTAGTTTGAAAAAAATGTACTAACATAATATTGGGCATAATGAGACAAAACATCTTAAGTCTTAGAATGGGGAGCACAGTGAAATGCAAAGCATTGCTTTGTAATTCATTATATTGTTTGGTTTTGCTACTATCTATGAGTGATTATGTCGCTTACCATAGGTAAATGGAATGCTATTATCGCCATTCAATAAAAAAAGTAATAAAAAACAGTAGGATTTTAGTAATTAGTATTGACCGGACTACTTTTTTAGTTTACTGGTACTGAACAATACAAAAATAAAAATAAATATTAATTAAATCAGCCAGTATGTACTTGTCAAGAGCGTATCTTTGTATTCATGAGAATATTGTGCGCAGTTATAAACTCTTCTTATCATAAACTTTTCTTTTATACAAAAGTTACGTTATAAATTTTTCTTTTATAAGAAAATACTCTTGACCTGTGAATTTTTAATCATGTCAATCCTGTATTGACATAAGTACTACTCTATATTTCTGTTGGTCTTTAGTCACGCAATGCGCGTTTCCAAATCCAACCCTGTCTAGTATCTGCATTCGGCTTTTATCGGGGCTGTTCGTGCATTTCCGCCAGGTTCGCCTTTCAACCCTCCGCAAGATGCCTCTACCACAGTCTGAAAAATCTTTACACATTTCCCCTTTAATTTCCTCGAAAATGTTATTTTTTAAGTGAAAATTTACGTGTATACCGTATTATAATGATAATGTTTGTTATGTAGATTGTTACAACGTGTTTTATATCTTTTCGTTAAGTGTATGTGCTAGTTAATTGTTGTGGATACATTTGTGCTACAAGGGGTGAACGTAGTTCGATATCAAGGTAAAAATTTACTTACTAAATAATTTAATATTTTTACATTTTGTTGTATCCATTGTACATAACGAAATTTTGGTTGTGTGATGGTAAAAATTGTAAATTAATTTTCATTTACAATTCTTAACGTATTTTAAATAGTGTAGTTTGGTTTTATTTCATAGTGTTTGTGATATTTAATACTGATATCTCGCATTGTATTATATAGTATGGCGTTCTCATGCGTAACGGCTTTGACACCAACATTTCCGATGTAGCATCGACTAGGCGATCGCGACGCCGCGAATACAACGCACTGCTCGTATCTTTATCGTATTTCCATTCGACACACCCAATCACATCACTTAAGCTCAGAAATAACTAGTGATTTATTTTATGTCAATTCCATTCAGAATATAAGCCTCTTTTCCTACTAAGTGCTAAATGGAATTTCAGCAAAATTAAATGTGATTTTTTCTTTGCAGCTCGTAGCCATGAAAAACATTGACGACGATTATGACTGAAAAGGGCGAAGTTAATAGAATGCTGGGTGAGTGTTATATTTTAATTATTACTGCTTTTAATGCTTGCATGCAGTAACTTAACATTATCCTGCCATTTTAAGTGTTTTTGTAAATGTCACAATATAGTGAGTTAATTAATTTTTTATTACTCCGTAATTTATGTACTTATTGCTAATCGGCAAAGATACTTTTTCATTGAGCAATATTTTTTTCAAAATATCCGTTTAATTTGGCATTTAGCTGACGTCAATGTGAACGCTCTTGGTAATATGTTCATAACCTATTTCTGCGGTATATTTACAAATGATGATGCGCCACCCCACATGGGTATGAGATAAGGACGGGCAAAATATCTTCCTAAGATAATTTCCGACGTTTGACGTCAGGCAAGGCCTTATGTGTGCATGAGGCAAACCTTACCATGCAATACACGTGTCTCAGCCCCTAATATGTTGTAATTAAAATTTAATGATATACTCTATTGGCTTATCAATACTTATGCTGAATACGATAGGTTATTGTTGATAATCTGATCTTACTTTGTTCATCAGTTCACTCCGTTGGGTAAAATAAGGATGGTACGCGAAATGATTTCCAATTTCAAGCTAGAATTTTCACGTCATTCATACCGTTCCTGACGCAGCCTAATGACTGATCCCATTAGTTAAAGGCAGCAGCCACAATGTATTTCACGAGGCTTTTTGATCGGGTTGTTGACCGCCAATCATTGAAATCCTCTCTTAAAAAGTTCAGGCCTCTTGAGCGCATTAACGTCACAGAATGAGTTAAGTATACTAAAAGTTCTACGATAGAGTAGTAGTACGATAGATCGAGTAGTAAAGATCTTCTAATTCCGTTTTAGTTCACATTCATAGGTACAATTGTCATATTAGATGTACTCTGTATTTTGCTCAGTGTATATTAAGGGTCAGTGTAGACCGGGACGGCATGGTAAGTGTTTTTTTTGAAGTGAAAACTTCTTTAGCGGCGTTGAGCACTTTTTCTGTAATGGGTATAAAATCTTAAACTCGCGTCAGGACACGTGACCAGATCGTAAGACGAAAAGCGTAAGACCTTACGTAAGACGGATGGAGAGTAGACAGCTGTCAGTTAGCTGTCAGTTTATAAAGCTTTGATGAATTGCCAATGATTTTGAGTGGAGATTTCAACATAAACTTCGCAGACGATAAAAATCAACTATTAATTGAATTTTTAAATAATGAATTTGGTTTAACTATGTCGAATGATCGCAATCTTAGCACAACGAAATACAAAACTACTATTGGTGCGGTCTTTATTAGACATTTAAATAGGTTCGAATCAAAACTGTTCGTTTCTTACTTCAGCTACCATAAACCTATCGTATCAGTTTTAAAGATTGGCGATGATAGTTCTGGTAATGATGATGGTGAAAAAGTCGTTGAAATTATGGATGAAAGTTGATTTTTCGGAGAGATAAACTTTTTAATGTAAAATAATTGTAATAGTTTTAAAGTGTTAAATTTTTAATGTAATATAAATTGTCATGATTGTGTACGATAACGCAATAAATGAATATTGTATTCTACCACATAAATGATAGTACTTTTATACTGATAAAGCAATTGGTGCAAAATTATTCCCTAACCATTCCAAAATATCAAACATGCTCAACGTTAATAATCAAGTTTTCACTTCTGCCGGCACTCCCGGAGTGCAACCCGTCGTTTTTATTTTTTTTTACCAAAGCGGATTGAAATGTATCTCATCGGAATACGACATAAACTCTAATGTTTTAATTTTATGCCGTGACATTTCTCGAGGTTGCGACATCATTGCAGAATTTATGTCGTATTCCCTCCA
Organism: Hyles euphorbiae; assembly: GCA_023078785.2. Lineage (NCBI taxonomy): Eukaryota > Metazoa > Arthropoda > Insecta > Lepidoptera > Sphingidae > Hyles > Hyles euphorbiae. Next base: position 8,324,604 of record CM041034.1, on the reverse strand, counting down.
GATAAGTTTGAATATCCTTTGGTAAAAAAAGGTATTAACCTTGCCATTTTGTCCCGGTCTGCGCTGGCCTTTAAGGAACATAATCTTTACTAAGGAACAATTTAATTGACATTAAACATCTGTGAGTGCGGCCGTTAGATACGTTCACTTCGTTTGAGTCTCCTCTATAATTTTAATTTTGATTGAGGCACAATAAATCCTTAGCTGATCTATATTCCATTTGTATTATAAAACTTTTCCTTACGCAGTTCAAACCCGCAACCTGTGGCGCAGTAACATAACTTCCCAGCGAAACCTAGCAAATAGCTGGCACAGCAATCGGTTGACCTAAAACTAGACTCGAAAGGTTAAAGGTTCTGTACATGTTAGAATATTTTTATAGGTCATCAATGCTTTAGGAAAAATCTTTTTCTTCTGTTGGTGACTCTCCATTACTAAAGATTGGCAGCTCCTTTTACCTCTCCTTCATCCTCATGGCTAGCCGAAACAACTCTTCGACTTCGTTTTTTTTAGTCCATTCACAAATGATTCAATGCTAAAGGACTTCCTTATCCCTTCTACACTTCTCTTCCCGGCTATTTGCCCCATCATTATGGTTCTCAGCAGATCAAATCTATATTTTTTTAATATTGCAAATGGTTAGACGGGTTTGTTGTTCGCCTGATGGTAAACGATACGACCGCTCATGAACTTTCAAAACCAAACAACAACTTGAATTACAAAACAATGCTAGGCATCCTACTGTGCTAGCCATCCGGAGACATAGGACGTTAAGTCTCAATATATCCAGTGGCAACTCTGGCCACACTATCCTTCACACCGAAACACAAAAATGCATTTATAATGCTGTTCAAGCTTACATTTGGTCGAATGGTGAAGAGTGGTTATAGTTCCCATTTGATAAACTTATAGTGGAAACCCAATAGAGATGGGAAGTATAATCACATAGCATAGCCGTGGTATGCTCTCTATAGTATTTTTTGTATTATAACTTAATTCTACAAATATAAATCCAAGGTAAGGCTTTTTCTTACAGTCTGTAATCATTGTTGCGGTTTACTTAGTTCCTCAAAGCAATTACTACAGAAATCGTAGTAATCTTAAAGCATTTCGTATGGGGATTGCAATCACATTGTGGCACAAAAAAAAATAGCAATTACGACTACCGTAGATATAACAGGCACTTTTACTTACTATTATCACAATTTAGTAATGAATGTATACTTGTGTCTGTCCGTCCTCATTTATCTAGCGTGAGTATTGGAAATCAACGACCCATCGACCTAGTTCACTCATGTAGCAACGATGCCTCCGCGACCGGTCCGAGGTTCAATTTCCGGTTGGTCCGTACATGTGACAGGTGTTTTGTTACAAATTCTGTGTTTTTGCAGTGTTTATATTATGTACCTATATCTAGATAGGCGATTCCCTACATCGGGACGTTTTTCTACTCGTATTTTTGTAATGATTGATTCCGTTTATAAGGTTGCGATACGACACCGAAGGTCCCAAAGAGTTGCCTTTTACGGTAGTGGAGATATCGTGGGGGAATTTTAAGGCTCTTTCCAAAAGGGCAGATGTGCGGGCTAGCCTAAACTCGATCAATCTGGGAATATCAACAGTTTTAGTCAATTATCAGATTTCAATTTAAGAGTAGACGCCACGGTTCCTACCGTTCATAGCCATTTGATGTTGGGAGTATGATCCGGGTAACCCACATTTTATGACATTGCCATATAACATTTCAAGTCTAGTACGAGACTAGACATGATTTGCCATAAGCTATTTTTATCGTCGGGTGCGTACATTGTGCCCTTAACTTGAATGGTCTGTAATGATGCCCTACTTTTTCTTCATACACAAATGCGTCATATTACAGATTTTCCTCACAAACTTTTACTCGTGAATTATCATTTGTGGTACACAAAATCTAAATCTACGGATACTTGTTAACTACGCACAATCGACTTTGTGTTGATGAGAGCTAAAATAACCGGTTAATCTTGAATAATTGTATATTTTAAAATGCTTACACTCTGATTGATCGAACGTGAACGAGAAGTATATAATGTAAAAAACACACAAATTTATATTTTGGAGCAAGCGCCGAGTTTGCGAATGTGCGGCTTGCTCGTACAACTTATTTATGTGTTATGCTGCTAATTTTGGGTCTTCATAATCATTACCTTCCGCCAGAAGAACCCCCTTGTAGACCATAGTTATCCCCAAATTATTTTCGCAACAACCTGTCGTAAGCAACTTGCATCTAACGACAGACAAGTTTTATAAGGTAGTCTAACTAACTTGAGTGTTTTTAAAAACTGTAACAAAGCAAATATAAAAAAGTTACTAAGCACCCTGTAGTCATGGAAACAAAACTTTCCCTTGCCCTTTTTTAACACTTACGTGGGGTCCGCGCAATACCATTTTTATGCATGTTACAATACACGACATAAAAATTTACGACCAGCCCTCACCCTAATGTATTTTTTTAACTAATAAAACATATTAAACATTTATTTTAATCCATAAAAACAATGCTTTAGTCTTTGCTATAGTACTGAACAGTAGAAATTATTATATATATTATGTTTTTATGAAGAACTTTTGAATAAAAATAAAGTAACAAAGAAGAGCTTAATATTTATTTGACGACATAGTGGAGACATCCATCAATATATTTATTGTATTTTATTTCCTTACATTGTATTGCTGCATCGGATGATGTTATTACCCATGATATATTTACATATTTACGATGATTAACAAAACCAACACAATAAAAAGCAATCGGAAATCCTTCCGTTGCAAGATTTTATAAAATCTTACGCGACAAATAGCTCATACAAATGACATCGACAGCATATCAAAAACCGATCATATTTGAAACACCTATCGTATGTATGTCGCATTGAATGGAACAATGAAGTGTAATCACTTTGTCGTCTTTATGTAAGTGGTTCAGGTGCGGATGTCACGAGCGAACTTCCGCTACGTCACGGAGCGCATACGAAATATTTATCAATTTGTTTGTCTTTCACTTTTTTTTATTACAATGTATGGATGTGCATGCCATTTACCTGATGGTAAGCAAGATGACCGCTCATAGATAGTAACAAAACCGAACAACCCCATAAATCACAAATCAATGCTTGGCATTCCATAGCGCTCGTAAGATGTTAAGTCTCAATATGTCCAGAAGTTACTCTGACTAGGTCGACCCTCCAGTGTAAGGCCTAAATACTAAAAGTACCGGCTCACTTGAACTTCTGACCCACTCGAATTTGCCAGTTGGGTGGTTCCTTGCCTCGCGATAATTTGTGGAACCACCAGAGGTGTGTCCTGGGATTTAAACCCGCGACGACCGTGAACATCGGGCCACCACACACTTTTATCTGGAATAATATAAGGTGATATTTATGTATTATACCGTATGGCTCACATCGTACTCTTTGTGTCTTTTAACAACATGCTACTAATTAGTGCTCATTTGTATGAAGATGCTATGTTTGTTTGTCCACTACTAATGTATCCAACAGTATCCAATGATCTAAATTGTTAGGTTCATCCGTGCAACTGGGAACTATTGTTTTTTTTTTTGCTTTTGATAAGGAGTATAATTAATATTATATATTAGATAATTTATGAATCATTATCGACTCTACCTTTTTATCGATTTATTATTTCCAACTTACTATGTCAATCATATATTAAAACATGATATATTATTGTTCTTTTTTTGTTATATGTCAATCATGCAATAATTAATGTTCTTAACACCTTCTTCTTCATATTATATCTGAAATCAATTCGGTCATGTGACTCTACCACGAATTTTCGAATAAACCAGACTATATACGTATCTGATGGGCATCATTCCCAAATAAAGGATAAGAGAGAGTATTTTGGGTTCAAAACGATCACATTAACCCAATAAAAGTCGGATATTTATGGGTAATGGACGGATGAAAGGAAAAATCTTTTGGCAACGCTTATATGAAAGTGGTAGAGCCCCATTGTATTATTTTTTATATAGTTTGAATGAGTTTGGATTTAGTACGACGATGTTTACTCATTGTAACATAATAATATAAGGGCCTTATTATTTCCAGGTTATGTTGTTTATAAAAATTGGTATCGTTCATCATTTTGTGAACTTACGAATTTGCGAAAATTATTATTATTATTGGTAAAAAAAAATCTCTATCTAATTCAAAATGTAGAATCGCGTTTGGCGTATCAAGAGGTGCTAAAGCCAGTATTAAGTTAAATTATGGCTTCTTAATTTCACGTAGTCTAATAATACGAAAGGGCTATTTACTGCCGTATCACCCCGTCCGTTTTAGCTCAATTAAGTCGAAATGAAAATTCCATGAGTCGTACTTGGCGTGAAAATATTTTACTTTATAAGTAAATCTCTTATATTTCTGAGGCCGTCTGGGTAGGTACCACCGCAATATCTATTTCTCCAGCCAAACAGCAGAGTAAATGCACTGTTGTTTTTTGGATTGAAGGGTATTGTAGTCAGAGTAACTACTGGACATATTGAGACGTAAAATGTTATGCTTCAAGATGGCGAGTGCAGTGGAATGCCAAGCATTGCTTTGTAATCCAAGGTTTTTTTGGTTTGGCTACTGTTCATGAGCAGTCGTTTCGATTACCTTCAGGTGAACGGCATGCCTTCTCGCCATTAAGTGCAATAAAAAAACTTACTTTCCAATGTGAAGCCATTCCTGTTGTAATGTGCCTGTTTCCTGTTCAAAGCCCGTAATAACATCTCATGAGTAATAATTGTATTTATTAAAGCTTAATTGGATTATGCTGTTTGATGTTACCGGTATCTGTTGTTTGTGACTCAATAGATAATTATTGTTTGACATTCATGTGGAATGTAGGCCATTAATGTTAGTAGTTACTGTATAGGCGATAACTATTCCTTATGAAAATTACTATTTAGTTTATTTTGCTTAAAAATAAGCACTCCTTTTACGGCTCATTGCTCTTACAAATTTTGTACTTCATTTAAGTATCTCATTTTTTAATAATTATTACAATTCCAAGTAAGAAAAGTCCTCTAATGAGATTTAAATCATTATACTATTCGTCATACTATTACGACGGTAATTAGTTACGCAACAACTTCTTAGTAGTACAGGAGTTACCTAACAGTTTTAAATATGTATCACCTGCTGTTTCGCTATTCTACTTGTTCGCACGATAGATTTCAAATCCTGAAGTTACACTAACCTAGGTCTTAAGTAAGAATACATGAGCGATCTCTTGGGGCGAGACAGCGACGCAGTGTCGGATACCGTAAGGGAATACACGTTCCCCGTACGTGACTAATTATACAGAGCTCATTTCAAACGGAAACCACAAAGCAGCAGTTGCCATACTGATTATAACACAACGTCACAATGATGTACTCGACGCATTTTCTCCTGGCCCTTCAAGGGATAGGTTCATGTGCTTTCACAATTAACTACGCTTTTATCGTCTCTCGCTCCGACATGTAAATACAGATTAAGTAGGCGCGCGGTGATTTAAAGTTTACAATCCACTTTACACTATAAATGGGTTATTTTAACAAAACAGCACAATGTTTACACTAGTTTAGTGATGTTATAAATATTTTTAAGTGCCGCTACTAATACATATTGTGTAATAATGATCAAACGTGTGTGGCGTATATTTTTAGCCTTATTTAGAAATCACTTCAAGGCTCCCGCGGTGTCGTGATGTGAGCGAGCAGTCATATGTTTGTCTCTTTACGTACACACGCAGTGATAACCTCACAATAATCTCATCCCACTTAACACGAGAGGAATCCTACGCAAAAACTGCACAAAAACTGCAGTGTTTACCGTACGTACGCTGTTGAAGGTTATGTGCAAAAAAACAGTTTGTGCTCACCTAAACAAATACAATCAGCTGCGGAATAGATCATTTGTGACCAACAATTGGAAGAGAAAGAAAAAACTGTGCCTCTACGATAACAGGACACAAGATAAAGATAAACACGTTTAACATTTTGAGTAAAAGTTTAAAAATGATCGCGTTGGTGTTGTGTATTATTGGCAAGATATTGGAAGTGGCTAAAAGTGCATGTGGTCAGGTGGAGAGAAGAGATGTGCAAATTGTGAGAGGAAGGTCTAAGAAGCGTAGGAAAAAGATACGAAAACGACGAAGATTCAGAGGTAAGCACAAGTTATCACTGGTTTTGTGTACATTGAACTCGATTTAAGCGCGTTGACGTCTCTTTAACGTAACTCTTGGGTGATAGTGTCAAATCTAACGTTAGAATTATTGATAATGCAATTTCCCAATAATTTTTATTTGAAACATAATGGTGTATGTTAAGATGCATCTGTTTATTATGTAATAATTGGTGATCAAATATATTTTACTATACTACTAATTTATCAAGTTCATATTTTGTATACTTTTTCAATTGTATATAATATCAACTTCAAATTATCGTCAATACCGTTGTCGTATATATATGAGAAAAATATGTATAAATTTCAAAGTAAACATGATCTTCGATTGAGTAAACAAGTGGCGAGTCCTACAAGGTCATTATGGTAATTTATTCCCACGTAGATATTATTATTCATTATTATTAATACATTACACAGAAAATTTGTAAAGCGACATCTAGACTTTGATCAAAATAATAATAAGCGCACAAGAACACTATAGTTACTGAGGTGACGCCTCCAATAGCTTCTGTTATATATTAATAGATGTCGCCTGAATCGATTGCAAGTACATCATATTACAACCTGGGTACTTATTGCCTAGGGTAATTGTGGTAGGGACCTAATTTGATTTCTGTATCAGCCCATATACGTCCCACTGCAGGGCACGGGCCCACTCCACAATCGAGAGTACGATTGAGAGTGGTTAGGCCATATAGTCCACCACGCTGGCCTAGTGCGGGTTGGCGGACTTACATACCATAGAAATTCTTATAAATCGCTATGGTATGCAGGTTTCCTCACAATGTTTTCCTTCACCGTTTTTAGTGCGTGGTGATCGACTATCACTTTGATTATTGATGATAATTTGATTTAGAGTATGATTATTGTTTATCGTAATTAATATTCTGCATGCTTAATTTTTTGTCATTTTGTAATTTCATTGATGCTCATCCAAGTCAATTAAAACAATGTAATCTTGCATTTAATAGTTGAGTCACAGCTGCATTCGGCATTACCCATGTCCGGGTTACGACTTTTAATCCAAAGTAAAAGGACGCGTGACGAACATATTGGCCAAATGTGTGAAGTGTGGGCGAGTCACGACGATTTACCACAATCTGGCACACTCATTCTGCAGAAATTGCCTGCATTGTGTTAAATAAGGCACCTACTTAATGTCGGTCTATATTAGAATCCAGACAATGCACTTGTTGGATAATACAATCTTCGTGCATCTGTGCAACGTCGGATGTTCCAGCGAGGCGGTTAACTCCAATGGGAACAATAGATGTTTTATCATTCTGGATCAATTCGAGTATAGATAACGCTGGCCAACCAACATGGGTACAAATTATTTATCTCTTGAGGCATTGTGTTGGTCGTACTACATATGGAACGGAAACGTTTTAACCTATTTCATGCCAATATTTAAATGCGTGAAGTGAGTTTTCAGTCCATCGACATTTCAATTTGTAATTGTTTCAACTGCGTAACTAGATCATTTAACATTGGCGAATTTCTTTCTTCAACACGCAATACTCATAGCTCTCACCTCAGTTCGGAATGACTTTCAATTTATAGTGCGAGACTCGGTCCCAGTTTATTGTCTATTTTCGTATGGATTTAACAGTTAATTCACGCGAATATTCGAACAATGTACTTGGGAATGAGGAGTCCACATTTGTGTCTCTATTTGTCCGGTCATTCACTTAGCTCGTTTATTATGACTGATTTGGCAAATATACCGTTACATTTTCAACTGACTCTTAGTACCTCTACATACGCCCGGTACACACTTCAAGCTCCCTTCCTTACTATTAACTTATGCTCAGCAAAAGCTCATGTAGAAGTATCTTTGGTTTAATGATTAGATATTATTTTCATCAATTGCATAAAAACATTATGGGTCATAATAAACGCGTATATTTTTTACAATACAACATTAAATCATATTAGTTGACGCTATAAGAAGACTAAACTAACTACATAATTGCAAAAAATGTAACATTACTTTTAAACAATTATTTTTAAATATTTGTTTTTAATATATTTCAAGATACTTACGTTTTCAGTCGCATTAGAGGCGACTTTAATTTAATCTATGTATACCTATCCTCATTATGTATAAACATTATATTTTTAAACAATTCTACCAAATATAATAATGAATTAACAGGATATACAAAACTAAGCCCTTAACGAATGAAATAATAACAGGATAATTACTTATTTAATGAATACAGCTCCGTCATTTGTTACACATTCAAGAAATTTTATTAAACATTCATATTTCAACCGAATCTTAATATTTACTCAGGCAAGTAGTTATACATTCCTATTTAAAATTTAAAAATGATTGTTAAATCATTCCTGCAGTTGTCTTTTGATCATAATACTCACGGAGGCTTATGTTGATGTAGTGAGAGTTCGCGTAAAGAATGACATTGTTGAGCGGAGTGAAGTTGGCGCGCATGCGTACGTCAGTTACAGGCGTTGCGCCTGCGCGTTTGACGCTTTACACGGCGGTGGTGTAGTCGTGATCCGATTAACAACGTCAGTTTTATTTTTATATAATCGAACAATAATACAACGTCCTTTAGTTTTGTTTACTAAATCCTTCCACGTATAGCTTGATTTGATAACTGCGCTAAATTATTATCATCGCTATCGCTAGACATCGTAAACGTTTCAGTGTACAATACTCATTGTGATTCTTGTAATAAAAAATGAGTAACAAAAAATATTCGACCTTTTTCCTCATAATTTATTCGTATAGTATCAAGATTTTTCGCGTAGCGGTTGTATTACACGCCAATTAATCTAATGCTATTTGTATCCCGGCCCGTTCCCGACACGTCCCCCATCACGTGCGGCTAAGTTCACTCGGTTTTCCGTCTCGTTCACTCGCCCCGCGCTCATTCACGCGTACCATCCAATATTTGAATCGGGAATTCGGGATAGCGCGCTCGCAGCTGTCAAATCAGGCTACACGCGATTCAACCCCTATAAGTTTATAATTTTGTTGTTGTTCGTTTATGTTTCAGTGTCTTTACTTGTGTTTTGCACGAGCAAAAACAATGTGAAAAGTGGTTGTTAAAAATATTTTCTTATTAACTTGTATCCTTTCTGACATTAAATTAACATAAAATCGATTGTAGACGTGAAATGTGAGGTGTATTCACCCTCGATGTGTCGAAGTGTTCAGTGATGAAGGTGCCCAACTCGCGATAGTGCACCCAGTTCGAACATTACAAAAAGGATACATTGAGAAAAGAAAATGCGGATCAAGACATTTACAGATTATCGCCCGAATGGTAAATATACAAACTCATTATCAATACAACATTAGTTCCATAAAACAATTCGCTATGCATTACAACTTATAGTTTGCACATAGAATTAAATCTTTACGAGTTGCAGATGTGGGTAGAAATGTTTCATAAAATAAATTACCGGAGGTATTTGGTCTACAGTTGGCATAAGCGATTCTGGTATTACTTCTACAATAATAAAACTAATGATTCATCGCTGTATTTACTGAGAAAGTCCATTATAGGGCTGTTTCACACTAACTACACGAATGCTGCATTAGAAATTGTTTACTCTTAAAATAAAAATATTTCACACTTCGCTGCAGTAGGCTCCTGCACTTAAGCCGATTGCTGTTGTACTCTGGGGTCATAAAAAATGTATAAATCCTGCCGAAATGGGGTTGATACTCCAGTTTCGTTTAATAAACTAAAATATGATACTGCATATATGCAAGAATTTACTGAGCCGAATATTGTAGCAGCCGACACATTTTCATTTTTACATTCAAATAAATATTACCTTAAACAATAACAATAGAAATACAATATTTTATTTAAATAGTATTATATATACAACATTTTCGATATCACCCTATGTTATTCTTGATGTTGAATCTAAATGATAAACTATGTTTTCAACAGCAAGATCAAGTTCGTATTGAAATGATTATAGGTTTACCTATCAACATGTTTGCTTAATACTGTTAATTAATTTGATTTTTAAAACAACTTTGCTACTAACACTGACTACTTGCTTTCGATGTTATATTCTCAGTACCGAGAAATTTATGTACAGATTTATGATTTGTGAGAAACTCCTTGCAATATCGGGAGCAGTATTGCTTTTCGCCACTCAATAAATATTTACAGCCGATACTGGTTAGTTACTGCCTACAATCTTTGCCTCTCTGCGGTGGAAATTCCGATTTCGAAGAATAAATTATTCTTATCCCTCTGGAACTATGGCAAGCTCCGGCGTAAGACCTATTCTTACTTTTATCTGGGGCAAATTCTTTAGTTTAATGTACTTATTCCTTATGTATATCCCAGTACTTTTCTACCTATTGCACATTACTTCGGTATGAGAATAAAATTGATCTACGCTTGTTATCAACTTTATAAAATCAGTTGTAATCGCACGTCCAAAATTGCGAAATGATTATTTTTTACGTCAATGATAAACTTTGAGCTATCTATGTTACGATAAAAAAGTACGAAATTACCTTCAACCTTCAGTCAAATGAAATCAAAACCAATTACTGCAAAAAAAAATCCAATCATTAGAACAAAACTAATAATGGTGCATCATCACAAATGTCTGAGTCGTGAAGAAATATTTATTTATAAATCTAATTCCAATAAAAATATTACTACAGTATTAGTTCTTCTCAATTCTTCGCCCAATTAGTTTTTATGAATTACCAACAAATTTCCAAACAAACGTTAAACAGAGCGAGGAACGCCCTTTCTTTTTCGCGGATATTTGCAATTTATAAACGCAATGATACTATGGTAATCGATCGGCATTTGTTGTTTGTAGCAAAATATAACACGATCCTTTTTATGTAATAACATCTAACTGCATCAATATTATTGATGTTAATGACTGGTAATAGATTTCAAGTGCATTGTTACTTGCTGTTTTACTCATTAACATTTCAAATGTAGCCATTGTATTTTGTCATTTAAGTTAATTAGAATTTGAATGACTTGCTGCAATTCAAACAGAGGTTCGAAATTCAAAATTGTTTAGGATGATGATGAAAAGTTACTATTGTTTGCAGAACTATCTGCAAAAACATGTGTAATGAACTCGTTTTTTTTTTAATTGAAAATTATTTATCATGTGTCAGATAATCCTTTTGCTCCTTAAATAATGTAGTGTAATTTTTTCCATAGACTATTTATAATACAGAAAAAATTTACGAAACTGCAAAGATCTCATTTTGTACAGAAAACATCAACTTCACAAAAAAAAACGCATTTGACCGTTACAAATACCAATGGAAATGCCGCCTTACACGTTCTAATGATTTAAATTGCGATGACTTGTCCCAGCGTTCTCTCATTGGTGCAATTGTGGCCAGCGAGGTCGGCCACGGTTTCATCACAATCATAAATGTAGAATAAAATAAATATGCATCTTCCATATGGCGCCCCATGGCCCATATGGTAATATTGTGACTGCGATTAGGAGGGGTTATTTCCAGTTTATTTTTACGAAGTCGGTTTTGAAATTGTCGATTTGTGACTCTTTGTTTGTGGTTATTTCAGTTTGGGTTTGTTTTTGATTGTTGTTTTAAATTCCTTGGTATTAGTGAGATCACACGAATCGAAATGTGGCTTAAAGGGCACTGTTTAGAGTACCAATGTTTAGTAGCTATACAATACAATATTTATGCAAACAGGTAAATCTTTGGTGGATGGAATTTTTAAACAATATTTAACGCATGTTGTATCTTCTTCCTGTTAATTTTCACGCATTTAACACGTTAACTGCCAACGCGGTCAATGTTGTGCGATGCCTAAATTTCCTATCAATCCAACGAAAAATAACATCTTCTTTTAAATTTTCATCGATTGTTTTTTTTATTAATTAGTTAGAATACACTCTTAATAATGGGTTTTATTAATGCGGAATAATTTCTGACTCTCCATCAAGAATTATTAATCATCGAACAACATTGAAAAGTATACTCATTTTATTGGCAGTTAACGTGTTAAAATACTGTTATACTGTCAATAGAAATTAAGTTGATTGGGTGACGCCCACTTCGTTATAAAAACATAACTTTAATCATATCAGTGAAACTATTATAATTTCCCCGCTCGCGCAGACTCAATTAGAACATCGTCCTGAATTTTGATTGCGTATTACCTCTTTTAATAAATTTACATAAAACTCGCATAAATTAATTCCGCTATAATAAACTAAATAAAATATGTTATGTTTTAAAATAAAGTAAGTAATTCTTTATATTTACCATTTATTTCCTGGGAAATAAACAAAAAATCTTTGTTAGATGTGAACTACAAACATTTCGAAGACCTGAACATTTAACATTCAATTAACATCTGCTGTTCATTAAACATTTGTTAAAAAAATACACTGCAAGAAATAAGCTTGACACATTTTATTTTAAATCAAACGTGGCCAAATATAAAATTCACGGATTAACGAGAAATGAAAATGTTATTCTACTATGGGTGTTTCAATGTTAATATATTTTTATACTGCAAAAGCTGGTTCAGTTTGGCATCAACAGATTTTATAATATGACACTATTATATATATTAATATTTAAAAAAATACTATGCGATACTATTAATAAAAATACATTTATGTTATTTTCACTGTAGTAGACACGTAATAGTCTTCTATAAACTATGCTCATTAATTACGTCATAGATAAATTTCACTGTCATTGCAATTCGGAAGTGAGAACCGTTGGAGATATCGGTAGATTTAATGGTCGAGTGTTGCGCGAAGGTTTTTATGGTACTTTCAACCACCGCCATTGTTTACGTAACAAGTGTGTTAGCATGGCTTGTTTAAGCATTATGATGAATCGATGCTGCTAACAATATGAGTTGCAAGTTTTCTATTGATACTTATAATAATAAAATTGTTTCCAAGTATTGGTAGTGTGGCTTTCATCTTGTCTCGTTAAAGAGAAGTCAATTTTCAGATCGAGCAGTTCATTTTGTTTCTGATTTGCAAATCATAACTTGCCGTGGGGAGTATAATTTGTGGAATGGGTTGACATCAGAAGGCAGTCGGACGTAAAATTGTAATCTAATCATACTGAAACATGAATGATGATTTATACCAACCGATTGTATGTAGGTATGTGTTAAGTAACGGTAGAGGAGGATATAATAATACATAGAGGGCAACATACTCATTTCTCTACGTTAAATGTGAAAATACCAGGAATTTAGTCCCTGGACGCTCATTAGAAGATCACACGAACATGGCTTGGAACAGGAATGTAACTTCAGATTTTAACCTGTTATTTGCACTACGGAAATTGTCAGCTTGTGTGAAATACTTTCTTTGGGTCATGCAGTAGTTGTTAAGATGCGTACAAGTGGTAAGAAATATGTTATAATGCTGGCTGCCATAATATTCACCGTGTAGACTATGACCCAAGAAATGCAGAGGAATGTACTTTATGACTGGTTGACAGTATGACCAACTATGAATGACATTATGACTGGTGACAGACCAGTTGAATGGACACTTAAGGCGCACAAACTTTTTTTATTCTTATTTCTTTCAATTGCACTGACATACGACTTACGAGGCAGTTAAATGATTTTTGCAATCTGTACTGACGTAACATTTAGCACGAATATGCATTACAAGTCCATATAAATGTGCACATGAAAATGAATAGAATGATTGCCATTTTGCAAGATTTCGCAAATCACGCGCTAGGAAATCACCGTAGTTTAAATTCAAGCTATTATGTGCCTCTGTTTCCTGGTATTGTTCCGATCAGAGCTAGAGCTAGCCCCTAACAAGTTCTCAAATTTCTACATAATTAGTGTTCTATCTATTGATTAGCTCTAATATCTTTCATTACAAGGTAACATTTTTATCCTCCGATCGACGTAATTGCGGTTTTGCTTTAGATTGGACCATCTGATTTTTACGACACGAGCGACGTGTCACCTTACCTGATTTCCTTTAACATATTCATGTAATTTTATATTTTTTATCCATCCACCTGCACGCTATTATTAAAACTTATATGCGCAAAAAGATAATTTGGCGTTTCTTGTCCTCTATAATGAGAAGAAACATTTTATATCTTATCGTTGTTTCTACTCCTGGAGAAAAACAAGAATTATCGATCGTATGCGTCCCCTATCTTCATGTGGCAATCAAAGAAGTGAACTAGTCGAAGAGGGGAAACTTCGTTACTCCATCGATTCAGTATTGCACCCTCGGTTTTGCAGTATTGACTTAGGTGACCCTTCTTTATAGAAGACAAAAATGTATATGATTGTAACTTGGAGGGCTCTGCGAACCACATAAGATTTAGATGGTCACTCGGCTCGGGGGAATAGATTCTTATCTGGGTGTGCGAATTGCTTGATTCAGTGGCTTAAATTTGTTTCTTTATTTTTGTGTTCCAAAATCCTGTTTGGTGTCAATCAATATAATTTAAGCCACGGATACGTATTAACATGAAATTTTAAACATAATCTACTCCAAGTTTTATATATAATGAGTATCCAAAGAAGCAGGGACCTAATTCCAGCCTTAGGCCTTGTATGAAACGATGTCATGTCATGTTAAAAGCAGGTAGGTACATTTGATCGCTTTGAATCCGTACACTATAAATATTTGCACATTCTACGTCGCGAAATTGCCATGTCCCAGTTTTTCTAAATTAATCACTCGTTTGAGTCGACGTCTGTCGGACAGTCGACACATGTGAACTCATTGATTTTATCACGTCGCTTGATCCAAGTACGAAAATCGTGAGATTTTTTGTATCCATCTCGGTTAATCTATATCATGATTTATATAGCAATAAAAGTATTCGCTGTATCTAAAATATAGATTCAGTACGTTGAACCCACATACTACGTTTAATAGCTTTTCTAAATATTGTTATATTTTTATACATGACATCAAAGCTGAAAAATTGCTTTACAAGCTTACTTACATAATCGATACTGAGTTGTAGATTAATGAAATTTGTATAATGATTTGTTTTCAAAGATTAAATTAAAAAGTTATTCTTAATATCCACTAATCTACAGCACATCATAAATTTAGCAACTCTGTTTTTTGCTTCTATTTTTAATTATTATTAAAATTAAAAAAAAATGATTACATTAAACCTACGATAACATTATTTCATCCAAATTGTATTTAGTTTATTACTATAGCTATATGCATATATTTGGATATATGTAGCTATTTCATGAATAATATTTTCATAATTGTTTTCCCAGATGGTCATTTAACAGATAATACTCATAAAATTTTTGCAATAAACTAACATCAAGCGTTTCATATCTTTAATTAGCCTAGCTCGTATGATTGGACACAGAATGTACATTTTAAAGAGAACATTTTTATAATTCTCAGAATGTAGCCGTAAGAGTTATTTGCTGTAAGGAAGCGCGTAGTATTTTTAGCAACATTTGCAGACAGAGACTAGACGTACGGCTAATTTTCAAGTCGGACAACTAAACTTATTCCGTCCATTAGATTTACAAATAGGTACATTGACTTTCAATAGGAACAATATTCCGATATATTTTCGCCAAGCAGAGAACCGGTCGCGGTGTTCTTTGTAAGATATCAAATTGATATACGGTAACACTATATCTTCGTCGCCGAAATAACAGAGCTTGGCAAACGGTAATATTTTATGACCGAGACATAGCGAAATGTTTCAAAGGCCACCTTGAAATTGAAACTCACCGTTTTTGCACTTCCTAAATACGACATTTAACTGGCTGACATTTGATGAAATGTTATTTTTTATTACCCGTACCATGAGTCGTGCCGCAATGTATAGATTTCAACAATTTGGTAAGTATTCTATGCAAATTTTTTGTCCGTATTCCAGGGCAAATAAAATGTCAGGTAGTAAGATAACGTAAGAGCCAAATGTTCAGTACCGTCTTTACACTAAGGGCACACGGGGCCCGTGCCCAGGGCCCCCATCCTCAAGGGGGCCCCGAAGAAGAGCAAGTGTAAAAAAAAGACAGACCGAAAATTTTCCTTACATATTTACACACACGTTTCACGACTCCTATCACCTATGTACGTGTGTATGTACGTATATTAACAAAATTGTAAGAAGTAATAATCATCTATTTCAGTAGATTAGTGTTAATATAACTCCACATTCTAAAAGAGATCCCTCCAAACCAAAAGTGAAATGTTATAAATGTGTTCTCTGTCACAGAAATAGTAATAATACTATATAGGTAGTATGTTTGCATCATAAAAACATTTGTATAAAACTAAGGTAGGGGGCCCCCGGTCCAAGGGGGCCACGAGCTTGAAAGGCCTCAGGCCCGAAGGGGTCCTCGGCCCAAGATGCCGTAAGCAGAGAAGGAATGTAACATTGATTTATAAAATTAGTAAGATAAAACCCACAATTCGCTGGATTGTTTACCAATTCTTGGATTTCATAGATTCATAGAGTTTATAAAGTTAAGTTTTTTACAGTAAAGGAGGGCCCCGTCTGATGATTTTGCCACGGATCTCAGATAGTATAAAGTTACCTACGCTACTGACAGAAATTAATTACACTTTAAAAAAAACAGTTCAATATGAAATAATCGAAATAATTCCTAAGATACTACTTACTATTTTTTTTAAGTCTGTAAAGCGTGGTTTCTATAAACCAGATGTACTGCTTCACAATTATTTAATCCATATTTCCATATTTTCTCAATAACCACGTCCTTGGATTTGCTGTGGTTTGAAAGTAGAAAATCTTTATTCTTTAAATTATTTCAATGTTGAGATTGTATGCTGTTGTATGATATTTAAAAAATATGATCTATGTAATTCGATCTTAAAAGTAGATTTCCGATGATCAGTTCAAAAATAGCCAGTAAGACAAGTAAATAACTATATAAATTAATTTTAAAATTTGTGAAAATAATTACCACGTTACCAATATTTTAGAGGAGATATCTTTATGGATAAGTTAATGTCAATTACTATTTATATATATCTACAATTGGACCCAACTGGCTCCGCCCTTGTGCAGATCCTTTTTGAATGATGAATCCAGTCCAAATCAGCAATATATTATTTATATCAAAACTTTTGGCAGCCTCCGTGGCGCTGTCGGTTAGACGTTACGACGCCTGTGAAGCGAGAGACCGCGGGTTTGATCCTCCCACCGAGAGAAATGTTTGTGCGGCCCACAATTTTTTTTTATTCTGTCCCAGCATAGTGGCCGCGTTGCGCCTGATGGTGAACGCAAATGCCGCCCAGGCAGAGTGTCTACTGGCATCGGACGGCAGTCCCATGTCAATAGACACAATTATGCCGGCCTGCTATGATGCCTCTTCACACTACGGCGGAAGGACCCAGGATTATAGGAAGGAGGGAACACGTGAGACGGCAAACAATTCCACAGCCTGACGGTGAGGCACAAAAAAGAATTTAAGAACCGTTTGGTTCGCGCCGGGATGGTGTGGACCGTCAAGCCATGGCTTCGCAAGCCAGCACGCGTGGTTCTGGTAAGGCATGGAGAGGAAGGGATCAAGTTGAGCAATTCTTCAGAACACTCACCGTGATACAGGCGGTAGAACACGCTTAGAGAGGCTACATCCCTCCGGAGTTGTAGCGACTCTAAATTGCACGTAACGTATGCATCATTCACAATGCGGATAGCCCGCCGCTGCAATCCATCCAAGGCATCGAGCAGGTATTGGGCGGATCTATCCCAGAGGTACGAGCAGTACTCCATACCCGGCCGGACCTGCGCTTTATATAAGCGACACAGCTGACCGGGCGTGAAAAACCGACGCACCCTGTTCAGGACTGCAACCCTGCGTGATGTGGCAGTTATTACACTCTCGATGTGATTCCTTGGATTGAGATCACAGCGGATATCCACACCAAGGATACTTAGGTCATTCCGCATTGAGAGGGGAGCACCCTCAAGAACGGAGAGGGGAGAGAACGGGGATTTTTTGCACGTGAACGCACACACGTGGGTTTTCTTGGCATTGAACTCAACCATATTCCTGGAACCCCATGTAGGAGTGAGATCCAAGGTCCGGTTAAGCTCAATGAAAAGATCTTCGCGTCCCTTCACAGTTTCGACTCGGCAACCTGCAGGCCCGCAGTGGTATCGCCCATGAACCGTGCTGTCATCTGCATGGCAATGAATGTTGCCAAGCGACAACATGTCATTGATATGCAGAATAAACAAGGTGGGCGACAGCACCGAGCCCTGAGGAGCTCCGGCATTTACCGACAAGAGCGCCGAAGCGTGACCGTCGACGATTACACGTATTCTACGCCCTTGCAGAAAGCCGGAAATCCACGAACACAGGTTGCCGGGCAGACCATACGACATACGCCGGAAGTTTGGAAAGAAGACCACGGTGCCAGACCCTATCAAACGACTTGGCAATGTCGAGGCTCACAGCAAGAGCCTCGCCACGCCGGTCAATTGCCTCACCCCAGCGATGCAGGACAAACGCTAGAAGATCACCCGACGATCGATATTGACGGAATCTGTATTGTCGGTCACTGATCAACGAGTGATCCTCCAGGAGCGGACCAATTGAGCATTGATGATCCGCTCCATGACCTTACATATCACTGAGCACACACCGACCGATCACCCTTTTTGGGGATCGGTTGCACATTGGCCTCCCTCAAAGATTCCGGCACAACACCTGTGCCGTAGGACGCTCGGTAGAGGCGAGTCAGTGCAGGAGACAACTCGGCTGCACAAGCTCTTAAAACCACCGCTGGTATCCCATCCGGACCACTGGCTTTCCGCACATCGAGAGACCGTAACTCACGCCGCACATCACACTGCCTGATGCGAATATCCGCCATTGAGAAACCGCAATCAGGCAGTGTGGGCAGCGTCTGGGAACCACGGTCTTCGAGGCGGGAATTAGTCGCAAAGAGATTTGCCAGCAAGGCAGCCTTTTCTTGCGGCTTGTGGGCCAGCGACCCTTCTGGGTACCTCAGCAGTGGCAACGCTGGACGGCAGAAGTTAGATTGAACGGCCCTGACCAAACTCCAATAAGCACGACTGCTAGTTGGGTGATTGGCCAACGCACGCCCAATCCTGGTAACGCGCTGGGCATCCGCCCTAACGTGGCCTACGTTAGGGCTTCTTGCAGGCCTTGGTGGCACGGTTGTAGGCTTCTTTGAGGGAATTGATATTGGGATCCTTCATGGCGGGACCCCTGATCCAAGCGCGATACGCCGCTTGTTTGTCACCGACAGCATCGGCGCATGCACGATTGAACCAGGAGCGTCCACGGCCCTTACTGGCGATCTCAGAGAAAGGAATGTAATATTCCATTCCAAGTCTGATCTCGTCAGCAATAGCGTTGGCACTCGCTTCGATTTCTTTCGGTTTTGGGTGTTTGTGAGACCGAAAAGTCTCTCGTAGTTTCTAATACCCACGACACAAGACTAGATCCTGTTACATCCTTTCCTGTCCCGTCTCATTATTCCGGATAATAAAAAATAATCTTTTAATAGATCTAAAATACCTAAATAGGCCAACAATTGGTCGGTAGGTTGGTGCCAGCTAGACTACTATTTTTATAACATCATGTTACGAACTATGCGAGTAGAACCATGGGGTTCCGCTGGTCTCAAACTTTAAGGCCAGTACCGACCTCAAAAAATGGTGGGCCCATTTAGGTATTTTGTATCTATTAAAAGATTAATTTTATTTCTTTTTTTTATTACAATTTTGAAGACGGTTTAATTCTTTCAAATTATTTTCTATTTTTAATTTTTTAAGTTTCTGTTGTAGTAATCGAAACTTATTACCCTTACCTATGTAGGTTAGGACGCTGAGATAAAATGTATGCACGTCGCGAACTGACAAAAGTTGGACACTCCTGCTTTATCTCAAAAACTAAGTAACCGATTTTGATGAAACTTATACAACTCCTAAGTTGGACTATATCTAATCGAAAACAAAAATATTTTTTTGAATCCGACTTTTAATTTTTCAGATATGAGTGGACAATCATACAAACATGCATACATTTTTTAATTTGAAATTCGTGTTCAGGCGCTGGTATAGACTAATATATCCAAAAACTATGCAACTCTGACAAAATTACATACATACACATCAAATACATAATCTCCTTTTTTTAAGTCGATTAAACACGAAATTATTTTGATAAGGATTAATACCATATAATAAAAAAAAGCAATCGCAAATAATACATCCTTTTAGAAAAAAAAAACCTTATTAACTATTTTAGTGGTAATCAGTACTCACTAATAAAAACATTTTAGTGAGCCTGTGTAATGAGCTAACCTAGAAAGATCTAGAAACATCATACACAGTTTCTTACATTACATCCCTTCGAGAGAGACAATTCCGACAAGATTGATACATAACTTTGATATGAAATGATCATAGTAGATAAATGTTAGATTATTTTTTTTCTTTATTTTTCAAAAGGGCCCCAAATTCTTGTGTGCCCAGGGCCCCATAATAGGTAAAGACGGCCCTGCAAATGTTTCGATATCCTAAAATGGTATGAGCGTTGCGGTCGCCTCGCTCAAGGTGTGTTTGGAGTCAGGTGATGTGGACGGCACAGCATCTGCTGCCACGTGCCGCACATCAACCTTTTACATTATTGTTCATTTTAATGTACTTTATTTTTGCATACACATTGCAAACTGCACAATATATTTTTATGTATTTTATTAAAATCTGCATTTGTAAATGATGTCTGCGTTAACATTTGAATTGGTTTTTATAATTATACGATTAACTTTTGTATGAACATTTAATACCGTTAACACTCACGATATAATCTTATTTATATATTAAAAGTATTCTCTATAAATTGTCATGAATACAACTGTGAGAACACTTTTGAGAGACCTTGAAGAGAATTGTTTGTTATGAAAAACAAGAAGCGATTACACATCTTTTTGCTATGTGCGTAAACAGGAAAGGGGCGAATAAACATGAAATAAACATTTCAAATATGTGTTTTAGATTTTATTAATACATACGCCTATAAGCCATCACGCCTCTGTGCCCCAAATGTGTAGGCAGAAACTATAAATCTCCAGTTTATTTGAACCGAACATACTACTTTCGCCACATCCACTTTCATCAATCACTCCATACATCTTCGCTTGCATATGGTAAACATGACCTTTGTTTAAGGTTTTATCTATTTGGTTCTCGTAGATTTGATGAGGTCAACCGCTACTGAGTACCATCTCATACCATCTAACAATATTAAATAAGACATTCTTAAATAAGTGGTCGTTGACTCGATTGTCGAGCAATCAGAACCACTATTATACTTTCACAAGCCCTTCAAAGTTCGAAGTACAGAAACTACTAAAGCAGTATTTGTATGACGCATCGTTATTACGCATCGGCGTAATTTAATCCCGCTTAAACATATTTTACCTAATTTAAACTGAGTGCCTACATTTCATTTTGACCCTTTTTACCGTCAATCTCACTTATACATCTTTAAAGTGTCGTTCACGCCATTTTGTTTAAGCCATAAGCGATGGGTTAATATTTTTGGGACATATTTGATTCATTCAATTTGAAAGAGATATTTTGAAAGATTGAATAGCAAATTTTTAAATTCACATCAAATTAATCAGTATTTATGTTTGCATAGTTTATATCGATTATACGAGTACTCCTCATCCTTGAAGTTGTACGCACATCGGAATGTAATTATTGCAATTACAGTTTTAGTAGTTGAATGGATATTTTGTTGGAGAAGTTTATTATGTAATACGTAATTTATAAATATTCTACACATTTGTGTAAATCAGTAAAATAATAAAGTTATTGTACCCTTATTTAATTTAAACTATTTGTTACTCTATACTCTATATATTATGTTAATTTAAAAGAAAATTTCGGAGATGCACCCAGATTATTCGTACATCCAGAATACCTAGTTGTTCTTTTCCATCATTTAACAATCTCAGGTTTCAAAAATTGGAAAATATATTATTCCAAATAAACAAAACTCGAATTGAATCTCATGCAAATACATAGTATACTTCAATGATATGTTACACCAAAAATAGGTTCTAATCTGGCCTTCATTCCGCTCACGCTCATGAATTCAACAATATTTCGATGATTCATTCAGTGCGTGCTTGCCCGGAAAAATTGCTTTAGGAGGGAAAGTTAAGCCGTAGGTATAGGGTTGGGCGGGACCCGCATTTAGATACGATGCCTCACTACCCAATACACTACACGACTATAACGACATAGGTTGCGTTTTTAATCTACGACTGCGGGAGATCCCTTCACAGCTACTCAGCAATCTGCCACGAAACAAAAAATAGAAGGCATCGTTTGTGTTGACTACTCCTTAGTAACTTTTATATGAAAATAGCTTCCTTCGCCAAATTACTTTTTCGTCGACACACGATTGCGTGTTGATTTAGTACTTGTTCTGTTGTTAGTTCAATGTCAAGATTATTAGTTGAAAATGCCATGTAGGTATATTATGGTGTGTAGTTTTGTGAGCCGGTCCAAGGTTAGATAAAAAATTTGATTTTTGTGCTGAATCAAGGATATCTGGCTGCAAACTACAGCAATTTGGCTTCGGTTTGTTTTACATCGTTTTCCAGGAATCGAGGAGGGATAGGGTGGCACGCGACCCCTCTGTGCCCCGTGTCTGTGTCGCTGCACGTATAGCTAGCTATATATAGCCGTGACATTGATCGTGAAATGATTAGTCCCCTTTCGTATTATCGCCTTTAAATCTCTCAATATTCTATTTTTTATTTTGGTATTATAATAATGTGCTTTCCCATGTGTATATTTGCAATGCTGATCTACACTGGTAACCATAAATTCGTGATAATCATACGATATATTCTTTCTTATAAATTATTTATGTGCATATTTTATTATATCTCAAGTTTGTTTTTTTTTTTTAATAAACACTCAGTTATAGAACTAACTTGGATGTGAAGCTATTTTTAACGAAGAATGCTTTACATACATAAACTCACGCCTTGTTCCCAGAAGGGGTAGGCAGAGGTGCCAGGGCACCCACATTTCGCCTTGTATGTTCCGTCCCACAATGTGATAGGTGGCGAGCCTATCGCCATATCGGGCACAAATTCCTGACTCTGGGCTGATACTGAATAGAAAAATCCAATATCACTTTGCCCAACCCGGGATTCGAACCCGAGATCTCAGCTTTGTAACCGTACCGTAGTACAACTATGCCACCGAGGCAGTCTTTTAGAAGAATGCTTTGGTTTTTTATATTCCTATTACATAAAAAATCGTGACTAGGTCACGTTCCGGGCAGGAAGCTCTAAACCTCGACATAAATCTAAAATATCGTCTAAAATCTAGATAAAGCAAAACCAGGCAAACAATGTCCATTTAACCCAGACATTGTTAGTAATTGTTGTAAACATGCTGATGTCGTTAAATTAAATTTGAATTAAAAACCCTTAGGCGCTGAAAGCTTTGATGATAAGATAGGTAGACACTCGGGAGGGGAGCGTGGGGTGGCTGTGCGTGCCTCCGACGACAAAATTAATTTCGCTCCCCTCCCTCCCCGTTTAAATGTTTAAGTAATGACGCATTGCTTCTATTATTGGATTTGAGAGCGTGAAATTACCTAAAACTCGTTGTTGTG
Source organism: Hyles euphorbiae (assembly GCA_023078785.2). Classification (NCBI taxonomy): domain Eukaryota; kingdom Metazoa; phylum Arthropoda; class Insecta; order Lepidoptera; family Sphingidae; genus Hyles; species Hyles euphorbiae. Next base: position 8,300,720 of record CM041034.1, on the reverse strand, counting down.
TGAAAGATGCGTCTTGTTGTTGTTAAGGATGCTAAAGATCAGCCGGATGGGTTCAATGTAAGCTTGCATAACGCTGGCGCCGGGTAGAATTATTGTACTATATTCGTAGTAATGGCTTGCTGTTCTATTAAAAGGTATTTTTAAACATGGTGTATTGTTATCTAGAAAGTCTAAAAACATTACCATTTACAATAAACATTTGCGTAATTTTAACAAGTAACTACTGGACATTTTGAGACTTAACATCTTATGTCTCACAATGGCGAGCGCAGTGGAGTGCCAAGCATTGCTATGTACTTCATGGTGTTGTTTTGTTTTGCTACTCCCCAAGAGCGGTCATATTATGGCTTACCATAAGGCGAATGAGACGCTTCTTATACCATTCATAACAAGCATATTTATATGTATATGGTTAGGTATATTTGTGACATAGTAATTGACAAGACTGACGACTCGGCCAGAAGGGATCACTCAATCCTAATGCCTCATGCAACTATCGCCCTCTCCAATCAATCTCACACGAAACACTTCAAAGTAACCAATTAATTAAAAGCCTTTGCCAGTTAATGCTTCACACCTAGAACCCGTTCCTATCAAACGGAAAAGTGGTGTAAGTAGTTGTTATTAATAAATTACCCGTTGAAGCCAGGAAAGAAGATTACTTGTACTCAATGACAGCTTACGGTTTTTATTATTAAGCTGTTTAGTTAATTTTCTAGTGGTTAGATGTTTTATACAAACCGTTGAATGCTCATTTGAATAATCGGGTATATAAAATAAAAGGAAAGTTTAAAAAATCAAATTAGAGAGAAAATAAACAACACTGAAACTGCATGAAGATAGATTCTGTTTATAATCGATCGGCCTTTAACACTAAAAAGAAAGTCGTTTGAATTGCGAATTAGCGAAAATGTTTTAAAACAATTTAAAATATTTCCGTATTTACAGTCTCTGTGGTGCAGTTGGTTAGACGCCGGCTGTGAAACGAGAGGCCACCAACCAACCAACCAACACAGGTCCGCCAACCGAGACAAATATTTGTGTGACCCACAAGTATTTGTCTCGGGTCTGGGTGTTTGAGACCGAGAACTCTCGTAGTTCCTGATAGCCACCCTCGACACAAGATTCGAATTTAGTGTAGTGGTGTATATTTTATTTATTTGTTTGTAGTTTGAAACCAGAGAACAGTGAAATGCTAAATAGCACGAGCATATTGAGATGTTCGCTAAACCCGCTTAGAAATGTAAGGTAATGGCGCGGAAGGTGCGTTCACTGCGAATGTGTAGGCTGCATTGTGGATGCGCCGTAACGTGAGAGCGATATCACTTTCAGTGCATCGAAGTGTCGTGTCCACGTGAATAAGAAATAAGAGTTTCCTTTTTGCAAACGATAAATCGCGGCGCTGGTTGTCGTTGACTGTACGCACGCCTGGCGCTTGGCCAACTTTTCCTTGCAATTTTACTGCGCGCCGGTTCGATACTCGGACATTTTGCAGTCGGCATTCTAGACGAAGATGGCAATAACCTATCAGCTTTATTGCTTTTAGTTGTAACTGAGATTTACTTGTCTTTTATATAAATCGCTCTTCCTTGAGCACTTTGATATTACACTCGTAAACGATGCTTTGCAAAATACGCGATTCTTTAGATCATTTTGTTTATGTATAGAAGTCGAAAATGATTTGAAGATATTCATTGAAAAAAATATTTATTTTTCATGGTATGTTTCAGCGTAGAACAATGCAAAATATATTTTAAAATTTCAGCGCATTTTCGATTGAGAACACCAAGAACAACGGTATGCATCGGACGGGCTTTCACTTTTAGACAAGTGGGACATCGGGCTTAAAAGTAGAACGGCTTTTATTCCGGGATATTGCTGGTTCACAAAGGACTACAGTTTTATAGCGATTGGAACCGCGGTAAAACATAGATAATTTCAATACAATAACAGCGATACATTTTAATTGTGCGACCCAGATAGAGAAATATAACAGCCTCAAAATGTGGTTTAATGTAGACCAAGGCTTTATTAATGTGCCGGCGACCAAATCTATTGTCTGAACGCACCTGACTATTAAAGCAAGACGCGAAATCTCGATGACGCACTCATGCGACTCTTGCGACCGATAAAGCCGTTTACCTCTTCAAAATCAAGGCGTACTCACGACGACGCGCAAAACCCACTGGAGCATGAAAACAATACCGTGAAAATAACTTTGTTATCATCATTCAAAAAGCAAATTGCTTGCACTCATAAACCTCGGTAAATCATTCATTCTTCGTATAAGGTGAATTTACATAACGCGGAATTAAGGCGGTACACAAAGGTATATTTTTTATTAAAATTTTCACCGGCATGAAACGAGCTCTGAGTGATCGATATGTACAAGCTAATGTTTTTATAATTTTAATGATATGTTTATTACCGTAAACGCACGCATTCCAATAAAATATTTATAGCAGATACTAAAATATATCAGATCACATATGGCTGCAACGGTCGCGTCTAAAAATATGCGAAAGAATTCGATTCCCGCACTTCTAATGATATAAAGCAGACATCCGCGGTGTTAAGTGTCGGACACTGATATTGGGTGTAACACTTTCAACGGTTCTTTTGAGAAGACGAAATATGAAATTGAATATAGTTCTAGATATGTTATTAGACGCGTTGATTTGTTTATAAATAAATATTGATGCATGGCTCTCGTTATGTGGATTTAAGTGCTTAGTTTGTTTAGTGACAGGCTAATGTGGTTTTAAGAATTGATTTTGCAATAAAAAACACATAAATATTAAGCGTTTAAATTATACTTTGCTTCAGTTTTAATTTTATTAATATTTATAATTTTACGTACGCCAAGTGTGTATCCACATAATTAAATCAATCACACACCAAGATGGCATGTAAATATTTTCATTAAATATCGACCAAGTGATAACAAAATCGTGTTTGAAAAACAATGATCCAATAACTAAATATTATAACAGGATGTTTCGCGTTGCGGACTGGTGTTTAATAAGCAGAGTTTTACACTTGTATGTTTTCCTCAACATCGATATAATTTCAACACATTTGAGCCCTATAGTGTATGTATGCACATCACGATTACAGGTCCGTTTTAAATTAATGTCAGGGCCGAAACCGAGCAGTCTAATGAACGCCTCCTGTGTACTACCAAGTACTAAACCCATGCCATACTTATCACATTTTCCTATATAGCTGCGTATAAAATTCATCTCTGTATATACAAAATGACAGAGCAATTATGAAGTGCATTACAACGAGAATAACTAGTGGATGAGGAAGTAGTGATTGAAGTTTGCAGTATAATTAAATTTAATTACATGACTTTATTTCCGAGGTTGCTTTCTGGGTAAAGAAACCTTGTAATATATTTTCTTATATTCCGCCTCGGCCACGGGTAAGGTGAAAATTGAGAATCCTTATTATATTTCTTTATATGTTCAGCTTTAATTTTAAGGTCACATATTTCTAGTATTTATGAAATTGTAAATGACTGTCAATGTCATCCGTTTTTATTACTGAGTAATAAATATTATTTCTAAGTTCTTATTGAATACGTTTGAGGTTATCTAATATAAGCTTCTTGGTTATCTATCTTCATTAGATGTTATCCAAGTGAAGGGCATAGGCCATCTCTGTTTTATGATAATATTTGGGTATTAGTTTATTACATTTATCTAATGCGGTATGTTTGACTAAATGTTTTTTCGTATAGAGGCTAAAATTTAAAAGCGGACTGTTTGTTATCCGAGGGAGACCAATGCCGCGAATATCAACTACAACCTACTTTTTAATATTCTTTCCGAGACACCAAAAAGTCATTTTAAATCAGTCACTTTATTTTTAGATACATACAACATTTAAACCCATGACCGTCAATTTGAATCGCTTATTAATCAAGAAAATCTCTACTCTCAATGTAGATTACATTGATCTGTAATTTTCAACTTGTAGGTAATCATTTTGGTTTGTTTAAATCCCTAAATATTTTTTATAAAAACAAAGGTTATAGTCTCCCGGCACCTGGGTGCCAGGTACAGGATCACTATATTAGGATAGGATAACTGTATATATGATACTAGTCTAGACTAGGCTTATCCTTTCTTCAAATAATTATTACTGACAAGGTTACGATGGAACATAACAATATGGTTTAGTAACTCTACATTGTGTTAATTTCCATGTAAAAGTTCCAAGTAATATTGTAGCTGTTGTGCTACTAACACTTTAACTCAAGTCCAAAAAGCAAGTAAGCGCTGCATGTATTTTTTGTACCTTTAACTGATGAAAGTCGACCGGGCGCATTCTCATGGTATCTGCCCGCTTTAATCTGCACTTGTCCGTCTCGCTTCATTATGTGTATGTTAAACCTTTTAAATTATTCTTAAATATTCATTGGAGATTTATATTTTAAATGAAAGGCACGGATGCACTGATATAAGTAATCCAATAACTATTAATGTCTGCGCTTCGTACAGTCGGCAATGAATACGGAAGACATTTTTAATTTCTTAAAAATAAATATTTCATGATGGATTACATTTAAGCAACAGAAACACTATTACACATTAATGTGCAATATTGTAAATTATCTGTATTTATTCCTCCTCCTTGCGTCGTGCTCCTCAATATTGAGGGTCGTGACCTTCCTTATGCATCGTTTTCATCCTAACGAGTTTTTTCCATTTGGTTCTTTTCACGGCGGTGTGAAGGGCGATGTGGAGTGTAGAGTCAAGATTGGTGCGGATCTGATCAAACCAACGCATTGGATTCCATCCACGAGGTCTTCTCCCGTTTACTTTGCCGGTCACAATCAGTTTTTCGAGGTTGTCACTGTCTTTCCTTGCAATGTGACCGAAGTATTCTAGAATCCTGCGTAGACACTCAGATGACTATCGCAATGATATTTTGAGTTCTTGCAATATTTATTATATTATATTATTTCTTGCAATATTTATTTTTACTGTATTTATTATAGGCACTTAAAGTTCCTGACTTATTAACATAATTATACGATACACTACATGGTGGTGTTTTCTGCCATTGCATAAGTCCGGCAACCGAAAAAACAGGTCACCTAGTGGTAAGTGATCACTGCCGACCTTCCATGTTTGGATCATGGATGTGTGGCCAGCCCATCAAATCGTGAGAGCAGGAAGGAAAAAGGATGCGAAAAGGACAGGGTAATCGGGCATCCGAAAATCTGACTCACCGAACGAAACGTGACAGCTGATTCGATTCACGCTGTGTCGTGGCTGCCAAAAGTTGGGGGTCTACCACTTCAAGCTAGGTCATAGACTTTAGGCATTTTAACCTCAGTACATGACTGAGTTGAGACAAATCGGGGTACTGAATGCATAATGAATTGACAAAATTAGGCAAGCTTAACCATTCATTGCATAGCGCTTTTTTAAAACGCTAAACTAAAATAGTATAATGATTATATTTATTACCTGACGGTACAATCAAGCCCAAATCCCGACACAGTCTTGCATACAAATGAGCGATAGCTAAGCAATATCAGCGTCTTTTGCAACATCATAAGTACGTGTGCGTGCATAAATAATTTGATAATATGGTCGATTAATGTATGGGCAAAGTACACAGGGCACATAGCAGGTGGAGTTGTTCATCACCTTCGTAGTACATGCCAAATATTATGTGCCAATGTGTGGGAGCGCCAACGTGAGCCATATTTATTTTTAATCTATGATAACTGGCTGAGAATTTGATTCTGTAATGCCTTATGTTGTAGGTTGTTCTAACGTTGTTAAAATATAGTTTAACCAACACTGTTGTTTTTCTTAAGTTTTTATTTTGAAAACTTAAATCTAAAGTTATGAATATAAAAATATTTCAGTTAATTTTATACGGGATTTCAAAATCTTTTCCGTGAAATTAGTCATGAGTTTCTCCGCATGCCTTACTATTTACATCCAATTGTTGAAGAAAATCTACAGTATGAATTAGCTATAATAATCTAATTAGGGGAAAAACATTAGCAAATTTTAACAACTATATATGTTATTTTACACATCTAATTACAAAACACTAATCATAAATTGCAGACCGAAAATGTATTCTGCCGAAATAATATTACAAATACAAAAATATAAACAATAAACTGAATAAAATAAAACTAATGAACTGAAATATCCATAAACATTAAAGTTACTATGTACTCTATTAGAACATATGGCCCATGTCATAAATATGAGCATCGCACCATTTACAAACGCCACAATGTTTTAAGGACCACCGCCTAAAACGTGGCATGAATCATTGTGAGATCACTCATCTCTCAGAATTAAACAACCATTTTTGAACTGATCGTCTAAAAGGTAAATTTCAATTTGTGTTACTTCACCCGACGTTCTAATGTCATTTGGTTTGGTTTAGTCATACTCGTAGTTTGAGCTATAATACTCTAGTGATTTATGACCAAAGTACTAAAATAGCTATATCAGATTATTGACGCTGTTACGTCATTTCTTCTAGAAGATATGGAGCTGTTTTAAATTTGGACTAAACACATTAGGGAATACAGTTAACTAACCAGACAGACTATTGTCAAAATATGTATATCTGTATAGAAATTGCTTTATTGAGTTGAATTGCGAGACGATCATACCATTCGACTGATGGTAAGTGATTTGATTGCTTATGGACAGTACAAAAACCTGACAACACCATGAAAAAGCAATGCTTAGCATCCTGAGACATAAGATGATGATGATCTCAATATGTCCAGTAGTTACTCTGGCTACAATGTCTTTCAAATCGGAAATCAACAGATTTTTTTTTTAAAGGATTTAACTTCGTCTTAAGTTTTAATACCAATACCTAAGATTCATTCATTTATGTATTTATTTAACTTCTTATTTTCCATTCAATTTATCCGTTCTATGTTCACACGAAGACATTGTATAAAAGTCACACAGAGATGGCTCCATTATAATCTTCTAAGTTATTGTTATGAACGCTAACAATTGATAGTTCAATTGTATCCGCCATCCGGTCATTCATTCGCGACAAAAATAAAAACGTCCGTTGCGAAGCTATTACGTTTATTGACATAGCAATTATTTGAAAATTCACGCAATGAATTTGTAATTACATCGAGCATTTGGTATAGAATATTTAAATGAGCGCGGACTTAGCAAGCGCGATTATAAGTCACATGGCGTCAACGAATGTGCGATAAAGATCCCATTGTTCATTCAGATTCTCATGACATGAGTAATTCCCAGCTCTAATTGTGGTTACTTAAGTGCTAATTAAATATTTTTAAACGCAGATAATGGAACGTTAAAGTATTTCTTCTGTAAATATTTAGCCAAGTCCGTCATGAGCATGATGTCGACACAGCCCGTCATCGTTCATTGCGAGTTGTATATTTCACATTGTAAGCCTCTTATGGAGACGGTATAAAAACGGCATATGACCGGAAGACTACCGTTGATTGTGAAAAATAACCTTTGGTTAAGCCTTACTTATTGCAGCCTTTGTGCGTTATTTACAATTTACGCGTTTCTTGGCTTATTTATTATAGCCGCGAATGGCTTCATATTTAGAAGCGTAGGTGTTATAACTATACTAAATAGTGGTAGCTTTTTTATCTATGTCATGTACATAGAAACTGAGCTCAATTAGTGTAATAGAGGTCGTTTCGACACCTCTTGGTTTGTTTGACGGAGACTGTACAGTTAAGGTGACACCGTAATCATTAACGCCATGGCACGTTAAGCACACAAAAACCTTATCTGTACGACCTCAACCCAATTTGATGAAACTTCTCTAGAATTTGTTAAAGATGTGCTTTGAGCTCTGCTATCATTAGGAGATGACAGCACGAGTATGGCCTCGGACGCAAACTATTAGATTGTGTTATTCTGAGCGGTTCAACTGGAGCATTTGTAACGTAATAGAGCATATGACAGCTCTATTATAAACTTCCTTCTAAAAGCAACGGACGGTAAACAAATTTGCAATCTCGGGTTGCGTTTTAGTCATTAGATGTAATGATTTGTGGCATTAGCTCTTCAGAATCAACTTTATTTAAATATTTCCTAGAAATTATATGTGAAACAACTGCCTTGAAAGTAATGAAAAGTTTGACAAAAGAGTTTCCCGTAGTCCATAAGAATGATTTATTTAACTGACACAATTAACTCAGATTATCACTACATAGTACAAAACAAAGTTGCTTTCTCTGTCCCTATGTCACTTTGTATGCTTAAATCTTTAAAACTGCGCAACGGATTTTGATGCGGTTTTGTTTTAATAGATAGAGTGATTCAAGAGGAAGGTTTATACGTATAATACGTACATATTATTGTATAGAAATCTATTTTACCCGGGCGAAGCTGGGCCGGGTGCGTGGTGGACTATATGGCCTAACCACTCTCAATCGTAGTGTCGATTGTAGAGGAGGCCCGTGCCCTGCAGTGGGACGTATATGGGCTGATACAGAAGCTGGGCCGGACCGCTAGTTGCCAATATTTTACGTCTGGGTTTACTATCCTACAACTACTACAACGCAGTTTTCCAACGGAACCGCGTTACTAAAGGAAAACATTTTTTTCTCACTTGTTTGATAGAAAAATACCTTGACTTAAATTATGGTTTGACAAAAATACAAACCACATTGTTCATTTATCCTAGCATAACAAAGTAACTACAATGAATCTATTGGCTTAGTCTAGTCACCATTAAAATGAAAGTAAAGAAACATGAATACAAGATGGTTATATCGGTTGTTCCATCATAGTGCTAGCTTGGAGTTACAATCAGACTTACGTAAAGAACTCTGCTTGGAAGAAACTCGTAAGATTCGCAAACATATTGAGACTTTACATCTTAAGTCTCAGAATGGCGAGCGCGGTGGAATGCCAAATATTGCTTTCTAATTCATGGTGTTGTTTGGTTTTGCTACTATACATGAGAGGCCATATCGCTTATCATCAAGCAAATAACATTCAATGCAATAAAATAAAAAGTCAAATAAGTGTTACAAAGTTATGAAAAAGATTGGCTCACTTGAAACTTTCCAGATATAGAGTACATGTGAAATAAATATGAGTTTTATAAACCTCTTCTAATGTTTATCTTCGATGTAATATCCACTTGAGGGGCTTCGCTATCTTCGATTACTCAATTGCAACCTCATTGTACTAGGATATTTATAGAAAGTATTGCCTGCTAATCAAATTCATAATGAAGTCACCGCCATATATAAAACTATAAAAAATACTTTCACAGCTAATGTGTTATGACGATGCCAATACCTGACTGATGTTAATTACATTTCTTTTATTGTTTCGAATGAAAAAAGTAGCAGAAAGTACTGGTAGATTTTTGTATCAATCTTGATTTGTTTTATGAATTTCTTAATATATTCAGAATGTATTTGCGTGTATAACGACTCAATTTATAAATATTAATGTGACCATTATGATACAAATTAAAGTCACTTTTTGTTGTACTTATTATTGAATATTTCAAACCAGGGTTTGCAGATTGAACATCATATTTCAACAGTATTATATTTGTAATGAATAACAATGTACTCGCTCATTACTCAAATACATTTCCTAAAATGTTTCCACGAATGCCTTGGGGAAATATTGTTTATTACGATTTCCCTAGGGACGAACCAGATCTATTATGTACCATGAATACTTATATATTGCTGACATGCGAAAGCAAATTACGTTTTAGAAATGAGTGCAGCTGCTGCCAATAAAATCAATGAAGCATTTAAAAACTGTTTAATATTGTCATAAATCTGAAGAAACTAGTGCGTTTTTCTGTTACGATCAATGTTTTGATCTAACATAGAACCGTTAGTTTGAAGTTTATGTAATATGCAAATAGTGCGATTACATGTTAACTATTAAAAGTACGCGTGCTAATCCAATTACATTCCACACCGGTAGCAACTTTCTTACTCCTGTCGTCATGTACATTAGACGGCTAATGTAAATCTTTTCCTACTTCCAACCAGATATCCATCAAATGCGGTAAAGTGAAACCATGATGTTAATATAACAGCGTGTAATGCTCATAGACAAACCAGGAGATAACACGATGTTACTTAGTTTGTAGTTGAAGCTAAAAATCACTACCGTGACCCGGCCATTGAGTTCTTTAAATAACGTACTGTCAGTATCGTAGTGAGCAAAAACTAAGCGGCCATGAAGCACTCGTTTTATGAGGCGCTCGTTTCCGAGTGTTTTTGTGCAGGCGAGCCAAACGGGCCAAACCGCGGTCAATCCGAGCCCGACCGCCAAGGGGCGTATCGATTTGGATGCTCGACTCGCGGCTCCGGCGAAACACATATTTACTCTTGTTATAATTCCCTGCACTTTGCATTAGATATTATTTCCTTTATAAGAATGTATATTACGTGTTCAATGTATGATACTGCACATATTACCGATTTATAAGTCATCTCCCATATCACATGCGTATTTGCTTCCCCCCTAAAGCAAAGTTATAATAAAATATGCTATGAAAAATCGTCTGAGTTTCAACTTTCAATATTCTACAAAAGTTCACAGCGGTAGTCGCGTGTTTCCTTTCCGGATGAAATGTTACCTGCATGCCGAAGAAAATGTCGAAATAAATTTAAAAGAATATCATTTGGCTCAACTCCTGGTGTTGTGCGCCGCCGTATCGTAGCGCCGAAACATATTAATAGAGCAAACGAGTGCCAAGGTTAAGAGGGACGTTATTAATAACTCCACAATAAATAAAGATTTTGAATGGCATGCTCATTATATTCGTTTGTACGATGAAGGTGTTAAGTGCAACATTTTACAATGTCTCAACTACCATCAACCTGTCTTTCTAGGAAAGTCATTAAATAGAGAGAGCTAAACGACGCGTCTCGTACACTGTATAAGGTGAGACAAGTGATAACTTAGTCCGCTTCTAACCTACTATGTCGGACCATTAACAAGATACGTGGAAGACTATCGACATGGCTTTCTCGAGTTATTGATTTGAAAAATTAATCAATTTAATATTTGAGATTTGGTAGAATGTTTAAGTATCTACTATCATTAATGCCGAAATCTAGATTCAGATCTAGACATAAACCTCACATTTTAGTGAGGTAATTTGAACCCTGGTATATTACGTTGAGTCCGTTACGTCTTTCGAATAAGTTTTATGAGGCTAGTTTACAGTTTAATATCAGAATATTCCAAGCGCCCATAAGGTTTGTGACGTAATGATTGCGGTCTCTCTTTTCTGCAGCATGGAAAATTTCGGGACTTTTACACATCTCTGCAATAAAGTAGAATAAATAAAATTTTGCTCTTACTTACTCAAACAAAAACGAAACTTGATTGAAAATAATAGGATCTTTTAGCTATGGTTTCGACTGGTTTGTGGGCTGCATAAACGAGTTTTAATTTGCAAAAAACGACTAGAAATCCATCGAAACGTTGACGTAACTAACTGTACCTTGAGCGATGTCTTCAATCATTGGCAGGGAAAGCGGTGACTATTCATGAAGTTTTACTCGTTTCATATTCCATTAGCAATACTACGTGATTCCTGCGATTGGATGAGGTTCCCAAACTAATACATTTACATTTAATTCAGACAACAATGCCTTTCAAAGTTCAATGAGTTATTTATTGATTGCAATGTATAGAATTTAGAGTCAATTCATTAGGATGACATTATTAATATCATAGCAATTTAAAATCTTCCAGCACTTACATAAATAATAGTGGTAAGGAGACCCACCTGTAGAATCATTTTTCATCAGTAAAACATGATGACCTTGAGTTGGTGAACTGATACATGTATTCATTTAAAGCCATTGTTCGGTATCTTTGGAATATCGGTATTGTATAACGGCGTCTCGAACCACTCAGACTAATGGTTGTTGAAAACGATCTGATAAAACAAAGTTTACGTACTGTCTGGTCGTGTGACAGGCATGCATCGGACAGACGTCCAACATGCTCGATACATTAAGCACGCAGTTCCGTATGTAATACCTTTTGTTCTTATTCGGCTTTCGCCAAACACAATGGGCGGCCAGTGACACCCACAGTGGAAAGTGCTTACACATGATCAATGTTGCTTTACGCTAGAAGTGACTATGCGACATTAGCGAAAGTTGCCATAAAATGCCAAATTTTTTCGCGATGTGCTCACTGCTTTTTAAATATTAACAGACCACTAAAGAATGTGTAGCCTAGTTAACACGTTAACATGCCTTTATTCTATTTTAAAGTGAATGATTTATACTAGACCGTCTCCGCAACCAACGTGTTTGTATAGCATCTTGTCTAAACTTTACCATTTATATTGCAAAATTTGCGAGTTTATGGCCAATCATACTCCAAACTGCTATCTATTGTTGTGATCCGATGTGGGCTGAACAATAATATATTGATGTCATTACAAATGACGTACATTATCATATGGGTGGCAAAGCACAGACGCGTTCTTTGTAAGCGACCGTACTAACAATAAAATGGCACCTTCATTGAAATCGATCTGGGTGTGCAATTTTGTTACCAATCGAAACAATAATTTGTATGGCGCAATGGAACGTCTGAGGACTTTGAACTTCTGTGACTTCAGCATAGGGGGATACATGATCGTAGCCAGCCGTGGGATCAGGGTGGGGCAGCAGTCTTAAATCATATGTCATTAGCAAACTGTACCCACGGTATTCTTCTATAACACCCTGTATCTGTGTTTATAATTTTAATTATCCTAAATACTTTGTTATTGCTCACATGCTCAGTACTTTACCTAGATAATTTATTTTTTTAGAGTTGGTTAGGTACCTGACAGGTCAAAGCCAGGGTGGGGCAAGTGCCCCACTCTGCCCCACCGTGGCTACGCCCGTGGGGGGATAGACAAGTTTATTTCTTATTTTAGCTGTATCAACTGTAATATAAATAAAACGGATTTGATTTAATACATCTCTGAATCTCCTATTCTGCTATTTTTTGTAGTCATAGTTACGTTATTTTTGTCTATAATTTTAATGATTTTATCTTTTGTATTGATGTCATTTTTATAAATCTACAACTTATTATTTTTTACGCACAAGTTTCCGTAAGCAAATAATTATCCATAATCATATTATTTTAAAGTAGTAGCGCACACCGGAATCTTTAGTTTCGCAGACATAACATTGGTAGTAGAAGTTGCTATGGGACATATCATTCATTGTCACTGCAACCCAGTGGCCATTTCCAAGAACTTTTAGAATGGCATGAATAACGACGCACGTAATGCATAACACGTCTCATGAAGTGCAAATTTCTCACGACAGTCTCAGTCATCAAACATAGAGGTGGTTATGTAAGGCGTGAGCACAAATCATTGATATCCGCGATAAGGCCGAGGCCGTTGGAGATAACAAGTGAAATTTGTCTTATCTGACAAAACACGGGCAGATTGACAAACATTCGTATCTCATTCTTTAGAAAGTAAACTGTTAGGTGAATCATTAACGTTATCTTTAGAATACTTAGCTTCATTGATTCCTTTAAGGTCTTGTCGTGATGTTTCAATGTTGTTGGCATCAATGACAATAATAAAGCTGTGGATGTTAAATATTTATTGTCACCCATCAGTATGCTTTGTAAGCGAGTGAGAAGTGTACTGTCTGCGTCCGGATGCAGGCGGGACGACGACGGCGCCGCTGCACGCATCGCCACATCAATACGCGCCATTCATCCGCGTCGCGTCGCCCGCATGCGAGGGCCCTTTTAATTGCTAATGAGCTTTATATTACGCACTTATGCTAGTCAGCCACAAAGCATCCTTTATTGCTTGTAAAATTAACATCGTAAATCGGATTTTAGCCAAGTAAGGATGTAGATTAAAGGAAGCTTCTTTAGTAGATGCTCCTTTAGTTAAGATTTTAGAATCAAATTGGTCTCTTATGTGTACTTGATACATTTTGCTGGAATTGTCATCTTCATATCTATGGACATTAGGATAATGATTATAGCTTTATGCATACATTGTAACGTGCGAGCTTATTAAGTGATGGAAATACGTTCTTCCACCATAATTTCTTAACTAAGTGTCTTGCTCTACCTGAGGTCATCACTGCAATTATTGTAGAAATAATTGTATTCATAGCATACGGGCTAGTTTAATTGAATGCCACTTTACAGAATACTTAATTAGCAATGGAATCAATAAAGATAACAATTACTACTATTGATCCGTTGAGTGAAGACTGTAACAATAACACTTAAATGGTTAATTGTTTATTTTACTGTGGGAACACATTACCTTCAATGTTAACTTTATATATTGTAATAATTCAGATTGATGCGTTATCTCTACAAGGTTTCGTTCATAGGATGACTGCAAAAAGCACAACAAAACACACCTTTCGTATTTATGTGTCATGACTGATGACAGAGTATGCAAAATAACAACTTTGCGGAAAAGAACATTCTGAATAACTCAACGCAGCGTATCTTCCCCGACACATCCTTACATTTGAAGATAAAACTTCTTTAGCCTTTAGTGTTTAAGTTAGTGCATCTTTTCATGGTTCACGCTCTGCTGCCGCACATTCAGTGGCTCTTCTTGCGTCACAAACTCTCGTATGTAAATTCTCACTGTATGATAAGAGATTTAAATGTCATATTCGTGTGCAGTGTTGTCGGTTCTACGTCGTGGTGGCGAGGCTAACAACTAGAACATAAAGGAGAGTGTCCTTCAACATTAGTAGTTTCCCGAGGATAGATACGCTTTGCAGTTTTCATTTCAGTCGTCATCCTGCTTGACACTGTGCTCTTAACATTTTAAATATTTCCCTTGAATTTATTGCATTTTAATAGTTTATTTAGGTTTTGGTTATTTTTTTTTTGTATTAGGAAACGATTATTTATATTTATAATTTGTTTTGATCGATTTCTGGTGAGTGTTTGATTTTTTATCATAATTATTTCATTTTATTCGACTATGTCAAATGTGATCAGTTTACTAATGCTCATGTAATAGTTAAATTACCTTTATTACGATTTGTGTTTTGTGCAATATTTTTATCATACAAGTTTTTTTTAATGGAATCTGATAGATTTTACGTTAGTTGCAAATTACCCAAAAATAAATTTTGATACGAATTTAGTTTTGACTTTGCCATCACAAATGATATACATTTGTCATTATCTGTTATATAAACGGTGTAAAGAAAGATATTCATATGATATTGATTATAGATATTATAACGTCATAAACACTAGCCTACGAGGCATTAACACGTTTGACATACACAATTAAATTATTATGTAAGTCCACAGCCCTCGCTTTCGTTTTTACGCAATAAATGAATGATGACATCCATTATGTCTAAATTATTTTCTATTCGAATACATTTCAATTAATTATGCGTGCACGTCGTACAGTATTTTCGTTTTGTTTGTGGAATTTTATTACCGTGTCGTGATTATTTTGTTTTGTTTTTTTCAGGTAAGTTGAATCTGTCACAGTTCTTCTGTATCAGCCTGTATTCGTAAGTACTAGTGGATAGTAATTTCTGTATCATGTATATACTTATCCCAACATATTGTTACTAAAAATCAATTTCACTTACGTCTCATTCACTACAGTTAATGCAAATATTAAATTTTTGTATTCATTATTTATTATTGTCGAATAAAATACAAGTAAAGTCTTGTATGTAGTTGAAACAAAATACGATGTAGATAGTAGAAATTCACATTTCTCTTAAACTCCGTTATCAAATAGTGTGTTCGTACAGTATTTTGCAAGGTTTCGTCATGAACCTATAGATCTTTGTGGGCGACTCGAAGGCTCCTATGCCCACGTCTATTGTAGCCATAGTAATAAATGTCCCGGCGACGCGCCACTGCCAAATCACGTACGGTGGTCGGTGAAACTATACTCGCGATATCGAATTGAGCAATGCTATCCTAATTAACATAATTTTGTTCACGTCACGAATTAATTGCGAACAAGCCATAAATAATTGTTCTGCTTAGTATTTAAATTTTATTTATTTATGCCAATAAATGCAGAATGGGCAAACAAAACCGCATGCCCTTAAGATAAAATCATGCTTAATTATTCCATAGAAATCACGATTTTGTAATGAAAGTGGTAATTGAATCATGTGCCAAGCCGAAAGCAAATGAAATACAACTTTAAATGATGTTCTTTGCTTGTTGTATTTAATTTTGTGGAAAAAATTCTTAAAATTACAACGCTCAAGCGTCCGGAAATAGAACAGAATTTGTCAGGTGTGTATTAGTAAAACAAAATATACTACTGACATAATATTTTTTGAACGTAAGATAATGTGCCTGACCGCGGCTATTTTAGAAATCAACTAGATTTTATAGAGTTGCGTGTAATTATTGTGTAGAATAATTCTAAATGATATTGTAAATGTCAAAACGCCTAGTTTAGTTGCTCAATCGCGTGGCAACGGTTAAATCGTTTATTTAGATTAAGCATTACAAACATCGTAAGCGCTCGAAATTAGTGTATTTATTAAGGGTTTGTCGCACACGATAATTTGTTTCGGATACCAGTGCAGGAAATGCCGAAATTATTTCTTCAGCTTTTATTATTTTATATAATAATCTTGTCGATACCATAAAACTTCCTAGTTTCAGCTATATAATTTACAGTATAAAGTCATCGGGTCAGGCTGTAAGAGCCAACAATACACAATTAGCTCCAGGGTGTTTGCCATTGCACGACCATCAGTATAGGTTGTAAATTGTCTATTGCCTCACATTATTAACTAGTTAACTAGATATAATATTTTCCCCGTGTGATAATGGTAAATTGGCATGTATAGAATTTAGAATGGCAGCTGGACATGATAAATTATTGCCTTCAAACAAGAATACGTGCAAATGAGGGGATACAGGCTTACGTTCAATTTTAGGGAGTGTAGCCTGTAATTTGTAATACGAAATGCGGGTTGGAGGATCCTGTTAAATCAACGGGCCCAGCCAACCCGCATATCCAGTTTTGGACGTAAAAAACAGAGTTTGTTTTCCAAAATTTGTGGGTGATGAGTATGTACGTGGCCTGATAATGTAGCGTACCCTAATACAAAGTCGCAAATCGCGTGCAAAAGCCAACGTACTGTAATTACGTCCTCACAATAATGTTATATTGTTTTATTGTTTCTATTAAATAGATTATAATGTTTGTTGCTTGGTGAAGGTATAACACAAGAAACATTAAACTGGAAAGTGAAGGATGTCTTGCAACTTTGTAAGTTGAGATAATCAAATCACGTTGCTTTCACCTATTGCGAACTTAAGCGGCAGATTGATTATTATGAATAGCCTATAAAAATATTAATAAATCCAATTAAATGAAAGTCCTTAAGATTTTTATAGCATAATTGCCAGTGAATGTCTTCACATATAAACGTTTCTGCTGATATCTCCTAGACATATACATATATGTTACATAATGATTTTATAATGTCTGCCTAAAGTGCATGTAGCATTATAGTATATTATTTCATTAATTAGAATGTTTGGTAAAAATAATATAATATGTTTCAAAAAGCGAGTCCTGTATTTTTTTAAGAGAGGCTTAAAGAGAGTTCTCTCTTTACGGTAGGCAGCGACTTTGTTGAGCTGGACCCCTGGCACTGCGAAGATCCATGAGTGGCGATGATCGCTTACGGTCAAGCCGGCCGTTTGCTCGTCTGCTTGGGAAAGTCACAAAAAAAATCTTGGTAGACTTGGTAACAAAACTTTATAACAAACCCTGGTAACAAAGCTTTTGGGTGGACTAAACTCTACGAAGAGCAACAAACTGTTACCAATAAATTGCATTCCCAGTGCAGGCTTAAAAAGTAGGAAGGAAACATCGATCATGATCCCAATCCCGACGAATGAATCACGAATATGAGTCATTGTGTTTTTACCATGTGTGTATGGCTTACAATCCAGATTCGTGTAACAGGAAGAATATTTGTCTTGTCAGTATGAAAACCGCGAAAATAGAGTACATATTTTTCAGCATGTGATACCAGTAGCAGATTTTTTTACTGTTCGTATGTAGTGTGAAGTATTGTGCGTTGTACGGATGAGTCTTCATTTAGCTAATTAGTGTATATGACGTTTTTTCGCTTTCATGTCATGCACCATAACAAACTCGGGTAATGCTGTTAGATCTTTGCACAAAAAAAAACATATGAGCATCGATAAGTCATTTCTAATGTTTATTTTGGAGTACGCAGTTTATTTCTGGTTTATATCATAAAAACATCAAAAACGAGTTAGTTCGAAAACCGTACGAAATATACGCCATTTCTAAAACTTCCATAAATCAAGACGGGAATTAAGATTAACATAGCAGTAACCAATGACGGCAGTAACACAATACATATGCATCCATAATTTTCTTGAACGTTTGTCAAATTATATGACAACCGGTGTCGAAATACAAACGGTGTGGTGACGAAGATATTCTAATTACAGTAGCTATGGACGCTAGTTAAACAACCAGTGAATCACGTTTATATATGGAAGCTTCCACACATGCTACAGAAGATACTATAGACGATGTTAAACAAACTCATATAGGAGCAAAAACCTTTCATCGCGCGCTGTAGACGTTATATCTCCATTAATTAGCAGACAGTGTATGAATTTATAGATGAATGTGTAAACACTGAACATTCCGAGAAACAGTAGGCTGTTTGCAGAACTTGTGGGCGTGAACCTCATCTCATCTCGACCACATAGGCATAATGGAAACGTTGATTAAAACCTACGTGATCAATCTGCGTTTTAGAGCGTACGCAAATAATAATTTACTGAGAATTAACCGTAACTATGTAAACATTAATAACCAAGGAGAGTTTTTATAATGTGGTGTTTGGATTATCATATCCGCCCCGATAATGATCTCCGTACAAGATTGCAGGAACTAGGAAGCTCGTTATAGTATAGCCTAGGCACTTAGTCATTCACCCAACATTTATTCATAGACAAAACATATTTTATTAAACAAATGTTGTGTCTCTTTTGAACGACTTTTGAAATCAGTTTGAGCGAATAAGTGAAAACTTTCAATAGCTAAAATAGGATTTAAACTTTTTATTAATAAGGCCGATGAGCTTTAGTAGTAAGAAAGTCGAGTTTCATGATCAGCATTCGTGTTTTTCGGCATTAGGTCACTATTTGGAAACCACTGTACTTACCATCAAGGGCAAAGCAGTCAATTTGCCGTGAAAATAATGAAAAAACTGCAGGTTTCGTACGATCCATTCTAAATTAAATTAGATATTACAACTTCATAAATTAAACAACCTTAAATGTACGATTGCAGCAATTTTATACATTGTACTGTGAATTTATTTATACTCCAAAAGCTAGAACCTGAAACACCCTGGTAATATTTAACATTTTTCTCAAGTTATTTTACAGCACTTGTGCCCAATATATCCAATTACTGTGAAGTCGTACGCTTCGAACGAAATTTTCTTATTTATTTTATTACGTTAGTCATAGAGACTGATTTATCGACTGGGTTAAGCCCTGAATGGGATGTTCTTTTATCTTTTGTATAATAACACGTGTTCATGCTTACACTACGCGCGTATAAATCGTTACTGTGAATTGGATTACTGAATATAAAACGGAATGTTGTGAAACGCCGTCTGGTTAATCGTGGTTATAAGCCGCGAATCGATGTGTGATGTAAAAAGATGAAATGTAAATAATCTCAGTTTTTAGAATTGAATTCTCTGATGTATTGTTTAACTCGTCTAGTTGATACTATGCGAAATCAATTTTAAACATAAATTTAATTTATGTTTAGAACGCTATTAATCATACATCTGGTAAATACGTTGCACTGAACAGATACGAGTATTCAGGTTCGCCTATTCTGACGAAATTGCTTTGTTCCGAAAGTTTTAACTCGAATCGATTGTTTTTATTCAAGGTTGTTAATATTATGAAGTCTCTGTTGACTGTGAATTATTTTCGCTGCTAATATGCATGAAATGTTCCTTAGAATCGATTAATTTTAGTAAACGGTAAAAGCCGTGTCCAGTTAATGCGTTTGATACTGCCGGCTGTTTAAGCAACATTTGCAATTCTTCCACATTTGACGGATTTGTTGATGTTCAATGAAGCGTGTCGGGGCTCGGTACGTTGCAGATATGTAATTTGGCGGCTTTCGTGTGTTTATGTTTGGCCGTCACCAAATTTATCATGCATGTAATGTCCCGAAATAACAACGCTGCATACTTGCACGCGTATAAACCCACAGCTACGTCGCTTACAAATTCTTTCTCAGGCTCGTTCACACGACTTATTTCAACTAGAAGTTGTAGCGACGCCATTGCGGGAACCGGCGCGGCGCGGTGTGGCGTCGACGGCGCTGCCAGATAACATGGCCGGCTGTCGAGATATCTTCACACACCATTACCAGCATATTTTCACACTGCTAGCGTCAGCGCAACGTTCCAACTGCAACATCCAATCGTAGATTGTATTGAGAAAAGTATGCCCGTCCGCAGATTTGCAAAATGAAAGTTCTATTAGCACGTCGTACCGTAACGTAACCTCAAAATAGCGTAATAAATCAATTTTTTCTACATAATTTATAGCGTCTAAAAATACTACAACGGAATTCCACTCTCTTTCGACCACGATGAATTTATAATGATTTCCAATACATATAGTTCGATTTTTCAATGAAGCTATTCGAATTACGAAACAATTTTATTCGCAAATATTTTTTGTCAAATGCAATTACATTGTACGATTAATCAAATTCCACATCCATATAAAGACGAGGCCGAGTTGATTTTATCACTTGTATTTAAGAATACCGAGTGTACCAGGCGGAGTTAAAGAGCACCACTTCCTTTAAGCTAGAATGCATTAATGTTGTATTCAGTGAGTTAGCTAATATTCGAAGCGGATGCCCTTTGGCACTGCATCCATATGTACCGCGTCATGTGTACGGAATCCATTGTCCACGGCGACCGCGGCTCCGCACCGGTCGGGATTCCGACGGGGTCTATTAATACCCCCCAATCAAGTCCCACATCGGGAAAACCTGTCCCTTTTTATCTACAACCATTTATGTACTAAATAATTGAATGATTTATCTAGACCGGAGAATAAAATAAAGATACAATACTAGTCTACAAGCGGTACCAGTAATTCTGGTCTGGACCTTTCCTCGATTGCAGTGTAAACTGTAGAAAAATTTTACAATATTAGATGCTCATTGAATCTCTGGTGAACGTATTATTCTTGGAATAAAACTGGTGCACGCGGAGAAAACGTTTTTAGTTTTATTATCGGAGCACTTCAATATAACAGGGTGACTCAGTTGACAGGAATTATCTAATAAACGACCTATGTTAGAGAACATTGAGATTAATTGTAAGTTGGCACGAAATACAGCTCGGTGTCGCAAAATCGAAATGCACAGTGCACGCAATGTACGTGATATATACTCGGGATTGCTGTTGAATAAATTATACAAGGGGAAAATCCTTTGTAGCGGCTTGTGGTTTCTTTTTCATAATTTATGTTATGGCACACAATACATATTACGCGACGTGTTAAACATAAAAATTGAGGAATCATATTTAAATTACCATATCAATTTAGTTTCATCACAAAATATTTATTTGTAGTCGCAAAAAAATATTTTGTGACTACAAATATTAACAAATTGCTACACAAATTTATACAGGTCATCGTCACTTTCTGTATTATCACGGGAAATAATTTATTCACCCCATCCTATTGAAGTGCGTCTGAAGATCAAATTCTAATAACTCATCATTAGTGGGAGATCGTTGCTAGCTCATTATGATATTTCAATGAAGAATAACGAAAAGGAATATTTTATTAAAAGTTTTTTCGATTCAATAGTTATAGGACCAGCTACCTATGTTAACTTTTTTTGCCACCGCTGATAAATAGGTCATCTCGATCAGTGTAAATATTTGCTTAAGAGCCTACCTCGAAAAATATTCGCAGCTATTTGGGGCGTGGTTTACGAAAGTTGCCGCATCACGTCGCGGCACTGCGCTACTGGCGCACATTCCCCGATTAAATATTATCTACTGGTATTATTAATATTAGTAATAACGAATTAATGTAGACCTATGTATATTTATAATCCGTATGATTCTGACAATGTGCCTATATATTGTTTATCATACTTTTGTATTGATAAAAAAAATCTATTATAATCTAAGTGTTAAAACACGAACTTTAAACTATTACTTTACGAAAACCTCAAAAACATTTACAATAATATCTGTATAAATACAAGAAACCAATTGTTTTGCCGGTCACTCACTCTACTAGTGTGAAGCGCTAATCGCCTAGGCGCCCTTTGATAAATGCCGCCAAAGGCATTGCGCCTAGCGATGATTTATTTGTTTCTACTTCATTTGACCTGTGATTTGACCACTGACTTTCGCCTATAAAACAACGTCATTCTTAGTTCTGCTGTTTTGTGATTTTTGACTTACGATACAACTGTAAAATTAACAAAAATGTGTGAAATAAATTTGAATTTTGTAATAACAACCAAACTAAACTGACTAGGTATTCCTGAAGTATGTACACAGAGCGGAAACGATAAGTAATTACATTAGATTATTGTTAAATTCCACATAAAATAATTATTATTGATTTTCGAACTGTGCGGTCACACCGGCGCTCACGCTCTTATCATTACTGCTATGCGCTTGGCGCGCGAATGACGACGATCACACCCGCCCGCTCCAGTTTGAACCTTCTTTATAACCAAATAGGGATCATTTTTGTTTAACAATGTTTCTTTTATTTACGCTAGACAAATTTTTCGGCGAAATTATTTGATATCAATTACAATTATTTTGCTTTCGTTATATGAAGAGCATTGTAAATATTAATTTTATAGTAATACTAGCGATTGGGCCCGGCTCCGCCCGGGTGCATACACGTTTTAAAATGGCGGTCAAAATGTTTAATTCTGACTATCAGTTTAGAATATCGACCAATCGGACCAAGAAAAACGAACAAAATTTCCTCCTATTTGCTAGAAATGTCACTACTGCTTTCCTCCTATAGATCATAGCGTGATAATATATAGCCTATAGCCTTCCTCGATAAATGGACTACCCAACACTGAAAGAATCATTCAAATCGGACCAGTAGTTCCAGAGATTAGCGCGTTCAAACAAACATACAAACAAACTCTGCAGCTTTATAATAATAGTATAGATATAGACTTTCAGTGACATATAAAATATATTCGTAAAAAAAAACTCTAAATCTGGGGGCACGGCAGTGCCCCCACCAAGTCGAGCTAAAAAGCGGCACAGTGGTACCATCCTTTTCTCGAAGCAATTCAGATCATTTTAAACCCCCCATAACTTTGTTGTGGTTAAAGCAAGAAACCTGAATTTTCAGTTACTAAGCAGGCATTGTGTAAACACGGTATGTATATTTAAAATTTCATTCAATTTGAACCACTAGTTTAAGAATTGTAACTAGTCAAACTTTCTTAATTTTGAAATAAAACTATTATTTACGGATTTTATCGCGAATTTAGTTTAATTTTTTACATTTTTAAGTCTAAGGTAATTCTAGCAGACATAGAACCTTCAAATTTAGAATATAATTAGTGTTTAGTGTCTTAAGTAGGGAAAAATTTAAACATTTCGTAATTTCTGCCTAGTGTTCTAGATACACCAACTGCGTGAATAACTTTGTAATCCCATATAAATATATAGGATTACAAAGTTATATTATGCAGTTAATGAATAATTGTACCCGTATATAATGGAATAATAGTTCTAGATAGGTATCACTACATAGTATAAAACAAATTCGCTTTCTCTGTCCCTATGTCCCCTTGTGTGCTTAAATCTTTAAAACTACGCAACAGATTTTGATGCGGTTTTTTTAGTAGATAGAGTGATTCAATAGAAAGGTTTACGTGTAAAATAACATCCATTAAATAGTGGAGACATACTGTTATATTTGAGGTTTCTAATGTGATGTCGTTAATTATCAATTTTTTCCGCTTACATTGCAAACGCAGGCTGAACCCTACGAGATTTATCAAAATAATGTAGTAATTATTTGTACACATTGAAAATGTCTACAGAAAACTCCGCGATGCTATATGTCTATCTCTTATGGATATCCTACAATAACAGTTTTTTGTCATTTACTTTTTACGACAAATACAGCATTAATCCTTATCCAATTAAAAAGCTTAAATACATTGTTGGTTTAATATAGATCTATATGGTCCTTTACAGCACCAGATTTAAATGAATATTTTCAAAGATATTACAGATTTACAATTGACGGACGTAACGCTTGCGGCAGTACTGGCCGGCCGGGGCGGCAGTAGCGTGCCTGAGTAGGAAGGTTTATATGTATAATAATAATACGTACATATTTTTGTACAGAAATCTATTTGTATCCGGGCGAAGCTGGACCTGGCCGCTAGTCTATATATAAAAGGCATAACATGAGAGGGTATTGAGAGGGAAAGGGTGTATTCAGCCCATGAAACTGTACAACTTCCTCTAGAAAGACATAACGAAGAAAAACTTGCAAATAAATAGACTAAATAGCTCCAAAATATCAATTACCATGAAAGAAAGAATATTAATAAACAAATCCGTGATAATTGTGATAAATTGACACCTACAAAAATAAGAAAATACCATAAGACAGAGGCTTTACGAAAAAATGTTGGTGATATTCTAGAAGTAAAAAGTACCAAAAAGGAAAAAATTAGGACTCTAAAAAAAGACGTGACATCCCATCAAAAACATCCTGTAAAAAAATTCAGCCATCCAGCAGCATTATGTACGATACATTATAGTTTCATGCGATGGCCAAGTCGATCCATTTATTTATAACGTAAAGAATTTTTAATATTTATATGATAATAGCTTACGTAATAACTTTATACAGAAGGTCCCTTACGCAAGGACTAAATAAATTAATCGACTTGGTATCGGTATATGCATGTAGCATCTCACAATTTTTTGAGGTAGAAACCCTGAGCTGCGAGACTTGGAATTTTTTTACAGGATGTTTTTGATGGGATAGTGTCTTCATCTGTCTATTGATAGAGGTGCTCCCGAAAGGTACTATTTTTCTAATGATATTATACTGGATGATTTTGAAAAATATCACAATATTATGATGACCATATACAACACTTTATATGTTTCCTTACATGGGCAAAAAATCATGCAATTTGTGTCACGTAATTTATGGATAACCCCATAGGTGGTCGGAATTGAAAGTAGCGACCGCCATTTTTTTTTCTGCTCTAAGATATCGATGTTGAAATCAATTGGATCAAAAGCATTCAAGCAAGCATTAGATTAATCGAGCAAAGGGTAACCCAGATATCGATTTATATATCCATCGGATGAATAACAAAAAAGTTCAAAATGGCGGCCATAAATTTCGGTTCGGACTCCGAATGTAGGTTATTCGAAGAAAGGGTACTTCGGATAGATATTAATTTAGAGACCAATCAGATTAATAACAAAACGGTTCAAAATGGCGGCCTCAACTATCAATTCTGACTTACTCATTCAAATGAAGGAACCATTAGATATCGATTTAGATATCAATCGAATCAAAAGCAAAAAAGTTCAAAATGGCCACCATAATTTTCAATTCTGACTTTGAATTTAGTGAAACGGAATAATATGGTAAAAAGGTTTTTCTATTTAATTCACTATTAATATATTTATTGGGCAAAACCCGATTAAAAGTTATAAGTAAATTCAATTGATTATAAAAGTTGGTGCGACCTTGGTGGGAATATCGCGTAGCCTTCATATTATAGGAGCTAGCAACAAGAAATATTGCGATATCAGATTAAAATATTTTTGATGAAAAATAATGATAATATACTGAAAGAACAACACAACGAGAAACTAATTTATTTTAACCGAATTAATTCGATGACAATGATCGCAATGTCCATATCATAAGGATTACGTTGGATCCCTTATTTTCATATTTCTCGTATGTCGTGGATCTACATACATACATACATAAACTCACGCCTTTTTCCCAGAAGGGGTAGGCAGAGGTGCCAAGACCCACATTTCGCCATGTATGTTCCGTCCCACGATGTGATAGGTGGCGAACCTATCGCCATATCGGGCACAAATTCCTGACTCTGGGCTGATAATGAATAGAAAAATCCAATATCACTTTGCCCTACCCGGGATTCGAACCTAAGACCTCACCTTTGTAACCGTACCTTAGTACAACTACGCCACTGAGGCAGTCTACCAGTCAAATATCGATTTGGAACCCTTCGGATAAATAACAAAAAAACAAAAATTAAAATGCCCCGGACTCGAACCCTAAACTTCAGCGTCGTAATCATATTATGAGGCAAAAATGTATAAAATTTCACCCGAATAATAAAAACATCAATCAAAATGCGGATCGAATATTCTTTTTTCTGAGAATATTTTCATTTTTTCGGAATGATGGTTCTTTCAAATATCGATTAGGAACAATTCGGATAAATAAAAAAAAGCAAAAATTAAAATGACCCGGTTTCGAACCCGAGACTTCAGCGTCGTAATTATATTATGAGGCAAAAATGTATAAAATTTTACGCTCCCTTCGACTAATTTCGTTGAGCGCTTATACGTAAGTCAATGACCTTTCTCTTTTATTTTCGTAACTTAGCTAGTTAAAAATGAACTTAAAAATGAATATATACTGCTATTTATTTTTTAAATATATGTAAAAAAATTAAAATGTACAAACACAAAAGAGTACCACCTAAAATAATACGATTTACGTAAATTTGAAATTACGTAAAAAATAATCGGCGGGCTAGAATTTCGAAACGTCGAGCGCAGATCCGTCGTCCACCAAGGCCCGCGGCCGTCTGACGGGAACGCCCCCAAAGAGATAGCTTATATGGCCGTAACGTACAAGAATAGGATAGGATGGCCCATGCGCTTCTCAAAATAAAACAACATAAGCGCCAAACCATATTTTATTTTATTGTCATCGTACTATTTACTTTTTTCTTGTTTTTTTCTCGCGAAAAACTAATATTTAAAAATATGTTTATGTCAAATTAATCTTGAGTTTCTACACGGGGTAAATTAGGAGTTCTGAGTTCTTAAAAAACTTAACAACTGCTACTTTGGACTGTATTTTTGTTAAGGCAAAGTGGCATAATCATGTATTTTTTCTCATAAAGTTGGTAATTATATCATCAATTAAAACATATATGAAAATGGACTACCTAATCTTAGTAATTTATGATATGTAGGGTTTTAAAAAAGCCAAATTTTTCGAGGTATCCCCTTAACGGTCGGCTGTCGGCTGCAATTGACTGACATCTTCAACCTTGTATTAAATCCGTGTAAACTATCTTGATAGACAAATGAATTTTATCAAAATATTCTTTGATTACATAGGGTTTTTAATGTCCTATGGACATTCAGCTAAAAGTAACGGTTTGAAATTTGTTACTAACTGTGGCGTCAGAAATTCCTCAGTAGGTATATCCCA
This sequence comes from Hyles euphorbiae, assembly GCA_023078785.2. Lineage (NCBI taxonomy): Eukaryota > Metazoa > Arthropoda > Insecta > Lepidoptera > Sphingidae > Hyles > Hyles euphorbiae. The sequence goes on along the minus strand of CM041034.1, from coordinate 8,273,133 downwards.
ACATACAATGTAGGACAAATATTCAGGAAGAGAGAAACTCCCTTTAATGGAATGTAGCACAATTTATTTATTTTCTCTTATTAAACTATGAATGTTAATGGCCCACTGAATGTGGAATAGTGTAGAAATACTGATTAAGAAAGCATCACTATCAAGCGTAATAATATTGGAAAGAAATATAGCGTCTATTCCGAAACATTGAAACGTTTTGTAAATTTAAACTAACGGCATACTGGCTAACATCGTTAGTACACTGATGTGTGAGTACGATTGTCCTAAATGTTATAGCTACGTGCGAGTTGCGATGTTGATGTTTTATATTAAATGCTCTATACTATTTTTTGTATCCATTATGAGCAAATTGTCCGCACAACAAAAACCAGCCAGTGCGATTATATCAACGCTTAGCCTTTTATTTTTATCTTCTGTATTTATAACAACATCGAGTATTAAAAACATATCTTCGTTCGATATACTATTATCGTTCCTCAAAATGTTAATTTGTAAAGTGTAAAACAAAAAGGAACACACGTTCAGAATAAATAAAACGCAACAAAATGTTACCCAAACAATCACACTAACAAGCAAGAAAAGATAATAAACACGATTGTTAACAACTTTTGACAAGCGTTAATGTCGGTTTAAACAACTATGCAATTCGTTGAGAGCGCGCCCCTTTTCACAATGATTCGAAACCACAAATTACTGTTCGTTTTTGGACTGCATTAAGTATAAATAATTGTCGAGTTATTTGTCGGCTTATTTTTGTTTCAGTGTTCTGCATTTAGATTCTACCGCGGCTCAAGTTATCGAAAGTCGAAAGTTTTATGGTCAGAAATATAAAGGCTCAATTGTCTGAGGTGCCCTTAATAATAAGTCGATTTCTCTACCAGGCGATATTTATACTCCGATTATTACTAAAGTTTACACACTATTTCGCTTCGCAATACGTAGTAGGTACGTTTCGCCTTGTACTTTGAACATAAAAAGTTTTAAATCAAGTTTTTAGAACTACTCAATAGACAGCGAAATTTTTTTACTGTCATCAATTACAGAGATACTGATACAAATCTGATGTTGCAAAAAGCAATTCTTCGAATCGAGTGGGATGTGGACGCGGTTTAATGTGTGAGCCTTTCTCTTTTTGAACAAAATAGGAATAGATTTAAAGCTGGGTTTGGTGCAGGGCCAGAAGTCGGCGGCGCTTGGTGGCGCCAGCGTTGCGAGTCAAGGACGACAACGTCGCCGCGGCCCGCGCCCTCGTATTGTTATCGAGCTGAGATTTCACTAAGAAACAAGACAGCTCTAAGAAACAAGACAGCTATGAGAAACAAGACCGCTCTCAGTAACACGACAGCTCTGAGACAGCCCGTATTTCAACAGCCCTTTTATGATACTGCTTTGTTTGACAATAGAAGTGCAGGTCGCGTTGTAACTTCACATCAAACAGCACAAATGATAGATGAATTCGAAACATTCAATACACAATTCGCAATCTCCTAAATGTGCCCACTTATTGTATTATCGCTCAGTGTTACAATATGAAGTATGACATATGCCTACGAATATTTAAATCATACATTGTTCAAAATCCGAACATAGTTACATTTTCATTGCATGATTTGTATAATGTCATTGTGTATAGGCCGAGAAATATGAGGTGACTTTCCGTGAGTTTTTAATTTCGACAAACATAAATTACGCGGGATTAAACTATGTCGACCTTCGATCAAATATACACTAGATACAACATGAGCGCTTAGAAAATGGCACCAAAAAAAGTGCTTTAAGCACTCTTTCGCCTTCAGTCACGCACCGACCGTTGCTTCTAAAACGTCGCAGAACTTTAGACAATATTATGTGAAAAGCTACTTTAAGCTCCAGGAATAAGGTGGAATTTTTGTTAATACATTTGGAATATGTGATCTTTTTGTTTACTTTTTTTGTTTCAATGCATCGGTGCCACTTTTTAACAGAACATTTACAGGGAACTGTGTATCTAGTGTATATTTGATCGAAGATGTCGACAAATGGTAGACTTCAAGTAAAGGCCGCTTCGCCGCCCGTCGTAAAAATATAAGTCAAATAATTCTACAACATAATCCTGTTGCGTGATGCGTCGACCCCGCGAAGCTTGAAATAAGGGCAAGTTAAACAAGATTTATATTTTTAGTACTTCGTAACAATAATTTTTATTGTCTCGGCTTTACAACAGAGTTGAGTGCATATAATTTCCATTGTGAATATTTCACATCGGGCAAGTAGGTCGCTTCCTACCCGTTCATTCTATAACTCATTTCTCTAATATAGGTTAAAAGCAATAACGTCGGCATTAATGCTGGGCTTGAAAGTTATAGTGTCTGAAATGATTAAATCGTTGCTTCTAAGTAACGCCATAAACAGCTATCTGTTCCTAGGAAATAACTAGGTATTTATTATGATACCGGAACGTCGTCTTGCGAATTTCCTTAAAGGGATTGATTTGTTGCTGCTACGGAAATGGAAGTGTCGAGTTAGACGAAAGAAATCGCTGAAGTTGTATTAATTGATCACTAGATCTTAAGGGACAAAGCAATTATAAATATTAGTCACGAATCCGTATTGGGCAGGCATAGTAAAATTACTTAATTATTCTGTGACTCGAAACTGTAATTTAAGCCTTGTGATGACACATGCGTAACTTTAAGGCTACTTCTCCTTGCCCTTATCCTACATTAATAAGGAGGTCAACAAATAACAAAAGGAGATTAATTTAATTAATGTAGGCAGCAGTAAGAAATGTGTTATCTTCCAACAGCGCATGCATAGGCTTAATGCTAATCATATCAATTACTAAGGCAATAGTCTAATGACGCCACTACAGGTAATTAAACTTCACTATAAGTAAATGGAAATCTTAATGAAATGTTAATTAAATGTAAAATTAAAATAAACATTGTTGTAAAGGTAGAAAAAAGCCGCTTTCAAAAACAAATCGTGTCTCGTTTTGTTTCGTTTACCCATCAAATATAACTTCAATGTCCTTAATTACTATTCATTGTTTACAATCCAGAATACAAATTGTTTACGCGCTCGCAAACAAATCAGGATCGATTCTCAGAACTCGTGACTCCTTGAGACGAATTTCGGATCAGTAAAAAGTGAATTGAAATTGTTAATTGCTAATCAACAAACGGGTTTCTGTACTCGAACAATAGAAAACGCATCGTCATTGTACAAGAGACCAGCACGCATAATATTGGAGCGACGGCACGCACTACGCACAATGAAACCAATCCGATAATTTCCTTTGTATTCTAAGTGAGGTGGGGCGAGTCGTCAGCCCATGTAATTGATGCAGCGAGGTGATGCTTACTCGATGTCGTACCAAACAAACGACTCTCTGCATCGGAGACGATCATAATTTGCTTTACAATGAATTGAGTTGATATACTTCTAGCGTAATGAGAATATATTCATCGTACCATGTCGGCAATATGAATTGAATTAGATACGAGACCGTTTAATGAAGTGGATGTTAGGCGCAATATGCAGACTTATACATAGATATCACTCAATTGGAAGAATAGCTGTATTAGATTCAAATAAACTTTTTGTCAATACTAAGCGACTATGGTCACTAAATTGCTAATTCTTTTCCGGTTATTGTTCTATCGTCATAGGTAGGCTATTCTCGCAATATGAATTGTACAGTCATCGCTACAAACAATTTATCTATTAGTGAACACCGGAACCAAAAATGACTGGTTGCCAGGATTGGCATGGACGGATGAGAGCCAACATTTTGTTCATATTATGAAGTGTGTATAATCCTTCATCCTCCGACATGTTCATGCTTATTCCAGGATTCATTTTAGTATCCTTTTTACTCTCTCGCCCGGGGTATTTCTGAAAGTTCTACTAATTAGCGCTGGATTTAATCCTTTTCGAGTTGAAGCCAGCGGTTTGTAGGCCACCGTTTTAGTATTAAAATATTCATATGTAATACTTAATGCGACAAATTATTTTGCAGCTGTGTAATAGTACATATTTCTTACAACATGGCCTTTGGTGTGTTCTATTTTTTAGTTTTTACGTAGGTGTAATAGCTATCAATAATTACAATTAAGTAATAAAATTGTAGGCTATTTGTAGTTTTATGTAATTTCCTTACATCATTGAGTTATATGTGCGACCAAAATGCAGACATTTGCATAACATAGCGTAAGTGTATCGAGGTTAACAATAAGTCATGTAAGAGTTATCTGTTTTCACGTTCGATATGCGCACACGGAATGTTTATTCAATTCGCTATTTTAAAAAGGATGTAGTTATTTGTGCGGTTTTTGAATCACTGCACCTATGTGTACGGTGGATCTCGCCACTTATAGATGTAAACGACACGGGTTTGTGTAACAGATTAGTGGCCGATTAGTCATCCGTGTTTTGCCTATCAATGTGCTCAATGAGTGACGAGTTACGTCCGCCCACCTTTTGTACGCATATTTTATTTATTCAAACGTATAGATTTATCAATGCTTCGGAATCCAAAGAGCGTATAACACATGCTGGTAATTTTGCAATTTTTATTCTATCTTAGGTTAATATAAAGTCAAAATTGCAGTACGTATAAAATTTGTTATAAGATATTTGAACTCGACTAATTTGGTATTAAACTTAATTGAAATTAACATCCGATATCTCATAAGCGTTGTATCAGAGAAGCATTTTAAATATTGTAAGTGATTTGCCTAACAATATTACTTCCAGCAGACTGCCTGACGTCAGATTTTCGACGAAACACCCAAACTAGGCCAAACATGTTTTTGAAATTGAAAAACGAGCGTAAATCATCACCTGCTCTGGGAATTTAAACTAGAACTCAGAGCTTCACAGTTTATAGTATGTAATTTCATTTCAAAGTCATTCAAGAGTAGCCAATATCCATTATACTCTATTGAAATTCCTATGTGAATTGAAATCAATTTATGTCATTCGGCTAACCTGTGCGAAAACATTCGTCCCCACGAGCTACGACCTCAAAACGGTCATCGCTCTTAGCGACCACGAGACATAATATAAAAAACTGATGCTCCCTAATATATTCTACAGTCCTGCGTGCTGAAATAATCAAGATCAAGATTACGTAATACACATCCCACTCTTACGCACTTAAATATTCATTAATTTCCATCGCGGCTCATAAAATTGATTACACATAATAATTTATCAATTACTCAAAAATTATGTCTGTAATAAATCAGTTGATACACCGTTAAGATTGAATTTATTCGAGATAAGAGTGATTTTGTACGATTAGTCAGTGGATCCGACAATTATGTCTTCTCCAACATGTTAGTTTCAAACGTCAAGGGAAAGCGAATGGATAAGTACAGAATTAGCGAATTGGTCATGCACGGCACCCGAGGACTAAATCTATTTATAAAGGTTGGTTTTCTTCCATTTTGAGCTGGAGCCATGTCGCGAGTCGTGGTGAAATTATCCGGCGCCTTGGCTGCTTCATTTTATTGTGATCTCTAAGGGTTTTGCCATTTGCTTTTCTTATGACTCACTTATTAGTACTAAAATATCTGCAAAGCAACTTATTAATTTCTTTTTATTGTCTTGTAAGTTAAATTAAGTATAGAAAAGGGGTACTGTTTGTTTATTTTCTTGGCTCTTTGATTCTATTTTGCTAAATCTCAACTAACTTCACTCGGATATCGTAGCTGTGTCTAAATAAAATATCTAATCCACTATAGATATAAAAGTATCAGTTTATCTTGTTAGTATCAATTTTATCGGTCATCACACTATTGCCAAAATATTACCGTAAACCGTTCCTGAATAGTGTTTAACGTCATCGTTTTCATCAACACGCAAACAAAAACATTATTTGAGGTTTAATTTGACTTTTTAGAGCATGTTATTAGTGTCTATTACAAACAAATGCTTATTTTTAACTTTATAATCTTATATAATCTTTATCCAAAGCAAATCTAACCATATCAACCCCATTTTGAATGATTTTATGGTGTTTACGATTCATCCAATCCCGGCCATTTAGGATTGAAAATAGACTATTTATTTCTAAATAAATATGACATATTTTTAACATTTCAAAAGCTGAACCAAATAACGTACATTAATAAACTGTTTTATTGATTATTATTTGTCATTTTACTGCTTATTACTCTATCAAAAATAATGGCACAGTACTTTGGGAATCCAAAGTCATTTATTTTGATAGTTTTACACCGTTGAATAATAGTAGAATGAATTAACTCTTACAATATAATTATTTGAAAATATTTAAGCAGATGCATGATTTGTTACTTTCAATAAACACGCAGTAAATAAAAATACAATAATAAATAATAGCGATGTTTATATTACATGCAAATGTATGGCCATTCTGTTTACAAAAGTTGTTCCTTCTCGGAGTTTTTGTAAACAAAGCAAAATATTCACGGTTGCATTTTTAGAACTGTGTAGATTGTAGGTAGTATCGTGTGATTCTTGGAAGACACAGATATGTAGAAAGCGTTATATGGTTCGAAAAAATATCGTGAAAATTTACTATTTTTATACGTATACCAAGTCAAAGTACAGGGTATATCAAGACTGCTACCGAAAACGAAGCCGGGTGGTAGTTTAAACGACTTCAGACACAGTGCAATAGAAAATGTTGCAAAAAAAAGTGTCAATTTTTTTTTTGTAATTTTTTTGCTTTGGTCGTATTTGGGTGGTAAATCCATTTTGTCCTAAAATAATAGTGTGTACCCTTTTATTTATAAATACTCTAAGGGATAAAAGAATTTAAATTATAATTATAGCAAAAACTATGGATTTACCACCCAAAAATGATGATATTTAAAAAATCATTAAAAATAATTGTCGCGTTTCTCAGCAAAATTTTTAGTTGCATTGTGTTTGTAGCCACTAAAATTACCACCCGGCTTCGTTTTCGGTAGCAGTCTTGATATACCCGGTATATCTAACTTCTTTTAACTGTCATTTATCTAATTCACACTCATCCTATCCATCTTTATTTTCTTATCCCGTTTTCCTTTATCACACTACTTAACACTCTTTCAATCAACTAAACCCCTCACATACTTCTTAACGTTCCTATTTTTACAAATCTCATCCTTCTTTAAGAAAAATAAAAATGCTTTTAAATTCCTATCTGCACAAAATTAAAAGCCTTTAGATGTTCAACCCGTGGCGATTATATTCTATAAATTCTTCGAATTCTGGACTGTTGTATGTACTATGTAGTACCTGGAAATGCTGTTAATGTTTATCGTTGAGCCAACATTTCTCCAACAAGGCCGGTGGTCCTAGGCGCCGGTGCTCCTTATAAGGGCAGTCGGCTGGAGGCGAAAGGTTGCTTACATTCCTATTTATGTGTCGTGTTACCATTCTCACGTTTTTATTTAGATTACATTATTCGGGTTAATATTGATGTTACTGTGTTGATTCCTCGCGATTTTGAGGCAATTAGAGTTAATTTAGCGGTACATCCTTGTTCCAAATTGAATTATATACCCACAAATTACCTTACTTCAAAATTTCTGCATAAATATGAAACAATAGAAGTATAATTTTTAATTACGATAAAGATAGTTCAAAGCATATTCATAATAAATATTATTAAATTTATAAATTATTTAATTATTATTAATAAGTGCGTGGTGGCCTGTTGGTAAACGGACCAGACGCAGCTGCCAACATGTTCACGGTGGTCGCGGGTTCGAATCCCAGGGCACACCTCTGACTTTTCGGAGTCATGTGTGTATTGATAGTCAATCACCACGCACTAAAACGGTGAAGGAAAACATCGTGAGGAAACCTGCATACCATAGCGATTTATAAGAATTTCTATGGTATGTAAGTCCGCCAACCCGCACTAGGCCAGCGTGGTGGACTATATGGCCTAACTACTCTCAATCGTACTTTCGATTGTAGAGTAGGCCCGTGCCCTGCAGTGGGACGTATATGGGTTGATACGATACGAAATTATTTAATTATACGGTAATTTTCTTCGCTTTATGTTTAGAATGGACTTGTTTTAACAACGTGGGCCGCATTCAAATGATATTTATTATAATAAGCCAACTTAATGTCAGTGTGACGGGATTTATTTATACAAGTCTCGAACAACAAGGTCAATATCTAGGACAAATAATCCTGTCTGGTACATTTCTTTGATTAAAGGCCACTCCTCGCTACGGAAGTCTGTTTAGGGACGATTAAATTAATGAAACTCAACTAGCAACGGTTTTGTCTCGAGTATATCTCAACTGCTTAATCACACGCAATGGCATGCCGGCTACAACTACACAGCTACCAATGGCCCGTACCCAGATATTAGTTTCAACAGTTAAATGTTTTAATTCCATGTAGTTTTCTATAATAATTGGCCGTGTCGGGTATCGTGGTACAGGTCGAGCGACCTCCATCCACTCATTGCCAATTTATCTAGCAATCTCACGGGCATATTTCATTGTCTCTCGGATGTTGTAAAAAACCGCTGCAAAACTGAATTCACCAGTTGCGAAAATGTAATTAAAACTCGATACGAAAACCGTTCAATTGCCATTGAAAAGCACGGTGTTTCTCAATGGGTTCCATTTAATTTTATAAACATAAAAAGCTACAATACGTCCGCCGTATTATTTGTAAAGGGATTAACGTGGTGCGTGCTGTGATTTAATTCCTTTTGAAAAATGAGACTTCCCCTCGCGCAAGACAAAATGGAGCATTGTGAATAACTGCTACACGAATAGCCCCGAGCATATAAAACACAACACGGTTATTATCCACATTTACGCGTTTTTTCGCGGTGATACACCTCATTACTAAATATAACAAGCACGGTTTAGATAATGTGAAAAACATGGGCTAGACAGTTGTTGGCGCAGTGCCACTGCAACCATCCGACAGGGTGTTACGAAAACAACAATGAACTTTTACCATAGCGTGTTATCCCCTGTGCAGCGTTCCGGGAATCGGTTCAAATGTTGTGTACATAAATTACTTTCTTTCACTAACTTTTACAGCAGGCGATGAATCTTCCTTGATAGCTTGCAGTTAATCTAAAACAGTAAATTCTAACGTTTTACAGGACATTGTGTGCCTGTTTATATCCATCGCAGAGAAAGTTCAGTAAATAATGTCAGTGAGTTTAACAAAACAAAAAATGTGCTTTGAGACGTTGAAATTCCTGTACATTAAGTCGATAAATTGAAGGAATCAACTAATGCATCGAGTCCGCCTACATGCGGTGTTTGCCCCAAGCAAATGAGCAAGGGTATGTAACCTCGGATTCTCGAATGTTATTGATTTTAAAGCGACTTCCAGTCACATATGTTAGGTTTACATTATATTTTATGGATATTTGAACCTCGAGGGAATGTCTACTAATGATTCTATACTAGAGGGATCAGATTGATGTAGAAATGTGTATATCTTAGGAATAAACACAGACTGACTGCAGACTTAAGTATCCGGTTTCCAGCAATACATTGTTGTATGAAAGTTATGACTTAATAGGTGGCTTATAGTTTCCAGTGTGAATTGATTTAGCAAAACAATCGAACGACTGGTCATAGACGGTTCTTGTTATAGCCGATGTATCACGGATGAATCAGTCATTACTTACGTCATTTGAGTTGTCTGAACGGCCTTACAGAGGAGTTTTACCTCACGAAGTTCACTTCACTGTGACGATTGTTAACCTCCGTCCTTATTCAGAATTTAATGTACAATGGTTCATGTTATTTTTGACACCTTTCTACGAGGTGTGGGACAAATCAAAATGTACGATGCAGTTGACTTCTCTGAATGATTTCATTTACGTTATAACCCTAAATATCATTATGGTTTGTAAATTTCATGGGTTCAAGTTAAAAGTTATTGTATATTTTTACCCTGTAGCTTTAACACAAGAAAGAAAAAATAAAAAGGCGATGCCTTAAACAAATTTAAATGTTATGAAAGTGTGCGTCGCCGGAGCGGAGCATTACGTAGTTTTCCTTATGATCTGGATGGTCCACAACATTCCCTAGATGGCATGTTGTCCGGCAGGCGCGCCGCCCACGTCCCGCGACCCAGCGCCGGCAAACACTACACTCCGCTACATATCCCAATAAACCTAATGTGGCGCCATGGGGCGAATTATTTTATGCTCGTTAAAGATGCTTTACGACTAGCTTCAAACAAACCATTACATTACATCGATTATGAAATAAAACGCATGTAATTAAACGTAATACCTTTACAGGCTCTTAGCAAACAAGTATGTAGATAAGTCTCTTGGGACACGAGTTATTTATAATGGCATGCTTATTTACTCGCGAGTTTTTGTTTAACATTTCGTCATGTCGGCGAAAGTTTGGAATCCTGACTCGCCAGTTATGGACGAATTTTATTTGTTGCGCCGATACAAGGTCGCTTTCGTGCTTCCCATCCAGCGATTTTAATAAAAAACCACCGTCGATTCGCTGTGGAGTTAATCACAATGTCATTCGGAAATTCAGACACTGGTGCCTTCACGCTTTTGAACATTGATAATTTACGCGTTACGTCATGGAATACTAATAAAATTAATTTTATACACAATAAGGAAACTCGTATTCGCATGCACCTGCAAACAAAAACTATAATTAAACAAATTTAGATTGGTGTTAGATTTGAGTATTTGGCTTTTAAACTACTTCGGTGGATATATTAACATGTTCATAGTCATAATCAACCGAGATCTGAATGGTGCTGCTGTGTTTTATAGTACTTAAAAATACTTGAATTCTACAATTTATGAGTGCCTAGTAGAAAATTCGTGGCTACCCAGATAGCGACAACCGTACGCGATATTGAAATACCAGTCTTAGAGAAACACACTAGTGTTGCATATCTAATTCAGCCTGTGCGTATCCCTAATTCTGTGTATATCCTGGTTAATAACAATTTCGACCACGCTAACATTTGTGTCGACCGTGGGTATCTATTTGGATTGCATTGCACTCCCCAAACACTGCAGTGACATCACCATCCCAACATAAAAGGTAATGGATGTGCAATAATGGTTCCATTGTTTATTTCCAGGGCCACCGCCACGGCTTGGGCTGAAGGCGGCGAGCCCCGGGGTGGCAGGCGCCGACGAGGACTGCAACAGCAACACCAGTCTCACCGGGAGCCAGCACTCGGCTCACGATGACCTCGACGCGCACTGCGACAACTCCGGATACCTCTGGTTCCTCGACTATAAGTAAGTTATTCACCAAAATTATGGTCTTTAGGAAAATTAGGGATCTTTTTGGTCTGGTTTTATTTTAGCTGTCAGTTATCATTATTTGATAGGATTCCCTTGCGAGGAGCGAGATTTCTTTTTGTGAAGTTGTGTCAGTTCTCGCACGCCAAAGCCTATAAAATCATCGAGCTATTGTCCAATGTAAATTCTTTAGGTCGAATCAAGAATTTTTTGCTACAATTACATGTCGTGCTCGTTTCATGTTAATATAAGGATTCACATTATCATAAGAATTAATATTTCTAAGAGTCCCATATTTGTAAAGTGTCATGCATATTACAATAGAAATATTGACATTCATAAATAGTTAGTCAAGATTCGATAAAAAACATTAATAATATATATTTTCTGTTTACATAAAAGTAGTGCTACTATACAAGCTTTTAATAAATTGTCTGTAACAGTAGAACAATTCTTTCTGAATTAATTAAACTCAAATAATTGCTAGTATCCAACATCTGTTGCGAGTTTTGCGAAACTAACAGTACCGTGTTTAGCCATCGTGCACATTCAAAGAAACCATCGTGAGAATAAACAAGAACAATTCTCAAAATTGTAAATTTGCTATTTGTACATCATCAGTTATATTCACAGAGTTTCTACATACACTGCGAATATTTATTACAGTAATGTATTGTTGGAAACAAAGGAAGATTAGCCATGACATGTCTACCAATGTTTACAACTTTTGTTTGCATGAAATTCTTCAAATTTTACCAATCAAGTATTAGTAAATGATATTGTCCGAACCTCGCAAGTTCTACCGTTTTGTTAAGCCTCTAACATTGGCCCACTTATAGTTTGAAGTGTGGTTATTGCGATGGCGTATCACAATATCAGAGCTTTGATTCTCTACTTTGGATTTTTGATCTTATTATTTTCATTGAATGAAATTCTTGCAAATAATTCTCACATTCACATATCCTCACAATGGTTTTCATCATTGGCTAAATATATCGAAGCAATAAAGTTATCTTTGTACACATAAACCTTCAAAAGTCAAGTCCCTAGGGCTCTAAAACGAACCTCCTATTATCAATATCATATCTAATTAGTCTATCTTTCTATATTCTGGATTACATTAAGCTCGAATGATTAACCCTAAGATGCATAAAGGTAATCGATGTATTTTTCACCTTCCAGCCCAATTTTTCGAGACGGCTCCTGCCACCACACCTCAGTGCTCTCCTCCGTGTCCGCCTCGTACAAGGGTATAAGCGACCTTGCGTCTCGCTTCGAGTTCACCTCGAGGTACAACGACCTCGCGCGGGACCTGGACGCGAACCTGGCCGAGGCTGATATGGAGAGCTTCAGGACTGAGGACATACACGCACTGCTCATGACCGCCAACTTGCCACACGACGCCATCATCGACGACAGGACGCATGATGTGAGTCCAGACACTCCAAAATTAATATTCACTAATCTTTAACCCCAATAACTAAGGCTAAGGAAGGTTTGATCTTTTTCACCTTGCCGATTCTATAATTATTGTATTTTAAATAAATAATGAAGATCTACAATGTCAGACGCGATATTAAATCGATACGCTTTTGTCTTTAGTGCAGTAAAATGATCCTAAAATGGAACCACGTGAATGTCACAAACAAAACAATGTCGGACGATGGAACTTTAATTGTAAAGTCATAGTTAATGTTCCCGAAAATGGAATGCTTACGCAATACATAAAATTTAAGTTAAAATAAGTGGCTTTTCGTGTTAAATTTTTAGGAATCATGATTTTAGTACAACATGTATTTATTGTGGCATTAAGTTAAACGGCAAATGTTGAAAAACACACACCATTTGGCGTGGAAAGTTCAGGCTTCATTTTAATACTGGGGATCAAGTTTGTTTGAGTAAGAGATAAACTCCAGACGCGAACATAAAATGCAAAACTTTTTGAAATTTCCTTCAGTTCGCTCGTAAAGTCGGCTGTGAATTCATTACCTGTGCATGTTGCAATAATGAAGTCATAAAGGGGCATGTATCCGTGCACATGAAATGAGCACCGACACACAAATAAAATAAATATTGTTTATGATAAGTCTCGTTCTTCACGCAGCACGATTTTGCAATTGAAAGTTTCGACCGTTTTATTGACTTGCACACATCGCTGTTCTTTAAGAATCCACCAATTAAGTGGGCACGAAAACAAAACCGCATTCTAAAAATCAGTGTAATATGCTTATACTTCCAGTATAAACATGATAATTCACTATGCAACTTAAAAAATATAATGTTACGTACATCTTAAGCTCTGGTTTTGCGTTAAAAACGTACAACCGAAAAAATAAACGCTGGCATTTATTGTATTAAAATGATACAGCAATAAACGCAAAATTATGTATATTAAAACCTTCACCAAAATGTATATTGTTAAATTTAAATATAAGGACATCCAAGACTGGACATGCAAAGCAAAAATATTACCAACAAAAAGTAACACGATAGCGCCAAACAAATTTCACAACGAGACCTTGCGATGAAGAGAATCCAGACTTTATTGAACCTTTCGATTTGAAAAATTCAAGGCAATATGTACATACAAGTGTTTTATGAGCGAAGGTCGCACAGACAACTGTTCGTCAGCGTGCGGAAGCGATGACAATCTGCTTACTCGTTATTTATACCTTTTGTTCGGATATGTGCGCCAACCTCCGCGCAATGGCACTGGATTTAAAAAAAGATTATCTCCATGGTGCCAGTCGTGTAATTCAACAACATGTAATTAGTAAATAACATGCTTGTTGTTTACATTACACGAATTAAATAACGACTAAATATTGTAGTTTGGAAGCATACTCACAGATTATAGTGCTTGCAAAATAACATTATTAATAATTAAAAATATGAGTACAGAGTGGTAGAGACAGGACGTCATTAAACTGCGTCTTGATGAAACCAATAATATTTTATCTTTCGTTCTTCAGATACAGAGAATCTAATGAACAAAAACCTCCTTGAGAGCTTTCTAATCGATTCTTATGGAAAATACTCAAGATTTGTAAATTGCGAATCGCATGAATGATAAAAAAATATTATTTTTAAACGAACTAAGGATATTATCATTTTGACAAATTCTGTGGCGGTTAACACCGCCTGTGAAACGAGAGGCCTCGGGTTCGACCCCCGCACTGAGAGAAATGTTTGTGCGGCCCACAATTTTTGTCTTTCGGGTCTGGGTGTTTGTAAGACCGAAAAATCTCTTGTAGTTCCTTATACCCACGATACCAGACTTAATCTTAGTATGGGGTCAGGAGTATATATTTATTTATCTAACCCATCATCTAAATTGTAATCTAATGTAATTGATCGAGTATTTAGTGTTGAAGTAGTTTCGCACAATTTTGTCATGTATCTACCACCCCTCACACCTTCGGGAATTTCCGAAGGCATACAGTCCCAATACTAATATAAATAATACATTAATTAAGAAAAAAAATTAAAAAATCATAGTTCTACATTATTACATTGAAAATAATTCAACGTCTAATTTTCCTTTTTAACTTTTGCAGATTATGTTGCACTCTTTACGGTTTTGAATTCAATAAAATAACTCGTTCAAAAAAATATTTTTAAATATTCAAAGATACGTATTAAGTAAATATTGAGGTAGAATTAAAACATAGACATAAATTTCACATTTCCCATTACAAGTTCAAAAAGATAGTTTATTCATGACTTACCACGTCAAATAATTAATTACTAACCATTTGATTTCATGGTAGAGCTCAAGTATATTACTAACTTAATACATATTGACTTTGGCTCGGCCATGAAACTACTTTTTACAATTTAGATACTCAAAATATACAATAACAAGTGATTTAATAACAAAGAGATAACAAGATTTTCAGTTTCGGCAGATTCCCTTACTTCGTTTTACTGTTTATAAAATTAAAGAAATTAATGGACATACTTAACTGTTTAATTCTACCAACGGATTATCGTAAACAACACATCATCCAACACATAATTTTGTACCATTATTTATTTTTTACTAGACCGAAATACAGACGTACCTAAGTATTAAAAAGTCGAATTAATAAGGGACTAAATAAATGCCTTCCAAGCGTAAGAGCTATAATTGAAAAAGGATGCGCGAATGTTAAATCGTATAATTAATGTTAACTGAGCAAAAAATATGAAACTTCCACGAAATAAAAAAATTATACTCATCCGTGATATTAAGCCAAATCCTATTTTCAAATCGCAAACCTTCGAGTTTCAGTGATATCTTTACAGCTAAACAGCTTATAAATTGTTCAACATTGAATGATTAAACATGGCTAAAACGTATTTATTAACGAGTATTAAAATAGCATTATTTACAAAAATTAAAAATGTGAAAAACAAATTCATTAGCAATGTTAATCTTATCAACAAAATATAAAGTACTTCTAATTTTAAAATAAGTGTATCTAGTATTTGTTACAATAGGTACATAATAAAAGGCCCATAAACATTCCATTAACATCTAAACCATTATTATTATATTTATCTCTATCATATTGTAATATTACATACCTACTAGCATCATTTCCATATTTTACTAATCACAGAATCTAATTGGCAATGGCTATAAACATTTTAATTATGTACGATTGTATTATTTCCTTATTTATCATGTTTATGTTTATGTATGTTTATTTTGATTTCAGTTTTCCCCTTTTCTTTGTGGTGGATGTTTAAATTATGGTGTATTGCAGAGTAACCCCCGAGGTGAGATGTTCGCGAGCATCTCGAGCTCTCTCATGGAAAGGTTTCGATTCGACAGCAGTGTCAGTGGCGACATTAGTTTGCAGGTTCGCCTAACATTGCTGTTCAATGTTGTTTATCACAATTTTTTTAAATTAATTCTCATATCATATCAACACAAATCCAGCACATTCATAATTCTAATCGCAAATGCACACAGCGTTTAAAGTCATTCACCATTTATTTCCAAACTTATGCTACAAAGCGCCCTCTTTTTACGAATACAAGTTTCTTATCTTAGTTTAGAGCTGTAACGATAGATGTCGCTTTTCATAAAATTCAGCTCAAACTATATCATGCTGCTATCAGGTTTAATTGTTTAAAAGCAAAAATAATTTAAAGTACCAAATAAGTTTTTATAGATACGCTTGTCATTAATTTGTTCTGTAGATTCTAACTAAAAATGGCAAAAAAAGGTATTAGAAGTAATGTTTTACATATTGATTAATTAAATTAAAATATACAATAGCAAATATATTAATGAATGAGATAAGTATGTAAACGGCCTCATTTTTCACGATCTATTTTAGTTGTTATTGAAATCCCGCGAGCACATACTCGCACGTGGTACGCTAGTAGAAAGCCCTGGTACTTGGTCAGCATTCACAAAACTGTTCCTATATGCCGACTACAAAGTACGTTGGTCCCACGGGATGTAGCGGTAGTAACGATAAAATAAGAACAACGCCGCTGTGTGAGTGCAGTGTTCACATTGAAATTGCGTCAATCAGTTTAACAACACTCGTTATTCCCCTCGCTCATACGCTCAATTCCCTCACGACTGTAAATGTGTGTGTGCGCTATATTTAATCAGTCTTATGTGTGGTCGTGCACATAATGCCACCATGTGTGAGTTGCCAATGAGTCTCTCCTATCAGCCAGATGTTCTCAAACTGCGGACGCGGCGCGGTGCGACAAAATGTCGGGGCAATGTTATGAACAAACATCCATGAGTCATCATTACAAGCACGGCTTTGATAACAACTACACCGGCTCCAACCTTGAACGCATTAGCGAACTTAACCTGCTAATTAGGTGTAAATAAGCATTTTTGATAATTAACGTTTAATTTCCTGTGTCGATCAGTTTTTAAAGGAACTACCAAGTACCAAGT
Organism: Hyles euphorbiae; assembly: GCA_023078785.2. Classification (NCBI taxonomy): domain Eukaryota; kingdom Metazoa; phylum Arthropoda; class Insecta; order Lepidoptera; family Sphingidae; genus Hyles; species Hyles euphorbiae. The sequence goes on along the minus strand of CM041034.1, from coordinate 8,255,965 downwards.
ACCAACAGTCGCATCGAGCGCTCGGTGCGTGAACACGTGCGCGTAGTAAAAGTTTGAGAACCGTTTGCGGTGGCTAATATTAAAATTAATATTCCCGCTGCCCCAGTCGTGGCTAGAGCTCCCGGGAGTGCGTACTGCTGCTGTAAATTGTCTTGCAATGATTACTATCACATGCTTTACTAAACAGTGCTATAGTTCGAAGGAGCCGATTGATAATTGTGTGTGCGTAAGATAAGGGATTCAGTGGATGCAGTGAACTTATTGACATCTAATACAGTGCTTGTGTAAGGCAGCCCGCGCGATGGCACTCGCGCTCAATTACACACTGCGTGGTTGATTTAGTGTTTATATTGCTTTTAATAAGGACAGTGGTAATACAATTACATATAAAAATGGGTGTGACCGACTATGATTGGGATTCCTGCAATGGATATTATTCAGTGAGTGATATATTTCAGTGTTTTTCCTCTTCCATTTGTTTCTTAGCGCTGTTCTTAGTTGCAATATGTGTCTATTTTATCAAACTTTTAGCTCTAACGATAAGAGAGTCTATAGTTCTAGAGGTCAGCTCTCAGATGAAGTAATACAATACGCTCTGCAATTATACTTATCATTTTATTATCTTATTTATTGTTGTTTCCACGCTAAAGCTTATATTTCTGTTATGAAAATAATAAATTAGTAACAAGTAGGTTTTATAAACGTTTTTAGTATTGTTTACAACATGTCTTAATTTCATGATTTTGTTGATAACTAAAAACTGAACTACCCACCCCTACCGAATAACAATTTGTAGGTAAATATATCCAATTTGTGTATGAACATTAATGTGAATTGAAACAATGCTATTGGTGTTAGTTATGAGTCGCTGTTTGATTTGTGACCTCATTTAGCAGGAAAAGGAATTAAATTTGATAACACTCGCACTGGGCGGCCATGTTGTTTGTCACTATAATGTCCTGCGCAGCCGACACTATTAGAACTGTTTAGAACAACGCATAGTTACACCGAATGTATGATATATTGTATTTAGTCCTAATTTGATTATCCCTTATCAACCATGTATTTTAAAAATCTATAATTACCTATCAACTTCATTATCTAACCCAATGAGATAGCCCTTATAGATTAGTCAAGAATTTGGAGAAATATTTGGGCGCGCATTGCAAATGAAAGGTGCAGGCCCTTATTTTTAGATGCGTCTTGCATCCGCATCCAAACTTACAACAGACGTAAATGTTTATGTTCCCAACTAGCACGCGTGCAGGTTTCGAAACGTTCCCAGAACATTCACTTGTTATTATTACATTTGGTACTTCTTTCGGTACGCCCCTCGCAACGCTATTATTCATGTTGATTTACGATAAATTGATATTATAGTGCAACAAGCGCTTGTTGAGTGAATAGGTAATGGAAATGATTAAGGAGCACTTGTCGAAAACGAGCTGAAATTTGGCTCAATAATAACGTCCGCGTCAGTGCGTAGGTGATCTCAGTCATGATCAGATAATATTTCGTTCCTTAAACAAGAGAAACTCAAAACACAAAGTAAAACTTAAGACTTTATATCAGCTACAGCTTAGCTAATAGGAAATTATGTAAAACAAACAGGGTGAAGAATCCGTCGGTTCGATTAACACAATGTCGATATGCAAGTCGGAGCTGCTGTTCTCTCCGGTGAAGGAGGGCGGACACGGCGTCCACTTCAGTGTGGACAGTCTCGACTGCGAGCTGCCCACGGAGCAGGACCTCATCCTCACCTGCCAGGCCAACAAGGACAACTATACGATCGCCTTCGAGGGCAGCCTCACCACTTACTCTGAGGACAGTGAGTGCGCCGAACCTGCCGTCAATCAAAAACATGGTACGTTACTCTGATTCAAACTTTCCACTTAATCAACATAATGACCTAATGTTTAATCGGTAAATGTTGATTTTCACTAAGTGATTCACGATAATCATGCTATTAGTCAAGATAAGATGGCTGAATTCCTGGTTTATTTTCAGACAAATTGGGTAAGGAAGATGAAAACATAGTTTTAGATAACGATGAAAGAACGCGCAGGAATTTAGAATTACTAGAAAGATGTAAGAAAATTACAAATAAGTTAACAACCTCTATGGCTAGAAGTGATTTAGGATTAACTACATGGAGTAAACTTAAGAAACAAAGCAGTCAATCGCCATTAAGAAGGTAAATATTTATTTCACATTGTCATTAATTTATTGCAAGTCATTAGGTGTAACGTGATTATAATGTTTTTATCTTTTAGGCACCCATCTGGCAACAACAATGAAGATTCGAATGAATCGACTGATGCCACAAGTGACATGAACAATTCTGTAATTAAAAGCCAAAGTTTACCCAATCTTTACAGAAGAAAATTCATGAATAGCTCCATTAATTCAGCAGCCTTAAGCAACTCAACGGTACGTGTTAAGGTGTAATGAGTAACCAATTACTAAGGCTATAATTACGTGTGAATTTTATTTAATTGCCATAATTATTTAACACTTCTCTTTTTATAGGTCGACTCTTTTACCGCCAACCAAAGGCTGTCAGGAACGCCCGTTTGTATGAAAGTATACGATGTATCTCAACAACGCTCTTCACATGGAAGTCAACATTCGGAGCCCATGAGCACTTCTTCTACCGACAATCAGACGTCAACAGACAAAAGCCAGCCCAAACAATCATTTAGTTTAGTAAAATTATTTATGAAACAAAAAAGCATGAGTAATGACGGAATTGTCAGCATGGAACAAATGGATAGATCCGAATGCTGGCCTTCTAGTTCGGGTGGCGAAAGCGGAGAATCCATGGGCGAGCATAAAATGGGGGACTCAAAAACAATACCCATTGATCGACCGCCACTAGACGTGCCAGACAGTGTTGTTGAAGAAAATGCTTCAGCTGTTTATGAAGAAATTCAAACTGTGAACCCATTCACAAATAGAGTCTATGATGATGTCTTGATCGAAGAAGAAGAAACGATCGACGAAGCCAAATATAGTGATAGCGAAACCAACTTGTACGCTACAGTAAATAAACCAATTGTGAAAAGAGCTAACATGAATAATATCATGAATAGTCCTTGCAAATTGAGAGGCAATCGTAAATCATGCTCTTCTCAATCATCAGCTACCAGTGTCAGCATTTCAAGCTGTTCAGAGTCAGACGGCACTCAAATAACAAAAGTGAATAAATTGTTACAGAGAGAACCCTGTGATCACAAGGCTACCTCAACTCACCTCGACAGTGATACTCTCGATAAGAGCATGCAGACTTCCAGTATGCAACACTCTAGTATATCTCACGAAAGAGAATTGTTCAAAGTGGTTGAGCCTTCATTCTTACAAAAACTTAAAGAGGGTGATTGTGAGAAACCTGTCTTTGTTCTTTATCCTAACTATACATTACCAGATATAAGTTTCTTAAACGGAAGGCCAAATATTTATTTAAATCCCTTAAAAGTAAATGTATCCCCAAAAACGAGCGAGATTAAAAGAAATCGATTGCAAGTGAAAGGTAAACGACCATTTTCATGCAACGATGTTGAAATGTTAAAGAAGAAAGGCCTCGGGCACATCAAGGATTGGGACTCGTTAAACTTTTTGCTACCAATGGAGTGCAGACAAATGTTGTCAGAGTTGCCTGAACTGATGCAACATGTAAAAGAAAAAGAGGTCCGATGTGGCGACAAGTATTGCAATGCTACTCCTTCAAAATCTAAAAACAGGCCTATGAGCTGCGACTGTAACAACTTGGCTGCAAATACCACCGCCGTTTCGTCGAGTTCTAGTACAGCCACTCAACCATCTTCGGGTTATCGAGGCTCTTCTACGATGCTTACGGATTCGTCAGCACAAAATAGCCCCGCGCCTGCTGGAAACTTTAACCCATTGTTTGTATATCGCTATGATAGTGCAACAAGCTCTGAAGCAAGTGCCAATAATGAAGGCCAAAGAGGAAACCCTTCTGTTCCGAGACGTTCATTGTCGTTAGCGGATCAGAACCGCCTTGCCAAACAGGGAGAATTAGCGCCTCCGCGGCCACCATTACCGAAAAGCATATTGCGGAAGTCAATGGACAAGACCCGCAAATCTAGTGCGCACACCAAACGATACAGTATGTTTGAAATGGATGAGTTGATCCAAGATCCCATCGTATGCATGACAGCTGCAACCGAACACAAGACTAAGAGAAGATCATTACAAGAACCGTACTACCTGCAGAATCAAAATGTAGACTACAGGAAAAACAACGATTTGGCAGCAAAACGACTATCACAACAGTTCCTCGATGCGGCTGAGAAAGATGCTGATTACAACGAATATTATGCAGATGAAGGGGTTGGAACTGAAAGCAGTCTAGAATCTGGAAAATCTAATGAGATCAAGCTTCATAGGCCTCACACACCTCCGCTACCTAAGCCCCGTACAAAGAAAATGGAATACACAGAATTTCCTCCACCTGGAGCCCTAATAAGCAGCGCGGATTTGCAGCAATTGGAAGAATTTTTGAAACTAAGTGGATTTAACTGCCAGAATATGGATGAATGGGATCAAAATCAGGTTCAAAAGGTAAGAAATCAAGTTAGCAAATTTCTTCAAATGAAACGCTCTCAAGAAGAGAATCAGAGGTCCACAGAGTCAAGTGGCAGTAGTTGCAATAGTAAGAAGTCTGTAAGTTTTGCGCAGAAGTCTGAAGCCCCGACTGAGGGTCAACAGACTCAACTGAGAAATGTGGAAGATGTTAAAGGGGACAATCTCAACACTCCGCCCAATTCGCCCAATATCTCCACCGTGATAGCGCAAAGACATTATCAGGTAACTTGTTCACTAGTGCTTCTATTGCCCACGACATTATCTATCGATTTCTGTGAGTACCTTTGTTTCTTTTGTTTTATTATTTTACTGATTTCATATGTATGCTCGATGTGCTTGTTGACGCATGGCTGGACTCAACACAATCAGCTTCTCTTTAGTTTCGAGTTATGCGCATTTTTATGCTATGACATTATTTTGCACAACTTATATAATTTTGTTTTCCATATACCCAGTCACAATAATTGTGCTTACCTTCGTCATCACATCATATTAATTGTTAATTATATGAATCGATTTCCAAATCTACTTATTTGAACCATGTTTTAGGGTAAAAACTTAGCTGAAATGCCAATTTGTGAAGAAGCTGAAGTAAGCCCAGATGAATTTGGTAGTCCAGTACGCGTCGAAGGAAGACCAAAGTATGATGTGATTGATGTCTCCCAGAAAAGAGGTACGGTTTTATTATTTGTGTAATAATACTTAATCTTTCAGGTTCTCTATACATTTCGCTCAATAATTTTCAATTTCAGCTCTCGTTTCAAACGTGACCGACGCCGTGGAAATGCTAATTCAACACTTTTCCCCGGCGACCGATCAAGCGGAACTCGCCTTCCTGGGAGACTCGAAACAATCCCCGGCTTGCGCGAAGATAGCTCTGAACGCTTTGTGTCCCGCATTGTATGCCGTATTTAGAGATGGCCTTAAAGAGAACATTGAAACCTCATTTGGCGCTGTCAATAATTCAGTGTGGCAGATGGTGGAAGCTACAGCGAGACAAGGTAAATTAGCCTTACACTATGAATAGTAATATATTTAATTGAAATGTCATTTAACATTATATTTTCTAATATTCTTTAGGTCCAATTACAAAATCTTTGAACGAGTTGGTATTGAGGATAAATAGCGAAGATGCTGTGACTGAAGGACTGGTTAAATTCAACGCATTTATTTTGGGTTTGCTCAAGTAAGTAGATCGTTATCAAAGATGTGTAATTTACCAATATTAATGTTAGAACATCAATATACCCGAGTATCGGTCTATAAATAGAAGAAATACAATAATACATTTGCATTTCGAAATGTGGATTTCCTCTTTAACAAGATACTTAACTAGAGATCACAAATATTCTACCATATATGTTTAACATACTCATACTGGGAAATGCTTTTTCACCAGTGAATGTGTATTATTTGACAATAAAATGGGATTAACAATCTACGTGAGCTCTAAAAGACGCAATGATACGGTTCTGAAATAGTTATTTTGCTATGTCAGCGCACAAACGGTGGACGCGTGGGTGTCATACGTGCGCACGCGCGAGTCCATCCTGGGCAAGCACTACGGGCCCGACTCGCTGGTGCTGGCGGGCTGCGTGGGCGAGCCGCGCTGCCGAGCCCTCCTCGATACGTTGCTGGCCAGTCTCGAACCCCTCAAACTACTGCCCTTCTCGCTCGACCTCATGTTCGAGATGCGCGAACTGCACAGGAGCTTCAAAAGAATAGAGAGCGACATGCGGGCCGCTAGCAGGGTAAGCTTCATTCACTACTCATATACTGTCTCCGACTCGCTCCTAACGCTAACTTTCCATTTCAATCGACATAATCAATATCCCGAGTCTCGTGTGTCGATGCCACTATCGCATATTATCGAACAGCCGCCAACCGGAGCAAACATCGCTTTATTTGCATTTTATCGTATGTTGCATGTGCTTGTAAATCACAGTTCACCGCGTACAAACAGAACATTTGCCGTTTCGTTTCGTGCACAGCTTACATAAAATGCAAATAAAAGCATGGCCCGAAATATAGTGCCGAAATAACTTGTCAAGGACGTTCGGCTGTGACGTCACACTAACGAAGGATCGCATGATGCATGAAGCTAAAAACAATTTGGTGTATTTAACAGCCCACTACGATTAACCCACCACTAACACTGAACCAGCGCAACTTGCTGAAGCTGGTCCGTTCGATGCAGTCGAGCGGCCTCTCCAGCGACGACTGCCAGACGAGCGTCATTATGAGACACAAGGAGCCCAAAAACAAAGAGCCATCCACCCCCGACCTCTTGAACGATTCCGCAAATGTCAAAACCATTGTCGAAAAGAACCGACCGCGCTCATGCGTCAATCCGCTGGCACTTGGCTATGACGTGTGTCCTAACAACAGCAGAATTGAACTCGAAATGAACCGCAGATGGTCTGGGATACACTTGGGCTCCAAATTGATGCAAGCATTCGACCGGCTCGTGTTTGACGACAGCGATGATTACACAGATAGTTTAGAGAACAATAAACCGTCCGCTAAGGCGTCCGGCAATGAAGCGAAGGTAACTCGGCGGGGCTGTGTGTCACTGTCACATTAGTTTCAATGTGCTTTGTTACGTAGCAAACGATTTGTGGTTTTATTTCATTTACAGGTTCAGTTACGCTATCGCTTACAACTAACCGCTTATTGCTTCTCAGATACTAAACAATGCTTTCACACCTTTTTTTTATTTGTTTGTTTTTTGTTTATTCTGTGTTTGTGTGTGTGTTCTTTTTTCCGAACCCCAATACTCAATGATAATTATAGCTCTGCAATAGACTTTAATTGACTAGATGATGATGATTTTTAAAATTCTCAATTTTTATTATTTTAAGAATATTCCCAAAATTAGAAAAAAAAGATTAGATTTTAATCCAACAGCATGTTATAACTCTTGGTTTTATATAAATTCTTTCCCAAAATTGAAATTTAGTAAAATATTTTTAAATATTTTGTTTTGTAAAATACCTAGTGTTGTCTATGGTTTTGTGCGAGCATGTGTATCACACTATGGTTGCATATGGTGAGTATAGTTTGTGTCGCAGCTGGAGTGTAGCGGCGCGGAGTGGCGGCCGGGGTCTGCGGGCAGCGCGGGAAGCAATCCCCCCGCTGCCACTGGCGGCAAGTTCCGTCGCCTTCAGCTCAAGTGGGAGATGCTCAGTAATGCCGAGACTCCTTCCACGCCTTCTGGTAAGCATCAATGTAGATAATAGATTACACTTTATTGTTCACCAGGTATAACATGCAAGTAAACATCTTTTGAAATAGTGTAACTGGCGGTCTTATCACTATTAGCGATCTCTTTCAGGCAACCAAATATTTATGTCTAGATACTAATTCATTTGCAGTTGGGCCTCTTGTGTTACTGACACAAAAAAGGGGTCGTGATTAAGTCGTGTAAATTATTAAATAACATTCTGTTATAGTGTTTTCATTATTCGATTGTGTTAGCTGGTAGATGCAGGACTTGAGTTAATTGTAACAGTATATAATATTAATAAAACAAAAATCTTCAAAATATTGTCACATTGTAAATAACAAAAAATAATTATATGACTATGTTCCAGTACTTCATTAACCTATCTGAACAAAGATAAACTTCAATTTTCAACCTTATTTTATCAACGTTAGAACATCTCCAAAACACGTGATATGGAAAGTATACTAAGACAATGTTTCAGTGCTTAATTAACATATTTAATCAGAGGCAAACTTGAATTTACAACATTATTCTATTTCTGTTTTACAACTTCAAAACACATGCTATTGATATCTGCATCTCAACCAACCACATCCTGGTTGAGTGCATTGTTTACAATCCCCGGCATGTACAGTGAGCATGTCGCACACGTGTTCGCAGGCGAGACGTCCCCGGCGGCGGCGCGCGGCTCCAAGATCCCGCGCCCGGTGTCCTCGCCAGTACGCCCGCAGGCGCCCGCACTACACTCTCCCGCTAAGAACACGCATCGGTCAGTATTGTACACTAGATTTTATTATGTCGTATGTATCAGCCCTTATACATCCCACTGCATGGCACGGACCTCCTCTACCATTGAGAATATATTTGGGAGGAGATAGGCTATATAGTCAAACACTGACCTAAGGCGAGTTTGCATACTTTAAATGCTTAACCTTATGATTCATTTATACTTCAGTTTAAACTGCTTTAAGAAGCCTAAATTCAACAAAAGCAGGAATAATGCCAAGTTGTCCGACGATTCCAAACTTAGAGACAGAAAACTAAATTCTTGACGCTAAACTGTTAAAATACAATCCTGAGAATTGCATGTGGTAACGCGGTTTGCGACTCAGTATAACTATAACGATTGCTCAGAAAAAAAATTATGACAGCATAAGCACTGAACAGTAATTTTTATTCACGGTTTTGTGTTGTGTATGGCAGAAAACAAAATTGTTCAAAAATTACAATCGATAGTCATTATTTAAATGTGATTTAGAATAGAGTAATGTAGCAATAGTTCCATATTCCATGCAACATTTAACTGTTAACAAGCTTTGACTCCATGGAATGGGAAAAACACAATACTAAAAACCACAAAATAAACCACAATTACTGCTTTTGACTCATCAACGATTCGAAGTGCAAACTATGTGGCTCGCAAACAAATTACTGACGCACAAGACCATTCTGGAGCAGAAATCTGTACCGGAAAACGCAATCTAGGATGTCCCTCTACTAAATAACAAGCCACGCAGTTTAATAGGACACATCTCAATAGAAAAATTGTTATATGATAACCTTAAAGGTCGGAGGAAGTAATTACATATTTATTGACCTATATGTATGCCAACCCGCGATAAACCAGTTTAGTAGACTACGGCCCAACCCCCTTTTGACAGACTTCAAAAGAGGAGGTAATCAATTTGACTGTTTATTTTTTTCATCGTATTATTGTATATAGAGCAGTCCCTTACTCACCAGGGTACGTAAATATATGGGCCTAATACGAGGTAAAAACGCTTTATTCTCTGTTAATTAGTTCAGCTGTAGTCCTCGCACATTAGCCCCATTTGGTATAATCAGATACTTAATGGGAATTGTTATGATATAGACCTTGTAGACAGATGTGCAGAATAATTTACGTCAATACCTTTTTTTAATCTGACGTCATTCTTGTTATTATCTATGGACATAGTTTTTATCCTTTAATTTGATAAATTATCGTTACCTCAAAAAGTTCACAATAATTGACGTCATAATCTTTCTAAGAATGCTGTGTATTACGTAAATGACACCAAACAGGAGCGTTAAAGCCCAATTTCTGTATTTGAATAGTTGAGTTGTTTTAAAGACAAGTATGTTTGCGGCTGAGCGATCACAAGGACTGTTTCTGCGCTGAAGGAAAATCCATAAATGTGTTTTTATGAAATATAAAAAATGAAAAACGTGGGACAAACCCGTGCGTAGCAGAAGGCCGTGTACAGAAAAGTATATTTTATATTGCGTAATATAAAATATTTTCAATTGTTAATATACAAAAGCATTCATGCAATTTTTATCGTAAATTTTGCTATATTAAGTCACCATAGTCAAAGGAAAACGAATGTCAATGGTCTTGGTAATTGCGAAATTATTTCCGAAAATAAAATATTTTATTATGACATCAGCATGTGTGTTCGTTATCGGTCAAATCTACTGATGTAGCATCAATGATCAATACAATTAATCTTAATCTCAAAACACTGTAGATTTCAAGCTATGATAAGAAATTGCTTGAAATACTTGCTTACTTTTGTAGATACATATTTAAAATAGTTGAGTCGTGAGTAGTATAGAATGTTGCTGATATATGCATAAATATTTAGCGACGTAATTGACTTCCTTTCACTGAACAAGATGATAAACACATATAAGATACACATACAATATAAGTAGAACTAGCACTATATTTTACCCTGCCACAACAATGTAACTAAATCTGATACTTAGTACAGTGCAGCCAAGAGAAAAGATGATTGTTTTACACCAGTCAATACCATACATCAACCTGCTTGAAACCGGATATACACAATACATATTATCAGTTATCACGAAACTCGACACGCTTGCGTGGGTCAACATAGTAAATAATATGCAGTATGATACATCCTGTGTAATGTGGTTAGTATCCGGACGTGCATATAGCTTAGATTTTATCAAAAGAAGAGTATATATTCGTGCACATATCTTAGACTTTATCAAAAGAAGAGTTATTGTATTCTAATTTAAACGTGTTGGAGTTTTTTTAGGCATTGATCAACTAAGGACAATGAAGCATTCTATCCTATCCTACGTTAACAATATGGCAGAAATAAACATGGAATATGCCACATATTCCGCAAGTAAATAGCTGCTATCTCTACTTAAGTAATATATTAATCAAATAAACTAACTTCTACATTGACTGTTGACCGCAAAAAAAAACCTATTTTTCATTAAAATCAACTAGCAAACTACGATTCCCCTGGTATAATATGCTACACAATAGTCCCGTACCACAGTAACTTCAAGTCTATCCCGCCCTAATACCCACCACTACAACTCCAGTAAGCCAGCATCAAAAGGGGAATGTTTTTTTTTAAGAACAACATATAATATAAATTATAATTTATATTGTATAATTACAGTGGTATTCCGGTGGCAGTACGCAAAGGCGCGTCGCCGACTGGTGGCACGCCACGCGCTTCAAACGCACGCACCAACACCAAGAAGCCACCGCAACCTGCCAACCGGTAAGCTCCACTCAGTATTACACTAACAATTTTCTTAGTACCTATTGTATCATATCTTCAACTTCCCTTAATTACAAAGGATTAGATAAAGGAGTACTTTCAAGTACTGGTGACATTTACATTAATGGGATATTTGTACTTCTTCTGGATTTACCCTTCTCTTGTACCTTATTTATGAGCATTTTTATAAAATTTATAGTGAGATTTGGTTTGTGGCACTCCAACTAGCTATAGTCTAACGGTCAAAAATTATTTTTCTTATAATAATTAATAATAATGTAATAATAAATCAATAGGAAATCAATCCGTCAAATTAAGACCAATAGACTTTACAATTTACATTCTCACTAATCGAATCAGGCGACATGAAAAACGTAATTAACGAAAATATGTGTCACAGTTCTAGGAAGTTTGAATATAATGGCTCCATAGTACCGTCATAATATCCAAAGTGTGAGTTTCAAAATAAGATAAAAAAGTGGCCATAAATTTATTTTTATTTTCTTGGCAAACAACATCGACACGTAGGCATTCTAATGCCACCGACTTACGCAAGGTGGCGATAGTAGACTTTTAAAAATAGAACTTTTTCGGAATGACGGAAATGTAAACAATTGTAACACTTTTAAAAGAAATAGTTCACAATTCAGATATAGAATTACTTTTATATTTAATCGATATGGTAAATACAAGATTTAATTTTCTATGTATATTCCAACGTTCGTAACAAAAATTGTTACAACTTACGATATTCCATCTACTTTCTCGGAGAATTTATTAAATTGTTCGACATTTAAAATTAGACATCATAAATTTCATCGTGTCGCTTAATTTAGTTTATTTTAATTTTTTGTACACAGTACAATTTTGTAATCTCTCCATGGGCTATCAGGCCTCATTTTTCTTTATGTTTGTCACGTGGTGATTGCACAAGCACTGTTTTCTATTTCAGGCTATCAGATACTTTTCTATATGTGGATAAGGAATTTCACAATTTATGGTGGTTGGTTCCAAAACTTTTTCTTCAATGTATTATGTTATATATGTATATTTATATGAAGGGAAAGCTTTATTTTGTATGCTTTATGTACGTTGCACATCTTCAGAGTAATACCTGAGCCGGCGAAGAAACCAAACCAGATTCGGCCGAGGGTCGCAAACGATGCCTTAGCTAAAAACGCCACAAACGCTAAGAAATCGCCGTATGTACACTGATGGGATGAATAATATTAACTTTACTAACGCTGACGCCATTAACATTACTATAGCATGTAACGCATGGATTTCTGACCTTATTTATAAATCCTATAATAAACTATACAAGGAAGTCTAATAATTAATTTATATTAACGTTAATTAAATTACGCATGTAAATTACTATGATATTTTGTGTTTAACACGAATCGTTTTAATTTTGTTATTGACTAACACAATTGATTAATTAGTATTCTGTTTCTTTTGTGAGAAAATTATAACAGTCCATAGTTCGAAATGTAGATGGTATAATTTGCATTAAACCTGCTACAAAAAGAAACTGATTTTTTTTGTATGACTTTTTAGATTCAGATATTTGTGATTTAGAATAAAAATGTTTCTCTCGAACACTAAGTGAGGGTTTACGAATTATGAGATACTGACTAACGGGTATTGAAGTAAACTCAACTAATTCACAAGCGTAGGTTAAAGACGAAATAAAAAGAATAGTGGTCACTGGGAGCTACTAGGTTGTTACATTACAATAGGCTGGGATAACCAGGGTATAATGAGTGAGATGTACAAGAGCATGTGTTTGCAGCACTAGTCGCGTGGACCAGGCGTGGTGCGGCGGCGCGGCGGGTCCGCGGCCGGCGTCGCTGCCGTACGGGCGGCCCGCGCCCCCCGCCGCCGCGCCGCGCCGCGCCGCCTCCTCCTCCGCCGCCAGGCAGCACCACGCCGCGCACAAGTATGTACACATTTTATATTACTTACTAGCGGTCGGGCCCGGATCCACCCGGGTGCATACACGTTTTAAAATGGCGGTCAAAATGTTTAATTCTGACTATCAGTTTAGAATATCGACCAATCGGACCACGAAAAACGAACAAAATTTCCTCGTAGGTATTTGCTAGAAATATCACTACTGCTTTCCTCCTATAGGTTATAGCGTGATGATATATAGCCTATAGCCTTCCTCGATAAATGGACTACCCAACACTGAACGAATCATTCAAATCGGACCAGTAGTTCCAGAGATTAGCGCGTTCAAACAAACAAACAAACTCTGCAGCTTTATAATATTAGTATAGATTTGTAGTAGACGTCAAAAAAGGAGAAGAACAAGCGAACACCGTTAAGCCGCAATCAGGAGCAAAAGCCTGTGACTGTGTGATACATCATTTCATTCATTCATTTTTTTTCTCGTTTTTCGAGTATTTGATCATATAAAATTAAGATATTTATAGACAAGTTGAACAGCTTCTATCACAATATCAACTTTTAACTTACCGGTAAAAAAATAATGACCACGTAATATTCTAGAGATGTAAGAAGCAAGAGCATCGGTTGAATATTATGTTCAACTGATACAAGTCCGAATACGTATTGAAATCGGAATTGTTCAAAATTTTTCAGAATTGTTAAAATTAATCTTAGTAGCTAAATAATTTGACTTATTTCGTGCTGTCATCGTTCCCTCTGACTCTACTCCTATCTATATTTTTTTTTATTATTGTAATGTTATTAAAAATGTAGCAAGCCTAAACCCATAGTTTCCCACGACAGGTACGTGAGGACGCTATGGCACCGGCTGCCGTCAGACTCGGGGCACCTCGCGTTCAATGAAGGCGAGCGGCTGCGGCTGATCCTGGAGGTGGACGACCAGTACCTGCTGTGCTGCCGCGGCGAGCAGAAGGGCCTCGTGCCGCGCGACGCCGTGCTGCTCGAGGACTTCTGATATTGGCCTTCCGACCACGAGTGGCAGCCCTGCTGGCGACCGCTGAGGTTCACCAACCCTACTCGCAAGTGAAGGGTCTCGTGCGGCCGTAGCTAGGACAAATGGTGAGGAACAATCGTACTCAACATATGGAACTAGTGGTAGAACTTATGGGGTCGAACCCCTAGTGGTCTTTCTAGCTACGGCCTGAGAGGTAAGGCTGCCGCGTGACACTAGTGAGTGAGCGAGTGAAAAGTGCAATAGGTCCTAGAATGTGATAAATGGAACTACGTTAGGAACGAACAAAGTGAAGTCTGAACATGTGAATGCGCTTGAAGACATTAATGTAAATATAATGGCTAGTCTACGTGAAGGAATGTTTCTCTGTAACTGTACGTTTTTGTTTAAAAGTTGCCTTAATCAATATTCATTACCTGAATCTTAACATCACCGCGCGAAGTCTCACATGTTTAATTCTGTAGTAAAATCTAGTCTTACGTTATAAAGCACTACAAAGTTTTTGTGTGTACATAATATTATTAAGAGGCGTTTATAGTGAGAATATCTACTGGTGTGAACGAGCGTCTATCCGCTCTAGTAATGCGTTCACAGTAAATATTTATCTCAATCGGATGTGATATAGATTACACACTATTTAATTATACGGAAAATCCTTCACCTCTAAGGGAGAACCCTCGATGTATTAAATTATTCGCTATCCCAAGAGAAAGGCACCGAGTAATTCGATATTTAAATTGTGATCGAGCGTGAAGTCAGCGCCTGAAATATCGTTGATATGAAATGTGAATGATTGTGTATCACGGCCGCGCACGATCCCATAGACGCGCCGGCTGTCTAAATATATCCTTATATTGCATAGTTGTTTGTGTATTTAGGTACTATGCGATGTACTAAATTTAGTAAATTGGCATAAATTTGCTTATGTTTCGGTGCGGTAAAATTAACACGGGTTCATGTTCCACGGATTGCGTTAACTCCCGTAGTAACTAACTGCATGCCGCCTCTCCTGTGCGCCTTCCTGTGCAGTCTGTGGTGAGTGGTGACGTCATGTGTAGGTGGTTAACATGTTCTAACACTAACAGCACGGCCCCCACCATCTCGCCTCTCCTGAAACCGACCTACTCACTCCGTCGGTGTCGCGGTGTTGGAGCCTAACAACCTGGGAACACTAATAGCATGCGCCTCTCCTACACTCATTCCTTCAGCCCAGCACTGTCAAGTGATAAAGCGGCTCAGATATACTTAAGACTCGTTTACTTTACCGCGCCTTTGGTTTAAGTAAATTGTGATTACTTTTTATATAAATTAATTTGGTGATGTGTCTGCTTGTACAATTATATTGTGATATAACGGTCATATCGCAGCTTCTGGGAAGCGTAGAGAGATGATATTTTTGGTATGTCGATGTATTGCTCAAGTTGGAATCACAACGTTTTGGATATGATATAAACGAATATAAATACTCCCCTATACGTATTATTGTACTGCTCGATGTTCGTTTTGTTTATCGTTGTATTATAATGTACATAATATGTATTTACGGTAATCTCCTAGTTTTAAAAGGGTCAAAATTTGTATGAAACCTTTTGAATGCACGATACAGTTCCTCCCGTAGTCGGTCGTGCTGTTTGTCACAAATACGCGTAGTGTTGTTGATTAGAAATCAAAATTAATGTAACTAATTACTATGGTGTAACGGCGGTGCCTTTCTCGAAAGGGACGCGAAGATCTTGCCAACTACGTCTGCGACTACCAAGAGGCTCGTCCACGACGACATTAATCTCATTAACATAAGGTGGACGTGAGTTGACACGAACAACTACTGAGATAGATATAAATTACAATAATTAGGTTAATAATGTTATCGGAATTATAGTTGAAATATTATTAGATGAACGTAGCCCCCGTATCGTGAATGGCGACATTTACAACTGTATCATAGAAATTTTCATTGGAATGTAATTAATTCATAAATCTGCGCTTTGTGACTGAATGATGTGTTGTGGCCTTTTGTATGTTATAGAGATATTGTGTGATGTGAGTGCGCTTGTTGCATCAGTCGATATACGTTTATTCATTGTGTCGTCTACTTAATGTACCGTTACTGTATAGCATGAGGAAGCTTCCACAAATTATTTATGTAATTTATATTAATCTAAACTCCTAAATAGCCGTTAAAGTATTAGTGGAGTAAACATGCCTTAAATATTCAGAAGTTGTAACATATACATAGCGACCGCCGCGAGTGTGCGTTTGCTTCGCGATAGCTTCACACGTAATCGCTTCGCAGTTAACGCGTGTATGTTTTGCAGTATACTTAGGGGAGTTTGTTAGAAGTAAGTTTTTATCAACGGTTTGTATTATTGGAACATGTTGAAAGGTTTTTTTATAAAACGACATCCTGCGCGTTCGTTTTAACAGTTTGTTGGGATACATGTGGTGAGTCAGTTGTCCTTGTGGGTACAAACGTTAAGTTATTCTGTCGAATTTGTTTATATTAATTTATAATTTTACGATTGGGATCAATAAGTTGAATTTGAGTTGAAAACTTTATTTTCGTATAAAAAAAATTAAAAAAATAAGAAAAATAGGCTTTCGTTTATTACGAAACGTCAACGAACGACTGAGAATCTAATTCCGAATATATATTAAGTTTACCTCGAAAATCAAATTAACAATTTTTGTTTCGACAAGACGTGTTGTCAATCCGTGTATGTATTGTTATATTTTTATTTGTGTTAAGTGCCATAATTTAATGAATTAACAATTGATAAATAATTATTGTAATGCATAACCATATACACCAATTAAATAATATATAAAAATATTGTTGTTTTCTTTACCACACTTTCTTATCCTTAAATGATACCATTCATCATAATAGTATCAAGCAACGCTGTAACACCCTATCATCCAGCTATCTCCACAGCATATATGACAGACCAGTACATATTTCGTACAGAAAAGATATAAATAAAACGTTGTTTATCAAACATTCACGTATTTTTAATATTATGAAGGTTGGAAATATGTTATGCCGAGTGTTTAAGAATTTTATTAATTTGTCATTTCTCGATCATGTACAACGAATACAATAACTATTCTAATGTAGGTAGATATTTGTTAACATTTTATATTTTGTCATCTGCAATACGAACCACCATCGTTTCATGCTACCCTAGTACTTTGCTGATTTCCTGTTAGTTTTCTTAATTGTACGAACTCATTTTTTATAATGACCCATGTGGGTAGATATTTTGTTTACATTTTATATTTTCTCATCTGGAATATGAAACCACCATCGTTTTATGCTGCCCTAGTACTTTGCTCATTTCCTGATAGTTTTCTTAATTGTACGAATACATTTTTTATAAAGACCCATGTGGGTAGATATTTTGTTTACATTTTATATTTCTCATCTGGAATATGAAACCACCATCGTTTTATGCTGCCCTAGTACTTTGCTCATTTCCTGATAGTTTTCTTAATTGTACGAATACATTTTTTATAATGACCCATGTGGGGTAGATATTTTGTTTACATTTTATATTTCTCATCTGGAATACGAAACCACCATCGTTTTATGCTGCCCTAGTACTTTGCTCATTTCCTGATAGTTTTCTTAATTGTACGAATACATTTTTTATAAAGACCCACGAATACATTTTTTATAAAGACCCATGTGGGTAGATATTTTGTTTACATTTTATATTTCTCATCTGGAATACGAAACCACCATCGTTTTATGCTGCCCTAGTACTTTGCTCGTTTCCTGATAGTTTTCTTAATTGTACGAACCCATTTTTTTATAACAACCCATGTGGGTAGATATTTTGTTTACATTTTATATTTTGTCATCTGGAATATGAAACCACCATCGTTTTATGCTGCCCTAGTACTTTGCTTGTTTCCTGGTAGTTTTATTAATCGTACAAAAGCATTTTTTATAATGACCCATGTGTGTAGCTAGTTATTTTGTTTACATTTTATATTTTGTCATCTGCAATACGAACCACCGTTTTATGTTGCCCTAGTACTTTGGTCGTTTCATGAAAGTTTTCTTAGTTGTACGAACACAATTTGTTATATTGCCCCAAATATAAGTAGATTTTTTGTTTACATTTTATATTTTTTCTAATGGAATATGAAACCACCACCGTTTTATGCTGCCCTAGTAGTTTTCCTCAGTGTTTCCAGATAGATAATAAAGATGTGTACAAAAAGATTTTCACCTTCCTTCTGTGAGGCCCTGGTCCTTTTCAGTTCGCCAAGAGTTTCTCTTGTTCATAGTTGGTATGAATACAAGTTCAAAGATGAAATTGAATGGGATGAGGTGTGAATAGAAATAATAGGCATCCTTTGTCTGTTTGCCTAGTACTTTTTAAGTTAGTGATTTTTTTACGTGTGCTTATGAGCGCAACATATATTATGTATGTATTAAACATTAGCTTGATCTAAAGGAAGGTCGGTAATAATGTTCGTCTATCACAATCACCACTGCAATAATGCGCAAGGCGTAACGGCATCCCCAAAGATTTCCAGAAAGATCTATTAGGACGCGCCTTCATCAAGGAATTTTCCAAGACCTTCAATTTGCATCAACCTTGTTTATTCACGATTACTCTGAATATATATAATCATCCATACACTTGAAGTTTTGATACTTAACTTTTCATACGTGTTTATGATACCGTGATACAGAACTATTTTTGACGGCCTTGCACCAGCATATTTGATAATAGTTATCAATATGTAAAATCATCGATCATTTCAAATGTTTATGATATTTTAGTCTTGTGATGTCAATGTATCATTTTGCTGATTCATATTACGTATTACATACGTGTGATATAATTTTAACATTCATTCTAAGTGTTCATAGTTTTATACTGAATTAGTTCCTTATTATCAATTAGATATCATTTAAGTGTTATATCGACAGATAGGAAAAGAAAACAAAACATTAGGTGAAACATTTATTAAACATCAATAATACAATATATTCGTCAGCTATAAACTAAATCTATCCCAGTGTTGCCTTATACAAGTTTGAGAACTATTTGGCAAAACTGTTCGAAAGCGTGTCCACTACTAAATACTTCATGTTTCACTACATTAATGCTGACATTTTCATAGTACAATGCATATGTTCAAACAATTTAATACACAGTGTCGATATCCTATTTTGTGCATATTGACAGACACGATCGTTTTAGTAGCTATGCTAGGCATAGCGCTAAAAACTCATCAATAAATTGGTGCAACAGACAGATAAACTTGCATTTACCTACAGTCGATTGCAGTGTGCCAGTATATTGAGACTGTAGTTCTACGTATAGTTTGTGTAAAAAGGGATTTCTCATGTTTATGATTTTGGATTTTAGTATATAGTGAATGCGGGGCGTTTTGTGAGAGATGATCGTCGTGAGCAGGCGGAGCGGGGCGGGTCCCTGGCACTGGCTGGTCGGCTGGTGCGTCTGTTTCTCTCATTGTTACGCTGTACCACATCTTCCTCAGCGCCATAGACTTTGCGGCGCGGGGAAAGGGCGCGCGGGGTGCGGGGTGTCCGCGCAGACCGACACCGAGACTTAGGACGCTCATCTTCCAACCAGTCGGGATCCGTTGTGTAGTATTCGTCCTGAGAGCGGAATAATACATTTGAAATGTTTTGTTACAAATATAGCACAATTAGTTTATGATAAAATATTTTAATAATTAATTTAGAGGCTGCTCTTGCACTCGTTGCTAGTTAGGTTATTAGAGTTAATATATATTTAGATAGTATATTAGATTTTAATCCTAAATTTTATTTAAAATATAATATATCAGGATCCCGGATTAGAGCTTAACTTTGAAGTATATTTTACACTACATTATCTAACTACGTGTAATCATATGACACAATAAGTGCAAATCCAATGATAACGGATATTAAATTTAATACTTTGTGTTTACGCACGATACTTATTAACTTACATAAGATTTATTAATACGTGATAAGCAATGGATATAGTATAAACGACTCACCATATCTTCCAGGAATTGAATTTTCCGTCGGGTGTAAGTGCGGGTGCTAGATGTGACTTTACTGTGGTTGTACATAAATACCCACCATTACAATAATACAATAAGACAGTGACACAGTCCAAGCAATATGTATAAATTCTCTAATACTAATTTATTTTTAAATCATATTGTTTTATAATTGTTAAATGAAAACTAGTTTGTAAAAAAATATATTCTTGATTCTAACAAAATTTAGAAGATTATTATAATTCTACCTACTGCCTTGAATAAACATATTAAATTGGATAATGACACTATTCTATTGAAGTAGTGATTTATTTTCTTTTATCTATGTTATGTACACTTTCAAATAAAACAATGAGAAATGTTGTTAAACTGTATTAAATGATCACCGTAATGGCATAATATTATGCTTTTGCATCCACAAAATATTCTAGATCAAACGACACAATGAAATTGTCTAAGGGTAAGTTACTATTAGCTTATTTCCTATACATGTAGATAGGTAAATGTTTTGCAAAGCTGTAAAAGATTGAAATTATAAATTAAACTCTACATGAGTAACTTTCAATTAGGAATCTTAGTTATTGTAATGTTCTACGTATTTAAGTTACTCGCAAATAATAATCCAATATTAATTCAGATACCAATGCAATTAATTTTTGTGACAGAATAGCTTTAACATTGAATGGATACACACTATCTAAACCTAATCACTTATAATCATAGTTACATTTATAAAACATTGAATATTCTAATAAAACTCGTCAGTCAAAAAGTCCGCGCCTGTTCTCGGCACAGCAAAGTTAATGTTTCGCATAAATATCATAAATACTGCTATGAATTACAATAAGCGGTAAAAAAGCTACTAAATGTGACTACATAATTGAAAAGACTTTACTCTGTTGGTGCGGAATCTTTGCTTTGCTGAATGCTGTGTCAAGAACTACATTCGACGTCACCTCGCTCCAAAATATAAAACACTTATTCATTTAGTGCTCGATCTAATAAATATACATATACGGGGAATAACAAAATTTAAAAGCTATGCCTGTCAACACTACTAATACAAACAAACATTCATTTATAATTTATATCAACACCTGAAAATCAATATTTATTACATTAGTAAATACAATAGATTCACGTCGTTATAAAAACATAGAATTATACTGGAGGGTGTGGTGCTGTGTAGATTTTTGTATTTTAGAATATTATCGTAATCACTGTAAACGTGTACATTGGTGTATAGAGTATACATATATGTATCTAGCAAATACAATAGGAATTGGCACTCGATAGCTATTTCATATGCAGCTCATTTGGATAGGAGATTTAAAAGAAAACCACGTCCTTTGGTTTGTATTACAAGTTATGATAACGCTAATTAAATATTGAATGCTTAATTTTTATTAATAAAATCAGTAAGCATGACATCAATTGCTTAATAAATTGCCCATTGAGATATGCAAAATTATTGACGTAATTACTTACACAAATTAATATCACATCTTATTAAACAATCAGTTGTAATTTTAAACAAAATTATATCTTGCATACTAATTCAAATTTCAATTAATACCAGTAATAAAGATAAAAATATACAAATGTCTGGACTCTGGATTACAAAAGTTAGTGTTGTTTGTTGAAAATGTGAAGTCCCGTAATATACGCTTTAACACTCTTCTTGATTCAAATTCTCGTCCGACTTTGGAGTCTGCGATGCAGGCGGCAACGGGCTCTGAATAAGAAATAATTAATTGTTAAAATCCCAAACAAATAAGAAATATGAATACACACGATGAAAAACTATGGTTAAATGGAACAGCAAGAAGAAACAAAACACACCAAACCGTAAATAGAATGAAAAGAAGCATGTTAAAGAAATCACATAAAAACAAAATACCTCAGTTTACCCAAATCAATAATACGTGTACAAATACTCTGGCTGAAACAAAAACAAATGTAAATAAACGAGTGCGATGGAGGAGACCTTCACCAGAAGAAAACAAAAAAAGCAACACAAATGACATGGAGTGGAGACGAATGACGGTGGCGTCGGCCTCACCTCCTGTCGCGAATGGCTGCGGCTGGTGGGAAGCGGCGACTGTCCGCTCATCTGCTTGATGTACTCTTTGTCCTCGAATATTTTGATTTCACCGCCGCCTGGTTTGTGTTTTACATTGTCCAGGGAACCGACTTTACTTTGTGCTTTGAATTCCAATTTTTGATTTTCAATCTGTTTCAAAAATTCAGTGTGCCAATGAACTTGTATTAATATATAGCAAACATAATATATAAACTTATAGGTTCCGCAGGCGTGATTCAATATTATAAAATTTTATACGCATAAATATTATATCATAATATATTTGTTGCAATATTTTCAATGCATGTATTTGTTGCATCTCAAAATATATCTGATAGTGTTTGAAAATTAGTATTAGAAATCGATAAATATATAAATAATATGCCAAAATAAAATCCAGAAATATAACATATGCAGCATTGCAATAAAACCTGCGGAACCTGAAATAATAACATAAATGAAATGCACAATATGTTTAGCAGTGCTGTTGAATTGACAACGCCATAACTAGATAGCGAATTCGTGTATTAGAGTACGAGTATGTTATGACGGTTGTATCCATGAAGGAACATAAATCTTGAGTTTTGTAGCGTGCTGGACTATGATATTCGTTTGAACCGTGGATATAAGGAAAATTGTGTGTATAATATGCACGTATGTTATATCAGATACGTTGTTACGTAAGGCGTTCGATATGCAAATTATACTGTTGATTTTTTTAAGACAATGCGTTTACCGTTTTTAATTAATGGCACAAAATGCAACTACAATTATTTTATTGATCATTCCGTTTATTTTTTCATTGTTTGTTCAAAAACCATTGTGTGGAAACATTCTAAGCCAAACAATCAGCGTGAAAAACGCAGCCGCATTCCCCAAGGGCAACAGACGATGTCTATGTACCCTATAAACCAACTAGACAATCCGGTGATAGAGTACTCGATGCCTTTTGGGTGCAAGGGTACTCGACTAACCTTCCTCCATAAAGTATTATACGCAACATGTTTATGTGATGCTCTCCATCTTGGCAGCGCCCACTTTATAAACTAAAAACAACAACTTAACATGAAATCGACCGATAAAGTACTCTCAGAGTCACTGGTGATCTTCTAATCACGTATTTCGGTATACAAATTTGCTAAATAAAAATTTAACGTAAATTAATTGTGCAAAAGTGGTGTGCAAGCAAGGTGTAACTTTACTCACTGTTCTCGTAGAGTTCTTATCCACTGTCGACTAAAGAACAACAGCATTATTCGCTTTTTGATATATAAAATACGGTACTTATAAGCTGCTTAGAATATTCTACCCTTACGTGCGCAACTATATAGTGTATTCAATACCATATATTGATGAAATGTTTTTACGTCTATTTTTTTTTACAAGTGTTCCTGCAATTACTTTGAACTACTTCAATTTATCAACTGTGCTTTTGTACTTTACGTAGATTTTAATACTCACAGATGGTTATGCGATATTCCATTACCTATTTTTTCGCTTCAGTGTAATACAATATTAGAATAATATTTTTAAGTTACCTTAATCGCGCCACCGCCTGGTTTATGAGTCAAGTTAGCTGTAGATCCGACTTTTGGTTTGGCCTTCTCGCTGAAATCTAGTTTCACAGTTTCTATCTTCTTGTCCCCGCCGCCAGGTTTGTACGCAGCATTCTGAAGAGATCCCACCTTAGGCTTTGCATTCCATTCCAATTTCGTGGTTATTATCTAAAAAGAACATCAAGCATAGCAATAATCAAACGCCCTAGTAGCCCACTTAATTATTTAAATAAAGATAGGGGGAATACAAAAGGAAAATGGGGTGCGACATAGTCACGTTTCACTTTCCATGTTTAATGGTACTGAATCATTAGGACAAATTAATGTGAATGGATCGTTCCAAATGTAGAAATAAACTCTGACGACTGTATTTTTTTAGCAAAATATTTTCTCTTAAACAGTTTATAAAACAATAATACAATAGAAAATAATAATATTTCATTCTCATGTTTTTTTCTGGGTCGTATTTATTTATCTTTGCCCTCTTTGCCATTGCTCAAGTCCGTTAACCTTGTTGGCGGTCACAGCGGTTCGAATTGTATTTAAATAATATGATATTCATTTACCTTTTTAGAACCACCACTCGGAGTGTAAGCTTCATTTTTAGCTGCAATTTTAGGGGTAATGTTACCAAACTCCAATTTTCTGTTTTCTATCTTGACTTTTCCTCCACCTGGTTTGTAAGTGGCGTTATCCAAAGACCCAATCTTCGATTTGACAGCTTTCAAATTTGGAGAAGGTGCATTTCCTACTTGAACCTTATTCATAGGAACTTCTGAAACAGTGATAGCACTATAAAGAAACAGTTCATATACCATGGTATAGAAGTGAAAAATTGAGTGTACAACTCCGTTAATATTTAATGTTATACTATTACGATATATAATGTTCGATGCTCTATAATCTAGAAAAGTCAATACAATAGTGTAAACACGATCCATTTAGATTCTTAAAATAGCACTAAATCAATACATTTATTTCACGTGCTCAGTAGCTTCAATATAGGGCGCGTGCAATACCGCTTATAAAATATATTTTGATTACCACGTTTCAACTCTATGTTTATGTACTTACTCTTCTTCTCAGCAGGTGGCGGATTTTCTGGCGTCTTAGCTGTTGCACTTTTGCTCGATGATCGGGAAAGACTCGTTTTTAAACTGTTGCTCGATTTTTCCTTCGTAGGCAACTTGCTAGGAAGCTTTTTATTTGGTGAACCTGGCGAACCATTCATGTCCTAGGAATGAAGACATTTTCGCCAATTTATTATTATTATCATTATTATATTATGCTCCTAACAATAGTAAAGCAATATTATTTTTTACTTACATTTCCTTGTGTAGATTCATCAACGCCACTGTCGTTGTCGCCATCTGGTGGAAACAAAATTGTTTTTTATTAAAACCGTAACCTGTATAAATACTGCTATTTAAAAATATTGCCGGTTTTGTTTGACTCATCTTTAACTGGTTTTTAATTTATAAACAGCTCCTTATGCTATTACCTTTCGGTCGAGCCTTTGGTGCGGAAGCTACTTTGCGAGGAGTTGACTTCTTTGATTCTGATGTTACCGTCATATTTAGATCGTTGGGTTTTTTGACGGCAACTGGTGTGGTTGGTTTTGTGTCTGGTACGGGAGATTTTGAAATTATTTTATTTGGTGTCACTGCGAGTTTTGCTTCCTTGTTAATATCCGACTTTGTTTCTTGTTTTGCTTCAGATTTTATTTCGGATTTTGGTGTTTTTGGACGGGGCTCAGGTGTTCCATTGTGTGATTTAGTAGGAACAGTGGAACTCACCGGAACCTGCTTAGGTTCAGGAGAGTCATCACTGCGGGTTAAAGATGGTGAACGATCAGACAAATCTTCTTTAGCGTGAGTTTTTGATGGGTCTGTTACATTTTTTACGTCTGCTTGATTATTTTGTAATATGACATCATCATCGTCGTCCACTTTCTTCGATGGTGTTACACTAGGTAAAGTCCCCATAAAAGATTCAGTCATTTTCGATCCAGATAGTCGTGAATCAGGCCGGTCAGGAATATCTTTACCACCTTCATTAGAGGCTACTGATGGGAGACTTTCCTTAGATTCACGTACATTGTCTTTACTGTCGCCTTTCTCTTGTATTAACCCGAGTCCTGGGCTACGAATAGAAAATTCTTCAATTCTGCCTCCGATGGCGCTAACGGACTTCCTGCGGTCGTCTTCTCCTTTGAGCGGGCTGGGAGCCCCTGGAGCGGCTGCGATGCTAAAACTTCTTCCCTTAGGTACTCCGGGTCCTTCGATCCCATTTTCAGCTCTGTTCCCATTTTGGTTTTCATTTTTATTATCAGTTTGGTTCTCCAGGATGGCTGGTTTGCTTTGTGAATTAGTATCAATACCTTTTAAAGAACCTTGTGAGGGTTGTCTGGGAAGTTGTTCGGGAGTAAATTGTACTCCGTTTTTATAAGAGCCGTTAACTTGCGGTCCCGTTTGTGGTCTAGACCCGTCGGGGGTCAAAACAGGGCCTAGTTGCGGCTGTCTCGGACCAAATTGCAGACTATTCGGAGGCGGAGCTCTGAGGGTTGGTGACTGTGGTCTTGGGCCTTGCTGCGGTGCTATAGACTGAGGACCAAATGGACGCAAAGGTGGTGGCACCGGTCTAATTTGCTGCGGGGCTCCCGGAGGTACTGCACCTCTAAGCGATGGAGCTGCAGTTCTTGGCACGAAGGACTGCGGAACTGTCACTGGTCCTCCTGGTACAAATTGTGGTCTAGGCTGGACTTGCGAGGGTGCAGCTTGTCTCAATGTTTGCGGTGAAAAAGTAGATCGAGAATCGGCTCGGATTAGTGGACGGACCGGCGGTGGTTGTGACGAACCAGCGGTGTCCGATCCACCTGAACTAGGAGGGCGCGCGTCCACTGGTGCCTTCATACAAAATAAAAGAAATATATATCAATATATGCGCTCAAAAACCAACCTCATTAACTATATTCTACACGACCTTATACATTTTGGTGGTATTATTGTAAGCATGTAACATAATGTCGACTGTTTTATAATTCAATAACATATTATATGGTATAAACAAAGTTCCCCAGAGTCGGATATATAAGTAGATATTAAAGTTTGCGAAGTAACTTGCAAATTCAGTGATTGAACGTGATATCGAAACACTACAAGGGGCGGCGACGACCGCGCTGTCACCGCCCCTGCACTTAACCGTAATCAAAACAATCTAACTAGTTACAGAAGTAAACAAAACAAAATGAATACTACGAAACAGATATAAAATCAAAAAAGCAAATGTCTATCAAGCCTGTTTACGCAATATCATTATAGAATACAACCATCGTTTACTACCTATTCCTACTTTGTGACCAATCGGTTTAATTCAATCCTTATCAGTTTCAAAAAATAATAGATTATTATTAACTAACTAAATTGTGATTCGTATAAGCTTAAATTATATTACAAATTGTTTATAAACTAGATCAACCTCGAATGTCTAACAAGAATAAAGAAAATATTCTCCGGAATAAATCACAACCCCAACGTAATTTGTTCATTAAAACTTTGTAAATAACTTTATTGTTCCGATTCCCATACTTGATTTCCCAGTCTTAACCCGCATAGCCGAAGCGAACAATCGTCGATAGATACAAGTTGTCACGAACTCGGCCACTGGGTCAACGAGCTTCTGTTACTCAAAAATATTCACGTAGAAAAATCAGGACTTACTATAAGACAAAGGAAAATAAAAACGAATAAAAAATTCATCCGCAGTAATAATGCTGTTTATCCTAAGCCTTGATCTTCTACGTTTAACCTTATCATAATCAGGAAACCACCTACATCGATTCATTAGAACTATGACATTGCATTAGTAGCTACTCGTACCTATAGTGATGGATCATATATGCCGATGGCTTTCAACGCCAAGCTATTGATAGCATCGGATAGGTACTAGCTAAATTGACTTTGAACTTGGAACGCATCGTAAAACGGTGCTTGCTTAGGGTCTATCTCGACTGAAATAGAACAGCGTCACGCAAATGGCCGTATCTTGCTTTACACCTACGCAGCTGTTTCTTCCCTGTCAGTCAGTGTAAATGTACGCTTATTTAAAGAAATTTTCTTTAAGCTTTAGTTTGTGCAAATTATACATATAGGTATGTCAAAGATTTATATTTGCGTTCATAGAGAGGTAGACGTCCTCATCGCGTGTTATTCGTCAACCATAACTGACGAATTTGCATGAAAAGACTGTAAAATTTGCAAGCACTGTATTGGAATTTATCATAACATTGCATGGCTGTCTATTTAATATTATTTTGGAAATATTTAATTTCATTATTTGTAAAATGCAGCAACACGAAACAACATTTGTTAAAGCAATAATTCTGTGAGAAAAAACTACGAGGTTATTTTTTTATCTGCAAATTGTAGTTTATAACTCCAATATTACCTTGTAATATTTTCATAATCTAGATAATATTTAACCATAGCGATATAAAGTGGTTAAACTGATTGCCTAATAGGTTCGAAGTGCCTAATAACAGCCCTTGCTCATTTATTAACTGTTTTAGACTTTCATGGCCACGGTTTGCAACCTTTTCACGGCGCCGAAACTAACAATAAACAGACTAAATTGGTTTCTTTCAGTCAAATTTGAACGAATTTATTTAGGCAAAAAGGCACTAAATGAACATCAGAATTAGTTTGCAGTGCGAGTGTGCATTACATCGTCACTCAGTGCACTCGTGGCTACACGAGCCTTACCCGGTTGGCGTTGTTAGCTTCCATACTCGATAAAACTAAAGCTAAAACCTCAAAATCTTGAAACTGTAAACTGTCTATATCATAATTCTTCGCACGACGAGGTGATCGCTTATTTGCGATATCTCCTTGAAACTATAAAAGATAATAAAAATTTTATTAGCCATGAAGCCTTCACGCAAAACGGCCTGCCGCCGTAAAAGTGCTTCGGTGCTTTGCTGTCGCGGGTTAACGATGACAACTACAGTAAAATGCTAAAGTGTTCTTGTGAAAACATACCAATAATACCAATGATTTATATACACACAATTACATTGCAACGTTATTTACGAAAACAGGTGGAAAATCGTACACACACAAGTGCGTTCATATTACCTACATATGAACTGCTGATTAAGATTAATTTACTCGGAGCTTGCATATTCAACTTCGCTATAAAATTCTATCATCCTAATAACATTAAAGCTACTTCTGGAAATAAAGGGCGCATAAATGAAATCCTAAATTTAATTGGCCATGAATATATGTATAAACAATTACCTAATTGCCATAATTTGGTCTCTTAGTCATAGTCGAATGAGTACCATCATTTAATTCGAGAAAACACATATTATATTACTCTCATTAATCCATGTATTTAGTCACTGCCCACACTAGGTAGATGAATCTTTATGTGTATAAATTACATTGCATTTTATTAAGATGTATAATGTAATGCAGTTTCGTGTTAAATATAGATGTTTGTGAATATCTTTATTTGTTTATAATATTATACACAGTAAAATTTTGATGTCTTCGTATAAATGAAGACATGCTTAATGCTTCTGAAAGGATTCGTTATCTTTATAAAGTACTGAAAATACTTTCTAGGAACAATTAGAACTTTCAACGAGTTTAATAAAAAATATCGCAGGTCCATAGACAGTCTGTTGATGACATTTTAAACAGGGGTCAGGTAAAGTGAATAACAAGAAATTAATAAAAGTAAATAAATATACTATAATGGTTAAAGACATCGAAATAAGGACGAAGCAAAACTAACAAGCTACAATCGACTAAAGTCACAGAGTACACAGAGTCAACATTTTTCTGTGTGATAAAGACTAGACTGTAGTTTAAATATTGATGTATGTTTTAGGATAATAATTAAGTTGCTTAAATCCGTATGATGACAATCGAATAATACAATCTTAAGAACAAGAAAACTAAGAAAAAACCTCTGCGTTATTGTGTTGACGTTTTTATTTTGCGTAATCAGATAAAACACAATTAGATTATAATGTTATTCTAGAAATTACAAGCCAACAAACACTGTTTAATCTCAATGTAAATACGTTATCCGTCTCATTGACAAATGTGACGTAGACTGCACTACTAAATTGAACATTGAACTTTAAATTTTTATCTTGTGATGATATGTCAATACGAGTGCGATGATTCATGAATGACGTTGAAACTCTTCAAATGCGTGGTGAAAAGAATGAAATGACTATGAGTACGTAAGTAAGATTAAGTGATTTTTAAAACGATGACTAATGCATTAAACGTAATTAATATGAGACACAGAGTATACTAATAATAATGCATGACAATCCCGAGTGGGAATGATCGTCACGAACAATACATAAATTACATAATACTAAACCCAATGGAAACTAAAAACAGAATATTAAACGCACCACATTTCTATTTGAAATATCTCATTCAATATTAGTTTTTATTAACGTTTATTTTTGTTTTTAAATTTAGGAATATATCACCTAAATATTTTTGTTCCGGAAATAGATTAAACTGGAGCGATATGTTTAATGACGTCAGTTTTTTTTAAATTGTCGATAAATTATTGGTCTGGTGTGTATACAGTAAAACTGTGCTATAGCTACTTACGTCATATCACTACGTATTTATAAAATAGGAAACGGCATTTGTATGTAGGCCCTGCGTCACTTACAACCCTATATTAATGTATCAGCCCATATACGTCCTACTGCAGGGACGAGCCTACTCTACAATCGAGAATACGATTGAGAGTGGTTAGGCCATATAGTCCACCACGCTGGCCTAGTGCGTGTTGGCGGACTTACATACCATAGAAATTCTTATAAATCGCTATGGTATGCAGGTTTCCTCACGATGTTTTCCTTCACCGTTTTAGTGCGTGGTGATTGACTATCAATACACACATGACTCCGAAAAGTCAGAGGAGTGCCCTGGGATTCGAACCCGCGACCACCGTGAACATGTAAGCAGCCGCGTCTAGTCCGTTTACCAAAAGGCCACCACACACATAAAATAATAATATATGTATGTAATTTCTGTTGTAGTTCTTTAGTTAGTTGCGTGTTGTACAATATTTATGAGCATGATTTGGAACAAAGCTTTGGTAAATATAGTCACGCCAAGTACACGTGTAAGTATTGTGTCAGAAAGGAAATGATTTGGCAGACAACCCGGCGCTCCCCCGGGAGACGGCCACGGAGGGTGGACACCACCTCGCTGGCCTTGATAGCATTCGCACCCATACCATCCATTACCCTTCACATGTTCACTCCAAGGTGACCCGCCTAGATCCAGCATAGATTATGCGAGATATGGGCGCAACTACTATTAACTTTACCACGTCATACTGCCGTACACCAATCATGGTAAGGGATAAATTAATTTGAAAAGGTTGACCTATAGTTTGACACGACCTACTTTAAAAGGAAGTAAAGTGAAATTATGCCTTTCAGTGGTCGTTTAACGTCTAACTCGAATAAATTATACTAGAAGCTCGAGTGGCCTGAACTATATTTACGTTGGAAATTGCGAAGTACCGTGTACGGCGAAGTAGGAGGGAAGCCATCAATGAATTAAGTAACTCTTATAACAAACAGACATCAGTTTTAGGTCGTCAGTTATGAAATGAATCGCCAGAGCGTTTTTTGCTTTGACTGTCTGTTAATCTATTATAATTTATGAGAAACTAGTGATAGACAATTACAGTTTTATTAGCATAATTTTTTAAAGTAAAATTGTATTTCCTTCAATAAGTCCGCGAAAATAACGTGACTAGAAACATGTTTGCCAACAGCTAGGTATAAAGATTTCTTATCGAACCAAGATAAAATATCCAAGTATAATATTTATGAGTGCTTCATTAAATACGTCAGTAGTGAAAAAATAGAAGCGACTGACAATGATGGCGATTCACTTTGTAAAACAATTAATTAGTCTATTAAAAAAATGACATTACAAGTTCTTTACAATTAATTGTTAATTTTTCATCAATTAACGTTTTGCACTTATCCCCGAACGGAGTATTATTAAAGTAATTAATGATCACATAGGTATTACAAGTAAACAGCAAATATCCAATTAATCAGCATGAAGTACAATTTTTAATGTTGATTTATGTTGAACAGAACCATTTTTAGTTAAATTTTGCAATTAATTACCCAGGGGCTTTAGAAATACGTCGTAATTTACCATTTTAGGTTAAACGTAATTAGTGATACACTGGGCGAAAATGTAAAAGGCTGGCGTGTTATTTGCATAACATAAAAGTGTGGCTGTCGGCGGGCAGACGCATTGTCGGATAGGCACTTTGTTAAAACTTAGCGAGGAAAACTCGCTAGCGTCATAGCAGTGAGCGTCAGCAGCCAAGTGACGTGGTGCGGCTGCTCTTGCCAAATGACTCAGTGGCGATATAAAATCGAGCCGGCAATCTAAACATCGCACATTTCGCATCAAACCTCTGCGCTACACGCTGTTATTCAATTAAATATATTTTTCACCTTAATGTTTGTAAACGGTACCGACGATATAACGTCTCGATTGGGAAATATACATTTGAGTGTGCAAAGTAAGTGCTGTGTTTTTTGCTTTCATAATTCCACAGACGTTCGTGATTTAAAAGGATATAAAACAAAGCAGTTTTCATAAGGAAGTAGCTAAGTTTGTGGCAGTAAATCAAATTTCGTTTTATGTCACAAATTTCGTTTTATGTCAGCTTTAATTATGTAACTGAAAGAATAATTACTGTGTGATTTGTGCGAATTCTAGAACGATACGAATTTTACGAACATCTTAAATATTACATTGTTGTCAATGTATTCAAAAATTTTCGAGTTAATGTGTTTGAAGTTTATTTAAAGTCGTTGAGACGTGAATTGATAGTGATCGCAGCCCGAGTTAAGGAAGTGAATTAACGAACATATTCCGATTGTTTCAGGTAACATGCAGCCGAAAGCCGACAGACCGCCGATGTGTCCTAAGGGGAAGCTGCCTCAGCTCCATCTGACGCTGTCGGGAGAGAAAAGGATGGAAGGATCTCCGCCGGGGACGAGTGACCCGTGCCTGCTGAAGCCTCAACACGATATTCCACCCACGCCGCCGCCGCAAACCAAGCCGCAGCCCCACGAATTCTTCCCGCAAAGAATAGGGTAGCCGGCCGGCATCAATCACTAGAATAAAATATTGTTATAAATGGCAACTTGCCATTTTGTTGGAACACGGGCTTTTCGGAGTCGTATAAAAATACGCCTCGTTACATTATATACTACGTAGACGTCGGAGACGCTTGTGGTAAATTTTAGCCGCAATATGAGCTTGAAGTACGTCAGTGGATGTTTCGTGGTAGTTATAAGTTTTATTTGAGACTGTTGTTAAAACACGCGAATTTGTATAGCGTGCTGGTGGACGCAAGTTACATATTATTTGTTTGTTATTGTTCAATAAATATATTCCTCTTAGCTATTAGATATGTGATAGACAATATGTAAAGCATTCAATTATATTTGATGAATAGTTAAAAATTAACGTTACGATTGGTATTGCACATAAATCCAATAATATATGCGATGATATGTCATGGATGACTTAGTTTAAGATATTGTCAATTACTAACCAAAGTATTGTAACAATTCAATTCAACTTGTAGTAGATAAATGTATTAGAAATAATAATAAATTAAATATAACAAAAGTACAATTACACGTTTTGAAAGAAAATTATTTCTCTATACCAACTGCAGTGTCGGTTTAAGCGCAACGGCCAATAAGAAACCTTACAAAGTAGAAGCGTGCTGGCGTCATATTATACACACGTACACCCAAGAAATGTCACAGAAACTATTTGTAAATAGAAAAACTAACGAAGGTAGGGTCAATCACTTTTACCCCAATTTTCCTGAGTCTTACCGCCGCCCGCCTGTGTCACAACATTGTTTCATTTATTTTGACATACATTTAATTAGATAAACATCATAATAATTTTGATAATGGTATCGCGTCGATAAATACGATAAAGATAAGTGACAAGACACTGCTATCTGCGTGAGTTTAATTGTAATATAATCTAGTGATACCAACTAATTGCCATTTTAATATATTTTTATTAAATAAATGTTTGACTATCTAACAACAAGAAGTGAATTGCCCGATCCCAAGTACTGAATCTTATCTGAAATGATATCTAAAATACTATTAAAAAATCCTAATGTAAAGGAGAATTCATACCGACACTGCTTAAACTAAATTATGGCATTTTTATGGTTTGTCCTTAAACGTTTTCCTGTTTTATCCCAGGCGATAGAAGCCTTTTTTTTCACTTGATGTGCATTTCTCCAAGAACTCCGGGCCTGGGTCGCATTTTTTTATATTTATTGAAAAGATATATTTTTCCCTACACAAAAAGTAGGTAACATCGAGGCACGAAAATCTTCGCAGAAATACTAAGTTTCCTAGTAAAATGGGCATTCTCCTTTATTCCTAGAATTCATTCGTCATTTTCATAAACATTTATAAGATTAAAAAACGTACATAAATAATAAACTAAACTTCATCAAATTTTGTTTTCTATGTACTCGAGACATGTCGAAATAATAATCTTGAATCTAGGCTTTATTCAGATAGCCCTGAATGTTTGCGTGACAAAATGATTAATGGTTCAGCGGCGACCGACAAAAGGGAGGAATCTCTATTATTTGCAATCGTTATACTCAGTAACTGGATAGTCTGACTAATCTGAAACGCGAGGCGCAAAACCAAGTAACCAAGGCAGGTCCTTAACCTCTTTCGAGGCAAAAACTTTCGTGTTCATACAACAAAAAAATAAACGAAACGATATAAGAGGATTATAAGATTACAACATGATTTATAAAAACCTATTGATTAGATCCTGTGCTTTGAGCCAAATGAACTCTTAAATATAGTATATCTCTGCACAAAGTGTCATTAGTAAATCTTCATTGTCTTTTCTTGAATATTTATATTATCTGACAACAGATTGTTATTTCTTTTAACTAAAGGAACACAGTATCTAAGTTCTTGATCTGTTTTTTTAATAATATGTGTATTACTTGTTGCAAATACAAAATAAATATACATGGCTCTATATTTCTTTTCTACAGAACACGGTGCAAAAACATTTTTTTCCTACAAGTTTATCGTTTACCACGTGTAATAAAAGTAGGGAATCCCTAGCAATCGTTATATCTCAGCGGCGTACATTTACTGATAGTATATACATACATACATACAGTACATAGTATAAACACATAATATATTCATAAGCAAGTAATATTCTGATATTAGGACAAACAACGTTGCGTAACTCCCATTTCTGCGCGCTGCCCTATTTCTTTTATCGTAAGAAATGTTAAAATACGCAAATCAACTGACTCATAGAAAGCGTGAGTCACGGGGACTCGAACCACCTGCTTTTATAATTTATATCTTAAGTGTCCTTACGAAAATATATTTCGTATTCATAACAACGGCTTTTCACTATAAATGCTGACTATTTGAGTCAGTGTCCTGAACGACATTAGTAAGCAAATAACGTTTAGTTATCTTCCTCATTACTAACTCGCAACCATTCGCTAATTGGTTGCATTGAGTCTAATTATACTAGACGCTAGACAAGTGAAATATAAAATAAAAAAATCAGACTTAAACGCGGTTTTTATTATTCTCAAGTTTACATATTCATTTGTGTTAGTCACCCATTAGTTACCTAAAACACATTGTTTATATTTCGTATGTAAGTTCATTTAATCTATATAATAAGGACCTGTATAAATAATAGTTTCATTATTCCATTGCTTAATTAAAAGCGCTATTTACGTTAGTTATGAAGCCTGTTTTACACACAATTGCGAACGTTTTAACCCCGATGCCCCGAAAAGAGCGAATACCTCGTGGGTGTCAATAAACGGATGGATGCAAGTGATCCAATTGCTGCCGAGAACACGACATTAGCTGACTCATCTCCAAAATTATCTTCCTCGCATTTAGTACTTTCGCGAATATCCGATCAAATTCAAGGAATATTTGTATCACATAAATTTCCTCAAGGATAACAAATAAAATGAGTATTAAATCCGGTATAAAAACGGTAATATGATTTCCCCAAAATAAACTTTCCTGTTTGTCAGGTGCCATATAAATGATTATGTAAATATTATGAAAAGTGGACGTATTTTTATTAAATCAATTAGTAAGAAAATTTTGGTCACGAGAATAGTTGTGTACATGCACAGTCTTATGAGAATAATAGTTGTAGTCCTAATAAAAGAACCTACGCAATCAATCATTGTAATTAGAGTTAATATCTTATCTGATGCAAGCTAAATTGGTTCGGGAAATCAATAATTATTTTAATGCATGTGACTTGTGGTACATGACGCGTTAACACGTCCAGAAACAATGACAAGAAATAATTGTACCGATACGTCGATTCTCAAGAGCTTTAACGCGGAAATAACTTTGTGCTGTTACACACAATCCCAGCGTTAATATATCCTATTATTTGTTTATGTCCAGATCTGATAAAAAGAGCAATCAGACTCTTTTCATGCAGGAAAACACAATCTATGCACAGGGCGCTAGTGATGGCTTCGCTGAATAACGTGGGAGTGTCTCTGTATGTTAAGCTATGTAGCATTTATGAAATTATTGCCGTGAACACGATCGATATCTAGAGCATGAGATGTCCAGCTACTACTATGTACTGCCGACAACATTGAATGAAATTATCGAATCGAGCTAGAATGTTCGGAGTGCAAACGCGAGAAGCCTTGCCGGTGCACGAAATTCTATTAGATTACGGAACTTACCTCGGCCGGGACGCTCGGGACTCACTTGTTTACAGATAAAATATTATCTTGAGATACTTTATATGGATTAATGAAGCTCGGATATATA
The DNA here is from genome assembly GCA_023078785.2 of Hyles euphorbiae. Lineage (NCBI taxonomy): Eukaryota > Metazoa > Arthropoda > Insecta > Lepidoptera > Sphingidae > Hyles > Hyles euphorbiae. The sequence goes on along the minus strand of CM041034.1, from coordinate 8,219,051 downwards.
GGGGTGCGTTCTGCAATGGACGCCGACAAAACCTGAAGTGCCGTGATACGTGCGGCCTCTATCGGCGACTGAAGTACGCAGAGACCGCCTAACGTACTAGACAGGGCTCGCTTCAGCCGCCGCCCGCCCTTATAAATCATTGCATATGTCGCGACATAGATTGTTTTTATCCAAATCCACTCCAATAAACATTATTTACTACAATTTTGGCAATCTATTCTGTTACGTGAAGGACGTTATTCGTGTTGAATTTCTAAATGAATTTTATTTTAGATATTTTAATTGAAATAGTATTAAGGCATTATCACATAACCGTGATGTTTTGTAAAGTCAAGTATACAATCATTTTTAATAACGTACTTTGAAATTTAGTAAAGAAAGCGCCTATCTAAATGTTCATAGTCGTGGCAAAGCGTGTCTTGCGCTCTAAAAATTGTGCGCGCGCAACTACCTTCGGACAATTCCCCACAGTGAACACACACAGCCTGTATTTCAATGAAAACGAATACATACGATCCTCATACACTATTTAGAAGCGTTTCATAAAAACTAGCCACATATCTACACAGTATACTGTATATCACATAGTCTTTGAATACAATTTGAAACAAAAATGTTTTTTTATGCTGTAGCATCAATATATACAACGTATTTTATAAAATAAAATACGAAAATACACACTTATATTAAAATATACAACAACATAGGTACTTAATTTAACAACAAACAAAGATGAGTCAAACAAAAACCTGTTAACTCCGTCAAAGGTTTAATTTCACAGCAATTACCTGAAACAACATAATGAAAATAATCAATAAAATGGGCAAGTTACAAATGAACAACAAAAAAAGGGTTTTTCCAAACATCTGTGGGCTTGTTTTCTTTAGACACCAATTACGTAATATTTCTTTCAACTTTGGCTTCGGTTTGTGATATTTTTCCTCTTTATTGTAACTATGACAAGAGTAATGATTTATGATTTGGCTAATCTCGAATTATATCACATAGTAAATACATGTGGATTTCGACAGAGAATATCGGGGTATAAAGGAGAAATTACATATAGTTTTCCATTTTCACGCGTGAACTACTTTTTCTTCCACGAAGGTCGGTCAGCCAGAGCAATGACCTGTTCAAGTTATATTAACACTGCATAAGCATTAATAAATAATGATATTTAGTATAGATGTATCCATCGATTTCATTAGTAAAAAAGTGACAGTAGGATTTCGGAAAAAGGAAATGTATAATTTGAATGTATAAATATACGTTTTTATTAACAGAAGATACTTGAAAATTAGGAAAAGAAAAGGTATTAATTTAAATTATAAAAAACATATAATATCGATAACATTTTAGAATTAAAGCTGCCTACAAAAATAGGCTTGGGTTAAGGTGATTGCACTTTAAAAGGAGTCCAGATTTCACTCGTGATTAATGTATCATGTTTATACAACTCAAATAATTCAACGACAAAAGAGAATTATCTGTCCCAAGTGCTATATCCACATGTTATCTATTTTTGATAATTTAACTGACGATAATGATACATTTTTAAGGCCATTCGCACCGAAACCGTAAGCTGGGATTACCGACATATTTTAGACCAAAAGATTAATAGTCATCGGAAAGTGCTAAGTATGCCTCATCATGATTTTCCACAGATATAAAAGAAGTTTGTACAACACCATCTACTTTGTATAACCGGGAAATACGTTTTTAAGGAAACTTAAGTAACTACAACAGTAATCTGTGGGGCGTGGTGGCCAAACGACCCATTAAGAAGCGTTGAGTTGCACAATATACCGCAAAGAGGTTTATATTTTTATTTTAATGAATAAAATCTCAGTCGTTGCAGTGGGACGTATATGGCCTAAAACAATACAGCAAAGAATAAAATCATTCAACTTCTAAGCTTTCTTATTATTGTATATCTGTTATGTATTTTTTTCTTGTTTTCAATTTTAATTAAATCGTTATTGTTACATTTTGTGACAACCTTAAAAGGTCTTACATTTATTTTAACATTATTGGATTCTCTTAGTAATGTTTGTGCTGAATAAATAAATGAATATAGCCCTGCGTTCTGCTATTTAAAAGATCATGGTTGGATACAGATCTAGTCTCTCCACTGCACCGTATGACCATTCCCTTGCTATAAATTTGTTGGCGATGACAAAAATATCGGAGATTCCCATGTAAACACACCAACGCTGTATCATACCCTTATGAAATGCCTGTAATAACTGTTCATAATGTGTTCTAAATTACAATGTACGTTACATTGTACGAAATACTGCAAATTATAAGTAAAAATTCCCAATGTCCTAATAGGGCTAAGTGTAGAAAGAATATTCCTTACATAGAATTATTAAGTTACAAGCATGAACAACTAATATAGATAAGTATACATAACCTGTGGAAATGAATGTTTGCTAAGCTTGTTAATATAATTGTTAATATATCAAGGTTAATATAATCCTTATGTCCACTAAGTGACATTATATTAATCAGGTAAGGAAAAATGGTATCATTACAAGTATTTTATATTTTTGTGTGACGCATTTGAATGTGTAATCAGGGCAGCTACATATTCATAAACTAGTTTCTAATTCACTATTTTAAATTATCTTCATAATTTACTAACTACTTTTCCAAATAAGAATATTAATAATAACAGGACATTAGAAAATAAAACCCGGCATAATATTACAATAGGAACGAACGTAATTGCCTACGTTGAATGAAACATCTTCATTATAGGAACTTAAATAAACAATAAGCATTATTTCTATAGCATACTATTACAAGTAATACCTACGCACTACTAGGTTTAGGTCTTCCCTTACATTAACCGCTTCCTTTGTTGAACCATCTCACATAAAGTACTATGTAGTTGAATTAAATTTAAAGATAAAGATTGTATTACACAAGCCGCCAGTGTTATGTTTGGTTTTTAAAAACTCTGTATTATGCAGGATATACCCAGATTGTTACCGATCACAAAGCCAGATAGTTTTAGTGACTTCAGACACCATACAACTGAAAGTTATACAAAATTGGAAAGGATTTTCTTTGAATATTTTGTTTCATTCATCATCATTTTGTTTGACCGGTAAATACTTTGTTTTGCCTTAAATACTAATGTAAATCTATTTATATTTACAGACTAGCTGTGCCCGCGACTCCGCCCGCGTGGAGTTTAACAAAAAAGTTAATTAGTTTTTTAAGTTCTTTTTTAAATAAATGAAATTTTCTAAAACAAATGTAGCCTAAGTTACTCCTTATTATATCAGCTACCTGACAATAAAAGTCCCGTCAAAATCGGTCCAGCCATTTCAGAGATTAGCCGGAACAAACAGACAGAAAATAACTTTTCTAAAACTTTTCTAAAACAGACAGACAAAAAAATTTTAAATATCATTTTCGGCACAGGTATCGTGTATATTTTTTTTTATTTTCAATCTTAAAACAAACACTTAAATTTTATTTATATGTATAGATTATTATTATTTTTATTTTCATTTATCATCCAAACACGATGATGGAAAAAAACACGCTGCGTTTATTTTACGAAATTCTTATTTGCCTACTGTCTGTCGTACCACTTCATTTTCGTTTTCGGTGGGAGCCTAGAAATACCCTGTATACATATGTCTCTTATATAGCTTAAGAACTCTTATTTCGGTTTGTCGGTGATTATAAAATGTCTGAAGTATACCTAAGGTCATTTTTAATTACTCTGACATCAAAGTGACCTTTAACGGTCAAGTGCAACTCTACCTAACTCTATCTAAGATTGATAAGGAAATCTTTAACGCGTACAGTGCCTTTGCCATGTCATTTTTTTTTCAAATATATTCGTGCTTTAAGTCTGAATCCGGGTAATATTTACTTTAAAATATAGCCCACACGATCACGGTTAAGCCAAACAAGAGCTCTTGCTTATATGTTTGCTTCTAAAGCACTTGGCATTAGAACAATATAAAACAGAGCAACACAGATTTCTAGAAAACATTTCATAAGTATTTACTATATTCTATAGTAGATCTGTAGTGCATTCGATAGAAAGCTTGTAAATATCCCAAATAGTTGCGTTGCCGTACTTTCTAATTAGGTAGAGTAAGGAAGGAATCGTTACAGTGTGGATCTAAGAATTTTTCAATATCAAAGGTCGACTCTAGCATTGTATCATTGTCTGTAATATGAAGGGTAAGACTCCATCAGACTCTCTATCATTCTTTCAGTAGACTCTACTTTGACTAAATTAATCAATAAATCAAACTAAGCTACTTATTCTTATATTACAACATTGAAACTTAAAGTTATAACAGTCCTTGAAATTCCCGAGGATTTTAGGCTGAAAGTTGTCGTAAACAGGAAGTGGATTTGCGATCGCGTGTATTCTTTCATTATAATTCACTATTTGTGCGTGCCGTTTGGACGCGTTCGGCTGAAATATGTCCACGATGCGAACGTACGCCATTTTATGTAGATATCTATGAGAAAACTTATAGCCCAGTGGTTGACTTGTTGGCTTTTTGTGCTGGTAGTTGTAAATTCGATTACGGGATAAAATGTTGCGAAAAACGGCATTTGTCCAGGATTGGTGTTTATGTATGTGCTTAGAATAATTAGAAATTCATTTTGGATGTATGTTTGAACCTATTTTTCTGTATGGATAATAGTTTCAACTGCGTATTTAAGCTATGCCTAATGTACAGACTTTTATATTTTATATTTTAGTACTTTATTTAATATTGTAGTAGAAAATGAAGAAGTTTGGTAATTACTAATTATTGATAATCCTTTGATGTACTATAACATAAACTGGCCAACAGAAATGCTAAAAGTAAATAAATATGTTTAACAAAATCTATACTCTATAATTTTTTCTAATTTAATGAGAAATTAACCTACTTTGCTCCATTTCTGCTTCACTCAAAGATAAGACGAGAATACCAATAGCATTTAGTCCGCCTGTACTTAGTAATACTTACTTGTACTTATATAAAATAAATAAAATAAAACACTTGAATGTATCCAATTATTAAAAAACTAGATTTTATTAAACTACTAGCTCTCCTAAGCTTTCAGCAATACTCACTACTCAAATACGAGTATCTATAATATCTTTTAAAATATGCAAAACAGTTGTTGGTTCCCGAGACAGCTTGCGTGACTAAACGAGATATCTATAAGAAACTTTCTTATTTTCCGCGAAATAACATAATATTTGATAGACAATATCTAATATCAAACGAATTTGCTTTATAGAAATATATAATGCTGTGGTAAATGTAATTCTTTATAGAATTGTAAGTGTAATTCCTTAAACAACGACGCTGTAGGTACCTACTACCTAGTAGGTACATCAAAATGTAGCTTTGAAATGTAAAAACAGAGGAAGAGAAAATTTTAAAATGATCAATAAAATTAATGTTGGATGGAAAATCTCTCTAGCTTTTGGATACTTATAGCACGGCAAACAAAACTCAATTTTAGCTTGAGTTAAATTTTAATAATATCCTCACCGAATGGACTTCAAAGAACACTAATAAGCAACGTATTAGATCACGCAGAAGGCTCAGAAATAAATTAGAAATCGATGAGAAATTACAAAAAAGCTTTGAATGAAGAAGAGTGCAGAACGGAAAGGTTTTTTAGGGTTTTTCCTATATCTTGCTGTGGTATATTAAATAAAACCGTCAGTCTCTATAATGTTAGAGGCTGCATCTTAAAAATGAGAGTTCTTTTATTTCGCTTCTACACCAACAAAAAAAGCCCGTCTAAAAATGTTGTACTAATTTAGTCCTGCAAGCGCCATCTACCGCAAAGTTGAATATTTATTAGTCACCTTGACTACTCATGGCTTTCCCTTGAAAGTATATAGCTGTTGATAAGCGTACAAACTACAGCGGTTAGTAGTTTCAAGAACATCCGTAAGATGGCGCTATAAAGCATTTTCGTACACTAATAATTTATTTACCATACTACGGCCTTACTCATAGAAAATTTATAAACTGATTTTGGCTATCGATTATTGTGTCTTCTTCGTTCAAACTGAATTCAAAATTCGTTTGAAAGAGCTAAACATTCAATAACTAAAATAGGTTTTTATACTGTCAATGAATTTGGCCGTGAGTGCCTCAGATTTATCTAGTGCTTACTATTAGACAGTCATAAGATTTTAATAGCTAATGGCGACAGCTATAGATAATTTATAACGCATACAAGATACAAGAACTGAGAAAGGAATGGTAAGATGGTTTAAGCTTGTAGAGGGGATGGTCAAAAGGCGATTAACAAATGAATACATGTCAGGTCGACCCCATCGAACCCACCTCAAGCAAAATTACACCCTACGCAAGGGTCAGGTTAAAAGTAGAATGAACCGATGAGGATTCATGAAGAAATTAATAAAAGTAGACAAAGCGAAATTGTATTTTAGGATCAAAAAAAGTGGAGATCCATAGTCTCCACCTACTCCTATTTACAGGCTGACGTTTATATAAGTAAAAATATCTATATGATATAACAAATTCATGAAGTAAGTTTCGCAACTCATAAAAAGTTATAGTAATCAAGACCTCTACTTTTCTTGGCTTCTTTACCGACTCAGAGACTTCGAAACTCACAAACAATAGCCAGTTTTGAGTGCGCCGTGAAACGCGACTGACTTTTCTAATGGATATTGCTTGGGCAAGACTCTGGAGCGATTTCAATTTCACTCTCCCGTACACACTCACAATTCTGGCAGCATTTTACGATTATTCGGCTACTTTCACTGTAAGACAATTTGAATTTTTTTTTTGCTTCACAATATAAAAAAAATTCAATTGTCCTAGCGTACTTTTATTTTTGTGGGACGATTTCCTTTTTTTCTTTTTTTGATTTTTTATCCTTTTATAAAACTCAATTGTAGCACTCGTTTTCAAAATTGCCTATTTTCCGTATTGTAAGGCAATTTAACTAACTCTGTATGATGCGCTACATAATCCTTTTCAATTATAAATATAATTGTGTAGAGAAGTATAATGTCCGAACAAATAAGTATCATCTCTACCTAGGGGTGCAAACTCAAACAGAATCTCACATGAGCAATAATAATCTTTGTATGTTTTTAAAACTGACGATAGAATCGGAAGAAATGAAACTGAAAACTGAAGGTCGAATCGAATCTAAAGAAGGTACTATCTGTCCAAGAGTCCGGTCTTATAAAGAGAAATAACTATATTTTTAATAAGAGGAATAGATATTTCTTGATAAGGTCCCTACTCGCTAAAAAAAGGAACACAAAGACTAGACAAATGTAAGTCACTTTGTTAGCAGTTTCATAGCAAAGATAGGCTGTACCGATCCGATGAGCATAGTGAAATTTTATCCTCCCTGATCTTAATACAATTAACATGAAATGTAATGCAGATGTACACAAGTCCGTACCTGATAGGTGTTACTAAAAGCCGTGTAAGTATTCATTACATTGTGGCTACGCACTGGTCACATTATCTATTTCAACTCACTTCACTGCAGTAGCATCTAATTATAATACACATACATCATTTTAAACTTTAAGATCTTCTTGCCATTCCTCTAAATAAAAATACGGACATATTGATAAATTTTTATGATCTCGAACGGCAGTATTTTAATCTCCTTTTTTAATTAAGGATAATTTAGGAGTAATATTTTTTGATAGATATAAAGCTATGATTCATAGTTCATATCGCTCTTTGTAAGAACATGCTGGAATGCCTCGACGAACTGAAAAAGGTTTCATATCTAATCAACTAATTATATTATCATTTCGGAGAACACTACCCAACTCTTTATAATTCAGTAAGAATACATTTCAACTTTTTTGTTGTAATTATCATCAAATATTGATTGCCAACTAGTAACAAAAGGTCAAGATTATGTCGTGACATTTAGTGCAATTTATAAATAACATCAATACCACAGATAGATTTGTTAATTTTCATCTCGTAACCGAATTTCTCTTTGATATTTTAGGAATGCGTAACCCAGCGAAAAATATAAGTGTTCCCGAGCATATAAATTATGTGCGGTGACCCGAAACTCCTAACCCTCACGCTTCGAACCCAAAACAAATATAGGTTTACGGTACGTATCTTTAATCATAACATTAGACTAATCTTTTAAAGTTGTGCATAACCTTATGACGGAGATGATTCCACCTATAGTAATCTTGATCCCCAATCACTAACATTGGTTGACAGATGGATATTATTGGATGTGCTAAGGATAGTTGATTGCCATCGAAAATAAATTAAATTTCTTACCTTTTTATACATTTAGAGAATTGCAAAAACAATTATATGATCACAAGAACCAGTTCTGTTTTACATCACAACTATAAAAATTACAAAACAAAAAACGAATATCACCGCGGGCATTATGTGACCTGCGATGAATATATGTTATTACTAAACAAAAAACCTAATAAGCAAAAAATTAGTGTCCAGATATGGCAGTCAAAGCCTTAAATTAACAGTTATCGACAACACAGCATATGCTTGTATATATGTATGTTTAATTCTGTGTTTAATTCTTTGCCGTCCCAAACTGCATGTAATTCGGCAATGTTTGTACATTTTTATCAAATACCAACGCTAATCGAGCTGAAAAAAATGAATTTTAAAAAGTGTATTTACTAAAGCGATTTAGATGTTGTGTTATGTTGCAATAATTATGGAGTAGCATTGACCTTCAAATGGCGTCATTTCATTACTAAACTCCAATCGTTGACTTACATCATCACTGGAAATACAATGCACGTTGCCATGTTATAGGTCAACACAGCCGGCTGTGTCAGCCCCACCTCTGCGCCCCGATTTACTTACTGATAAACTGATAGCAATCTTATCTACGCGGGATATGGGGGCCGATTGGATCCGCAAATAAATTTCGTAAAATAGGGCCACTATGGAGATATTTCATCATCTAATTTATATACGCTTAAAACAGTTATCAAGAGATAAGTATGGAATGATAAGAATCACACGTTTTTTTATTTTTTTTTATTCTTGTTTGAATTAGGGGTTTTTGGCGACATTTACGCCATGTCAACCCCATCATATCCTAAAATTATCTTACATCTTAATCTAAATGATTCAAAAATTTGAAAATTGATACAGCTGTTTTAGAGAGAGGCTCTGATAGATACCAACGTCTAATAAATTAATTTTGGAGGCATTTATCAGAGAATCTCTTACAGTCTTCGTTTTGACACACTCCATCAACAAATGTTGGACATCTTCTAATCACACGTTTAGTACCAATGAAACCGAGTCCAAAAAAAAACTTTAGCCTTATTTTGCAATTAGCGCTTCAAAATGTTTATTTGGATATACATAATTAAATTAACCAGTTGTCAAAAAAACAACAACATAATTTTGGTTGTTTGGAAGAGATCACTCATAAGACCGCTAGTTGTTCACTTGTTTGTAAGGTTTCTATGTTATATTTTATCCGTACTTTGTGGTGTTCAATAAAAAGTTGTGTGTCTGCACTAAAGTACCTATAAAGACGGTTACATAAGGATCACAGTAAATCTAAATAAATTACAACTTATGCATCGCTCACTTTACTACAAAGCTTGCTATTTTCTTAAATATGCTTATTATTATATACCTTTATCGTACGTTTAAAATGGAACAGATTGTTTCCGTGTTTACGAGCCTCATATAAGAACACTTAATCTCTTAAGACATGATGCAACACATTCTCGACTCATGCACCCATTTGCAATGATATACCTATTATCTACCTCCGACTGACATTGTTGAGAATATTAACTTCCTTTGTTACATGAACAAAAAGTGTGTTAGCTGTGATCATGAATGTCCCACCAAGGCCTAAATCCTCATTTGAGGTCACTCCCCGCATATAAATAATGTGCTCAACAGGGGTCCAAAAATACAGATTTTGAAAGTACTCATAGAGCTATAGACATGATGCTGACCCAACTAGGGAATGTTATTAATATTAAATAATAAATAAATACCCCCAAGTCTTTTCGGTGTCATAAAATACCCAGACCTGAAACGAATACCTGTTGATCACACAAAAAATTGTTTCGAAGCGATGTCTATCTCACTGCGCCATGGAGACTGTCAATTATATTAAAAATAATTTCAATCTCAAAAAAGCAAGCAAAGGGGCTAGGAGTGAGAGCCACAATTATCGGAGCTATTTTCATTCTAAAATTTAATATGGAGCCGCATATGGACATACCCGACCAAAATTCAAGTTCCTATCATCAAAAATCCTTGAGGACCCGGCCTCTGCATGACTTTACTAAATGGATTTCCATTAAATCTCGAAATTAAGGGAGTATGTCTGGGTTATTTCCAATTACTGCCTCAGTGACGCTGTTGCACTACGGTACAAATACAATATGGTAATACGCTTGCCCCCTATAACAACTATCCTGGTAGCAGCTCTACCTACTCCTTTTACGCAAGATGCTTGAGTTTATGTATGTATATTGTATATGTTAATAGTACATTTATTTGTAACAGTACCCATGGTATAATACTCTACAATTCTCGTGTACAACAAATGAGTATAAACACAAACATTACTAGTACGTGTTCCGTAAAAGAAAACGAGTGGTAATTTATATGCGAGATCACGCGGCGCGACAGCCGGCAACATCACGGGCAGATCTCTCACTTGGTATCCTTTGCCTCTGTTGTACACAGTTTGAACTCATAGCACGTAAACTCACATTTATTTCGATTTCTCTTCTGATTCATTAAACCTAGCACGCGCTCTCAATTAAATTTTAAAGAGAGAAATACTTTTGTCAAGTAATAAAAAGTTCCAGCTAAAATAACAAATAGTGGAAGGAGGCCCGATGCAAAAAAATACGCTCACCATCCTGGGACAAGATATTAAGTCTCAATATGTCCAGTATTTAATGAATAATGTGATATTATCTTAAGCTTGAAGAAAAACAAATCAATTTTATCTGTTTAATTTAAAAACAGATGCCGAAATATATTGTTCGTGCTGGATGTAATAATGAGGTATACTATATCACTGAATCCCTATTTTTAATTTAGCGAACCGTGCGTGTCTGTGACTTAATGTTTGGTTAAACGTTTTTATAGAGTTTAATTGGTGAACCAAATTGTCCTGATCGAAACAATTATAGTTGGAGTAATGACTTAAATAAAGTCAGTGGGCGAAATTCACTGCTTTAATTTAATACCTATTAAAACTGAAATAAATGAAGTCGTTCTTTAAACCTAAATACGGAATACAAAGCAATAACTTTGAAGAGAATTTATTCATTGGCTTTTGTCATGTAACATCACTGCTTTAAAACAACTGAAACTAAACCAAGTTAATTTAATGTTGCCTCTTTTGCTTTCCAAAGAAGGCTAGTATAAAGTTTAACAAAGTAAACAAAGCGAAAACCATTTAAGGAAGACTCATTTTGGCCTTACAATGAGGAATAAACAGTAGGTGCCCGCGATACGGAATGGGTAGGTGGGAAGTGATGCATGTGCGCCGAACTCGTCCGGCAATTTACCAATCACGAGCGAGATCGTAATAAATGCGGATTGTCCTCTGAACCTAGATAAAAGATATTAGTTAACCCACTGCCATCACATTCCTACGGGCTTAACACGGGTTGGCATCGCGAAAATTGCTTTTATGTGTGACTCTACACGATATGGTTGATATTAAACTTTAACCTTCAATTACTCCTATGCAAAAAATCCAAACAGGAATAACAGGTAAAGAATTACTTCTATTTCTTCTTCACTAGATTATATGATAATTCTATTATAATTATATAAATAAGAAAATAAATCGTTATGTGCAATTTGTGTGTATTGGTAGTCAATCACCACGCACTAAAACGGTGAAGGAAAACATCGTGAGGAAACCTGCATACCATAGCGATTTATAAAATTTCTATGGTATGTAAGTCTGCCAACCCGCACTAGGCCAGCGTGGTAGACTATATGGCCTAACCACTCTCAATCGTACTCTCGATTGTAGAGGAGGCCCGTGCCCTACAGTGGGACGTATATGGGTTGATACAGTATGTGCAATTTAACCCAACCAATTCGTGCTGCTAACACGCACTTGGCCAGCATAGTGGACTATCTGGCCTAACCACTCTCAAGCGAACTCTCGATTGTAGAGGAGGCCCGTGCCCTGCTGTGATGACGTATGTGGCCTGATACAGAATTCGTGCTGTAGCCCAAAGTATTTGTAGTATTACTCTACCTCTTTCAAAAATGGTATCCTTCTACGCAATAGCTAAATTGTAGATACAAAGACCGAAACTATCAATTACAAATGTTCATATTAATCATATTTATGAGTCATTATTGAAAACGACAGTATCATATACCCTAAGGAAGCTCATTGTGTTCACAGCTCATTAACCACAGGGCATTACGAAGATTCGGGAGCAACTCACGATGAGCCACACCTTGTGGGTTTAAAGCTACCATTTTTATTTAGCAAGTACAGTCTTTGAGAAATCCTTCGAATTATACAGAAATCATAAAAAAGAACATATACGTACAAAGAAAATAATATCTTAATCTATCCCTATTTATGTGGGGAAGGCATCTTCTTTTAATGTAGCCGTTGATGCGACTAATTTTGTCACGACACTCCCGGGTGTCGGACCAAATACAGATGTGGTCGAACGACATATATCTTAATAAATGGAACAAGACTTAATTGCCCTCGGTAGTGGTTTGTTCTTCGAATTAATAAAATAAAATATGATCCTGAAGATTACTTTAAAGGACTGACGCATCTTAACCCAGTTTTGTAAAAGCTCATCTTATTGGTTGAGATATATGTAGAACTTAATTCTTGCTGACATCACATGCTCAGACATTTTTTAAGCTACCCTTCAAACGGAATCTAATGGGTTTTTCTGACGCAAAGGCAAAATATTGATGTATTAGATTCAAAATTAAATAATATTTCGCAAATCCAAAACGTAAGTGAATAGACTAGTCTTTTTTTTTACCCATTTAAACTTCTAGTATAGAATCCAAATTATACATCAACTGTGAACTGCTTCGAAAATTCTTTTTCGACCATTTTTATCCACAAGGCAGTGGAGTAGAACTCCTTGCCCCGTCATTGTTACATTTTATCAATAAAGTCGGTGAGTACACTCAAGCTCACAGCTCAGCTGGTTCCGAAAGACAATAGGTCGCCAGTTCAGCAAAACAATGCCCTGACCGACAGACGACGGAGCCACCGGAGGGCAAAGACATTGCATTATCGCGCTAACGAGAATAAACCACTTTAATTGTATTTATGGTATTAACATCACACAATAGATGCAGCCGACGTGATGCAGCTGCCTCCATTGTTCAAACTTTGGCGTCATTAAAAAATAAGCAAATAGGGAAGTAATTTTTCAAAACTAATTAATTCCTTCAACGCTAAACATAGTTTTTACTTAAACGGGTTTTATTATAGAGTACATTTCTTGAATAATTCTAGTGGGAAATGGACTCGCACCGTATCATATATGAATTTTTCATTGTTTTATCAAAGCGAGATGATGGGAAAACGTTTGTAGACGTTGCTTGATTAGCATTTTTATGGGTTTTACTGATGAACCCGTAACCCTTTATACAACTAGCGTGTAAAATATTATTTAACAAAGAAGATACCATCTAAAAACATTTCAAAGTCAGTTTTCTCACTTCCTGTCTTAAAATTTGGTACAGATCATGTATTTATTTGGCTTGTGACGAAAAATATAACTACAAATAAAATTTTAAGAATATATATTTAACGTATTGTTTGAGATATTATTCATAATATAAACAAAAAGGCTTTTTATGTATATATTTATAGCTTACTGTTATAAAGCTCTCGAATGCATCTTATATAAGAGAATGTCTATAAAACATCCCGAACTTTATTAATTGGATTCAATAGCCATGGAAGGTACAGATTATTAAGCATCATCAAATATCGTTAAAACTAATAAAGACCACATTGTTATGCGAGGCACAATTCGAAATTGGATACCCACTATTTACAAAAAAAAACTATTTCATCAATTTCGTAGACACAATACTTTTTTCGGAAAACTATTATAAGTCAAATTTCTTCATACATAAATCTTCAAGTCATGCCACACCATTAAAAATACATTAGTAACTGATAGCTATAGAGTCTGCAGTCTTTCTAGGGTTTGGGGCAAATAAAACAAGTTATAAAGGAACAAAGACATCGCAAATCGTCTAGTTATTACGTGTCATAAATTCAACTAATTAGAATACTGTAATTGGCCAGGCTGCACGAGATCCGAGACGTGGGGTCGGCGCCGATTGTGTCAGGTACGAAGTGCCAAGCTTTGTCTTTCTAGAAACTGTGTCACTCCTATACACACTAATTGTTTTTCATTACCATCTATTTTGTTTATTTCGGCTTACGGTTGTACCAATACCAGCGATGTAGAGTCAACTATTTATCATAGAATAGGAAAAAACTTAGCATTTCAATGCTTTTTGAACTTTTAATTAACAGAAGGTGATTTATATCCTAATAGGTTTACCAAAAAAGTTCAATATAGAAATTAATGATAGGATGCGTGAATAGACAAAATTAGGACAATATTTTTCTTGGAAACAAAATAAAAAATAAATTTTCTACTAAATAAAATAGCACAATATCTTTGTCTTGTATTTACCACAAATTGAAGAATTGTAAAGGGTACAAAATGGTTAATAAAATTCTAATCCATACATCAAGTACGATTTCTAAATTTATAAAATAAAAGAAAGTCAAGGTTTCCTCGGCATAAGAATATTTAGGGTCATCTATTTCATGTGATGTGTCAATTTATTGTAGTATTCTTAGAAATGCCACCTACAACTGATCTATTTGTAGCGCCTCGCGCACGGTCAACGGTCCGAATTTGTTTGCTATCTCTACACCTGCAACCACACTACAAAAAATATAAATAAGCCACTCGGTGTTAATGATATAAAATCTAGAATACTCTATAAATACTACAACGAATAATACTTGATAACATCCTATATTACATCATCGATAAACCGATAATCCTATTGATGTTGTGAAGGAAAATGTAATCTTGATTATTTTCGGTGATATTTTAAAGTAAATGAAACTATTACTGTGCTAAACAGCGTCATTAACCAACGCATATGGATTCTCACTTATGGGTACAGGCTTTTCTAATAATATAACTACCAAATTAATTTTAAAAATTGACTTGGTGAAATTAAAATATATTATTCCGATTGAGACAATTGACATAAAACTGAATCTCATGCTTAGTACGACAAAATAACTGCCCTACTAAAAACTAGATTCAATAAATCACTTAAGAATGTATCCGTTAAAGTGTTGTCATCGTATAAACATGTCGTTCCGCTTTTATTAATAAACTAGGATAAATGATGAACTCTGTAGTGTCAATGAATTAAATGCAAGTCAAAGCCCGATTGTGAACAAGGTTAGAGTTGGCCATTAACTGCTATTTATTGCATAACCGTATATAACGTGATAACGAGCTTATCTGTTATCATTTCTCTACAATTATTACTTTTACACTCATACTTAAATTTCCCTTTCAAGGGATGTTCCTGGTTTTTTTTTCACATTTAAATACTGCTACACTACCGTGTGCGTAGTGGCCTGTTGGTAAACGGACCAGACGTGGCGTCACGGGTTCAATCTCAGGGAACACTTTTGACTTTTCAGTCATGTGTAATGTGTGTATGAGTATGTGGTATTGATATTACAACTTACTATAACGGTGAAGGAAAACATCGTGAGAAAACCTGCATACCATAGCGATTTGTAAGATTTTTTATGGTATGTAAAAACCGCTAATCCGCAGTAGGCCAGCGTGGTGGACTGTATGGTCTATCCACTCTCAATCGTACTCTCGATTGTAGAGGAGGCTGATGCCCTACCGTGGAACTTTTATCGGCTGGTTCGAATGAAACTCTACTGAACAGAGTTTTATCTATTTAAAAACAATGAGCCCAATCAAACGTCAAATCAATAATCATGGTAAGTTATAATTTCTGAAGTTCCTTAAATAGTAACAATTCCAATATTGTTTTCACAAATGGCAAATTCGCTTTAAGTCTCTATTTTTTAAATAACTAACCTCAAGTGGCCGAATGTACATATTTAAATTAATAATCTATTGTGGTAAGTGTTACACTAAGAGTAAGGTTGTGCGTACAGTTTGTTTGTACATATTCTTACACATTGTCCTACATTTGCTGCTGCAAAACTGTCATTTAATTATCATCTTATTGTTTGAGGATTCGTATATATCACCGAGATAAGACCTTGCTTTACAAAAATGCAATATTTATCAATTGATAAAACTGTATGAAGTATTGTGATTTAAATTGCCTTTGTTATACGACAATAGTTCAAAACCAGATGGTTACAACGCTTTTCCAAAGAAAATCTAGATTGCAGCCGTGAACTGGGACACTTGTATTAACGTAGATAAATGTTCATTCAGGATAATGTTGGAATGTGGACGTTTGGCCCCAAGAAAGTGAATTAGTTGTTCGCCTACATGATGATGCATGTTCTCGACACAAAAGGTGTTACTTAACCAACTTATTACGGACAATTTGCGTCTTCCTATTCCGAAATCTTTGTAGGTGTACAATTTGTCTTCTGTGTCATTAGTCATTACACAAAACAGCAACTGTATTCGAAGAAGATAAATTGTTTGATTCTCTTTATAAGATATCAAGGAAATTTTCGTTAAAAATATTAATTACTATTTAGCATTTGATTAGTAAGAGTAAAATAACTTTTCTTTACCAAAAGAATCGCGGTTTTAGAAAACTCAATAAATTGATTGCCAAAAATTAATTCCCGTACCGGGAATCGAACCCGAGCCTCCTGGGTGAAAGCCAGGTATCCTAGCCACTAGACCATACGGGAGATGACAGGTAATTCGAAATAGTCTATTATTTATTATTTTTGAGATTTTTAATTAACATCAATTGTTAAAATACGCATTCCTCTAACATTATATTCGATCGGCAATTATGACATTTGTATTTAATAGTTGCCTAAGAAACTTATAAAATTTAGTTTCATACTATAATGCTGGTAAAAATACATTTTAATAAAATTTGAAGATATCGTTATATTTTGTGGATGCCCATGTTAGAGGCATGCGCAGCCAACTTTTTTAAACTGACGAAAGTTTAGCGGCCAAGGGCTCTTGGTTATTAATTACCTCTCCATGGTTTATATATGATCCTCTCAATCGTACTCTCTATTGTAGAACAGTCTCGTACTTAGTGGACCTATGCGCATAATATATTACACCAAATATTTGTTTGATTATTGACTGACTGAAAATATTCATCTTTGAAAAATACTAATAAAAATAACTTAGAGTATTTATATATAGGGTATATCAAGACTGCTACCGAAAACAAGCCGTGCGACTTCAGACACAATGCAATAGAAAAAATTGCAAAATAAAGCGATAATTTATTTTTTGTTATTTTTTTCCAATGACCATATTTGGGTGGTAAATACATTTTTTCCTAAAATAATAGTGTATACCCTTTTATTTATAAATAATCTAAGGTATAAAAGAGTTTGAATTATTATTTTAGCAAAAACTATGGATTTACCACCCAAAAATGACGATATTTAAAAAATCATAAAAAATAATTATCGCGTTTCTTTGCGAAATTTTTAGTTGCATTGTGTTTGTAGTCACTAAAACTACCACCCGGCTTCGTTTTCAGTAGCAGTCTTGAGATACCCGGTATAGAGGGAGCGCTGTCATACATTCGCGTTTTGAAAAACGTAGATATTTTCTTGTTCGTAATGTTAGTAGCGCTCCTATATTAGTAAAAATTGAATTAATTATTTAGCAATAAATTGCTATAAATTCCTTTGATAGCCGAAATTATATTTAACTATTATCCTTTTAAAACGAGTTTGAGTGGAATTAAATAGACCTAAACTACTTATTTTTATTTTATTTTTTCAAATAATTTATGTATGTTGCACAACCTGTTCCAATATTAGCCAATAGGGCAGAAAAAGGTGGCCCGACACCACCATTTTTATCTACGTTTTTGAAGTACCAGCGCTCCCTCTATATACATATATATGTTATGGGCCAAGTGATTAATCCGGCATTATTCATAGTGCCCGGGCTATATGAATAATGCCCAATAAGAGCGGGCAATGTGATTATAACCAATCAATTTATCACATTGCCCGGGCACTATGAATAATGCTAAGTGCCTAATGGGCAGAGTGATGTAAAGCGAATCAAAATCAAAACAATGAGCCGAAGTGGTAGAATTTAGAATAGGGCAGCACGATGGGGTGGGTTGGGAGGAGTAGAGGGGAAGGGGGAGTGTCGTACCTCCCCTGGTACCACTCCCAAGAAAAGGTAACGCACTATTCTTGAGAAATACCTATCTATTATAGCAACCTAGCCTTCAAACTTTTTCACTTGTTGTCAATACAAATTAGCTTCTGCATCGTCTCCGGCGCTACGGGAAGTTCAGCCCCTTCGCCCTTGCGTAACAAAAGATAGACACCCATGCGAGCCGTAGCGGCTGAGGCTGGTCGCCGGATTTTCTTCTGAAGATAATGTTTCGGTCGTTAAAACATAACTAAACAAAAGCAGATCAATTCAACCTTTCTAATTTATGGGTCTATCGGAGATGCGACAATGCGGCAGCACACCACGTAAAAAATCAACTATGAATCCCATTGCCCAATCATCATGTAGCCATATTCATAATGCCCGGACAATGTGATAAATAGGTGAGTTTAGATTGTAATTAATCACTTGGCCTGATGTGGCTCGGCAATATTCATACTGCCCAGGCATTATGAATACTGCTCGCATTAATCACTTGGCCCATAACATATATACTCTAAGAAAAATAACTAAACAATAATATTTTTTTTATAATTTTTTATTTTTTGCAACTAATAATATTTTTTCTTAATATCAGTATGACCATGATTTGCACATTGTTGAAGAAAGACATCGGTTGCAACAGTTGTTTATCAACCAAAATGTTTTCGTGTCAGTGGAAACGCGAAGGTCACATTCACTATTATGTAATAGGCTTGAAGATGATAAATGTTTACAAATAATATCGGACACATAAAATATCGTCTTAAATATTGACAGACTACATAAAAATGTTAACTGGATTTATCTAAATAATTTAACGCTGTATATTAAAAGTTCAAGCTATACTTTTAAATAAGTTTTGTATGTGTTCCCGTAAACAAGAATTTATTGTATTAATCAAAGTCAATTTTCAAATTTGTTATTTTATTTCTTTATAGAGTTTTTTAATTCGCTTTAAAATATGGGTAATGCTCTACTAGGTCCACAACACTGGTATCTTGAGTAAGTTAAATAGTTTACGATTGACTTTGATGACAGTTATTAAGGACAAACTCAGTTAATTGGTTAATAAAGGCCAATGCATACGGAAGGCTCCGTCCACTGTGCATCTAGCACACATCGCGGATATTTTACAATTAACAAATCATTCGGATGATTCAAGATGTAAGGTGAGGTATGACATATGACGTAAACATAGAACAGTTAAATAATATATCCATAATATTACAATCTATAAACAATAAATAAAAAATATTTATTGTTAATTATTCTCGCTGTCGTTTATAAATCCTTCTAAGAGAAACTGATGAATGAACTAAAGAAGATACATCGAATATGTCACAATTTGCTATGGATCCATCATCCATTGAATACTAACGCCCTGCCCTGCTTCACTTTTTGCGCTAATCTATTTCATTTGCATCTCTCGCTTCAACATTCTCATCCTAAGCGCTTGTCTCTATTATTTTATTTCATAAATATTTTACTTCCATGAAATGAAAATACTTATCTACATACGTATAGAGCTATATATATGATGATGACTTTTATGGTCTTAAAATGCTAAATAAACGAATATTTTACAACCTTCCAATGCAATGATGTCCTATCAGAGACGGATTTTGTAAAATAATATATAGAAATCCGCAATATATAGAAAATGCATGCATGTTTATATATTCTTAGTTTCTATGATTACTCAAATTGTGATTGATATACAAAGTAGATAGACGTGGATTTACCTACAACAGTTTATTTTGATTGTACGTAACAATCTCATGAAATTACTAGAACAATTGACATGCCGTGAGGTGTTAAATTGTGTAATTTATACTCCCGCGGCGTCCATGCGACTGATTATGACATTATAATATCCTGTTCGCGGTAGCTGTGTCTTTCTGGACCGTGACCACACACTCTACTCATTTTCAAACAGAAGGAGAGAAGAAAAAACTCCATGCGTAAATATAACCAGCTATTTGTCCCTTTCAAGACCAAACTTTATATGTAGATGATTCTGCGAGTTTCCAAAACAAGCACATCCAACTGAACAATAGATGTATGCCCGCACTAAACAAGGAAAATTACCAATATTTCTTTCGCCGGTAGGTTTTCTATCCCAATTATTTTGCGTCTTATGATTATGCCTGGTCGAATATATGTATAATTAAATAATGTATGCTATAAATACATAGACATATTTACCTGTGTTGTGTTTGTCCACGTGTTTCTCAGCCACCGCTGCTTCTTTCACATCTGCCATTTTTTTTCGAGGCTGTATGCACCTCTATGCACAAGCAACGATATCTGAAAATACCAGGAATTACTTTACATATCACATAAAATGATGTCATATTGGAGAAACATAAACACGCTTATCTATAATCAGAGATTGGAAGCCACGTTAATATTTTTAAGGTGAGTGACATCGTTCAACTAGAAATACTCTCTCAAAAAAATACTTTATGTATATTTTTCTAAAAATATTTTGGTTCTGATTTAATCTACGTTTAATCCTTACATCGGTGGCAAAGTTATACTGCGGTACAACAATAAAGCTTCAATTCCCGGTTTAGGCAAAATGATACTGAATTTTTCTATTAATTATCATCTTGGAGCCAGAAATTTTGTCCCGACGCGATGTGGCGATAGGTTCGCCCTCTATTACATCGTGGAACGTAACACAAAGCGATAGGCAGGTGTCCCGGTAGCATATCTACGCAAATGAAAAATTAAGGAGTGAATTCTTATATATAATATGTATTGTAATATGTACATATGTATGTATGTACGTATGTAACGTAAATGTGACTTACATCTGTTACTCAGTCACAGCTGAATTAATGATCCTTTCGTGATTCATTCGACTTAGAATCCGAGACGAGGTCATTTATCATTTTGGATCTAAGTGAATTAGCTGGAAATGGGGTATTCGTATCTATCCAGGCCAGAACCAGCGTATATCCGGGATCGGGCAAGTACGTATAATTGTATCGGTCTCGGATAATTTATTTGAATTGAATTGCACACACCATTAGATTTTATAGGTACATTGCAGTGCGATAATAAATAAATACACCCAACAGTCACATACATAGTCCTGACCCCACACTAAGATCGAGTCTTGTGTCGTGGGTATCAGGAACTACGAGAGACTTTTCGGTCTCACAAACACCCAGACCCGGAAGAAATATTTGTGGGCCGCACAAACATTTCTCTCGGTGCGGGGATCGAACCCGCGGCCTCTCGTTTCACAGGCGGCGTCTAACCAACTGCGCTACGGAGGCTGTCTAATAATAAATTAATAAATACACCCAACAGTCACATATAATATAGTCTACGAGATACTTTTCGGTCTTAAAAACACTTTGACCCAAATAAATGCCTACGGATGACACAAACATTTGTCGCGGTGCGAGGACCGAACCCGCAACCTCTCGTTTCACAGACGGTGTCTAAGCAACTGCGACAAGGATGCTGTCCTTAAAAACCAAAGATAAACCGACACATTTCTTTACAGCAAACTCGTGAGAAAGAAAGCAAGTATCGCATAAAGGTTTGGTGAACGCTGAAGTGATTCTTGTACGACGAGTAGGCAGCAGTTTCTAAAGAGCTCTGTCGTGACATAAGAGACTGCGGACAAACGATCAGGTGTACTGATACTAAGAATATTGAACAAGTACCAGTATTAATATTACAACTGTACTGTACTGTATCTGCCCATAAACGTCCCACTGCAGGAAACGAGCCTTCCCTACAATCAAGAGCACGATTAAGAGAGGTTAGGCCATGTAGTCCACCACGGGGGCTTAGTGCGGTTTAGTATTAATATAAGTATAGTAGTAAAAATCAATAAAATCGAAATGTGTCTTCTAACAATATCTATTATAATGTTGTACCCTTGCGAGTTTATGCGAAATTAATTCGATGTTTCTTTTCAAAAAGTTGAATAGAAGATTTTCGACATAATTGAAGAAGATATATTATACCTCAAAGTCAAACGACTGGTAATTGCTCCATTATTTATATTTGGTTTTCGCTTGCTCAGTAGCTATTATTGTATTTCTAATTCAAGAAATCTCATTTGACATTTCATACTTTTATCATAAATAACTTTGTGAAGACGTAACTCACACAACTTCAATAAAACTTTCCGTAAAACCATAGAATTATGAAGCTATTCTTATTTTATTACAGGATTTACAATCCATAATAACTAAATTTAAATATAAATCCTTTAAATAAAGCAAATCAACCATTTTAAACAACATACTTTTTTACTAGACGTCATTACAAAGTCACGTCGTTAGGTCTTCCATGTGTAGAGTTGAGACTATGCAAACGGATTTGTACACGCATAATCGGTAAAAATATAGAAATAATCGAGCAATTTTAATCCAGTTGTTTTCTAATTTTAAAAAGTACTGAATTATCAGCTAATAACAAGCATACTATCACCGAACAACCATCAGTAAATAATGTAATAGTAATTTTAATAAAAGGCAATAATTTAACAATTTAATAATTTAACAATAATTTTGTGTATGTGGTGGCCTGTTGGTAAACGGACTGCTGAGACGCGGCTGCCCACATGTTCACGGTGGTCGCGGGTTCGAATCTCAGGGCAGACCTCTGACTTTTCGAAGTCATGTGTGTATTGATAATCAGTCACCACGTATTAAAACGGTGAAGGAAAACATCGTGAGGAAACCTGCATACCATAGCGATTTATAAGAATTTCTATGGTATGTAAGTCCGCCAACCCGCACTAGGCCAGCATGGTGGACTATATGGCCTAACCACTCTCAATCGTATCCTCGATTGTAGAGTAGGCCCGTGTCCTACAGTGGGGCGTATGTGGGCTGATACAGAACAATAATTATTCATTTAAACATGAAGCGATGGTACTTCAAAAACGTAGATAAAAATCGTGATGCGTCATCTTTTTCTATACCACATCTAGTACTAATTGTGACAGCTTGGAATGCGCACGAATTATTAGTGAAAATATAAACTAAAAAATGTAAATGAATGTAAACTAAAAATATAAACTGTAATCGATTAAGAAATACAAACAAAGAGTATCGATATCTCGTTAATAATCGGATATTGTACTAACCGATTTATTTGACATCATCCCTATTTCACAATTTTGAGATATGTCAAATGGAACTTTTATAATTAGATAGATAGTAGTGAATGTTCAAAGGTATTAACTTATCTATGTAAAGTGATTAACATAGTAATGGCCCACAGCAGTCTGAGGTTAAGTGCTTCTAATAAATGCTAGCGACGAACTAATAAATTATTCAAACTTATAAACTTTTAAACTTACTGCGGCAATATAAATCTAGACATCATTTAGCCATGCACTACCTTACTCCGTAAACCCTTGGAGATTTACGAAGGTAGCCTTTTAATTCTGTCTATATAGCCACGCCCTAAGTCCTACTTATTAGTCTTATGTACGCTTTTTATCGGATTACTATAGGTCTAATCTCAATTCCGGACAAACGACTACTAAATAGCAATGATGTCACCGTGCCATTGATTAAATTTTATAATTGGCGACCGGTTTCCACCAGGGACGCTAATTGTGTCCGATAACAACGAAGCTGCAACCTAATCTAAATAAATAAAAGCATTATGTATTATTGATAAATACCAGAAACAACAAAGGCAGGCTAATATTGTCCATGATATAATATTTCAGGAAAAGGCAGTTCAAGCAGATAACACTAGATAAAGGACCGGAATAGGGTTTGTGCGAATCCTTTCAATTGTCTATCCAGTATGTCCTAATTATAAATAAGTACAAGTAATACTACTTGTAGAGAAGAATATACTAGAACAAAATTAGTATTAATGGGCCCTTGGAGTGTCAAAAATGGTATAACTTTTGAACATCCATTTAGCTACAATTTGCATACTATAGGTTTCTCGATATCTCAAAGACATATATTAGCAGTAAATATATAAAAAAATATAAAAAATTATTTATTTACTTTTTAGATAATACGAACTGAGATTATCTAAAAAGTTATTAATTATTTTACACATTGGCTTCATGACATTTTTCAGTCACAATAACATGTTTTACATTGTCTGAAAAATGGAATACCTTCATTAATATAAACGACGTATGAAGGTAAGATAAAAAAACTGAATGAATGAAACAAGGAACACTGGGGTGATTTATTTAAATCGTTCACCCTTGGCACAAAATGCAAAACATTAATACACCCGTACATATAACGTGGAAAACTTGTCGCATTTAACCTACTTCTGTATATAAACATTACGCGCATATAGTCTCACTTGTATTTACTAAAGTTCTAGAAAATAAAACAATAGAGTATCCTAGGGAAAATTGCGCGGTATTTTAAATGATTTAACGTTGTTCGGTGTAAAATGTTATGTAGGTACCTAATTGAAGGATAAATTGAGACAATATATTCTTACTTGATAAGGTGTTGTTGTGTACCACTGGCACGTTATCACTACACAATCACTCACAACGTAAACACAGTGGTTCAGACGAAGCAAGCGCCCACCCGCTAAATAAACACTATACTGTGGGCGAAGTAGGCTCGCCACAACTCGTAAGCGCTGCACTGTGCTGCCAGCGCAAAACACAAAAATACCCAAATTGTAAGCAAGTTTTGTGATTTTAAAGCATAACGTATATTATTTAAATTCTTATATAGACAATTGTAATCTCTCCATTGACCTACAGGACTTTTTTCCTGCTAATAATCTATGAGTAACACATAATAGATTCAGAATCACACTAACTTTTTTTACGAACTAGCATATATTGAGTTCATGTATTTAAAATGATTAGACATTGTAGTCAGAGTAACTACTGGAAATATTGAGAATTAGCACCTTATATCTAAGGATGGTGAGCACAGTGGAATGCCAAGTATTGCTGCAATGCTATGTATTCAAGGTGTTGTTTGGTTTGCTACTTCTCATGGGTGATCACTTAACATCAGGTGAACGGCATTCTCGTCTCGTTATACATTATAGGAAAAAAACCTTAACCGTCGCTTGGGTGTATTTAATGCAATTATATTCACATTTAATATCCTGACTCAGCGTAAATTTTAGTTGTAAAGAATTAACAAATAGCAAAATAAATTGAAATAAAAACGTGCTAAAACTAATATTTTCCTCGATCTCTGTAAAATCATTTTGAGCTGGCAATACTGCTTTACAGCTTCACTCATCATGATGTCACGAATGTAACCGAAACGACGGCGAGTCTACCCGAACGGCGATATCGAGTGAAGGAAAACATTTTCCGCGCCATTTTCC
Source organism: Hyles euphorbiae (assembly GCA_023078785.2). Classification (NCBI taxonomy): domain Eukaryota; kingdom Metazoa; phylum Arthropoda; class Insecta; order Lepidoptera; family Sphingidae; genus Hyles; species Hyles euphorbiae. The sequence goes on along the minus strand of CM041034.1, from coordinate 8,193,292 downwards.
ACACTCGCGGCATGAGAGGGTATTTGGCAACAAATCCCGTCTTTGACCGAATTTTGATAATGTCTTTTTGATTTCGTTTTCATGTGGGTGTGTTGCAATAATTATATTTTTTTTTGCGTTTGAGAAATAAAATGATTTTCAAATCATTTTAAGAAACTTTCTTTAACTTATAATTTGATATATGTATTGACGAAGTTAAAATTAGCAATTTACTTTTAAGAATATTAGCATCAATGACCTGAAGAAATAATTATTGTTCTTGGGTGAAGAAACCAAATTATCGCCAATAAGGGAATTGAGATGTGGAAAGATAGCAATTTAATTCTGAATTTCTTAGATATTGATGTAGGTACTAAATAACAAACTTCCTTGAACTTTGTTTCGTTCTTAAAATGAATTTTCAATTTATATCACAGGCTTAATATTCGTTTAAGTTTATGCTTTATTGACAGATGACTTAAATTCGTAATAACTTAATAAAATATATTGAATTTTTTTGCAAAAAGCGCTAAATTGTACCAACTGGGGTGTGACCACATATTAGAAACGGCGTAGGTACAGTCAGCAACATAAGTCGCTGAACACTTCACATTTTTGATAACCTTTTTATGAATTAAAATTTGTAGGTACTACGTACTCCGTAGTCGTAAAATATAACCAAGTAAAGTCATCTATGCCGTGAAGTGCCATACGATATTGAAAATAATCATTATTTTGGATGATAAGACAATTCCAATTCTCGTGAATGTGCAGCAACTTATGTTGCTGACTGTACTTTAAATTAGGCTTCTATTACTTTATATCACCAGAAAAGATATAATGCAACTGTTCTATAGATATATACATATTCATTAGGTCAGTGACACCCACACTATTAATACGCGGAATAAAAATAAACTAGCAATACCCTCGTTTAGACTAGAAAAGTCAAAAAAATCTTTCTTGGGTAGTTGTATTAAATTTTATAATAAACTTCCCAATAGGATAACGCAACTACCGGACAAACTATTTAGGGCACATATTAAAAACAAACTTATGACTAGGGGTTATTATAATATTAAGGATTATATTGAGGATAAAAAAGCCTGGGATTAGGTGTTCTCTTGCACATTGCGACCTCCTGGGGCCCTGCACTATTCACTCATTATATCCTCTAATTTAAATAATTAAAAATTTTAAACTTAAAAATAAATCAATATACAATTAAATTAATCAATTTAATTATAACTATATGTATATATATAATGATTAATTAATGCCAATTAAAATCATATGACGACCGATCGAGAATACAAATAAAAATAATAATATGGCAAATCTTTGTAAGACAAGTCACAAATATTTATTTTGTAAATTGACCAAAACCTAGCCCACTGAGTTTGACTCGCTGGATCTACTCAGAAATGGGTCGCGCCGCGTAGTATCCAGTGGTAAAGTAAAGCCCGCTGAGTTTGTTCGCCGGGTCTTCTCAGTCAGGGCCGCGTTGGATCCGGCAGTAAGCCTAAACATACGGGACATTTCGGAAATACTAATGGTCGTTGTCTTAAATTGGACCCAAAACAAGCCCACTGAGTTTTATTCGCTGGATATACTCAGGACTGGGTCGCGTCGCGTAGTTCCAGTGGTAGTGTAAGCTCAATGAGTTTGTTTCGCCGGGTCTTCTCAGGAAGGGCCGCGTTGGATCCGGTGGTAACAATAAACCGCTACGCACCGTTGTAATAATATTCATGGTCCACTAATTAATTTAATTTGACTAACATACATATTGTATTTCTTTGAAAAATAAATTACCATAAAGACATAACTAATACTTTAAATAAAATAAGAATAAAAAGTAAACAAATAAATAAAACTAATTCTAAATAAAAATAAAATTAATTTAAAATAAATAAATTACATAAATAAATTAATTAAACCAAGAAATTAAAATAAGTAATACTAAGTATAAGAAATATATTGTTTATAGATATTAAGTTATATGTGTATTGACTTGTCATAAGAGCTTTTAAATTGCCTACGTGACCAATAAATACATTTCATTTCATTCTTTTGATAGGTATATAATATTTATTTACCTCGCCTCTGTTCTATGAAGTTTGCTAAGCGAATAATCAGTGTTGATAAATAATAAAAGAGATTTGTGTAGTCGATATGGAAAGCGCGATATCTTTAACCACATGTAGCATATGTTTTTTCTCCTACACAAAATCTAAACATAATATAAATTAATTATAGGATATGAAGAAATATATTTTGACGTGACAACGTCTTAAATTAGGTTGCGGCTGGGAGTCACTTATGAAAAAGTGTAACGCCCGGTAACGTTACGATGAGTCACCGAACGAGAGAGAGGCCCGCCGAATGCCTTGCGTCTCTCTCCCACTCAACTATGATCGGTCTGCCGCGCGCGCAGCACTAGAGAATTAGGCGCATTGAATCGGCGCATGCTTGTGTCTCTGTCTTTGTCTTTCTCGAACGTTCTTGGCGTTGGAAAAACAAGAAAGCGTCACAATACAAGTTCACACGTGTGGTTAAAGTATCGTCAGCTGTGTCTGTAGTGAAAATATGGAGTGCTTAGATTCGTCATTTATCATTTACAACAACTACAACAATAAAGGTAAATAATTTTACACTGATATTTCATTATCGTAAACTATGATTGATTGATTAATTATTGTTAGATTGACACAAAAGTTGAGAAACTGAGTTTATAGGTTATGTCATACTATTGATAAATGTTGATAGTGTTTTAGTAAACAAAATATATTTCTATAGTTAAAATTTGTGCAATTCTTATTTTCATTCAATTCCTTGTTCCTATTGTGCAATTTAATTATATTCATATCAATAAATATTCTACCGAGAAAAAGACGTTGTCACGTAAAATCTTCGCCCGTAAAACCGACTTTACAGGCAACCAATTTTTATTATTATTTTCAAATGTTATTGTAATCATATGGATTGATTTTTTATATTTTATTATTTATTGTTGATTGTATTTCAACTATTTTTCAAGCAATATAGTAGTCTGAATTATAAAACAAAATGTAATTTCTTTATTTTGTTGAAATTATTCGTTGACAAAACTCCAAGAGGCCCAGTAATATTGTAATTTTTGGACCTCTTGTTCGCTTAAAATATTACCCTTTATCGGTCTAATGGTAGCGCTTACAGGTTGTAAATGGCTTAGTACTGGGTTCGATTTCCGCATCACTAAATTCTGTATTTCAGCATTAAAAAAACAGACAGCTCTCTCTTATTCAAGATTTCTTCTCAGCCGTACTAGTATTCAAAAAATAAGAAATCAATAGAATATACAAAATACTTATATGATCAAAATATAACAAGATTTAAGTCTGAAAACATCAGACATGTTTATGTACATATGTCTGTCGTATAAAGGCTATAAGGCCCAAACCCTATTAAACGTGCACCTTTACCCTACTCCTGTAAAGGAATGGGTCCAGTAAACCTCTGAATGACATTATAATAGGAAAAGCGAATATACCTGTTAAACTAAATAACATATCAAAGCCAAAATCAAAATATATAGCACAAATACTAAACTTAATATTCAGAACAGGCTTCTACATTTGAGAAAGATTAGCCTTCAGTGCTTTATGATAGCGTACGCTCATCCCCATATTAGTGAATTGCATCACAAAGTGGTTGTGTCAATTTAACGCAAAGTACCTACCACAAATATATTCTACTCCAGTCTCTAACATCAAGGTCTTTGACCTCCGCCCTAATTTAACTTAGACTTCCAAGCACTGAAGATAATGATGATGTTGATGCAAAAAAATATTTTGGAATGGTTAGGGAATAATTTTGCACCAATTGCTTTATCAGTATAAAAGTACTATCATTTATGTGGTAGAATACAATATTCATTTATTGCGCTATCGTACACAAACATGACAATTTATATTACATTAAAAATTTAACACTAAAACTATTACAATTATTTTATATTAAAAAGTTTATCTCTCCGAAAAATCAACTTTCATCCATAATTTCAACGACTTTTTCACCATCATCATTACCAGAACTATCATCGCCAATCTCTAAAATTGATACGATAGGTTTATGGTAGCAGAAGTAAGAAACGAACAGTTTTGATTCGAACCTATTTAAATGTCTAATAAAGACCGCATCAATAGTAGTTTTGTATTTCGTTGTGCTAAGATTGCGATCATTCGACATAGTTAAACCAAATTCATTATTTAAAAAATTCAATTAATAGTTGATTTTTATCGTCTGCGAAGTTTATGTTGAAATCTCCACTCAAAATCATTGGCAATTCATCAAAGCTTTATAAACTGACAGCTGTCTACTCTCCATCCGTCTTACGCTTTTCGTCTTACGATCAGGTCACGTGTCCTGACGCGAGTTTAAGATTTTATACCCATTACAGAAAAAGTGCTCAACGCCGCTAAAGAAGTTTTCACTTCAAAATAATCAAACGGGCTTGGATTTCCACTAAATATCAATGCCATCTAGTGAAGCTTCAAGTAACCTTTGAACCCAACCATCTAAGCATTCACGATGATGCATAGTTTCTATATCTTACAAAGATTCGTCGACAGATGTCATTGCAGTAACATTCAATCGCATTCAATATATAAGAAAACCCATCAGTTATCAAGAGGTATTTCATTTCTTTGTAGTTAAAAGAATATAAGAATTTGTATTTTACTACCCTTAAATATTCGACAGCTTCCTCCACAGCATGCAGATTGGTGGTCTGCTTGGTGGATATCGAGAAGACGCAGGTTCTTCCCCTAATAAGGTACTCTCTAACCAAATCGGTATTCATTTGTTCCGATAGTAAAATACTTTTTCCAGTTTGGTGTTTTTAAAAGCAGTTTTTCACAATTAGATAGCGCCATAGCTAAATTCGTATTAGTGTGAGACGGACTACCTGTATTAGTCATATATCTGTTTGTAAGAATTGTAGTACGCCATTTTTTACAAATCAATTTATCATTTAGCACATCGATTTCTGAGTCAGATATTTTCCTTGTCTAAATAATTGTGTAACCAGATCAATATTTTGCCTAAAGGTCTATATTAGTTGCCTACTATCAATTTAAAATAGAACTCAAAGAAATGTCAATGAAAGTAGTTGTTTCGGATAAGCAATTCGAAGTGATGGTGCATACGGCACATAACCCAAAGCAATCATGACCAATGGAGCCTTTGCAAGTGGAAGTCCCTAAATTGAACCAATGACGTAGCTAAGGCTGCATGACTGAACGTGACTCATTGCAGGATGCTTCGAATAAGTACATATGAAAATGCTTAAGGATTGCCTATTTTCTAAAGTGGACTTCCTATATTTGAAGAGTGGAATAGAGATAGTAGTAGGTAGGTAAACATTTCCGAAGAATAATTGTGGCAAAAACTTTTCTTGTTTAATGATGAAATTATCTTTTAAGAAACACCAATTCATGACGGGTATACATTTCAGTAGTTTACGCAATTTTTTCCCCTTTTCATGGTTTTACGTGTGTTTTTGATACATCTGATGCTCCCAAATTTTAATCACGATACTTTCACGATGTGTAATATTTTGTTGAAATCCCATTTTAGACGTTTTAATAGTAATTGGTGTTTAACTAAGGAAACAACATTATTTACGACAAAGGTACAAAACTCAGGGGATAAAATTAATAATTGTTGCATGTTCTTCCCTTTTCAAAACGTAAATTGGTATTTCGCAACTAATTAGCCAAGAAAATATCTACCAAAATTCATTTTCCATGTAATTTAAAGCTATTTGATACGGATTATGCATGAATTCTGGCTAAATGAATTAATACACACATCATTTTCCCAGCATTTTACGATTCGAACGAGAATCAGTCACTATATAACTTTTTTTGAGGTTTCAGCTACTAAGGGTGTTCCATAGTAAACCCATTCAGTCTAACCCAGCTTCACGATTTTTATAGCAAAATTAAATTCACGCGTTTTCAATAATCCTTTACGTGCGAATAAAAAACAATACCTACGTGTAATTCGGATCACGATTAGTAACTTATTAGTGTCTAAAGGTATTTTTTTAATACCTAATGTCTCAAACAAATTTCAGAACCATTGGAAGGTTATATAAATGATATATGCATAAATAACATTATATTTTTTAGCTCTGTACAGTGCTATAAATCGATATCACTATATCACAGTAAATGATGGTCATAAAAACTTCGTAGATTCCATGTAAGTGTTCACTTTGTGGTACACCTATGATTATTGAATACAGAACAGTTTGAAGGCTTATCTGGCTTTTAAATGTCATATTCAATCACAATTAATTAATAGTGAATAATTTTTAAACGCGATATTTAAATCGTTGAACAAATCTATTGAAACTTATTGTGATAAACAGTCAACATTTGAAGATAATATTCTAGATTCGTATTTTTTAATTTATTCATGTGAAGTAAGTCAACCACCCAGGTATTATGTATGTATTAAATCACCTTTTTATCAGTGATTAAATCGATGGAAGATAACAACAAACTGAACATTTAACAGTTTATTATAAAATAATTTAAAAATTTTGTAGTTTTGTTATTTATAAACGACTTAATAATAAAATTTAAAAAACACGTACAACGTGTGTTTTACAGTATATTTAATTTAATCTTATTATAGTATGTACAGTCATAGATAGAAGTTGTACAAAACAGTTGACGTTGTTGTGGCGTTCGTATAAAAAAGGGATAGTCCGTATCTAAGATGGTGTATACGGGGTGTCGACGTGGCTGGGAGCGGTCGCGGGCGCGCGACTTCGCCTCCGCAGGGAACTAGCCCTCCGCGGGGGCCTCCGCCGCGCCCTCCGCCGGTGGTGCGTCCTTCGGCCTCTTAGGATCCCAGCCATCGCACATTCGTCTTAGGAAAGCTGAAATACCAACAAACCATATTACAACACGAACTAAGCCTTTCGCATCTGTGTTATCAGCCCATGAATGAGTTATGAATTTGTGATGCAGTTGAAATATAGATAGACAAAACAGAAGAAGATAATTAATAAATTATATAGAATAGTTAATAAAATGTATAAGCTCAAAATAAGTAGAGAAGAGTCCGTGATTAGATGTTTACCAAAGCGAAGAGTGAATAGATTGCAACCCTCACGTCGTTCCACTTACTTACGATCTTATAACTAAAGATATGACGTTTATGATGTCTTCTACGCCATCACCTTCTTCAGGAATGCTGTAAATGGACAATATGTGAATGAAGGGAACACACACAACGGTAGGGAACCATCATGCCAAGTTACAATTACATAAGGCTTTGGCTACTCAAATCGTACTAATGGCTAGGCTAAAGGACTATAGATATGTCGCTATAGTTAAAGGTTTGTAGGTACAATCAGGCAAGGGTTAATTTACATAAAATGAACAAATTATCGATAGAGGTAATATAGCATATCCACATTTTAACAGGAGATACATCAACAGGGAATGTAATACTACGAGTACAGTTCTAGAATGCACTTGATAATTTACATTGGCTTCAATAATTTGCCTTCTACATCTAAATAAAATGTACATTGTAAGATCTAGAAGTATTTGAAGAAAAACTTGAGTAATAATGAGTACTACTTACGCGCATAGGGGATCATGCCGTCGTCATCTTCAGTGTCCATGCAGTCCTTTGTGACTTCGTTGACTTCATCGTCGTTCATTTTTTCACCTACACAACATCATTATTTAAATTGAAATATGTTTATTCATTATTATTCAACATTATTTAATATATATTATTCAACATTAAATAAATTGTAATATGTATATTTTCAAATATAGTTAGCAATATGTGCCAATTCCCTTAGAATCCCACATTACAATCATATACACTACAAATTATTGGCAACACTCAAATAAATATTTCAAAACTTCGCTAATATTCTTTTTCCAATACTACTTGCACGTTGGACAGTTGCCAGGATTATCTACGTTTTAATAGCTAGTTGTGTGGCTGGATATCTGATTGATGCCAATAATCAATTGACATCAAACGCTCCACAGCAAATAGATATTTCTGAAGCTGCGCTTAAAATAACATTATTTCGTTTGCATTGCATACAATTCCACTATTTGTTAAACTAACTTTAAATTAGTTTAGATTTTACTAAATACTATGCCGTCATTTTGCATGCCTATGTTTCTATAAGAAAATGATGTAGCCTTTGATAGATGTAATTTAAGTACTCAAATCTCACTTACCTAACGCGAGGAGGGTGTGTGTGAGCTCAGCGGCAAGCATAAGACCATTCTCGTTCTTGTCGTACAATTTCAGACATTCCAAGAAGTCCTCGTATTGTCCCTGGTCTTTGTCTTTCTTGCATTGGCTGTAGATGGGAAGGAACTCGTCGAGCTGCAATGACAACACGGACAAATTATTTACCATTGATTAAAATCTTTTCTGCCGCGTGAAACCTACCATTGTTTTAATTAAAGAACTTCGACAAACATTGGAAAATAAATAAAAATCATGTACTCTTCACTCTCTTTTAACCAAATTACTAAACTTATTAGAAAGAGAAATCCAATGTAGTCGTTTACGTACTTATTTTCACTTAAAATATTAATTTAAGTCTCAAATATTGCAATATGAATTCGATGCATGTTCAAGATTCTAGAAATCCACTGTACCGTAAGCATCTTCTCGCCCTTCTTCTTGGTACCACCGAGTTTCTCGATGGTGGCCAATGTGGGGTTGGAGTTGAGTGCCCTCAGAAGATCGCCCAGGTTGTAGGCATCGATCTTGCCACTGCCCTCAAAATCGTAGATAGAGAAGGCGAAGCTCGCTCCTGGATAGACAAGATAATTATTGGTGTTGTATTCCCATTGCGTTTTGTTACTAATTTACCTAATATTTTAAAATCAGACAATTTCCGATAACGCTTAACTAAGAAGTGTTTAAAATAATTGGAAATGAAATATACTTTTGTATAATTATAAAAAAAATAAAAGATTCCACGATTCCTTATATTAAGTTTTTAAGTGTCTCTGGAATAAGGAATACTTCATCCATGCTTATTCTTGAAAAACTGCACCCGTGATAATTAATCAGAAAGAAAGTAATCAAAGCTTAATATATGCATCCATATATTATTCCAGCTGCGCATTACATCACATGATATTCTGGAAAATGTAAACGCAGAGAGTGGGCGGACATTCTTTACTCAGAATAATACTTTTCCACACCACGTTTCAGTGTTCACACAACTGTGAGTCACATCCTAAATATAGATCCGATGAAAACTGGGTCCCAATTGTAAATATGTGTCACTGATAATTAATATCAGTGATTTCCTTTTATTTTATTTTTATTTTTTTATAACTTCAAAGTTGACCAAAATGAGACCATCTAAAACCAAATTAAACGGATATTTTAAAGCCTTTTTAATAAATTTTTAATTTTAAAATGTTACACATTTAACATTATATGTACGCTTTACGACAAAAACCGTGCCTACATTTTTTGGTTTTATTCAGTTCCTAAAGATTATCATTAAATTGAATGTAAACCGTGTTCACTATCACATGAAGACCTTGATAATGACAGTTGATTTATAGTTGCATATGCCAGGATACGGGCGGAACGCTAGACCCGACATTTTGCGCTACTCCAGGTGGTGCATTTTGTTATCACAGCGTGCTACAAGGCAGCGGGGTCGGAGTGTAATCTGAGAGGTGTTTCTGTGTTTGGACGGGCGGTGGCGCGGGATCACGTGACGCGAGATTTATATTTAGACCACAGCGCGCGGCGTGGCCTGCCATTCTTACCAGCGTCATCGAACGCTGCCCGGCATCTCTTAGCAACGCGCGACTTTTATGAAACTGAGCTATACTTAGATATTACAAGATTTATTCACATTATATTTATGTAATACTTAATCACATTCGAGAACGCAGTGCACCGTATCAAAGAATGCAACAAAATAACGACTCTAAACTTTAAATTAAAATCTTTAATCTACATGTAAAATGAAGCATCTGGCTTTAAGTCCGTCCGATAAAAACTGTACAATAAACATTAAAAAATAAAATTAGATTATTTTTTAATACTAAATATTCAAATTTGTACTCACTTTCAACGTCGTTCTTGCTGAGGTCGCTCTGAAAATTACCAAAAACATTTCATTATTCCATGTGTAACTGGTGCCATATCATGCAAGTTGTGTGAAGTGGTTTGGTATTAGTTGGTGTGTTCTTTCACATTTCTGCAAATATTTGTGTGCGTCTAGATATACTATACCATCTTGGTTCACTGTTTTACTAGCACAACACTTATTTATTCATTAAATTAGCAGCAACTTCCGAGTTGCTCGCGAACTTCCGGTCAGCGGAAAAACTTCACGAGGAACTGGCGAGTATATGTTATTTTTCACTTATAAATTAACAGTCCGTTTTCCACACTAACACATTTTCACAGTTTCACTCCCGTCAGTGACTCACCATTTTGTTTGGTGTTAGTTGGTTCCCTCCCGGTCTTCACTGGCAGACGTTCAGACAAGAAGTGGGGCTCGGTAACTTTTCGCGGGACGGTTTTAACTGGCTTAGATGGCGCTCTCGTTTGGATATTTGAGATTTAGCCCAGGAATCCGCGACCGTTCTATTTTCGGCGGATTCGATCCGTTTCCACGGTGTCTCTGGTCCCGCGCCGCTGCCACGAGTCGAAACGAGACGAGATGAGTTTCCACCTGCCTCGTGAGGGGGGTATCGGGCAGCGCCAATCCCAATGGTAATTCTACATATACGCTAAACTATTTCGATCGAATCCGAGAGGTATAAGCTCTCGGGAAACAAGGTGTCAGCAAAATAAGCGACAGAATGACTAATGTAATTTAATAAGGACGTTAAAATAAATATGCATTACACTGAAACCATATTAACCAGATATGTTACGAAGGACAATTTAACCATAAACTAATCAGATAAACATAGGAGGCGATCGCCACGTCAATCATTTGCTGTGACGTCAAAGGTGTAATCCTTCCATCGCGATGAATTGACGAGAGCTTCGTTAACGGTATTGAACTTCCAAACAGCAGGACGTGAAGGTGAAGGCGAACGAAATGCACGCTGATCCAGCAGGCTAGCAGCACGACGACGAGCATCCGGGGACAGAGGACACATGCCAGTGATCACAGTGGACATACGGGGCTCCTGCAATTTTAAATGAAAATAACAAAAACTTGTTACAATCTACATTTTTGTTTGTGTTATTTCCCTTACTTTAAACACGTAAAAGTATATATTTTATATCTCCTACTTTTATACATACTTACTTTATGTTTACCGGGCGTCTTCCGCCGCCACCATCCTCTAAGACGAGCAAATAACTTGGCCCCTTGGTCGCGGCATCGACGAACCAAACTGCCTTTGCGGAAAAAATTAACTGTACCCAGTTCCTCAGCAGGTACAGCCGCAAGTTCTTTTACTTTCTGGTTTTAAAAATAATTTGTTATGCTCTATTACTTGTATTTTAATTTATTTTTATGTATCTTTAATAGTTACCTCGTCTTCTAAACCACGTGGTAAATTCTGTTCAGATGTATTGGCAGTCATTAATTCAATTTCTTGTAATGCTAATTCTTTTGGGTCTTGTAATATAGGGTCTCCATCTTCAGAATACTGGTCGTAATCGCCTAAATGTTATGCAATAGAATTATAAAATGTTTTAACGATATATAGTTTATGTCAAAATAAATAATCAACTTACGATTCAAAGTCAAATAAGTGTTCTCATAAAAGGCTACTTCACTCTGCTTACTGGTATCATCATAACATTTCTCTCCAACCTTTGGTAATACCTACAAGATAAAATAATGAGGTAATGTCTATTTTTCATGATCGAATTACGGCTAAATATTGTCACAAGTGAATCACCTCAGTAGTATCGACTGCTGTAATCTCGATAGCATCACCACGTCGCTCATTCTGGCAAAAAATATCCTCTTGTATACAGAACCCAATATCTTTAGCAAGATCAGAAGGGATTGCATCGGCCAAAAACGAATAGTCAGTATAGTCAGTGCTTGAAGAAGGTACTTGAGAGACGCCGTAATTAACAGGATGCTCCTCAAAAGCAATACCCAGGGCAGTGTTAATGTAAGACTCCATAATCTTGGTCATTGCTTGAGTCAGAAGTTCCTTAGATTCGACTGTAGGTTTTGCAATAAGATTGTCATTGCAAAAGAGAACATGTTCCACTTCACTCATGTCAAATAGATTGTTGATAAATACAGATGTTGACTTGGTCAGACGACCTTGCTCCTAAGAGAACCAAAAAATAATTAAGCGAAATAAACTATACTACATTTAAATAGTGTTACGTGTTGAATAACGAACCAAATCCAATTCTTCATCGCCTTGTCCTATAAAATTTGGTTCTATTTCATAGGTTCTGTCGCCTAGAATAAATAAAAATAAAAGAAACATCAATGCCAGTATTTATTTTTGAGTGAATCAAATATCTTTTTTTTTATTTATTTATACTTTATACAAATGATGCACAGGTGGATTTATGCCTGAAGCATTATCTACCGTAAATCATATTTTAACTAAAAACTTGGGCATTACCACAAAAAGTGTGTCTTTTCATTTTCTAGTTACAAAAATAACATTAATCTCACTTGAGCAACACGGATAAGCAAAAATACCTGCTATTTTTTGTGGTGTCGATGTAGCAATAACATTGGCAACCAGCTCCATCTTATTTTCATTCACATCACTGTCACCTTTCGTAGCCACAAGTGAGGTATCATTCTGTATATCGTATGAGTCATCGTTCCTCAACTTTTTCAACATCGAAATGTAGAGCCATGGCTCTCCTACAACAAGAATTAATGCTAAAATTAAAACTGATATGATATTAATTATTTATTCAATTTATTTTGTTTATTTTCAAATTACTAACGAACGTGACATCAATCTGATAATTTATCTTAACAAGTAATGACTTGTTAGTTGTTGTAGGTCGTTAAAACTACAGCACAAATGACTCAGCTCACCGAAAATGGACGGAATATAACAAACTTTCTAAATTGCGTTAGGTCAGTTGATTGAGATTGCAAGAGGCCCAATAACTCATGGAAAAATCGAATACGCCTGAAAACTAAAACCACGGACAACCGTAAACGACAATAGAAAGCCCTAATGACCTAGCCTTAATGACCTACGCAAGTATATCACTTTTCGGATTCCGCCTGTGTATAAACAATTTCAACCATACATACATACATGTACATACATAAACTCACGCCTTTTTCCCGGAAGGGGTACCAGGTCAACCGCGTTTCGCTTTGTGTATTCCGTCCCACGATGTGATAGGAAGCGAGCCTATCGCTATAACGGGCACAAATTCCTGACTCCGGGCTGATACTGAATCGAAAAATCCAATATTACTTTGCCCGACCCAGGATTCGAACCCAAGACCTCAGCTTTGCAATCTTACCGTAGTACAACTGCGACACTGAGGCACATTCAGGCAGTTGCGACCAAGCTGGCATAAATGTATCGACTACAAATGTGAAATGGCATAAATGTATCGACTACTAATGTGCATTTTAATAACAGTAATAAATAAATACACCCAAAACATGCATTTTCCCAACAAAATATTAAGATCGAATCTTGTAATGGTCGACTTTTCGATCGATTCCGGAACAAATACTAATACCACACAATCCACAGAGAATTGTGTGGTATTATCATTGAGGTATTACAACTGGAGCGGACACGTAGAAGAAAAATTGTGCTCATTTCAATATGACAGCGAGGTATAGATTGAGTCGACATTGTTGCAGATGCGACACTTCAGAAATTTCTACCTACATCTATATACGCGTGAAGTCAAATAAAAAAGCATAATTTAATCAAATCATTTATATTTATTTCTTATATATTAATATTGCCCCAATTTTGGGTAAAATTAATTTATTTCCAAAAATAACTAAGTGACTTTATTTGAATACTATAACCGCGAACTTCTAATATTACTATTTTAGTGTCTAATTATGACCACATAGCAAAACTTTGATAGAAATAAATAAACTAAACAAGAATTAGTTAATTATTAGACAGTTATATTAATTCTCGTGTAAGACACTTACTTTATGTAACTATCTCAAATTGTGAGCAATACAACAGCACTGGGACCCTACTCACACCCTACAAAATTGATATATCATCACATACAATATCCACTCTCCCTATACGAAACTTCAATTTTTACCTATCTGTCACTACATTATTATTAATCTATAATTTCATTCAAAAATGGCGGTTGTCAAAGCGACTCCGGTAAATATTTTTTTTAAATTTAATTTGGTGCTTCTTTATTTCAATTACGGTTGATTTACCTATAGAATGAGACTCCATCTTTTCTTCCTATTGTTCTGGAATGGTTTTTGCACGTTTTTAGCACGCAATACGGCATTTATGGACCAAATATATTGACACCTAATTAGGTCCGTCTTCGCTGAAACGTCAGGGACGACTGACAGCCTAACGGTACATGTACTCTTGCGAATGTTCCAAACTATTTGGTCTTGATGTCCCCTCCAGTTGTGTACCTCAATGGGTATTATCAATTTTGTTGTGCTAGAGACTTTTCTATCTCACATTCACCCAGACCCGAAACAAATACCTTTGGATCACAGGTACTACGCGCTTTGTTGTGCCAGTATAAAAGAATATACCTAATACCCATACCTGATTCTCTAGCTGCATTAGCGATGACATAGGCTTCATCCAATACTTGGCTTACAAGATGAACTGCCAACAGAGCCGCAACCCTGGATTCGTGACGATCTTCCTGCTCTAAAACCACATAACAGTTATTTTCTATATAAACAGCACTAGGACATAACACATTTAAATTATTTAAATGTTGAAAACTAACCTTCCTTAGTCATTTTGCTTTTCCAGACTTTTCACTTGACGTCAAATGTAAACAAATGTGTTTATTGTTTTTTTCAGCCAGGAACGTAAGTCTTTTGCCAAATAATATCTATATTTAAATATAGTCTATATGTAATACTAATAATGAATTATTCCACATTCTATAACTTCTATACAAGTATTGTATAACGTTTCCAAACTCACGCCTTTTTCCCAGAAGGAGTAGGCAAAGGTACCAAGAGACCCACATTTCGCTCGTATGTTCACAAAAATTCCGGACACCGGGCTGATAATGAATAGAAAATTCGATATCACTTTGCCCGACCCGGGATTCGAACCCGAGATCGAGATTTGTATCCATACCGTAGTATAACATAAATAAATATAACTACGACACAGAGGCAGTCGTATAACGTAACTGTTAATTAAAATGGAGTCTATAATTGCTCTATGAATTCATATTAGCATGTCTTGATTGCGTTGAAGTTTCTATGATTTCATCTGCATACATATGTGTTTGCCCATACACATCCCACTGCAGGTCACGAATCTCCTCCAAACTAGCTTAACTCCATCATTGAAAATATTTTAATAAGTTTTAAAATATCCAAATTGTATATGATTATAATACATAATAGCGTAACAAATCATAACTCTTGTTTTTATAACTTTTCACGATAACGCTGTACATAAAAAGAGATTTTCCACCAAAACACGGCGTCGCTATTTCGGTAACGCCCAGCTAATAACTATAGTATGCTGTATGTATTCTATGTCTTCAACCTCGGGTTTATTTTTGTTAAAGTTTCGCGATTGTAACATACAATAATAGTCGTGAACGAGAGAAGCTGCGATTCCAACAATATATTCGATAATACAATATATTTCTTGAAAGAATTAATGTTTTTCATTATCAAACGGCTGTGCGATAAGCCCCTTGATGTATTATCATTTTAATGTAATGTTTATGTATAATTCTATATCGGTGATCTAATTATGACTACCTACAAAATAGATGTATATAGAATATAGATATCAAAATCTGATTATGATTTAGATAACCACTAAATAATAAATATACGTGTCCTAAAATAGACTGTAACGCTTTCGTAAATGTTATACGATGTAAATCTTACTTTAGCTACCAAAAACATTAATTTATTTATGAGTCATCAAAATGATTTAGAAACATGCCTGGATTTTACGTAATATCAACAATGGTAAATAAATATGTGTGGTGTATGCAATGAGCCGAAATTAAATACATCCAGGCCACCTACCACATAATAATAACTGCTTCCTACATGCTCCTATTGGATGCTCAGGTGTTCTACTGCCTACATAATTTTATTTATATCCTATGATTAATCCGTCGTATATTTGGTGCATATTTTTTCAATGCTAATTCTGACTTGATAAAATTTGCAGAATATTTACATTTTCATAATTAGTGTCTATGCGGTACTGAAAAGCACATAGGGCCTTCAGGCACAACTAAAACATTACACAGAAAAATTGTCCTTAACATGTGTATGTAAAAAATATATAGGAACATAACAACAGTCATCTGCATCGTCGAGAAGATAAGCAGAGTTGCTACTAAATGCACATGTTATTATTATTTCTATAAATAGAAATATTTTAAAACATTTAAGTAATCAGGTGGATTGTAAGAGAACATTTTAATCTTTTTGTAAATCATCATGCGTACAATAGAAAGCCAGGTTTTATAAATCTTTCACCGATCTGTTGCCCAGGTATTACATGATAAAAGATGTTTAAGTTTTTATTTTATAACTCTTCTGCATTTTATTCGTTACACATTTTCTAAGCTTCCGTCCATTGACCTGTGATTATATTTAATCGGTCGTCATGCCATCTCAGCTTCTATTTCTGTTACTTCCTTAGACCTTGGTCTACTTGCTATTATATTGTAATTAGTGATGCATATATTTCTTCACTTTTAATACTTTCTTCGAAGCGAAAATTCTATAATGTGTATGCCAATTTTATAATGTTCCTCCTATTCAACTCTCCACTTATTTCGGATATTTAGCATTCCAATTTTAAATCTTTCATTCTTAAAATCGCGCGTTTTTACGAGACAATTAATAATTTACCAGTACTTTCACGCAACTACTACTTACTTTTAGTTTACTAACTATAAACTTCTTAAAATAATTAACTTTATATGAAGTAATTTATTATGAAAACTTAATTTACTTTTTAAATTCACTGCATGATTGTACTTTTAATTTAACATCATTTCACTTATGTATCTAGGTAGTTATAAAGGTTGCAAATATATCGCGTCTTAGGTTCGTACTTGGTACCTATCTATAATGTAATTTCGACCAACTTAACTTATTGAATTCTCCATTTGAATTGCACTGCGTTAGTTTGCGTTAGTTACCTCTTCATAGTTCATGCCAGCACAAAAAAATCAATGAACTTCAAGCCATTTTCTGTCGACTGTTACCTGTATTTAATTACTCAAAGCAAACGGCACTATCGACAATGTAGCACATAAATGGAACAATCTATAAAGTGGAGACTGTTTAGTGCCACACCCGGAGCCACCGTATTTATAAAGTAAATTGCTTCTACCGCGTGAACATTGACATCAACTATAGTGTTAGTTTAACTGCCATGCGTCGTAAGCTCTTGGAAATACATAAGGCATTTATAGCCCTTATTTAGCTAATGGAATAGCGGTAAATAGTCTTGTTGAATGTTTCTACAATGGAGAATTACGTATGAGACCCTAATGTGTATAAAGTCCATTTCATTGAATATTATTTACTACACATTTCTTGTAATTTGTCATAAGAGAAGTATTTTTTAAAATTGGCTATGTCAACTTACGTTGGGCAGTTGGTAAAAAGCTGGCTGTGAATGACATGCTGTGGGTTCGATTTTTGTACCGAGGCAGAAGTTAGTAACATACTCGTACATACAAACATTTGCAACTGGTCTGTCTTTTGTTTGACCAGAGGCTGTATGCCTCTGATCCATGTCACAACTCACAAGACTGTGAGGTTTTGACCTGGTGTATGACTATTATTATGTATTATTTTAATATTATTGCCTATTAACTATGCTTAACATGCTTTAGGTATACAAATAATTAATAGATAAAACATATTTTTTGCCCCCGGAATCATTTAAGTAGAGTCATCGATACCTACCCGTCTATAGTCGTTACGTCTTATAAATCCTTAGTTGTTAATTTATGTAGGTTGGTAACCTACATTTTCAGCTGTGAAAATGGTGGCCATATTGCCGTTGCTATGGCAACGGGAGGCTGCCTCTCCACCACAGTCTGCGCGCATTGATCAGTGTTGAAACTGCGAGGGATGTCGCGCCTCAAAATAAAGTGTGATGCGTAATAAAACATAAATTATTAAAATAATGTAAAAGATTTCTTGTGTAGCTATCCGTATTCCATTATTTCAAATCATGTCTATGCACTTATTTTATTCACATTTGTACATAAATTGAGGCAAACCTTATAAACTTACATACCCAGCATCAGAAAAATAATCATAAAAATTAAAATAGGTAAAAAATATAGCCCCAATACAATGTTTCATTAACGGCATAAGATAAAAACACCCCGTGCCACCCCTGCGATCTCGTCTCGACCTCAATGCGCAAAGCCTCACTCTCTGTCGAGCTTCCCTCCGGAAAAGTGCGTCCTGTCCCTCCGTCTTTTGTTTCATTACTTGACTCCGCATCAGTTTTTTGGTCCAAGCAAAGTGTGTTTTTCTCTTTAAAAATGCTTTCGCTGTCGCTAATAATCTAGGTAGGTATATGATTGTGTAATTATATTGCATATTTTTTCCAATAACTTACTACTTTTATTTACACGTACGCAATATTTGACAGATTAATTTATAGTGAAATACTTAATTAAAAAGTGAACAATGGCTAAATTATTAACTAAACGTGTTAAAGACAATACATACGTTGGTGAATTTCAAAATAAAAATGTGATTGTTCCCTAGGCTCGATCTTGCAGCATGAAAGTGAAAGACATGTCGGAAGATGAATCTAATACTGAAGAAATTGTCCCCATTGCGGTGCAGATATTTCTGTGGAGGCAAACAACACCATTCGTCAGACCGAGACTTGGCAAAGTCCATGATGCTGCGTGCATGGTGAGTTACCATAATTAATCAATTAAACGTTACGTGTTATAAATGTTAACCCTATAAAATGCTTTCTACAGTGTGGCAATGACTTAATAAGAATGAATAATGATAAAAACATTATTTGTGCTCCTCAAAAACTGTTAGCGCTATTTTAAATCTGTAATAATTCCTGTACACGCTTCTGAGTGTAAATAGCAAAAATGATTCAATTGTTTCGAATGCATCTGTAAATATGCCCCGTTTTAATGTTGCCCTTTGATGTGAAACGTTCGGACTAAGTATTTGTGGCATCATTATCATAATATTTGTAAATATGGCAGTCACTTACCAAAATTTTATAAAAGATGACCAAATTTTTAAGCCTCCATAACATTTACAAAGGCAACATGTTGAAGAAAATAAATAATTTGGCATTAAATTGCAAAATCGTGTAGATATGGAACTTAAATTAGGTTTAAGTGTGTGTGTAAATGTTTATTGTAAAGTGTTTCAATTGTTTATTCACAACATGCAGTTCTGTCAACGAGCACCAGGGCATCATGTAAGTATGTTTGTGTGCTTCTTGTTTCATTTCTTTATGTACCTATGCATTTGTTACTTTTATTCCTCATGATTTTTCGCTAATAAAAACTTAATAAGACTGATAAGTCGTGCCAACTTACCGATTCAACTATTAAGGTTCTTCGCATAAACGTTTCGTAGGGTATTTTAATGCATTTCTTTTCTCTGGCCATTACAATTATTTAGAAAGTACTATTCAATATTATATTTTGCAACTAGATACATATTTATTTTATTAAAGATTTTTGTACTGTAGGATTTGTGTATCATTTTAATTGTTACCTAGTTATTAACATGAAATAATTCGCTGTCTATAGGTATCAATTACTGTTTGGTAAGGCGGTTAAACGATTACGGATACAAATATTACTCTTATTATAAGCTGCAAAATTAAACAATGGACTACAGAAGATTGCGAAGTATTCTCGAATAATTTTCAATTAATGACCCAAATATTTATCAATCATGAGGCCTTCTTTCAACAAAATTATTCTTAAAAATATAATATTGCTTCGCACGTATGCAGATACTTTGGGTCCACTTTATAAACATAATTAATATATTTAAATTCAGCGCTACTGCCGTACTTTAAATTGCCCATCCATTCCTAAGAGTTTGAAAGAGTATCGAATATATTTGAATTCCTTGCACATCCCACGGAAACACTACATTTATCCAGGGTGTGAGCTAGCTCCATGCCAAATTTTATCAAAATTGGGCCAGTGCAGCGGTTTGAGCATGAAGAAGTAACAAACAAACTTTCGCATTTATAATATCAGTAGGATATACGGAAAGAATAATACATTGTATATTTTATTAGTCCATCTATGTATGACGCAATGACGGCAAGACACTTGCGGAAATTACTACACATTTCTGGACAACATTAGCAAACGCCATCCCCAGACTGCCTGATAAATAAATACCTACATGTGGTCGTCACAAACACAGGTCTATGAAAGCAGAATTCCTAAGCTGTGGAGACAATACCAGGCGCCAGGACTTAAGCCCTCTGATTGTTGCCTATCCTAGCGAATGGTTAATATTATTTCGATCCTTGGGTTTAGTCCGAATAATTTGAAACGAGATAAGGTCAGTGCGTGGTGGCATGTTGGTAAACGGACTAGACGCGACTGCCAACATGTTCACGGTGGTCGCGAGATCGAATCCCAGGGCACACCTCTGACTTTTCAGAGTCATGTGTGTATTGATAGTCAATCACCACGCACTAAAACGGTAAAGGAAAACATCGTGAGGAAACCTGCATACCATAGCGATTTATAAAAAATTCTATGGTATGTAAGTCCGCCAACCCGCACTAGGCCAGCGTGGTGGACTGTATGGCCTAACCACTCTCCATCGGACTGTCGATTGTAGAGTAGGCCCGTGCCCTGCAGTGGGACCTATATGGGTTGATAATGTATGTAAGTAATGTAAGGTCAGGGTGGCATATTCCGTATATGGGGCATTAACCGACAACTTCCAATTAAATAAATAGAAAGCTTATGATATCCTTTTCTAACATGCCAACTCTCAAAGCTGTAATTTGAATGTAGGGGAAGCAGGGGGAATGGCGTTCACTTAAGGAAAACATGGTGTAATTTTAAAATTATTTATTATAAATCAAAATTAAGAAAAATAACAAAGTCTTTAATTATCGAGTAATCAACAAACTAACAAAAAAAGCATATAATATATTTAATCTACGAGTAATAGGAAAAAATGATAAAAAAAAACATGTGTGAGCGGCATTGCCCCTGACTGGGTAATGCCGCTCATGGTACAGGGTAATAACGCTCAAACATTTTATTTGGAATATAACAAGTAAGATACATTTTAATTAAAGAAATACTAATGAGCATCAACATTTATGGAATGAATATAAAATCTATATCACAAATCAGCATCAACTATACGTAAGATTAGCCTTTTCAATTTAACAAATCATTTTTAAACGGTCTCTTAAAGTAGTAAATGGTATGTTAAATTGTTGTGCTGCTTTTCTTTTCGACAAACCTCCTTCGGTCCAAGCCGCTTTGGCAGTAGTCCTTTGACGATTTCTTGGCATATCTACAAAAGTTAAAAAAAAAAATTACTAAGGGTAATGGCGCTCAGATGAGCGCTATAACCCCAAACGGCCATTTTGTGATTAATTGAAATTAAAAAAAAACTGACACATAATTGTTGAAAATTGATTGTATTATTTAAAAATAGAATATATTTAGTGTCAGAAATGTAAAATTAATAATGAATAAGCATTTAAAGTTTGGACTTACCGACAAAAAACACCGAACCTAAAATTACATCGACGCGGCCGCAAACGAAGAAACTCACTTCACGGTCACAAGGACGCGAGCTGATTGACCGTTGGCGTTGCTGTCTGTTAGAGGCCCCTCCCCTCACGCTCCACGTAACGCGGCGTGTTGCTATGTTCAGGTCTGACTGAGTTACAGAGGTGAGCGCCATTACCCAGTGAGCGCCATTCCCCTGCTTACCCTACTGTATTTAATTGGAAGTATAGTATAATAATATGCCACCCTGACTTACCCCAATAATGTGTAGAACTCAAAATTATGCCGCCAATAATTTAAACTTCATTGCCAGACGCAGTGCCATAAATTTTTACTTTTTACGAAAACGCTTTTTTAAATTTTTACTCTTACTTCTAAGTTTTGGTATGTATAATTTTGTCACGTAAAGGAAGTTTATAAACTTACTAGCTTTTGCCCGCAATTTCGTCTGTGTGATGAACTGTACTTTGCATTATGTTATATACACTTAAAAGTCTATAGATACTATCCTAAACTTTCTTTCACTCCCATTTCTCCCCTCAAGAAGATTAAAACCTAAAACCACGAATGACGTGATTATTTATTGGTGATTTTTTCGTCTCGTCCCATCATTTTCACTTATTAGACGTGTAGTTCTTCCCAGTTCTCTTTGAATATAAAAAATTACAATTTTGTCGCGATTCCACTCAAAAAGGAGCCTAAGTGTTAATCCAGGTTGTCGGCTGCCGATCTGAGTTGATCGCGCACAAACGTATAATCATACAAAAACTCGAAAAAAACATTATTTTGGATTCTATTATCTTAATGTAGTCCCCCATATTGGTTTTTCTCATTTATATTTCATGTACAGACATCGATTGGTTACAATATATGTAATATGCATAGTTGTAGTTTTTCCAATGAGTATTAAGTCCCTTAACATAATGTTTAATTTTAAATCTTGTATTCGACTAGAAGAAATGGCATTATGTTTTATCTGATCACAATGCTTACTAAAAAAATGAAATGTCAGTTTGACGTTTGTTTGTTTACAAATACTATCATTGTTTAAAAAAAATTAAAATATTAAACAAAATAAATAACTTTAACTAACCATGAAACTATATTTCTTTTATGCTTTCGCCATGCTTAGGAGTTAAAAGAAGCCTGCAAGGTAAGAATGTGTGAGTTGAAATATATTAGGTTATCCTAATGTTTTGATCCGGCATAAAATTTTTAAGTATTATTAATGAATTATTTCTACCACAAATAAAATCCTTTAATTTTTTTATTCATTTATAGAACTCCAGACTTGAATTAAAGATTGAATAACAAACTTACGAAAATGTAAACAATAATCAGAAATGTCCTTTTTAAAAAATCAAAAAATATAAGATAAAAATGCTTAATAATGTACTAACATATATCAATATCATTTGAAATACTTTTAGTGTCATAAGGATATTTAAAAGTAGTTAAAATTTCATTTCAGTCATTTGAAAAGGTCCTCGTTCAGAACCTCCGTTTTGGTCTGTCAATAAGTCTTTCTGAAGCTATAGAGGCGATTCCACGATGGCGCTTGATACAGTCAGCCCTGCCACATGTGATGCATGCCTTGGCATCACTCTTACAGAACAGGTGATATAATATTTCAAGTTTGTTAATGATAGGATTGAGGGAGAATAATAGAGGAGGCAGAGGTCACCTTCTTAAATCAAAATAGGTATATTTATAAATAAACAACATTTATTTTTTTGAAGAACTACAGGAGATAAACATCTGACATTTTTATAACTTGATGTGAAGTAAAATATTATGAAATTGACATACTTGAGAATAAGTTGTAGAAATAAAATTACTAACCCACGAAGTGTCTAATTTGTAAATTTTTATTTTTTTATTTAGTTTCATCATTTATATAAGTTCATGAAGATCTGCAAATGAATTTGCCCACTAACAAACCCACAGTTAATGTTTTGAATATTTTTTTAAAGATGTTATAAATATAATTTTAGAGTAAAAGACAACATGCAGTCTTTGGGCAATGTGGAGACGAAGCTTCTGTACACCCTGCATTGGATCCTGCTTGATGCTTCAGATGAATGTGCGGATAATGACTATGAAAATGGAATCTACTTTTCTAATCCATTCCATTATCTTTTCTCAGTTCCAACTATGACAGTAAGTATTAATGTTTTACCTATACTGCTATTCTTTAAAAGACTTGGAAATTTGTATTGTGCAAATATACAATTGAATACTACATCATTTTTTTTCGCATATAGTATGTCAATAGAAATCTTTTTTCAGTTGTTTGTGTTTCTATTTGCTCCGCTCGCGCACCATCTTAAAGAATCGGACTTCACGAACAATTACCGACTGGAGAACGGGCTGAAGATGTGGCAGGCGATGTGGGAGTTCCGCCACCCCGACGCGCCATGTTTCACCACCCTGGTGAAGCCTAAACCTAAGCCGCTCGGAGGCAAGTTTTCCAAAAGACCTCAACACGGAGATGTATTTATGGGAAGTATGTACTTTGTGTGATTGTAGGGTTTCTCTCACCTTTGGGTTTCTGTACTTTCCCATACTTCTTTCTTTTCCCTTATACATATGTATTTGGTTTTAACTGTCTAATATTTTCTCCTGTATTATTTTTCAATTCAATATATAGATTTAAGATATTCTGTGAAATACATTACTTACTAATACATAAAATTTTTGAAAGTGTATTTTGCTCTATGAATATATTTATAATCTATTAGAACCTTCAGCTATACAAAGCCTTTAAACATGACATGATGTCTCTCAAGTAACTTCAAATATTCGGCATAAGTGCAACTCACGCACCCATGGTATTGGCAATAATCACACAAATTATTTCCCTACATCAAAACGTAAAATCATATCCCTAGTAGAAATATAAATTTTCATAAAAATCTAGTATCTAGATACTGATAACTAACACACATGGTCTCCCATGTATGTAAAGCAATTTAACAATTTAAACTTTAATACAAGTAAACATGTAAACTCCATGCCAAAAAGGATTGTTTTTTAATGGTAATTTTATTTATCAGGAAAATTCTCTAAAGAAGAAGGGCCGGCAAATGGCAGCCCACCAAGCCAAAATATGTCAACGACCCCGTCAGAAGTGCCTTCAAAGCAGGCCAGCACTGAAGAGGAACCGTGGCTATCCTCTCCCAAGGATACGATCTTTCCAGAAACTATTCCAGAAGAAAGCTCTAGCACTGAAGAAGAGCATGTCGTAAGACTACTTTATATTAGGATATTTCGTAAAGTAGAAAATGATTAATAACCTTTCTCTCTCCTTTCTCTTATCTCCAAGCAAAGGTTGCTTGGAAGAGATTGCCTTGTGCAATGAGTCCTCCGATTGTTCTTATTTATTAGGTTTTGTTTTCTGAGTGTACAATAAATAAATCAGATCCTATGTAAGAAAAGTTTAGTTCTTCTATGTTTTTTTTTTTGTTTATGAGATGAGGTGTAACAATTGATTTGAAATATTTTTGTATTTACAAAATGAACATTTCATTTTCATCCAATAATATGAAATTCCCTCTAGTTCATATACAGACTGCCATCGGAGCAAAACTTTGGAGGTGCAGTAAAAGAAGCCTACACAGTTTATGCTGCAGATCCGAGCATATTCCAAATCCGGAAAACTGAAGCTGCTAAGCCTCCATTGCCGGGCATCAAACCCTTACCGCAAATCAGTAAAATGAGGTAATTTACAATTTTTAGTCTACTATTGTATTGGTTCTAGAAAAATATGTCTGCCTCGACTACCTGAGTGGCGCATTTCTACTAAGGTATTATAGCAGATTATTATATAATTGCTAATGCACAGTTGTGATCGTGGGTTCGAATCCCAGGTCGGAAAAAGTGATATTGAATTTTTCTATTTATAATTATCAATCTGGAGACAGGAATCTGTGCCCGATATGGCTATAGGCTCGTCCCTATCACATCGTGAAACGGAAAATATAAACTGAAACGTAGGTTTCCTGATTGTACCTCTACCTAGCCCTGCTGGGAAGAAGGCGCGAGTTTATGTATGTATGTATGTATTTATGTAGAAAATTATATCTATAATCTAATAACCAACTTTCAACAACTATTAAGATATTATCTAATATATGTGTTGCATAACGTATTTATTCTTATTCGTGGTACAGCTCATCAGATAAAGAATCCTTGGCTGACGGCGTTTCGGGTCAGGGTTTGAAAGGCACCCCGACATCTACTGAGAAACCGCCGTCTGCTAAGCAAATACACGTAAGTTTTTAATACGGTACATTTAGTTTCCAGAAATAATGAATCTCCATTACCAAAATATTTTTTTTTCTAGGTTTCAGCAGCAACTTTTCTAGATGTAGCCACTTTACGCTGTCTATTCGCTACTCAATGGCAAGAAGAAGGCGTGTATTGGGCATTGCATTATCTATATAACAGGTAACGTTATCTTCCATGTAACTGCTAGACATATTGAGACTTAACATCTTATGTCTGAGGATAGCGAGCGCAGTGGAATACCAAGCATTGCTTTGTAATTCATGATATTGTTTGCTTTTACTACTGTCCATAAGCGGTCGTATCGCTTACCATCAGACGAATGTCATGCTCGTTATGCACTTCATTGCAATAAAAGTATAAGTGCATTTATAGCTAATCCAAGAAATGTGCATGTTTTTAATACTTTTCTTGATTTTGTAATCAGGCTCCGTGATATCTGCGATGATATATCAAAGCAAGTGCAACCGAGAAAGAGGAGCAATTCCTTACCTATCCCAAAAATAGAAGTGTCGGTATACCAAAGCCCAGATATCAAAGAGCGGGACTCTTTGAAGAATTTCATGGAAGTGCCAGAATTAAAAGATATGTCACCAATAACCGAATTGCCTTTCGCCACCGCACCCAAAATTGATGAAGAGAACGTAATGATCAGACGATCTAGCGAGAAAATAAAACGTAAAATGAAGATGGCGGACTTAAAAGCATTCGTTGAAACGAAGTTACTGTCAAAATCAGAGAAAGCGTTGGAGAAAATTGGACAAGATGACCACAAGTTCACGTTCCATACCGCTGTTCGGATGATTTCGGTAGTTAGTAGTATTTATATCGACTTATTACCAAATGGTTAATAATAAATTGTAATGGCTGTGACAAGCTTCAAAGTTAATTATCAATGTACCTAGATATTTTTATGTGTATAAGAATTTTACTCCGTTTTAACCTCTTATATACTTTTAGGAATATCATCGAAGCCTAGATAACGCAGACGACAGGCCTAATTCCGCTCTAGCCAGCCATTTCCCACCCCTTGCTCCCAGACTTACCGGAGATTTGTTTCATTGCAATCTAATCAAAGGAAAAAGTATGCCGAGCCTTAGGTAAGTCTATTTGGGATATTATTTTCATGCATTCCATTGCCTTCCTTCATTGGGACTATTCTATCCAATTTTTATAGCTATGACTTTTTTCAAATACAATTTGTACTTATGTATGTAGATTTGTAAATCGATATGTAATATAAATTGAAATTCTGAATTATTCTATACAATTAGACTAGCTTAGGTTATAATAATGTGTGATTTGTTAGTTAGTACCAAAATTTTCTAATTTTGTATCTGGAACGAGGAAGTATTACATATGGATGAAAAGGCAAAGAGCTGAATCATTTCGTCCATATAAAACGATTATTTTGACTGCTTTACTTATTTTTTCAAAGCGTAATATGATATCGCGGGGCGAGCCTTAATATGATTATTACCAGGAGCGAACACTACTCGTCTGTCGGCTATTTCGTATTTTATTCTTAATATCACAATTCTTTTTGATCTTCGTGGTCATTGCACAGCATGATTTATTTTCCAACACATTTTCTAAGTGACATTTCCTGTCTAAATATTGTATTTATTCTCTTTCTCCCGTCTTGTTAACGCTTATTCCCGTACACTATTGTAATGGACAATATCGTCGTTAGCTGTTTGATTGATGAGCTAACATCCAATGGGTAAGTTTACAAGCAATGTCACATATAAATTAGAGGCTTCCATATTTAGACGTTTGACAAGCACTGCGGGAAGATTTAATAGCAAGATGTGTTGATACGATTGTAGAGATTCGCTTTGTACAAAACTTCATACGATTGGGGCTAGTAGAAAAGTTAAAGCTTTTAAAAATTACAGACAATTACTTTGATAAGGATCATAATGAAATTATTTATGCACATACATATCAAAGTGATTGTAAGCGCATTAGATTCAAACAAACAATATGAATCATGCTGTAGAGTACGATGTAGCTAGGCAAATACGTAAAGTATTTAGATTTGTTAATTGCTTCGATTGAATAAATCGACTTAAAAGATAGTCTAGTGTAGAATTTAGCACCGTTTACTGCCATTAAACTAATAAGGTATAATTAATTTAAATCATAGACGAGGCGTAAAGGATGTTTAGTTTAAATAAAATTGATAGTATTAACACAAGAGGCATGGATTACGCAAGTAATGCACATAATGAAATAACCAGTGGCATATAAGCTGTTATTCAAGCTGAGTTAAAACCATAAATAGCTTTATCACTGAATTAAAATGCAGTGATATTTATTCGTAGATACATCGGAGAGATAAAGACGGAACGTGCCCAAGGGCCGTCAACCACAGCGCCAACCAACGTCCAGAAGAAGAAAAATCCAATAATAACTGTGACAGAACATACTCCTACACCGTCGCCAGATTATCTATCTAAGACGAGACAAGTTAGTAACACCTCTGCTATTTTGTTACATGGTATTTAACTATCATGCAAACAACATATATTGTTATTAAATGTATATGATAACTTCCAGGGTTCGTTAGAATCTCAGATAGATTCAGTAAGCATGCAAGGCTCACAGCACATACCGACCCCGGAACGAAAACCTAGTCTCACTAGATCTCAAACTGATTCGAATATTACGTACGTGGTGGAGGAGATACAAGAAGCTCCAGGATCCATACATTACATCACTAAAGACGGCGATGTTAATTTACAAGTTGTTCTTAAGGTACGAGTTGATACAACTAAGAATTATTCACATAAGCCCTTAACCATCACGGCTTCTTGCATAGTCAGATTTAAAACCTATTTTACCTATCGAATGTTTTGTCTCTTTTGAACGATTTTTGATTTCAGTATGAACGAAGAAGACAAAACATTCAATAGCTTAAATATATTTTAAAACTTTCTATGCATAAGGCCATTATAGGTACTTCAAAATGCTAGCGTTACCAATAAGAAGTTATTTTAGAATTTTTTGCCCCTAAGAACATTCAGTAAGGAATGATTTTTTTATGGAAAGTTAATTCTGAAGAACGAAATATCTAAATTACAGTTCTAAGCTTTGAAAATTTTGACGATTAGAAATCCTATTAGGCACACACAGCATGTAGCAAATAATTTATTACAAAATTGAGATTGTATTCGCAGGCAGTTTACGCGGTATCGACAATGGACAGTTTTTATATAACTCTACGAGTTATGGAAGTGATGTTAAACCTGGTCGACACTTTAATGGAAATAGGTGTTCATAAATATTGGCAAAATACTAAATCAGATGAACAACAACCTGGCCCGACAGATCCTTTAGCAGATTTCAACAAAGACAAAGATAGTAAGGTAAATTAAATTGTAAAGTTTGGTAGATAAGATTTAATAGAGATTGCTCCTAATTTCACTTATTAATTGGTTCAGGAAAGAGATTCTGGTATACCTTGCGGTCAAAGTCAAGAGTCAACTAATGTTGAAGGTGGCGAAAGTACTAAAGATAAGTCCAAGGAAGAAGAAGATTTAGACTGTCCTTATTATATGATAATGCATATTGTGCTCAGGTGAGTCGCAATATAGTGGAGACGTAAACCCGGGCTAAGTAGTATATATTACCACAATCAATACTAACCGACAAAAATGTTCTCCATATTCTAAAGAAATTAAATTTTTCACATACCTCATAAGTTATTGTAGCAAGAAATACGATAATCAAATTGCAACAAGAAACAGTAAAAGTAATATATATTTAATTACAAACTTAAAAATAAAAGTAATGTGTAATTTTACGGTATATTTTTTTATATACTTGTAACAAACTCCATTAGTTATTTGCGTTTATTTTCATTTTTTGCAGGATTCTCCGTCAACTTGGATGTTCCCACGGCTGCACCACTGCCCTTCGAGGTCCTCAAGCCGAGTGTCTCCGCGTGCAAGCTCGCAACTCTCTTCGCCAACTACGATCTGCTTGCATACAAAAGTTCACCAAACGACTCAAAGACATGACTAAATTCTCTCCCATCAGGGAAGTGCTTGATAACCTGCACGCGACTATCGGCTTCTGTGCTGAACCGGCTTCTTTGGTGTCACCTTTGAGTAAGTTCATTTACAATTTCAGTACTAACAGTTTGATACTACGCTTATTGATAACATTACTTGCCCTCAATCTATCACATTTCACAAGGTACAAACATCATACATTCTCATACATTTTCTTAAGATATTTGTGGGTGGATATCGAAAAATATAATCCGAAATCATAACTTAAATCTTATTCACAGATCAGCAAAAACGCAGTTTTGCGAAATCACCAGACATAAGTAATCTACAAGCTGGATACGCTACCAACTTCGGCCAAACTCAAGGTGCCAATGCTAATCGAGCTATCGAAACCTTCATTATTGAATCTACGTTTAGGGTCCTCGTCACTCGATTCGCTCTTATGCACAAGGAACTTAAAATGCTCGATAATTCGGTAAGTCATTTACTACTTTGCGTTTAGATACCTTTATCTGATTTATTTGCAATCAATACTGAAATTGCAATCAACTGCGAAGAAAACCTTCGAAGTTTTAATACATTATTGTATACTGAAATAAAATAACAAAAATTTGTATTCTTTTACAGCCTTGTAACATCTCCAATTCTTCAGTGTTCCGTTCTTTCACTTTAAATTGCTTTATCAATTTTAATTCTTTCTCTTCTTCTTTATTCTTTTTCTACTAATCATTTCAATTTTTAATATATTAACAAAACATTTAGAAGTATTTTCTTAGTAGTTATAAATTAAACCATGATTTTGCAGACATTGTACATGGAAGTTCGGCTACTATTGAGCTACGTGCGAGAGGCCCACGGTTCTGAATATCGCCTGGTCGCTTTCAGTGCTTTACTAGACACTGCCGAACGACCAGACAGTCAACTGAAAGACACTAATATGCAGACCACCAGAGTCATAAGGTATATTGTAGTTTAGCGTAAAATATTATAGTCTTAATCCAAGCCAATTTAGTTCATAATATTAAAAAAGTCATATTTTAAAAAGATCCTACGATTTACTTTTATGAATTCCGCTAAGACCGCGCTCGATTTCCACGGTCTAAAGCATTTAAGAGACAGTTTATCCGAACATGAATTTATTAATTAATCTGCTCATTAATCTGAATCTATTTCGTTTTTTTAATAATAACGTCATACGTAAATATCACGCCTGTATCCCACGGGGACAGGCATAAACGATGGATCTCCACTTTTTTCGATCCTGACATATTACTCTCGCTTTGCCGACTTTATTCTTATTGTACATAAGTCTTTATTATACAACGTACTTGATAATTATCCAACAACCTTACAGCGATTTATCTTAATTCTTTATTTATTGATATCATAGACACATATCGCGCGCATCGGAGGAAGAGCGTGGTTCAGACACGGGCGCTGATTCAGGATATGCACAAGATGAGCGCATACATAAGAAATTTACCTTCAAGAAGCGAAGCACTTCCTCTACTGGCGCTCACGTAAGTACTAACACTGATATGAAAGGTCTTCTATTCTCGACAGATAGGTCATATACATATACAGGGTGATATTGAACACATAGTACTTAATTTAGCCCACATGTTTCTCATTACCCCAGGTGACTTGGTACAAAATTTGATAACAATATGAGAAGATCTTTTGTCAAAACTTTTGAATTTAGTTAGCATGATTTTTGGGCATCCATATACGAGATACGAGTATTTTTACCGTTTAGCTAAACTTCAGTTCGGTTCGGGAACTTACGTGAGCCGTAAAAAGAGTCGGTATCTATAGCGGTTGATCAAAAACCTTGAGACCTAAAAATGCAGTTTTTTACAAAACTATCTGGCAATTTTTGTCCAAACTTGTTAGAATGTTACCTAGGGTGGTTAGGTACACGTGGTTATTAAATGCCATATATCAATATCACTATGTATAAAGAGGGATCAATACAGAAGCCAAAAAGTTTATTTTATACACTAAAATATTGCGTGATCAAGATTTATATGGATGAAAAGCAAGGACAAATTTTTGTATGGGATACAGATATGGATATGCACTAGTGACTGTTTTACTAGCATAATGTAGTTAATAGTATAAAATAGAAAGCATGTTTATTCAAGTAGGTATACTCAATTTTTTACCACTTACAGCTATCAACTAACAAGAGGCGGTTTTTAAATCAATGCCAATAAAGTTTAACAATATATTACAGAGTCTACTAGAAACGGACGGCGGCGACGAGTCCGCAAGTCAATCGCCCTTGTCAACTCGTACGCGTCGCTACCAGCTAACTCCGCGCCACTCGGAACGTACAATACCCGCTACCTCGTCCGCTGATATCACGCCACATCATAAAATACATCATTCCAAATCCATACCCTCCAAGTTTCATATCAGCGGTATCGGTTAGTCTATTTAAATGCTATCATTTATTTTGATGTTTTATGGCCAATCTTATCATATTTTTGACACGCTCTTGCTTTCTTCCTTTATCCTTACCATTTCGATAGTTAAATTCATGTGCGTCGAAATTGGCTTAGCTTTTGCACTCGATCTGCTATTAGATAGTACTTGTAGGAATATGTATTTTTGTATACACCCTTAAGGCCAGCGCAGACCGGGACGGAATACCAAGGGATTGCATTTTTTACCAAAGGATATTAATCCCCCGTCATGCCGTCCCGGTCTACGCTGGCTATACGTAAGCTTGCCGCATGTATACTTACGGCTTTAATCGAAGACTATTATTTATTATACAGCTAATTTCGATCTAGAATATTTTGTCTTCTTCGCTCAAACTAAATTTAAAAGTCGTTCAAAGGGGACAGTACATTCGATAGCTAAAATAGGTTGTAAAACCGTACATGAATAACGCCTTTAGCATGCATTCTATTGGCGCTCGCGTAATTGCACGCACACTAATACGCATGCGGGTGCGTCCTTGCACTTGAAAAGCACTTACGCACTGTTCAGATTTGAATCCGAAAACAACACCAATCAAACAAATTAGGGTGGAATTTCATTATAAATTTTACACATAATTAAATCCGAGAATTAGAAACCATGTACATATCACTCTAGCACGCACGAAACTAAAGAAATAGTGTCCAATTTTATTCCAACTTGAAGATTTGGAGGCGGTATCCGAATCAATTTATAACTTCTCGCACAGAGTACAAGCATAATACTATGGATAGATCGAATTCAGATTGGACGCAGTACGTAAGTACCCAAAAGATGTAATATGTTATTAGTGATATGTGCTATAAGTCAAGGGTTCCCAAAGTGTACGCCGCGCCGCGGCGATTAGCGACTTGGTGCGCTGTAGTCTCTCTTTCTCTTTCAATGCTAAGGGCGACGAGACAAATAAACTTGTAGTAGATATTATAAAATTGGAAAGTCCCGGTTGAGTAAGTACAATAAGCAGTGTGTGGTGTGCGGCAGTGAACTGGTTCCGGCAGAAGCCGGCTTGCTCGTCGCTGGCTCGCAACGGCGGCGGGTCGGGTGAGTCTCTGCCGATGTCTGGCAGCACGGCTTCGCTGGTGCGCGCACCACTGGCGCCGCCCGCACCGCCCGCGCCGCCGCGACCCGCGCACGTCAAGCGACGCGTCGGATACACGCTCAACAGGTCGCATGCACGCACGTGCAATTAATGTATTTTCTTCCTTTTCCTTCTTTATTTTGTTATTATTATTCACATTGTGTTTTCCTCATTGAGATAACATACCAGAGGGGACACTGCAAACAAAATTTTTGTAACAAAATGAATGGTACATTCTATTTCTGTCTCTGTCACGCCAACGAAATAACATTATCTTCCCTCTCGTTTCACTGTGTACCCGTGTGCACGCACCATACGCAGAGATTTTGTTCCCGATGTCCGCTCTAGTATACCTCAATGGTTTTCCTTCTTTCTATTGATTGTTATTATTCCCATTGGTTAAGTTTGCCTTGTTCATTAGAATGTAAGGTTTTTTGGTTTATATGCTTTTAATTTGTATTTAACTTGACATAAATTAATACGTACACAAATATAAAAACACGTTTCACTACAAAATAAATATATTTCAAAATATACATGGAACAATTACATAACTTACCTATATTAGACACAAAATAGATTTCAATATAAATGTAACAAAATAACTATTTTAAATTACACAACTCATCAGCTAACATGTAGGTACCTAATGTTACAGAGCTCGCAAACGAGTAGAAGACAGGTTAAATAGATTCGGAATAAGGAAAATTGGGAAGAAAAGAGATGGGAGTATAGAAGAAACCAGTGGAGGTTGTAAGTATCAAACACACTAAATGTTGAATTTGATTTCGCAAAATTAATACATATGTATTAATTTGATGGATAAGTTGCTCATTTAAACTAGTAGATCGAATACAAATCTATTTACATAAGTATTGGAATATATATACAGGGTATATCAAGAGTGCTACTGAATAAGAAGCCGGGTGGTACTTTAAGTGACTTAAGACATAATGCAACTAAATTTTGTGCAAAAAATTGTGACGATTTTTTTTTTGTTATTTTTTTTCTATCGTCTTATTGGGATAGTAAATACATAGTTTTTTCTTAAATAATATTGTACACACTTTTATTTGTAAAGACGCTATGGTACGCAAGGCTTCAAATTATTATTTTAGCTAAAACTATGGATTTACTACCCAAACTCGCGTTTTGGCGAAATTTTCAGTTGTATTGTGTTTGTAGTCACTTAAACTACCACCCGGCTTCGTTTTCGGTAGCAGTCTTCATATACCCTGTATATATAACATGGAAGTGCGTGGTGGCCTGTTGGTAAACGGACTAGACGTGACTGCTAACATCTTCGATCAAATATACACTAGATACTACACGAGCGCTAAGAAAATGGCACCAAAAAAGAGTGCTTTAAGCACTCTTTCGCCTTCAGTCACGCACCGACCGTTGATTCTAAAATGTCGCAGAACTTACGATAATATTATGTGAAAAGCTACTTTAAGCTCCTGGAATAAGGTCGAATTTGGCTTAATATATTTGGCATATATGATCTTTTTGTTTACTTTTTTTCATGTCATGCAGCGGTGCCACTTTTTAACAGAACATTTACAGGGAACTGTGTATCTAGTGTATATTTGATCGAAGGCCAACATGTTCACGGTGGTCGCGGGTTCGAATCCCAGAGCACACCTCTGACTTTTCAGTCATTTGTGTATTGATAGTCAATCACCACGCACTAAAACGGTGAAGGAAAACATCGTGAGGAAACCTGCATACCATAGCGATTTATAAAAAAATCTATGGTATGTAAGTCCGCCAACCCGCACTAGGCCAGCGTGGCCTAACCACTCAATCGTACCGTCGATTGTAGAGAAGGCCCGTGCCCTGCAGTGGGACGTTTATGGGCTGATACAGAATATAACATGGACACATGGTACGTGTGTAGACATGTCTCGTCGCGGCTCGGCGGAGGGCGGGTCGGGCGGCGCGGAGTCGGAGGTGGTGGTGCTGAAGCGGCGGCGGCTGGTGGCGGCGGCGCCGCTGTACGCGGGGCTCGCGCGCTTCAGCTTCATGCTGGACGCCACGCAGCCCGGCGCCACGCCCGACGCGCTCTTCATGGCGGCTCTGCTGGATCTGGTCGGTGTTTTATCACTTTTGTGTAGTGGTCAGGGTTATTATAAATTGGATAGGTGGACTGCTTTTGAGGGATTTTACGATAATATTAAAAAATTGGGCATCACAATATATTTTGTAACTGTCTATAGCACCAAATTGTGTTCAATGAGTCTCTATGGCACTGCTATTTTAAAGCACAATAAACTACTGTTCTGATACTATAACATTTTGTAACTTACGAATTCTGTCCATTGCTAATGAAAACATCCATTCTTGTATCAGGAAAACCAAATAAAAGTAACAGTAAAAAATGTTAGAAACTACTGGACCAAATTACTATATTATATGTTTTTACATCACCACAGCCACACACTGTAGTAGTGGGAAGGGCGGCGATACTTCTTGAATGCGCACATTTGGTTCACAATTGCAACAAAGGACAGTGGCCGTATTGGATGAAATCCAACCTCAAAGGCGCAGGTGAGCTCAAAATCGTTTTTTACTTACAAAAGATTGATATTTATACATATTTACAGAAAAATCATTGCCATTTCCAGTGTCGATGAGCCCTCAATTAAGAAGACAACGTTTAGCTGGAAAACTGTTTTACCAATGGGCAGAAGTAAGACTCAAATTGTAGAACTTTTTTTTTGTATATCCTAAAAAATATGTTTTTATTGCGAATAATGGCGCGAAGAGCATGGCATTCGCCCGATGTTAAGCGATACGACCACTCATAGACAGAAGCAATACCAAACTACAATATGCATTGCAAATCAATGCTCGGCATTCTACTGCTCTCGCCATCCTTAGACATAAAATGTTAAGTCTCATTTTGTCCAGCCAGTACACTGGCTACAATAATTTTCAAGAAAATATTTTAAAGAATCTCAGGTATTAAAAACGTGCAATTGTATTTTAGGCTATAGGCAATAGATTGGAGGAAATGTTGGTGGAAGACAAAAAGCATGTGGACACAGTTGTGAATTTGGTCACTGATCCTGATGGCCAGCGCGAACTGTTGCAACAAGATGAAGAAGAAGACTTCCTTGATGAAGGTAATTATCTATTCACATGAGTGCTTAAGCTAATACTTTGTGTAGTTAACATTATTTTATGATTTTAACTAATATTCAATATCTTTATTACACCTTATTTGGGTCCGTGTAAAATGCCTTGCTTCTTTGTCCACTTCTAAAATATTATGTCGATTATTGTCTCAATCAAATGAATTAACAAAAT
Organism: Hyles euphorbiae; assembly: GCA_023078785.2. Classification (NCBI taxonomy): domain Eukaryota; kingdom Metazoa; phylum Arthropoda; class Insecta; order Lepidoptera; family Sphingidae; genus Hyles; species Hyles euphorbiae. The sequence goes on along the minus strand of CM041034.1, from coordinate 8,156,173 downwards.
ACTTCCATATTTTTTTATTTGATATTATGTACTTATGTTTATAAGTCCTAAATAATAATCTAACATATAATACTAACGTCCCTTGTAGCCAGCATTCGCCTTCCTGGAAAACCTATTGGTGCGGAATGTCCTCGCGCTTTGAGAATAATCGCCTGCGTCTTACTGTTTGAAATAACCGCATTCTTACGCGAGACCTACCAAGGCCTGCCGAAAACTTTCCGCTCGTCTCTAAAGGAGCGCGGCCCGTGGGACAGAGTGTACAGGTACGAAAGCACATAGAGAATGTTAGTTTTACCTTTGGTAAGTAGTTGACATATCCGTGTAAAACGTATTTATTTTTGTCGTTATGTTATGCAAAGGTGGATGGAAAAACGTCGATTGTTATGTAACAATAAGTGAGTTGATTATTATCAGTTTAATTGTAATATGAAATAATGAAAAGTACGTGATATTTGATGAAGCTTTTATTTTAACAGGGCTCTTAGCAGTCAACACACATTAATGCCAGTCGAGTATGTTTACTAAAGACTAATGCATGTTCCCTCGCATACAACACTGCGCGTGCATGTGTAAATAGACTGTACATTATACAAACAAATACGTACACGCTAACAGGAAATACCTGAATGACGTTTCACTAATGAAATTCAATAATATAGGTAGTGGATATAATGAACACCTAATGAATTTTTCGGCACCGACTGACATTGTAAACGTGTCACCCGATTGCAGACTTCCATTATTGTTATACCGAGTGGTGGATACATGACGGCAATTTAAATTCCAATATTTTCAAATAAGTGAGAAAATAATTTATGTATTTAAGTTTGAAATGCTGTCACGACACCCACGCGTATGGTTTCAGTTAATAACGTCATGGGTCCACCACTTTTTTAAATGTTGCGTTGCTGTTCTATATTATGAACCAAAGATACTGACCTGTGCTACGTTTACAATGCTCTTACGTTTTGTTAAAATATTTTGTAACAATAAAATGATGCAGTAATACGTGCTTATGCACAAATAACATGCATGAAACTGTGTAAAATAAATCCACTTTAACAAATCGAATAATTTAAAAATCCACACTATTTATAACTTATACACCTTTTCAAAATTGATTTTTTCCAATAGATAAATAAATGAAATAGTGATTAGCTGATATTAGAGTACGAATACAAATTGCTTTGCTACATTGGCATGCAGAATATTTACAATGAACAAAACTCGATTGAATAGTGTCAATATAGAAGCTGATTCCATAGCTGCGATCCACCCCTAGAGATGTTTTTGTGTGGCACGTATTTGAAAGGGTGTTATTATGTGTGGTAGAGAGGCAAATCGTCGATGGAGCATGGCTTTGTCAAGTATGGGACACTCGCAAGCGTCCGCACAAAGTCTGCAATCAATCGCTGGCGCTGAAACTGAAAGGAAAATATCATTTGTGCTTCACGAACCTGAAAATGTTTCTGGAGGAAGCAATGTGACTGTAAGTTTATTTCTTTACCTTTATGAACTAAGTAATGTAATCATCTTCATTTCAAATCTTATATAAGTGTATAACCTTTATAATATATTTTTCTTTATGAAGTAAATATTTGTCTATTTAACATTCAGATTATAACTATTGATATCGCTAACAAAATCATTACAGAATAAGATCTCTGTGTGTGTGTGTAATGCAGTATGCAAGAGATAAACTCTTAATCTAAAATTACTTGAATGCAATGTATCTACATGATACTTTGCTGCGGTGGGAACCGGTTGTAGCGGGGGTCTTCGTCTGGTCTGTTACTAACAGTTCGCACTTACACAAATGCAGTATAATACCTTAGCATAAAATTCATTATTTCAATGATGAAATGTTTTGTAACACGCAACGTTCAACGTTTAAAACTAGAAGATAATACGCTGGTCGTTGGTAGTATTGAGTTCATTTTATAATAAAATTACAAAATTATACTTGTCCATTTCGGCTAAAACTCGACAGGTTAGGACGCCATGCCGAGGTAAAATGTTCAACTTACCTTTACTATTATTTTTATTGTGTAATATCTTAATAATATCTCTGTATAGTGCAAAAAATGAATAAAAATAATACCTTTAATTTGTCTTCATCATATCAGCCACAGGAAGTCCACTGCTGAACATAGGCCTCCCCCAATGATCTCCACAATGACCTGTTGGAAGCGGCCTGCATCCAGCGACTTCCTGCGACCTTAGTCAGATCGTCCGTCCACCTTGTGGGCGGGCGTCCGACACTTCGCTTGCCTGTACGTGGCCTCCACTCGAGAACCTTTCGGCCCCAACGGCCATCGGTTCTACGAGCTATGTGCCCGGCCCATTGCCACTTCAACTTGCCAATCCTATGGGCTATGTCGGTAACCTTGGTTCTCCTACGGATCTCCTCATTTCTGATTCGATCTCGTAGGGAAACACCGAGCATAGCCCGCTCCATGGCTCGTTGAGTGACTTTGAGCCTTTTAATGAGGCCCACAGTGAGAGGCCACGTCTCGGTGCCGTATGTCATCACTGGTAACACACAACTATCGAAGACTTTCGATTTTAAGCACTGAGGTATTTTGGACGAGAAGACGTCGCGAAGTTTCCCGAACGCTGCCCAACCGAGTTGGATTCGCCGATTGACCTCTCTCTCGAAGTTGGACCTGCCTAACCGGACCACTTGTCCTAAATAGACATATTCGTCTACAACTTCGAGAGTCGAGCCCCCAACTCCAATGGGGGTGGGCACAACATGGATATTCGACATGATCTTCGTTTTATCCATGTTCATTTTAAGACCCACCTGTTGGGAAACTCGATCAAGGTCTTCGAGCATAGTGCTAAGGTCTTCCAGCGATTCTGCCAAGACTACAATATCGTCGGCAAATCGAAGGTGAGTAATATACTCGCCGTTGATGTTGATGCCGAATCCTTTCCACTGCAAGAGCTTGAAGGCATTTTCCAGCGCGGCAGTGAACAGTTTCGGAGATATGACATCTCCCTGTCTCACGCCTCTCTGTAGTGGAATAGCCTTCGTGCTCTGATCCTGTACTCGGACCGACATGGTGGCGTTGTTGTATATACACCTCAACACTTCGATGTACCGATAGTCTATGTGGCACCGCTGAAGAGACTGTAGCACAGCCCAGGTCTCGATCGAATCAAAGGCTTTCTCATAGTCCACAAACGCTAAACAAAGCGGCAAGTTATACTCCTCGGTTTTTTGTATAACTTGCCGAAGCGTATGGATGTGGTCTATGGTACTAAAGCCTTTTCGGAAACCGGCTTGTTCGGGAGGCTGGAAGTCATCAAACCTGCGTTCGAGACGATTTGTGATGACCCTTGAAAACAACTTATAGACATGGCTCAGGAGCGAGATGGGCCTGTAGTTCTTCAGCAAAGTGTTATCACCTTTTTTGAAGAACAGTACCACCACGCTCCTGCTCCATGCCTCCGGCGTTGAGCCCTCGAGGAGAACGGAATTAAAGAGCCTCTGAAGGACTTTCAGTACCGGCGTTCCGCCCGCTTTCAGAAGCTCTGAAGTGATTCCGTCTTCACCCGGCGCCTTGTTGTTTTTAAGTTGTTTGAGGGCCATCTCAATCTCAAACAGGCTGATGTCCGGGATATCATCGCTAAAGTGTCGGATTAACTCGGCTCTCGGGTCTTCGGCCGAGCTAACAGTAGGTTCGGCAACCGAGGTGTAAAGCTGTCCGTAGAACCTCTCGATCTCTCTTAATACCTCTGCCCTAGTCGATACCACGCGGCCATCATCCGTTTTCAGCCTAGACAACTGGCTTTGCCCAATAGACAAGTCTCTTGCAAACACTTTGGAGCCTCCGTTCCGCTCAATTGTCTCCTTAATGCTCACAATATTGTGAGCACGGACATCGTGTCGCAAGGACTTCCAGATCCGTCTATTGAGCCGCCGATATGCTTCGGCGTCAACGGATGACTGCAGCGTCAAAGATCGACGTTCGGCCATGAGGTCAAGAGTCTGGATCGAGAGTTTTTGTGGTCTATCTCTACGGCGAGGTCTAAAATACTTAGATCCCACCGTATGGACAGCTTCTACCAAACCGCTGTTTAACTCGTCCACTGCAAGGTTTTCTTTTAGACAATCAAAGCGATTTGTCAACTCGAGTTGAAAGCTCTCGGGGTTTTGGATATGGGCGCGAGTAGGTCGGAGCGTAGACTTCATCAAGCGGCGCCTTTCTAATTGGACGTTGATATTCAATGTGCCCCTAACCATTCGGTGATCACTACCGGTTTTCACCCTGTTGATCACAGAGACATCACTGAACATCCGTCTATTCGTCGTCAAGATGAAGTCTATCTCATTTCTCGTAGAACCGTCAGGGCTCAACCAGGTCCATTTCCTGTGAGGCGGCTTCTGGAAAAAAGAGTTCATCGCGAAGAGTCCCTCTTTTTCCAGAAAGTCGGCCAGCCTCTGACCCCTGAGGTTCCGTTGCCCATGTCCAAATTGCCCCACTTTCAACTCTGCATCGCTTCTCTTGCCCAACTTTGCGTTGAAGTCCCCCATAACAACATTGAAGTAGGTTTTGGAAGTATGTATGGCCCGACTTATGTCCTCATACATCTCCTCTACTTCTTCATCTGGGTGTGTCGAGGTCGGCGCGTATACCTGTATGACCTTCAACGAATATCTTTTAGATATTCTGAGTATAAGGTATACTACCCTGCTCGACACACTTTCGATGGATACGATGTTGCTGATGAGAGACCTGTGGACGAGAAATCCGACACCTCCTCGGGACTGTTGGTCGTCCCCCCGGTAGAAGAGCAGGTTACCAGACTTCAGGGTTATCGTATCCTCCCCGATTCTTCGGACTTCCGATAACCCCAGAATATCCCAGTGTAACCCGCTCAATTCTTCTTCCAGTTCGACAATCTTCTCGTCTGTCCTCAAAGTGCGTATGTTGTGTGTTACCAGGGCCAGTCGTCGTCGGGGGTGGTAGCCGGGGCCAACCCGGGGATTCTTAGCACCCCCTGCCCCACCGTAACCATGGCTGCTACCATCGCCAGGAATAGTGGGGCTGCCGGGGACTGGGGGCCTGGTCAATTTTTGTGTTGCCATTTGAGGGGTATTTGCCAATACTCGCCACGCTTGGCAGGCGGGTTGGCGAGCGCAGGAGGGGACTCGCGCTGACGACGCTGCTGCCCATCATCAGCGGGGGAAAGGAAATAGGGTTTGTGAGTAGAGGATATAATGGGAAAGGAGAGTATGACCTGTAGGAGTGGATACTGCAGTCATGGAGGGGAATGTTTGTAGTGACTGCAGTAGCTCGGGGGGCCGAGGTCGCGTACTCGTAGCACCTATTCTAGGACAGGCCATAACCACTAGATAGGACCACCCCTGACACCTATAATTTGTCTTAGCATTAGATTATTACATGAAAATGTGTTCGTAAAGTATCAAAATTGTAATAAATGCTAGATATTGACCCAGCTAGCGGACGCGATTCCGTCGGCTGTGGACGACAAGAAGGGGCGGCTGGGGTCGCGCGGCAAGTGCATGCCGCGGCGCAACACGCAGCAAGCGCACTCCGCGTACGGATCATTCAAGCGACGGTCCATCAAGCTACGCCAAAAAGACACTAGGGACGTTGATGAATGTGAGTTTTTTTAGCCCGAAACCATTGACCGCTTAGAAGACAACATCCACCGATATACGGCCTCAAATGTTGGAAAAACTCATAGAAAATTTCAACCCCAGATTAGACTACGTCAAAGCCAGCCGTGGCGGTCATATGCCAGAAGTCATATTTAAATTATAATACCAGAAGATTATCTTTCGAATAAGGCCAATTTCAAGTCAATTTAAAAAAGGATATTTACTTTATTCCATTTCAAAGTTCTATACATCTATAAAAAACACCCTATAGTTAATGGAGACTGTACCGCCCTCACACCCGCCACTGCATCTCCTGTAAGCCAGGATCAACAGTGGCACGCATTTTATTAACACCGAGCATTGAAGCTCGGCAAGTCTCCGGGAATGTTTAACTTATCTTTAACCAGCAACGTTATTTTTTTATTGCATTGAATGGCGAGGCGAGCCTGTCGTTCGCTTCATGGTAAGCGATACAACCGGTCATGGACAATAGCAAAACCAAACAATACCTTGAATAACAAAGCAATGTTTGGTATTCCACTGCGCTCGCCATCCTGAGACATAAGATCTTAAATCTCAACATGTCTAGTAGTTACTCTGTTTACAATGTCCATCAATACGAAACACAACAGTGAATTTAAACTGCTGTTTGGCGAAGTAAGTATGTAATACCAAAATCTACATTCCATCATCATCATCATCAGCCCGTTGCAGACCACTGCTGGACATAGACCTCTCCAAAGGTCCACGAAACTCGGTCTGCTGCTTTATACATGCAATCTACATTAGAATACTCATATTTAATGAAACCAATAATTTGAAATTTTGAATGAACCACTACCCAGGAATTGTTAACTAATGAAAGGCTCAGATATTTCAGCATCAACAGTTGAAGTGTAAATCGCCTAACTTTAATAATTTAAATTTTCTATATGTTCTTTACTAGACTAATGTCCTCGTTAATTTTATTTATAACCTTTGTATTTTTTTCTATAACAGTCGTCAACAGGAGGTCTGATTCAATACAAAGCAGAAGGAAGGTGTCTTCTTTATCGGACAGAAGTGACACGTCCGAAATTTATCCGGGAGCAGGTAATATTATCACATAAAGATTTCGTATTATTTATTACTCGTTTAATATTTTGACTTAAATTGATTTCTTTCGGGTCTGGGTGTTTGTGAGACCGAAAAGACCCTCGTAGGTCCTGATACCCACCACACAAAACTTGATCTTAGTGTGAGGTTAGGACTATGTATGTGACTGTTGAGTGTATTTATTTATTTATTTTATATTCATAATTTGCAGGCGGTACTGTAATAATGCCTAATGAAGTGGACAGTGGAGGGGAGGAGAGTCCCGGCGTCCTGTCAGATGATCACGATCACCCTCCAGACAGTCCAGATAGCAACTCCACCGATCCGCCTGATACAACTAAAGGATTCCCATGGCTTAAAGTAAGAGACGATCTGCATTTACTTAGGTACACAACAATTACCAACATATACCATAAAAATATTGCCGCAGCAAACCAAATGTTTCTTTCAAGCATCTAAGTGATTTTGAAACTGAAAAGTCTGTCGTAGTTTCTAATAATTCACGACGCAGGACTAGTAGGTGTTTTAGTATGGGTCAGAACTTTGTGATTGTTGAGTGTATATATTCATTTAGTTTGTTTATATTATACACATTTGATTTTTTTATCTGATTTCATGTCATATTTTTGAATCGGATGTTGCCCACAGGTAATGGTGAAGTTCTTGAATTCGTTTAACTATGTATGCTGCCACCAAAACTTTTGTCATCCATATTGTTTCCGGCGGAACATGCGAGCCAGTATAAGACTTATGAAATCTGTACAGAAGGTAGGCATATTGTTGAATATAAAACACTTCTTTATCATTACAACTTTAAAGAAACCATCCAAAATATTATGATCATTATTGATTATGTCCTCGATAAAACAAGTCTATTGATATTCAAAATTTAAAACAGATCATAGCTTACAAAATCTTTTTTTAAATAATTAACCCGGTATTTATATATTAAGGTCTAATTTTGAATTATAGAGGAGGCCGACACCCCCCAGTGCGACGTATTTAGTTGGATATAATAAAAGGATGGCTATAAAAATGTGTCCAATATTATTCAGATTTACGGTGAGAAGTTTGGCCCTGAAATCAACACGACGAGTTCCGATGAAAGCGTAGGTGCTGTACGCCGTGGACGTCGTACCCGTAAACCATCTGAACACTCTACAGACAGGTTGGAAATAAAGTTTTAAATAACAAACAAACACCTCATTATGACGATATCTTTGTAGGGTCTAAACTTCGATCAAATATACACTAGATGCACAGTTCCCTGTAAAAGTTCTGTTAAAAAGTGGCACCGATGCATTACATTAAAAAAAGTAAACAAAAAGATCACATATTCCAAATATATTAACACAAATTCCACCTTATTCCTGGAGCTTAAAGTAACTAACTAACTAACTAACTCCGCTGGCTCAGCGACCCGAAGTGGGTCTTGGCCTCCGAAATGAGAGCTTTCCACCTATCTCTGTCCTCCGCCACCTCTCGCCAATTACTGACTCGAAGTTTGCGCAGATCACCTTCCACGGAATCGCTCCAGCGATACCTGGGCCGACCCACCGGCCGTCGACCGGTTGGCCGATCCAAGTATGCTTCCTTTACTTTCCGATCCTCTCCCATCCGCTCGAGATGGCCAAGCCAGCGCAAACGATGAGCCTTTATCTCTCCAATGATATTAGCATGTGTCAGCAGATCTTCTAGTTCCAAATTTTTCCTTATTCGCCATGTACCATCCTCACTCCTAACTGGTCCTAGGATTTTACGTAGGACTTTTCGTTCTGCCACAAGGAGCTTATTTTCTTCTTTGAGTGTTAATGTCCAAGCTTCACAGCCGTACATTAGAATTGGTCTTATAATAGTTTTGTAAATACGCATTTTGGTACTTCTGCTGAGGAGCCTGGACACCAACACTTTATGAAGGGCTGCACTACATTTTAATGTGTTCTGAATTCGGATATCGATTTCGTCCCCTCTGGTGTTCTGATCAGTTACAGTGCAGCCTAAATACTTGAATTTGTGCACTCCTTTGTAGACTTTATCTCCAACGTGCAGATCTTCGCACCTGGCGCGGCTGTTTTTGTATCGCCGTATATGGAGATATTCCGTCTTTTCGTGGCTTATTGTCAGGCCCACCTTTTTTGCTTCCTCTTCGAGAATTTTAGCAGACTGCTGGACCTCATAGCGGTTTTCTCCTAGCAGAGCAAGATCATCTGCATATCCTATTACTTTATACCTTTTGTTAAACAGTTTTGCTCCGAAGTCAAGAGTAAGTATTTTGCGTACTACGTATTCTAACACTAAATTAAATAGCACAGGTGACATCGCATCTCCCTGTTTCAATCCTGTGATTACTGCAAAACTGTCCGTTAGCTCACCTCCGATCTTAACTCTCATGTTACTCGCTGAGGTCGCAACTTTGATCATATTGACCAACTTGTTGGGAATGTCAAAGGCGCGTAGGATGGCATAAAGTGTTCGCCTATCGATGCTATCGTAGGCCTTTGTGAAATCCACAAAAAGAGCGTGGATGCTCTGAGCATATTCCCATTTTTTCTCCATGAGTTGTTTAAGGAGGAAGATCTGGTCGATAGTGCTGCGGTTTCGGCGAAATCCGCACTGGTAATCACCAAGGATTTTCTCCGCGTACGGCTCTAGCCTACTAAGCAGCACATATGACATTATCTTATATGCTGTGGGAAGTAGAGCAATCCCTCGGTAGTTCGTGCATTTCTTTTTGCATCCTTTTTTATGAATGGGGCATATTATGGCCATGTTCCATTCGTCCGGTTGGTGTTCTGTCTCCCATATCTTTAAAAGCAGGTCATGGATTTTTGATTTCGCAGCTGAACCGCTGTATTTCCATATTTCGGCAGGTATTCCATCTATACCCGGAGATTTGTTGTTTTTTAGCCTACTAATTGCCTTGTATGTCTCTTGGATTGAGGGCGGAGCCACATATTCCATATTACAATGTGCGATCTCTATTGCTGGTTCATCTAGTGGTGTAGAGTTAAGCAAATTTTGAAAATATTCTTGCCATTTGTTCTTTATTAATTTGGTGTCTGTTATCATATTTCCATTATCATCTAGCAACATTTGGGTAGACGGTTGATATCCTTTCCTAAGTGTTCTTATTTCCTGATAGAATTTCCGTACCTTATTTGCATTTAATAGCATTTGCACTTCTTGTAGCATGCCATCCATATGATCTCTTTTTGCCCTCTTAATATATTTGCGTGTTTCTAATTTAACTTCTTTGTATTTATTTTCCCATGCCTCTTTATCTTGCTCTGCCAACAATCTGTAATGTCGTCCTTCTGCTACTATTTGTTCACTAAAAGGAATGGTCATTAAAAGTACAATGTTTCCACATAAAGATATTTTTAAAGGGACATGGAAGTCTCCTGATGGGACCACAATTAACCAAATAGATCACGTATTAATAGATGATAGGCACAAGAGTACTATACAAAATGTGAGAACATTTAGGGGAGCCGATTGTGACAGCGACCACTATATGCTAGGTATTAAAATTAAAGCTAAAATTAAAACAACTATTAAGAAACATAACATGAGAGAAGGCAATATTGATATTGATATAGAAAACTTTAAAATCAAGGAAGTTAGAGAAACTTTTGAGTTAAAATTAGACAATGCTTTCAAAGACTTAAATATAGATGACAACGTAGACGGAGTGTGGGAAAATATGCGTAATATCACAAAAGAAATAGCACTGGAAGTAGTAGGTCGTAAAAAGAAGAAAAACAAAAAGAAATGGTGGACCCCACAATGGGAGCTTAAAGTAGCTTTTCACATAATATTGTCTAAAGTTCTGCGACGTTTTAGAAGCAACGGTCGGTGCGTGACTGAAGGCGAAAGAGTGCTTAAAGCACTCTTTTCTGGTGCCATTTTCTAAGCGCTCATGTTGTATCTAGTGTATATTTGATCGAAGGGTCTAAATATTAATGTTCTAAAGCGTAAAAGATATCAACCATTATAAGACAGCACAAAATTATGTTTTTAGTTTCATCAAAATTTATAAAGACCTGTGGTTGACCACAACCCAATTGCATTAACACATTAAGGTATTTAATAAAGTATACCCTTTGAAACAAAAAAGATTTTTCCAAATCGGTTCACGCGACTTGGAGTAATCGGTGTCCATAAATAAAAAATAAGATTCCAACGAATTGAGGCCCTCATCCTTGTTTTGAAGTCGGTTAAAAAAGTCGAATACTGCAAACATTTCTATTATTTAAATCAGTGGTTCTTAACCGGTGGTCCATG